>CM076580.1:15822294-16478095 GCA_034641835.2 Pinus albicaulis | reverse complement strand
AAGTCGTGCTTGATATTTTGCACATCATTGTGCATTTAATTTACAGAAGTTATTGCCCCTGCTACAGCTGACTTGATTTGTTCCAAAAGGCATCACGATTCCTTCACCGCTTGCTGCATTCAATACGCAGATAAGCTTTAGAAGATATTTTGTATTTTTAAATATTATAAGTCAAATGTGTTTTTGCTTATAAATATGATGAACAACGGTTCATTTTGAGGTTAGAAGATGTTAGAAGAGAGTTTGAGAAATTGAGAAAGCGAAGAAGAAAACGGAAAGCGAGAGAAAACGCGAAAAGCAGAATCAATAATGTTTTTTTTGGAGCGACATGCATTCTACGGGAACATTTGACTAGCTGGCAATACGTGTTTCAGCAACCAGACTGTGTGGTGTTTCGGCAACTTTACGCCTATTCTTCAAGAACAGAATCTGTGTTAAAAAAAAACAGAGTTTGTAAAAACAGAGTATGGAGTTTTTAGTTATTCCAGAACTGTAGTTCTGAAGAAGTTTGTAATTTTTATTGTCATTTTTATGGTTAATGAAAACAGAGCTTTTCTCCATATCCTCTTTGTCCAAATTTCTCATTTCTTTGTGTTTGAGTTGAGGAACTTTGCTTCCTCTGTTTTGTTTGAAATTATCAGAAATTTCCATCATGAGTATCGGGTAGTGCAGAGCACTTAGTGAGATAAAAGCGAGTTTGGTTTTCCATGCGGGAGTTTGTAAGAAGAGTTAAGATGGCAGATGCTGGAACTGGTTTGACAAATTCCCAACTGCCACAGTTTAATGGGAAAAATCACAGTTATTGGTCCATAACAATGAAAGCATTGTTTGCTTCTCAAGGAATATGGGAGCTGGTTGAAACTGGTTATGCTGAACCTGCAAATGCAGCAGCATTAGCTGCTTTAACAGTAGCAGAAAGAGACCTGTTGAAGATTGACAGGAAGAAGGATGCCAAAGCCCTCTTTTTTCTCTTCCAATCAGTACATGAGAGTGTTTTCCCATGGATTGCAGCAGCAAAAAAATCCAAAGAGGCATGGGATATTCTCAAAACTGCCTATCAAGGCATGGAGAAGGTGAAGACTGCAAAGTTGCAGATGTTGAGGAGAGACTTTGAAACACTCAGCATGAAGGAATCTGATACAATAGATTCATTCTTCACTCAAGTTATTGGGTTGATAACCCAGATAAGATCTCATGGTGAAATTCTTGAAGAAAGAAGGATTGTAGAGAAGATCTTGAGAATTTTACCCTCAAGGTTTGAAGCTGTTGTGGTAGCAATAGAAGAAACAAAGGATCTCTCACAGTTCACAGTAGATGAACTCAGTGCTTCTCTTATGTCTCATGAACACAGACTGAGTAGAGGAACAGATTCCTCTTTTGAGCAAGCATTCAAGACTCAGATGTGTTTTGGCCAAGGAAAAGGTCGAGGCAGAGCAAATAACAGAGGTCGTGGAAGAAGCCAAAACAAAGGTAGAAATAATCCTGCAAGCACAAGCGGAAGGAGCTGCAATCAGAACCAAGATGAAGGTTCAAGCAAACAGCAAGCTCATGGACAAAGGTATGACAAATCCCAAGTCCAATGTCATTATTGTAAGAAATATGGGCACTATGCCAATGAATGTAGGAAAAAGAAAAATGACATGAATAATAGGCAAAATGCTAATTTTGCAAATGAAGAAGATAAGAATCCAAAGATTGTGCTGTTAACATGTAATGTTGCACAAGACAAACAAGAAGATTTTTGGTTCTTAGACTCAGGTTGTAGTAATCACATGACTGGAAATATTGAAATGTTTGCCAATCTGGATGAAAATGTGAAATCTGAGGTAACAACAGGAACTGATAGTAAGATATCTGTCAAGGGTAAGGGCAGAGTCAGTATCCGAGCAAGAAATGGAGAACAGATGATTGTGCCAGAGGTATACTATGTACCGGGTCTAAAATGTAATCTTTTGAGCATTGGACAGCTCATTGACAAAGGTTACAATGTGTTCTTCAAAGATGATATGTGTACAATCAGAGACATACCTCCAAGTAAGAAGATCATTGCACAGGTGCAGATGACCAGCAATAGAATGTTTCCTCTCAAACTTAGGGCAGATTTGAAGGAAGGAAGAACTATTGCAGCTGCAACACAAGAAGTCTTTCAAGAACAAGTGAAAGATGAGAATTGGTTGTGGCACTTGAGATTTGGACATCTCAATTTCAGAGGCTTGAATCTGTTGCACAGAAAGGGAATGGTAAAAGGATTGCCGTTGATCGAGAAACCGGACAGCCTTTGTGAAGGCTGCATCTTGGGCAAGCAACACAAAGAAAGCTTTCCAACAGGAAAGAGTATAAGGGCAAAAGCACCATTGGAAATTGTTCACTCTGATGTGTGTGGACTGATGCAAATACCATCATTTTCCGGAAATAAATATGTTTTAACTTTCATTGATGATTACACCAGAAAGACATGGGTGTATGTGCTAAAACAGAAGAGTGAAGTGTTTGAGAAATTCCGCCACTTCAAAACTCTTGTTGAGAAATAGTGTGGGCATTATATCAAAGTGCTCAGAACAGATAGAGGTGGAGAGTACATCTCCAAAGACTTTCTGCGTTTTTGCAGAGAGAATGGCATACAAAAGCAGTTCACCGCGAGGTACACACCTCAGCAAAACGGTGTTGCAGAAAGGAAGAATAGGACCATACTGGACATGGTCAGGAGTATGCTAAAGGCAAAACACTTGTCGCATGAGTATTGGGCAGAAGCTGTCACTTGCGCAGTTTACATCTTGAATAGATGCCCAACTAAAGCTGTCATGAACAAAATACCAGAAGAAGCATGGAGTGGACAAAAGCAAACTGTCACTCACATGAGAGTATTTGGCTGTGTAGCATATGCACATGTACCGGATCAGCTAAGGAAGAAGCTTGACAGTAAGGGGGAGAAGTGTGTCTTTATTGGCTATTGTGATGAGTCAAAAGCATACAAACTATATAATCCATTAACCAAGAAATTGATAGTAAGCAGAGATGTGCAGTTCATTGAAGATGAAGCTTGGGATGGAAGCTTAGAGAAGACAGTGAATGTGAAGACAATTGTGTCTCATGAAGAAGAAGAGGAAGGGACAACAGCAAATAACCCTTCTTTGGTGGCTCCTCCTCCACCACAACAAGTACAACAAACCACACCACAAGCTGGAATTCGAATAGCCTTGAGAAATCAAGGAAGTGCTTCTCCAAGCACACCGCAGGGATCAGAAATACCCTCAAGTTCGGATGGAACTCCAAGCACACCAAGAAGACCAAGATTCAGAAATCTGAATGATATTTATGAACAAGGAGAGGTAAGTAACAATACCGGTCTGAATTCATTATTCGCTTTATATTGTCATGTTGATGACCCAATTCATTTTGAAGATGTTGTAAATGAAGATAAATGGATTGAAGCAATGAATGAAGAAATTGGTGCAATTGAGAAGAGTAAAACATGGGAGTTAGTGGACCTCCCTGAAGGCAAAGATTCCATTGGAGTTAAGTGGGTCTATAAGACCAAAAGCAATGCTGAAGGCAAGATTTATCAGGCATAAAGCAAGACTTGTTGTGAAAGGCTACAAGCAGCAACAAGGCAAAGACTATGATGAAACCTTTGCACCAGTAGCAAGGATGGAAACAGTGAGAACAGTGTTGTCTATTGCGGCACAACACAAATGGAAGATTTATCAGATGGATGTTAAATCTGCATTCCTAAATGGAGTGTTAAAAGAAGAGGTTTATGTTGAACAACCTCCAGGCTATGAAGTTGAAGGCCAAGAGCATAAAGTCTGTAAACTGAAGAAGGCTCTTTATGGGCTCAAGCAAGCTCCAAGAGCATGGTACAACAGAATAGATGCTTATCTGATTGAGAATGGGTTTGAGAAGTGTGATGGTGAACCCACACTCTACATAAAGGAGAATGACGGTAAGATTCTTATTGTTGTTTTATATGTAGATGATTTAATTTTTTCTAGCAATGATGTTTTTCTCATTGCTAATTTTAAAGCAGTCATGAAAAGTGAATTTGAAATGACTGACTTGGGCTTCTTAAGATATTTTCTTGGAATTGAAGTAGACCAAAGTGAAAATGGTGTTTTCATTTCCCAAGGTAAATATGTAGAATCAGTGTTGAAGAGATTTAACATGCATAACAGCAAGGCAGCTGTGACTCCAACTGTAATGGGGTTGAAATTGACCAAAGAAGACAGGAGCAAGGATTTTGATCCAAAATTGTACAAGAGCATAGTTGGCAGCCTCATGTACTTGACTGCAACTAGGCCAGACATTATGCACGCTGTGAGTTTAATCTCCAGATTTATGGAAAGACCGAAAGAGACTCATTGGCAGGCAGCCAAGAGGATTCTAAGGTATGTGAATGGAACGAAGGGGTTTGGTATTTTATACTCCTCTTCTGAAAGTTTCATGTTGACAGGTTACACTGACAGTGATTGGGCTGGAAGTGTTGATGATAGGAAAAGAACATCAGGATATGTGTTTCATATGGGATCGGGAGCCATCTCATGGGCTTCCAAGAAGCAACCAATTGTGGCTTTGTCAACAGCAGAGGCAGAGTACGTGGCAGCAACAGCAGCAGCATGCCAAGCAGTGTGGCTGAGAAGAGTTCTCAAAGATTTGTGTCATGGACAAGAAAAGGGCACTACCATTTACTGTGACAATAGCTCGGCAATAGCATTGTCTAAAAATTCTGTTTTTCATAAAAGGACAAAGCATATAGACACCAAATTTCACTTCATACGTGAATTGGTTAACAATGGTGAGATTGTTTTTTCCGGCTGCTAACGAGAGTTGAGGATCGGTTAAGTGACATTGAGTGAAACCATTGGCAAAGAAAAGCTTTGATCATTTTAGAAAATGCTGGGTATGCGGAAAAACCCAATGGAAGTTGAAATTAAGGGGAGTGTTGGAATTTAATTCCAAGCGCAACATAAAACGGTTAGACGAAGAAAATCCAGATGCTACTATGGATATTTCATAAAGATAGATGCGAAAGTCGTGTGATATTTTGCACATTCTTGTGCATTAAATTTTCAGAATTTGTGCCCACACCTTTCTAGCCGATTTGTTTTGTTCCAAAAGGGCATCACCGCTTCCTGTGCATTCAATACGCAGATATGCTTTAGAAGATATTTGCATTATTTTAATATTATAAGTCAAATATGTTTTTGCTTATAAATATGATGAACAGCAGTTCATTTTAAAGTTAGAAGAAGTTAGAAGAGAGTTTGAGAAATTGAAGAAGGCAGAGAAATAGACAGAGCAGAAGAAACAGCAAGAAAACAGAGTCGCTGTGTTTTGGGAGCAGCATGCATTCTACAGGCTGTTTCAGCAACTGCGTCTGTGTTTCAGCAACTATCTGACTGTTGCTGAAACACGTGTTTCAGCAACTGTAATCTGTGTTAAAAAACAGAGTTTGTAAAAACAGAGTATGGAGTTTTTAGTTATTCCAGAACTGTAGTTCTGAAGAAGTTTGTAATTTTTATTGTCATTTTTATGGTTAATAAAAACAGAGCTTTTCTCCATCTTCTTTGTCCAAATTTCTCTCATTTCTTTGTGTTGAGTTGAGGAACTTTGCTTCCTCTGTTTTGTTTGAAATTATCAGAAATTTCCATCAATCCTCTAATTCTAGTTCCTAATAAATCTATGGTTGTCTAACTTAAATTATACGACTGACAACAAGCTTAATCTATACCACTGACCAGAGTAATAGATCAGGTATCTGATAGTTATATGGAACCGTTTTGAGTCCTGTCAGGCCCTACACTATGAATTCTAACCCTCTAGCATAACATATGCATGCATGCACTAATTATACTTCTGTTAAATAACTAAATCATAAATATGACAATATTTATCTATTATAAATTGGATTATCCTCCGTAAAAAAATTGTAATAATGTCATAGTATCTAAGAATTTGACTAACACACATAAACATTTCCAACAATATGGGTATGAATATATTAATGATTTCATGTAGAGAATCCTCATAATTGCACATATGTAAAAAAAATGTTATGTTCCATGCTTGTGCTGCCTTAATCATTTCGTAGAGTATTGATAGTTTAAAAATAAACTCAAACATCAGAAATAGACAAAAACAATATATAACTCAACATATTCTAACTATAATTAGTTCTTGCAAAATATTCTGGAATCATGCACGACATTGAACCATGAACTACCATCGAAAATTCCACCCGAGACAAGACATTCTTGTTGCGAGGTCTAAATTATTTCTCCCCCTGATTGATCCCGGGTGGTCCTATGTTATAAAAAAAATATTTCCTATAGATTTTTAGTAGCGTCCTTCTTTAAAGTCTGCTAACCCTTTTCCCTATGCCGTTTTAGTTTTACTTTTTCAAAAAATATATTTTTCTTTTTATTTAGCACCATTTTCTCTTTCCCCGTGCTTTACTCTACCCCATTTAATATCTCTTTCCCACAAATTAATTAAGATAACATTTCTCCCTGTTTATCTTAATTTTAGTTACCAAATTTTTTTATAGAATATGGACTTGACCACCACAAATTTTTTCCTAGAATGGTAGGATGCTTTCTACACACTCGTGCTTCTATCTGAGTAATTCTAATAACTTTATTTATTAGTTTTAATAACATAATTACATCATGACATAATATTCCTCATGTTTTCTTTCACCATAACGACCAATAGTAGTTCAATGACTAAAATAGAAATTCTCTAAAAAAGAAACAGGTCATAAGGATGTTACATCTTCGCTCCCTTAAACAAAACAAGGTCCTCTGTGTTTCCTCATTGTGATCTCCATGAATTTTTAACTAAAAAACACTCAATTACTAAACACACTCGTATATTATACATAAATGGTGTATGTGTAAACAGACTCACACACACTGATTACATTCATATTAGTCTATTAAATAGAGTTTCTGAGATCCAAATTATTCCTAATTTAGAGAGAGAGAGGTTGAGAGAATTTCTCAACCATCACAAACCAACTTCTAAAATATAGAATGTAAGAATTGACTCCAACATCCCCCCTTAATGATTACATTACATGAATTTATTGAAATCACTCATAAATAACAAACTAATCAATCATTCTTTAGCTTATCAGTAGATGCTCCATCAAGTTGCCTCATAACCCTCGTAAAGGTGTAGTTGGCAAGTTGGATTCCCGAGTTTTCTTCCTCAACTCCCAAATCAAGGACCTCCCGAAGTCAATTATTGGACAACATCCCAATCCATCACATAACCTCATTAGGAGACCACTCAATGTCTATGACTAATGAGGGATTTTTCCCTAGATCCGCAACTACCATACTATCTCGACAACCATCCATGTTGAGCCTTATTGCCACTTACTCTCTTCAAAAAACAATTGATTACATTTTTTGCAATCGCTGAACTCCTAGTCATTCTATGGACGAGCTCCCATCCACTGAAATACATGGGTGCTAACCGCTGTACTCACCAGTTATCTAGAAAATCCGTCTAAATAAAAAATGTATCTAGATTTAGCCATTACATCATAACCTTTTTATCTAGTTTGAAATCACTTAATTTACAAATAATTTATAATACTATTAAACTACAAATATTTCAACACCTAAGATTCAACCATAAAACTCAGCCATCAGCAAACAGCTTTAATATTGTTGCAACTATTTGTCATGAGAGGTATTGTCTTGCACTCATGTACATACCCAGACGTCAACACTTTAACGAACTTGACCACACAGAGCTCACAGAGTGATGATAATCTCCCAATCTCGCTGATTTTTCCATAGACCTTCTGCTTGGACTGCTCCACAGGAACCATCTTCTACTGCACTCTCACATCGGTTATCAGATCTGTATAAAGCCTCGCCTATGGAGAGAGGGTATCTGGGCAGCGTCTTCGTATCAGTTCTCACAACAGTCCTGCATGGATCGAGAACTGTCATTACTCTGCATTTCCATATAGATTTGTTCATTTGTATACACAGGCAAGTCGATTCTTAAACTTCATAAGAGCACAGAGTATCACACAACAATAATGAACAGTCCATCACTCTCCCTTCAAATTCAATCCACGCAGCTCCATTGCAATCTGACCACCAACGAATCGATGAAGATCAATGTCAAAATAAGTTACGCCCATGACCCCAGACCATTTATAGCCATGTGCTTGCTTTTCTAGCTACACCCATTACTCTAGTGCATCGATCAGATCTTCCATCAAATGGTCTCGACAACCCTCCAATGAAGTAATTACCTCTATGGAACTCGTACTAGCTCCACGTATGCATAGGTTGCTTTCTCAAGAAACCAATGGCAGAAAGTAATAATCTTGGACCTTTTAGAAATTCCTTTTCTGAGGCAGGTGGTGATAGAAATAACTAAAAGTTGTGACAACACACAGGGCTCTGATCCAATGCTCTGATACCATGATAGAAATAACTAAAAAACACTCAATTACTAAACACAGTCATATATTATACATAAATGGTGTATGTGTAAACACACTCACACACATTGATTACATTTAGATTACTCTATTAAATAGAGTTTCTGAGATGCAACTTATTCCTAATTTAGAGAGAGAGGTTGAGAGAATTTCTCAACCATCACAAACCAACTTCTGAAATACAGAATGTAAGCATTAACTCCAACGGTTTCTCGAGTATTAAAGACTTCTTCTTGATGCTACTTTGCATTAGCAGTTCAACCTTGCAATACACATTCTTTTATATTCATTCGTGCTCCTTCCTTAACATGTTTCCATACCTATAGAATAAGTACCGCCTATTTTCATTCATGCAGCCCACTTGCACTCCACAACTATGTACATGCAACCAACAATGTCAACATAATTGATATATCATGGTGAAATTACAATATACACATTAGCTATATCAACTGATATGAAAAATATTAACTTATGCATATTTACGGATTTATAAGTTACTCTTCACATGGAACAACCATAATCGAGGGACCACTAGTAGTATTCTATTTTGCACTATAAATTATAAATCATTGTATCCATTGGCATATACTATTTTTCCAGTATTATGGCTATCAGGTTATGGTATAAAATAGTCTTCAAGTGCTCTTAGCTTTGAATGTTTTTCTTTTCATGTCATATCTATGCACAATCACTGATTCGAATTAGAAAGTTTCTAGCCAAATGCAAGTTCCATGCTTGCATTAGCCGCATATATTTAACAATGTTTTACCATGTTACTTTATCCTAATCCTTTATATATATATATATATATATATATATATATTCAAATTCAGAAAAAAAAACATTTCCACACTGCAGGTTTCTAATGGAGAATTTATTAAAATTTGCTACGCATTATGAGTATGAGTAGTCTTTAGTGCGACTTTTTGAAGGCTTTTATGCTGACTTTTTACAGTGTAATTTCTCTAAATTCTGGCAAGAATTTATTGAAAAGAGAAGTTTGATTGCTAACTTTGCACAATCGAAGTGCCTTAGAGGTTTCTGAGGGTGCTGAATCCATATATAGAGTCAAAAAACCAGTTTGAATAACAAAAACCAAGATTTTACCTAAAAAAATTTCACCAGATTCTGGCACCTCAAACTTCAAAAAGTCGCACTAAAGACAAATCCTTATGAGTAACATCTAATAATTACTTTTGGTATTCTCACATGCATTACACATATGTATTATATATTTTGGTGTATACATCCTACTAATGATTCTTACATCTCATTGATTTAATTGCAAAACCCCCTTAATCAAGTTGATTCCTCCCGTGTTGTCGTTTTTTCACCTGTAGGTTTTTTTTTAACAATGTTTGGTACTCTCAACCTCTTATTCAAGTCCTCACTTTCTTTCATTGCAAGAAGCTATAATGGGTTATAGGTATTAGATTTACTATTTTTCCTTTGTCACCTATTCTTCCTCCCAGGCATATTCTATTTTTTTTTCTTGCAGAACGTATATAGCATAATTGTCTTGTTGAAAAGACGTTTTTCTCCAGTATTTATCATTTATTTGAGTGACACTCTCAAATCATAAAATTTATGTTCCTTACACCACTTCTCCAAAATTTTCCATCCTAACACTACCCGAGACTATAGATATTAACAAAATTAGTGTGGTGCATACAATTTTCGTTACTTCATAACAAAAATTCATCAATTTACGGATGCATATCTGTATAAATATAGAGAATAGTGACGCATCATTCCCTTAGCCTAATACAATGGCAAGAATTCTCCACAATTTCCCAAAGTAACCCTTATTCACACGAAAAATAGATCATATCTTTAGATTGAACACAACTTTAGCGTGATCGAAAAAAAAAAATTAGTATCACCTTTGGAAATTATACAAGAACAAGAAATTTTATATGCATCACTCCAAACTACTTTTATAGTTTGACACATATTTGATTCTTCTTTTTCCTAGTTTCAATGGGTATTTTAATTCATATACTTCCATTTTCATTTATTGCTACAAAATTCCTAAAATTTTCCATTTAGGGGTCTTCATCAAGCTTGCTAAAATATAACCAACTTACTGCCCAAAATAACTCTTGACTTTTGATTACCTTTTTACAAAAGTTTATTGGTAATGATATTATCAATACCCGGTATAAATCCAAATGAGTAATTTAACTATGATGAAAAGGGTTGCAAAATTATTTCTTCCATATGCTTCATTCAAATTTGCTCATAGTAATACCTAGTAATGTGACCAGAGTTACATGTGCTCTTCAAAGTAAAGAATTGGCACTTTTCCTTTTTATTTAAAAAAATGATGTTCAATAAACTACTAACATAACTATCTTTTTGCTAATATTTTATACTATTATATTATAATTACATCAATTATGTATATTTAAGTATAGAACAGTATTTTTTCCCAATTGTTCATAAAATTTATTTTACCACTACCTTCATTATAATCTTCAAAAAAAAAATTCATACCCTTAGAGTATCTTTACTACAATTATTTCCATGATTGTACTGTTGTAAAAAATAATAGCATAAGGGTTAATCTAGGGTATTTCATGCATAGGTTTTCCTTATGATCCTTTTTTTTTCCAGTCAGTATCTCAAGTAACTAAGGACAATCAATTGGCTGGCATACCAGTTGCATTTTCTTTGTATGCATCTGCTCTATTTAAGGAATAGAGTCATATTTCTGCACTGAATACCACTATAGATAACCTTTTTCGAGGTGAGTGCTTCTAGTGATTAATAATTAGAATGAATGTCTCCCTTAGATGGTTTGATTTTTTGTTTTTTTTTAATGTGTTGTACCCACATGAAACAGATTTCAAAACAAATAAATTCAAATAAACTCTTGCAAGGTTAAGCCAAACTTCACTTTCTTAGCGAAATTCAGAAGGGTTTGGCATCAAACGTTAGGACTGCACAACCTATTTCACCCCGACATAAATCAATTATAGGGACATACTATTACTTATTATTCATTAATGTACCGCACTTGGGCTATGGTCGCTACATATTCCATTTATGAATAAGTTAAAACTTTACATTTGGCTTCGTAACATTTCAAATTCATCATTGGTTATGTAGATAAACATTACATGAAGGATGTAGGGGACTCTTCTGGTTACATAAATAGAGGGGTGAATGACACACCCAAACATAGATGTAGGAAAATATAGTGTTTCCCAATTAAGTAAACTTAGAAAAGCCAATTCTAATTTATTCCACTTGATTCCATACCTCCTGTCCACTATTTTCATTAGGCTCACTGCCTTGAGGACTCAATATGATAATTATTGCATGTCATATGAACATTTTTACTCTTTAGCCTTGTGTATAATTGATAGATATTATCCCTTTACATTTATCCGTGCATGAGTTCCCTTAACACACAGATATGTTTAGACACATAGTACAATAATACCATTTCCCTTCCATTTATTGTTGTACCATTCATAAAGGTTTGTATGGATTGTTTAATTATATTATATAAACATAACATCTAATCATGCTATTTTATAGAATCACCTTTACTTAGAAGATTTGTTTGACACTTGACATTGATCCCCATCACATCTCAATTGGCTTATATGCCTTACATGTATAATTGTATAGTTACTTGGAACGCTTAAATTCCAATATTATTATAGTTTAAATATATATTTTATCATGCCACACATATATATCACGTTCTTCACACATCGTTCACCTATGTGATTTTTCATCTTTTTTTTCGAAGTATTTTATTCTCCTTATAGATATATTTAAAAAGGATGCTAGCGGTCATTCTTCTAACGTGTATGTTGGAATAGAATTTCATTATAGCATAATGGCTATCCATATATGTATTTTTTCTTTATTTTATTGATGGTGATACTATACCCATATTCTTGAATGCCTTATTCTAATGTTAAATAATTTATACACACAACTATTGTCGAATAATTTTATATTTTATTTCTACCTCTCATGTCTAAGATTTGAACATATAACTCTGATACCATATGTAACATACCTCCATTTCTTACACACATATGCTCTCTTTTTTTATCCATGTTTTCTCGACAATAATGTAATCCCATTTGGAATTACTTGTTTAATCCCTTTGGGACCTTTAATATTGACGCCACTTGTGAAATATTTCAATCTCCCCAAGGTTTTCTACTGACTACTTCACTGTCAATAGTTACAATTAGTTGTGGAGGAGATAAAAATTTTCCATTATTTGATATCTGAGAGAAGGAATTCATAGTACGAAACTCGTTACCCTAATTTTAGGAGGTATATAAAAATCCCTAGCTATTATGGTTAAGAAATTCCACTTGCCTTATGTCTATTTGCTACCATCTCTGCTTCACGGAGATTTTATCATGTGCATATGTTAAGATATAATGATGATTTCTATCTATCTTTTCCCATTAATTTCCTAGTCAAATTATATTTCCTCACTCATGGTTATATATTATCTATTGCATACAAGGATGTGAAATCTGTTTGTATATAACCTTCGAAGTAACTCTTTTATGAGAAAAGTTGGACAATTTGGAGCCCTGCCTAGATAGGTTCATGGTTGATATTAATGAGTCCCTTTACACCCTCTCTAAAAAAAATATTAGGGAACGCACACCAAAGGACTCAATACACTATGTTCTTTAGTATTTTGACCGCTTACATAATGTTGTTGCCTTCTACTCAGTATATATAGCCTTATTTCTATGGTTACCTCTATTACCCAGCCTTCTAACCTAATTTAAGCCTAGAAAATTTTCCCTCCAAGGTTTTCATTTCTTACCCTCCTTTATTAATATATAATTCGTCTTTGTGTACAGTGTTTATCTGAGGAGAGAATGTATCTCCATTCAGTATCATTTTCATCTATGGTAAATAATGCAAACCTTGGTATATGAAGCACAATTAACGAATGGGAGGTCTCCATGATTCCCATCCCATGCACTTGCCCGTTCACCTACTAGTTAAAGGCGATATTATTTATGCCAATTGATTTTGTATGTTAATATAAGCATTTAATATATACTATTAAATATCTACTGTGCTATACCCTTTCACTACAACCAAAGTTCAGTATCCACACTCTGGTATTGAGTTATGGTTAATCTTTCTCTACTACATGTTTTCCATGTCGTTTAGCCCATGTGAGCTCAGTACCATGTCACATGGTCTAAACAACATTCAAGGTAATGTGTTGGACAATACAGATTCTTCGTTAAATCATCAAAGGTTTCTAATCCTCCACCGATAACCCTAACCCCTATTTCTTTTTTTATTTCATGATTTGGTCCAATAGTTACACACTTATGTCATTTGGTTCTATGACAGAAGGAGATAACTACTGAAAATCTTCCACAATATAGATTTGTTGTTTCTGAATTAATCTTGACATTGTTTCTGGTTCAATGGGTTATGAAACTTCTAAATAGATTTATTTTTAGTATTCACTATTAGCATCATGAGGGAGGAGTACACCATGGTAAATTACCGTATAAACTGCTCCGAATTTCATACCATCAAGGTATAAAAATTCGTTCTAATTTTATTTTATTTTTTCTTGTGTCGGCCTTTCGAGAGCCTTACTAGTTATTTTTTTCTCGGAGAGGTATGACGCAATTATATTTTTATCTTTGTCTTTGAATGCTGCTAGGTTTTTCCTAGGGACTTACTGCACTCGAGAAAGGGGTGATATATGCAAGCTGTCATGCCCTTCACAGGTAATCTGGCCTTTCTACACTCATCATACCAATATGATTTCAATCTTTTTATTTTAAGAGATTTATAGGAATGTGGTTAAATTGTACAATTTTGGCTTTTGCCACAATAGTGGAAACTGGAGACAGGAGGGTGAATCCCCTACCTCATGGGAAATATATGTAATGTTTACAAATAATTGCTCTCCATTTTGTACTGAGATTACATTGAGATTACATTTAATGTGTTATTCACTAACGAATTTCCCACTCTTCTTTTTTTTTCCTCTTGATTACTTATAAGCACGGTCGTGGCACCCACATGGTTCCTACTATTTGTTACCTCATCCATTTTCACGTCCTAAATTGAAACTTTGAATCCGAGGTGGGTTTCTGTGATTTTCTCAAGAGAGGGTAACTACCCTATTGTGCATGTAGTGTCGGTCTGATAAGTTTTTTCATGCGCTACTTGCCCATTGAGGTACAGGTTCTCAAGTATTCCATGTGTTTTTCATTTGGTATCATGAGGTAGGGGAACCTTGCTCCTTCCTGGTTTCCTCTTGATGTATTTAAGCAAGCTGAAAGAGCCACACTTTGACTAGTTTCTCCTAAATACTGTGTAATGATAGGTTTTCTCCTTCTTCTATAGCTATTTACTGTGTTACTTTTCTTATAGCAATATGTTAAGGAAGACACCTTGTTCTCATTTAATTTTATATTTTTGGTAGTATAATATAACTATATTATTCACAAATTACCCTAATTTGTTTGTATATGACGTTCGAGAGTTTGTTTATAGGTAACACAAAAATTCTTGTCTTTTTTTTAAATTTAAAATCATTATTACTGTCTACCTCATTGATTTAATGCTTGATTACTCAATAATTTCTCTACTGTTCTCTCTTATAAATTAAGAATTCCTTGGATGGTTTTATTTCGCGATAACTTGTCACTAATTTTTTTCATGAATTATAGGGAATGATATGCGTTTTTCCCAATAATTTTTTTGAATGGAAATCTAATCCTTTAGTTGGGTTCTCAGATGCTTGTGCTTCCACTTATTCATGGTATACTATCATATACACAATCCTTGATTGGATTCATACATTGCTAGATGTAATAAACAAATGCTGATTTAAATTGAGAATATGCCTACCCTTAACGTGCTTTAATTTATCTTCTTTGTGATTGTTGACACCCAACTACTTCCATTTACTACTACCATAAGTAAGGTCAGCAAATCCTTCCTTTTTACAAGAAAGTATGAAGTCCAAGAACCGAGGACTCACAATATTCCTTCACCTCCTTGCTTATAAAAATGAAATCTCCCTCTCTGGAATTTCATAGAATTTTCTTTTAATACGTTGCATTAGGTGTATTAGCTGATATATTTAGCCCTATACTCTCTCTCTAGAATAAATATTTTTATTCAGTTCACATTATTATCATTTCCTTAAGGTTTATGGTTTAATTCAACTAACATAAAACAATTACAATTTGATTTTTTTTATCCATCAATGAAAATTTTACTTATATTGTTCGGTCCCTATATTACTAGTATACTCCCTTATTGTTGTTAGTGTAACCTCCTTATTGTTATTATTGCACCCTTGTAACCCCCATATTGTTATTTTTGTGCCTTAAATTATTTTTGTTAGGTCGGCTAGGATTAAATTGTGGCCCCATTAAGATTACATTGTGGCCCCATGGACTCCTATATATAGAAAGGAAGTTTTGTAATTTATATCATCCAAGAATTGTTCATTCATGTAATGTATTGGAGTTTTCCCCCTCGAAGTGGCCTATTTTTAAGGCATTGATATCTCTTTTCTTCTATTTTTGGAGCTTGTTTCACAACATTTGGTGTCAGATCTTTGGATTCTAGGGTTTTCGCTACTCCAAACCGATCATCATGGAATTTTCTCTATAATGTTTTTCTACGAAGTTTCAAAAGCTGAAATTTTTAGAGTGCGAAGAAGATATCCTGAGGGACATCATTGAAAAATTTTGGAGCTTAGTTCGCAATATTTTTGGAGATATAATCTGTGGAAGTTAGGGCTTTTTGCAGGCTCCTGAATTTAACCTAAATAGGTGATCACGACATTTTCGCTATAACCTATTGTTTACGAAGATTCAGAAGATGAAATTTTTAGAGAGTGAAGCCTAAATCCTAAGGAACATTGTCGAAAAATTGAAGAGCTTGGTTCACAATATTTTTTGACATAAAATTTGTGGAAGTTAGGTATTTTTCAAGCTCCCGAATTTCATCTCAAAGAGGTTATCATGGAAAAATCTTCATAAATATCTCTCTGAGCATCAGATTGGAATGATGTAAAAGGTGACCGCAATTACATGGACTGTGGTTTCCTATCTATCAATTTCAGAACCAGAGGAGGAAACTGTGACACGTGGAAAGTCGTACAAGTTTGCTCTACTGAACTAGTCCATAATTGGGTCATTGTGGGAGATTGGACATAATTTTTCCTTGAAGAACCCAAATTAGTTCAGACCTATGAAATTTGGAAGAAGCTTCAGAGGGCTACTACAAGGCAAAATTTCAGATATTGAGGATCCATAGTTATAAATATAATTCAATTTCAATATAAAGCTCCTCAAAAGCAAGTAAAAGGTACGTATTTTTTTTCCCGAATTGCATAAGTCTTGTTTGAAGAATCAAGTTGAATTGATTCCAAGGGAATATTGTAGAATAGATATCAGTATTGGATTCTAAAATGGCCCCTAAAAATAATTCAACAACCATTAAGCCTTTATAAGGGTCTACTATGACTTATGAAGATGAAGAATGGCAACATGACATATCAAAATTACAAAAGTAAGTGCAAAAAATTTTGCTCTCGCAAAGAGAAACAAAAAAGGATATGGAAGTTTTCAAGAAAGGCACGGGAACTAAGATGGATGGTTTGAATAAAGGCGTGGAATCTAAGATGGATGACATGGAAGCTAAGATCGATGAAAAAATGGAAAACATGAAGAATGATCTAAAAGAAGACATGGAATGTTTGAGAAAGTTGATACAAGAAATGTTTCCTAATGGTGAAAATATAGTAGAGGAAACTCATGATGCGAAGAAAATAAATGTTAATTGTGATTTCATAAACTCTAATGTTGCTGGGAAGAACCACCATATTCAAAAGATGGATATCAGGAAGTTTGATGGAAAGGATCCTGAAACATGGATACTATAGATGGACCAATATTTTGACCTCAATAATGTTCAAAACACACAAAGGGTATGCATTGCAACTTTATATTTATAAAAAATTAAATTTGTATGGTATCGATGGCTTTTCTCTCATAAAAAAAATTTCACTTGGTCAATTTTTACGGAGGAAATGATAGCACATTACGAGGATACAAAGAGCAACACCTTCTTCAGCTAATTGATAAATCTCAAACAAAAGGGTTTAGTGGGGGAGCACATTGAGGACTTCTATAACATCCAACATCCAACATGAAGTTCACTTTTTGGAACCTGGTTCATTGGATAAGGGATTCAGTTTGGCAAGAAAAATTGAATGTACAATTATGGCGACAAGGAAGCCTACAACTCACTTCTATACAGAGGGAAGTGTTGCTACTCCTAGATTTCCATAACCTGCAAGGTTGACAGCAAAAAAAATGGAAGAAAAAAGAGCAAAATGGCTTTGCTACAATTGTGATATCAAATACACTAAAGGCCGTAAGTGTGTGGAGAATAAATTATTTCACATAGATTGTGAAGAGGAAGAAGAAAATGAACAAGAAGAGGATATACACCAGGAACCAACCCTAGAAGAGAAAGAAACGAGTCTGACCATATCATGTAATGCATTTCTAGGAGTTACCACTCCTCAAACTCTCAAGATAAAATGACATGTCAAGAAGAAAAAGGTAATAGTGTTGATTGATTCAGGTAGTACCCATAATTTTATTCATTGTACGGTAGCCAAGGAATTGAATTGTTTCGTATACCCATCACCAAAATGTCAAGTGATGGTTGCAAATGGAGGAGCTATAAATTTCCTTCAAAAATGCCATAATATCAAGATAACCATGGGGGAATATGTATTGAATAGTCCCGCGCTTTCCATTCCTATGGGAGGTGTTGATGTTGTACTAGGAGTAAAATGGTTACACTCTTTGGGGATAGTAGCTTTTAATTTTCAAGAAATTTTATTGAATTTTTTTTTCAGAGGAAAAGAAAGTCAAATTACGGGGTATTGCAGGGAAGCTAAGAATGATAATAAGCTCTAATGTCATGACAAAGCTTCTAAAGAAAGAACAATGAGGCGTAATTTCACAATTATGCTCACTAGAAGTTCCAACATCAAAATCATCTATTTCTGCAGATCTCCAAAAAGTTTTTGAAAATAATTCCAAGGTTTTTGAAAGTCCCAAAGGACTCCCACCTATTTGTGATCATGATCATGCTATTCATTTGATTTGGCAAGTGACCTCCAATTCTCGGGCCTTATAGAGGCTGGTATAGTTCAACCTAGTCAAAGTTCTTTCTCTGCTCCTGTAGTATTGGTACACAAGAAGGATGGATCATGGCACATGTGTTTGGATTATAGGGAGCGCAATAAGCTCACCATCAAAAATAAATTTCCCATTCATGTGATTGATGAATTATTGGATGATAAATTTACCAAGTTGGATCTTCATTTAGGATATCATCAAATTAGAATGAAGACTGAATATATTCTGAAAATAGCATTTCAAACTCATGAGGTTAATTATGAATTTTTGTTCATGCCTTTTGGCCTTACCAATGCACCTTCTACATTTAAAGGGTTGATGAATTCCATTTTCAAAGCGTTCCTTAGAAAATTTTTGCTAGTATTTTTTGATGATATACTAATCTATAGTAGGTCTTGGAAGGATCATCTTCAACATGTTGACAAGGTGCTGAAACCATTGCAGGAGAAACAATTGTATGAAAAAACATCCAAATTTTTCTTTGGAGTACAAGAGGTGGAATATCTGGGTCATATTGTATCTCACGAGGGTGTTAAGGTAGCCCTAACAAAATTAAAGCCATTGAAGAATGGAATGTCCCCAAAACCATCAAGCAGTTGTGAGGATTTCTCGGGTTAGCAGGGTATTATCGCAAGTTTGTTAAGGATTATGGGACAATAGTAGCACCCCTAACAACATTATTAAAGAAAGATTAATTTTCATGGACTCCTAAAGAAGCTAATGCCTTTGAACATCTTAAAGAGTCAATGTGCATAGCACCGGACTTAGCTACGCCAAACTTCACAAAAACCTTTATTGTGGAATTTGATGCCTCAGGAAATGGAATTGGTGTTTTTTTAATGCAAGAAGGAGGACCCATTTCTTTTGAAAGCTGTCCAATCAAAGGAAAGTATTTACAGAAAGCTATTTATGAGAAGGAAATGTTAGCAATATTCCATGCACTAAATAAATGGCAAACTTACCTAATGGGAAGACACTTCAAGGTAAAAAATGATCATGATAGTCTTAAACACTCTTTGGAAAAAAGACTATCTTTTGAAGAGTAGTAAAAATGGGAAACAAAGATTTTGGGTTATGACTTTAAAATAATCTACAAAAAAGGGAAGCTAGATGTTGTTGCAGATGCACTCTCAAGAAAGAATGAAGAGGTGGAAGCATTTCTTTGTTCTATTTCTATTATCCAACTAAATTGGATAACCGAACCAAGGGATGAATGCAAGAAGGATGAAGAAGTGTGCACACTCATTCAAAATTTGTGGCAAGATCCTAGTGCATCTGATACATTTAGTTGGAAAAATGATTCCTTGTGCTACAAAGATCGCTTATATTTTTGTAATAATTCCGAACTAAAATGAAATATTATTTTGGAATTGCACACTTATCCTTTAGGAGGACACTCAAGATTTTTAAAAATGTACCACAAGGTGAAGAGAGAATTTTTTTGGGATGGCCTTAAATACGATATTCAAAATTTTTTGGTGGAAAGTTTGATTTTCCAGCAGAATAAAGTCGAGACAATTAAGAGCATGGGTCTTCTACAACCTTTATCCATTCCAAGTCAACATTGGGAGGAGATTTCAATGGATTTTATCATAATTTTACCTAAGTCCGAAGGAAAGAGTATCATCATGCTGGTAGTTGATAGACTTACCAAGTATGTACACTTTTGTGTATTATCTCATCCATTTAAAGCAAGTACAGTTGCTACTGCATTTATGGACACAAGTCAAAAGCTACATGGAAACCCAAGGGTTATTGTGAGCGACAGAGATCCCACTTTTACTGAAAATTTTTGGACAGAGTTATTTTCTTGTTTGGGTACTCAATTAGCTCATAGATCATCTTATCATCCTCAATCCGATGGTCAAACTGAGATAGTAAATAAATGTTTAGAAGGATATATTCATTGTTTTGTATTTGATAAACAAACACAATGGCTCAAGTGGTTACCTCTCGCTGAATGGTGGTATAACACTTCTTTCCATACTGCAGCAAAAATGACCGCATTTATGGCAGTTTATGGATATCATCCACTATCCATCACATCATATTTAAGAGAAAATTCGAAGGTTCAAGCAGTGGAAGAACACATCGAGCATCAACAATAACTTCTCCTGCTCTTAAAGGATAAACTAAATTTGGCACAAAATTGAATGAAAAAATAGGAAGATCAACATTACAGCGAGAGAAGTTTTGATGTGTGAGACTAGGTATTTTTACGGCTATAACCATACAAAAAAATGTCCCTCAAGAAAGCTAAGAAGGATAATAAATTATCGCCAAAGTTCTATGGTCCTTACAAGGTGTTGCAAAATATTGGTACTATGGTATACAAATTGGAGCTTCCTACTTCTTCATGAGTGCATCCAGTTTTCCATGCTTCATGCCTAGAGAAGGTTATAGGTGAAAATATTCCAGTTCAAACAATACTGCCACAACTTGATGAGAAAGGAAAAATCATATTGGAACCTGAAGCGATCACAGAAACAAGAACTCAATAGCTATGAAATTAATCAATTTCAGAGTATCTCATGAAGTGGAAGAACTTACTCAGTGAAGATTCTACATGGGAGGATGAGAATTTTTTATAGAAGCACCCGGAGCTACTCAAGAATTGAGGAAAACACTTTTTTGAAAGAGAGGGGAATGTTAGGTCCCTATATTACTAGTATAGTCCCTCATTGTTGTTAGTGTAACCGCCTTATTGTTATTATTGTACCCCTGTAACCCCCATATTATTATTATTGTGCCTTAAATTATTATTTTTAGCTCGGCTAGGATTACATTATGGCCCCATGGACTCCTATATATAGAAAGGAGGTTTTGTAATTTGTATCATCCAAAAATTGTTCATTCATGTAATGTATTGGAGGTTTCCCCCTTGAACTGGCCTATTTCTAAGGCATTGATATTTCTTTTCTTCTATTTTTGGAGCTGGTTTCACAACATATATTGCACCATGATAATGCATGCATGTCAATTTACAATAATTTTTTATTTTTTATTCAACATATTACCAATTAAGATTCTTTTACCCCCTCATCATATAATTACATATACTTTAAATTTATCTTCCCCATATTTAATCTTCAAGGAGTTATGTCTCATCGTGATATCATACTTCCTCCTTGATGCATGTCATACTATAATTCTATTTCTTCATAAATATATGGTTGCCTGACTTAAATTATATGATTGAAAAGAAAATTAATTTGTACCACCACCTGAAGTGATATATTTGGTAATGGTATCTGATATTTATATGGAACTATTTCGAATCCTATCTTACCCTACCCTAGAAATTCAAACCCTCTAGCATAACATCTGTAGACATGCACTAATCCTACTTCTATCAAATAACTAAATCATAATTATGACAATATTCTCTATTATAAATTGGATTATTCTCCATAATTTTTTTTTAATTATGTACATATTTTCTAAGAATTTGACTAATACACATAAATGTTTCAAACAATATGGGTACTGATATATTAATGATTTCATGCAAGAAATCCACATAATTGCACATAAGTGACAGAAATATGCTTTATTCTATCCTTGCGCTACCATAATCATTTCACAGAAAATTGGAAATTTAAAAGTTAACTCAAATCTCAGAAATAGACAAAAAATATATAACACAACATAGTGTAAAAATAATTACTTCTTGCGAAATATTCTGAAATCATGTAAGCCACCCAAACGTCTAATATTCCAAAAATTTAGCCTTCATCTAAATGGAATATTATAGTTTTTTTTATCACTAAGTAGGTGAATAAGTAGGTAGGGAGGCCCATAAACCTCTTTAGAAGGAATAATAACACTCCTAATGTGAAAGGAGGAAGAAAAAGCAGCTAGATTAAGCACCTTTGGGTGTGAACAGGGGTTGAATCATGTTGATTCAGTCAACTTGGACCAAATCAATAGTGTTGTCATGTAGGAGTGGCCTTTATGATGAGACAATGGAGTTTTAGTTGAGGACAACTTGCATGAGCTTGGTGGCAAGTATGGATCAGACCCAATATTAGAAGGTTAACATGCTATATATGGAGTGGATGGGAGCAATTGATATTGATGTTTCTAGATTATCATTTGATATTGGTCTTTTTTTACTTTGCTTCCTCTTACTGTTTAGAGGGTTATTGCGCTATTTAGAACAAGGATGTTCCTGATCGGGAATCCCTACTTCATCCTCAAGGAAGGAGAGGTTCTTTGGTATAAATTTCCTCATTCTGGCATTCTGGCCAAGCTACGTCCTTCAGCTACAGTGTAATTTTTGTTTAGAGCTGGGTTGTGTTGCAAGGTGTAGCAAAGGAGGATCACATAGAGCCATTTCTGGGCTTCTTTCTCAGTGGAGAGGTAGCCTATCCATTGGAGGACCAGAAAGGAGGGATAATTGGCATATTTTCACATATTTGGCATTATCCCAACCATCTACCATCCCTTACAGTGCAGTCACAATTCTAAACTGCGTTATTTTTGGGGGAAGTTTCTGGAAGGGTTCATTGAGCTCATCAGGAGGGTTTATTTCTGAGTAGAGGGATCAGCCTTCTATTTAAAAATACCATTGGAGGAGGGAATCATCATTTCAAATCTATCATAGCCTCATTCTCTTCATATATATTTTTCAGTGACATCTCAACCCCAGGGTTATTTGTCACATTATGTATTTCTTAGTATTTCTAGAAATCTTTCCCGGGTTGGCTATAAATCATGTATTAAAGCCCACCTATTCTTTTATTGGAATTTATTTTGTTTCTATCAGCCATATTTCATTTATGTATTTTTATAGTAGTAGCTACACTAATATATATAGCATTTTCAATGCTGTCTAACATTCTATACAGTTGCAGCAACTCGTGTGCTAAGTGTTCTTACCATTGGAGGCTTGTTCTTATTACTTTAGTGGCTTGTCCCTCACGATATTCTTGTATAATGTTGCTGATATATTAATAAAATGATGGCTGCATGTTGATCCCTCTTATGTCATGTTCAGATTTGGTATGTTTTACATTATTATGTCTTGTATTTCTACTATTTCCATTTTGGAATATTATAATGGTAACAGAACATAATCTTGGCTCAGCCTATGCATTCAATACATTATGCCATTAGAAGGAGAAGCTTATTATCAAATAAAAGAGAAGTTGTACAGAAGAAACAAAGGCATAACTCAATTATTTGGTGAAATGAAGGAAGAGAGGATCTCCCAGCTTCTTTTCAAAACTGTGAAAAATATCAAGGTAGATCTCAAGGAGATGAAAGGGGACAGGTGTAGAAAAATTCCAAGAGGGTTTGAAATTGAAGCAAGCCGTATATAATCACATGATGGGTGTGGACATTTAGCCACACATGCAGATCCACAGTGCAGTTTATTTCCCACATTCACTACAAGAAGGATGAAGGAGGGAGATGCACCAAGGGAGGAGGCCTTGAGTGACTATCTTAAGGAGTATGAGTCTCAATCATGGAGATTCAAAGAGCACTTGAAATTCTAAGGGTTTTTCCAACTCAAGGAAGACAGAAGATCCAACCACCATAACAGAAGCAAGAGAGGTAGAATCATTCTAGCTAACTTTGATGGATCAATAAAGTGCACAACCAAAGCTTGGGTGGAGCTAGATTCCTATTTTTAGCTATGCCAAGTTTTAGAAAAGGAGGCCATTAGAGTAGAAAAGTTGCACCTGTTAGAACGGGGACTCCTAAAATAGTGTGAAACTAGTCTATTTTGGATATTTTTGATTAGATTTAATATAGCGGAGGGGTTTTGGGGTGGGTCAAAGACTCAAAAGCATTGTATTGAGTAAAAGGGAAAACTAGGGGTCTGAAAACCATGGGTTGCGAAAAATAGGAAAGTCAAGGCTAGATTGTTATAAATAGAGATGCATTTTGTTTTGAAAAAGGTAGGATATGATGAGCAATTGATGCAAACTGTGATTTAAG
Organism: Pinus albicaulis; assembly: GCA_034641835.2. NCBI lineage: Eukaryota > Viridiplantae > Streptophyta > Pinopsida > Pinales > Pinaceae > Pinus > Pinus albicaulis. The sequence continues at coordinate 16,453,474 of CM076580.1, read as the reverse complement.
TGATATGTTTAGGTTTTGGGGAATGGACTCCTGCTGGCTGTGTGTGCAGAGATCCAAGTCCAGCTATGTGTGGACCCTGCTGTTGTGTGCACAGGATGGGAAGGGAATTGTAAGGAATAATTGATGAGTGAATGAATGTGGAATATTGTTAGAGAAATGAATATGTGAGTACTTTTATGTGAATTACTGATAATTTTTGTATTATGTGTTTTCTGTCCTTACGCTGCGAAATATCTGTATACTGCATTCATGGATCTAGATTTGTTATGTTCTATTTATGTACTGCTATGTTGATGTTATAACAAGCATATAAATATAGATCTAGTGCATGTGGATGTGAATAGAGACTTAATTAACCCTTCATAGAACAAGGTAATCGGGGATTGCATGACCTAGCACAACTTTGCTTGCTTTACCCATCCTTTCTCAAGGTGTGCAAACATGGTTCCAGCACCCACCCATACTACTTCAGGTGAGACATTGACCTACACAAGCAAGTCACTGTTGAAAGGGCCAATAGTGTAGGGGTTTGTTGGCAAACTTTGTACAACGAACCTAGGTTAGGACCCCTCGAGCCAACAAATGGTTTCGTTGTCGAGACCAGAAGAAGTCTGAGAGAGGAATCGGGTAATGAAAAAAAATACTGAAAACCTGAAAGAAAAGAGATCAAAGACTAGTATGAAAGATAGATCCAAGAGTTTGCAGTAAAATAAAATCACAATGAGAAGGTAATGGCAGAAAGGTGGAAAAATATGTACCGCCTTACTAGAAGCTATGAAATATTCTTTGTAACCTTTACGATTGAACTCCAAGAGTGCCTGGCCAGACTTGTGGAATTTCAGAAGTGTTGGAAGGATAAGTGAGTCACTCGGTGGACCCCAGAGCTGCTTGAGCAGCTGGAAAAAGATGATAATACTATCACACGCACGGTGGATCACTGGGTGGATAGTGTGCTGGGAGGATTTGTGATGAAATTTTCCATTGATTAGTTTGTATCATACTCTGAGGCCGAATGACGATTCTTCAAAGGATTTCAAGGAAAATTTCTGAGGATGTTACCGTTGTTGATCAAGAAATTACTATGATAAAAGAGAATTCTATGTAGTCATACTGTCTGAATGACCTCAGATCTAGACAGGAGCGTGACTTGTAGTGGTAAATACTATCGGACCAACCTTGACGGAGGGAGAGCCACCTACAATCTATTACAGGAACTAGCTGCGCAAGATTCCCCATCTACATCACCATCGAGGCCGCGCAAAGGTAAGAATTGGCCTATACCACCACCCCTGCAGAGAGTGATATGTTTGCACATCTGAAACTACCTACATTTAAAGGGGTGGGAGATGAGGATATGGAATATTTTTGGTTCATTGCAGACTCTCTATGGACAACGTAGAATGTGGCGACTGATACGGTAAAAAGGGCACAACTATTGTTGGCCTTCGAGGACAGGGCCCTGGAGTGGTATGTGCACTATATTGCCCAGAATGGGAGTGCATATATTCAAGATATCAAGGACGCTTTGAAGCACCAGTTAAAGAAGCCAAAATCTTATTCCCAGTTGGTAGTAGAAGTGAAGGACTTCAAACAAGGTGTGTTTGAGTTAGTATGGGAGGTTGATCAGCGATTGAAGAAAGAAATAGGAAAGGACGATTCGAATATGATGATAGACAGCATATGGAATTTTTCATCATTGTGTTCCTACCTCACTTGCACATGCTAATGAGTGATTAAACCTTTGAGTCAGAGGAGAAGGCTGTGGAAGTCACTACGAAACTAGAGGCTGCCCCCAGATAGGATACGTCAGCAGGGGTACAACAAATCTAGGAACAACTTGGGGCTATGCATATGGAGATAAAGAACCTACAAAAAGAGCAAGGAAAGGATGGTTGCGTAGATATCTAGTGCATAAAATGATGGGTGTCTGGCCATATGAAGGATCAGTGCCCTCTACTGATGGATTACATGTAAGGAGGAGGACCTAGTCCAGTATGCCCAGGGGCAATTAGGGAACTCATCCTGTTACGACCAAGTTCAATAGGACTTGCGCTATGGTGTGATGATTGTCAGGTAGTAGGACTACATGATATCAACCATTACCCTCGGATAGATGCGTATGTCCTAGAATTAAAGAAACAATGGTGCCAATTCTACCAATTAATGGGACATGATGAGTAGAATTGTTGTACTTATGACTTAATGATGGATTGTGGGAGGTTATATAGGGTGCAATCGGACCCTGCGTTGCCAAGACTTTCTGCACACTTTGGAGGATCACTAAGCTGAGGTAGAGGAGGTCAGGTTGGAAGCACGGGGTGAGGACGTGGGTAGCTAATCTGTTATAATTGTGGAGAAATAGGGAAATTTTCCAGAGAATGCCCAAATCCCACCAGGCCATCACGCAAATATTGTAGGTAGTTCCACCATGAGGTGGAGGACTGCCCAATTTTAATAGCCAAGATGCAGGAAAAGCTGCCCACCCCTACGCAAAACGTACAAAGAGTTAAAATCGAGCTAAGAAAGGAAAATACCTATGTAAAAGTCATGACACGCAGTGGGCGAGTCACCTAGGGAGAAAAAGAGGAGCTTGCCTCCCAGGAAGGAGTGCCTTTCAAAGAACAAACACCACTGGCAGTCCCCACGCAGCTGTCGATGCAACCTCAGATAGAGGAGGGGGTTGAGCCCTTTTTAAAGGCATGTCTGAAGCTGCTACGAAATCCGCAGGCTGTAGGAAATATCCAAGCACTACTAAATGTCTATGCAGTTCGGTCCAATTTGATCCTTGAGACCAAGGATGTACATAAAATATACAACTATAAGAAGCGCAACGGAAGAGAGATGTGATTGGCTATGCAGATTGGTTACTAAAAGATGGATCAGGTTATCTTAGATCTGGGGTCAGATGCGAATGTATTACCAAAGCAGAGATGGCAACGAATGGGAGAGCCTAAATTAAAATGATCCACCATCCAGCTCCGAATGGCCAATAAAAAAAAATCATCCCTCTAGGGAGGTTACCCAAAGTCATGGTTGACATCGTAGGGGTAAGGGTCCTAGCTGACTTTGAAGTCATAGAAATTGTGGAAGATGTGGATCCCTACCATGCGCTCCTCGGACTGGACTGGGAAATTGACATGGGGGGTGTCATCAATCTCAAGAAGCATAGCATGGTGTTTGAAAGCAAAGGTACACGTGTCATCGTACCACTAGATCCAACAGAAGGTGTGCGGTATATAGAGCCAGCCTATGAGGAAGAGGATTTAGATCACATTTATAAATTAAATATGTAGGATGAAGATCAGGTTAACCGCATGGATGAAGGAATGCTCTACTGGGAAAAGGACAGTGAATGTTTTTCTGACTCTGATGAGGAGCTGGAAAATTGGCAAGGCCTATTGCACGAGGTTTCAGTGCTTTGATGTCTTCAGACCATCAGGAAAATTTGTCGCATCTCTACCATGGAAAGAAACCTACCCTACTAAGAGGACGCAGATGATATTCAAAAGACGATTGAACCTAAGAGTCCCACAGAATGCAGGCTAGGCACACTGTCACTAACACTACGCGGAACACCTACGCAAGGACCGGTATTCTTCACTCAGGAGAAGTATTGGAGAAGGGTGATCCTGCACATGGGGACCCCAGTTGGTAGATGGACTCCGAGGTCAGTCGACCTACATGGATACTTGCTGACATAAAACACTCAGGGATGCGATCCAACCTTGCCCAAACAGGCCTGCCAGGGTACTGCTAACCTAGGCATGCATTAGGTTACGGACCTGCCAGGACCCACATTTAATTTGGAGAATTTTCACACGCCTCGAGTAATAAATGGCATGAGGATGCATGATGGAGCCCTATCGTGCAGGGACATCATGACCAAGGGCGAAGCGCGTGGCTCGAAAAGAATAATGGCCAACTTGCAGAAACACCTCACGTCGACCTTCATTCAAGTTACGCGAACAACATGTAGGCATCATCTGTGGTCTGACATTCCATGGAAACGAACTCAAGCATGATGGATGCCCATCAAAACATCCCGATTTGATGAAAAATGAATCTTACAAGTATGTAAAATAGGTGGTAGGTCATCACTGCAACCATTTATGGTAAGATTGATCCATCTGATCAATGGTCAGTCTCAAGAACCACCTAATCAATGGTCAGTCTCAAGAATGGGCTACTCCACAATTAAATAGCTCTGGACGGTGTGTGGTTGGCTAGATCACTTCACACCAGGCTATTTATTCACCCTACCACATGCTCCTGCTATCTGCGTACTGGTTTTTTGTGCTCCTTAACATTCTCTGAGATGCTCGTTTTTTTGTTGCTCGGATGGACCCTAACCTGCTGAATGATCTGGTCCCAGGCTTCTTAGTAACTAGATATATCATCTTAAAAGAACCTAGGCATGCTGAGTGCAGTCAAAGAAATGAGTACTGGCTTCCTGCAGCAATATTTTTTTGTGAACCACAAACAGGGAGACACCAGTACTGCACAACCAGCCTTCATACTCCAGGGAGAGCCACGGGACCCAGCTGGCTAGCCTTAGAAGATATAGCAGAAGAAGGTTTTGTAGTGCTGCAGTCCCTCACCCGCAGCATCACAGTCCAATCCCAACTAGTTTTGTGCCAAGAAGGAACACTGAGATACAGGGACATGATGCGACTTCTCCGCAAATCCAGAGTACCACCCAGAAGAAGCAATGCGTGTTCAATCCCTCACCTTGCCCTATTCAACGCTCGTAACCCAGTTACTGGGGACATTCAAATACATTTAGCACAGCTATCTCGCATAGAGCTCCAAGGACTATACATGAAAGTGTTGCACAAAGTTCACCATCGTGAGCGAGCCATGCAAAAGCAATATGACATACCTCTAGATGTATAGGACCAGCAGATTGAAGTGGTCACAAATGCAACACATATTATTTAGGAGTAGCTGATGAGGGGTGCACAATTGGTTGAAACAACTACCCAACTATGGACGGCCATCCATCACCATCCTGCACTTCAACATATCTAGAAAGAATTACAGTAGGCAGAAGCTACTCTGGATCAATTTAGAGCCTCCACCACCTCTGCACAACATCTAGCCGTCTTGGACAAGCTGGAGAACCTTTGCCATGATAAGCATGTCATCCAGAAATGATCGAAACCATGGGCTAACACCACACTCCATCTAGCCAAAGATGCTAAGTCGGCCATTGTGCACCTCCACTCACTATTAGAAAGGGTTACTGCGGCTCCAAACAGCCCTGCCTCCCTGACACTTGTCAACATTGCACAACGAGCTCCGGCCCATAGTCAGGAAGTGCTCCCTCTACTCGTCTACACTTTGGATACCTTGTGCGTGCAAATAAAGGCCATGCCACTGTAGTGACTCGGGAAGAGTCACAAGATTGTCTTGGGGGATTGTTGGAACAGGGTCTCCTAACATGCTATGAAACTGGTCCATTTTGCATATTTTTGATTAGATTTAATCTAGCAAAGGGGTTTTGGGGTGGGTCAAAGCCCCAAAAGTGTTGTATTGGGTAAAAGGGAAAAATAGGGGTCTGAAAACCATGGGTTGTGGACCATAGGAAAGTCAAGGATAGATTGTTATAAATAGAGATGAATTTTGTATTGGAAAAGGTAGGATATGATGAGATTTTGATGCAAATTGTGATTTAAGTTGTCTGTTTGGGTTTTGGGGAACAAACTCCTGCTGGCTGTGTGCGTGGAGATCCAAGTCCAACTGTGTGTGTACCCTATTGCTGTGTGCGCAGGTTGTGAAGGGAATTGTAAGGAAGAATTGATGAATGAATGAATGCAGAAGATTGTTAGAGAACTGAATATGCGAGTACTTTATGTGAATTACTGATAATTGTTGTAATGTGCATTTTCTGTCCTTAAGCTGCAAAAGATCTATATGTTGTGTTCTTGGATCTAGATTTTTTATGTTCTGTTTATGTACTGGTGTGTTCATGTTATAACAAGCATATAACTATAGATCTAGTGCACGTGGATGTGAATAGAGACTTAATTAACCCTACAAAGAACAAGGTAATCGGGGATTGCACGACCTAGCGTAGCACTGGTTGCTTTACCCATCCTTTCTTAGGGTGTAGAAAGTTGGTTCCAGCACCCACCCACACTACTTCGGGTAAGAATTTCACCTACGCAAGCAGGTCACTGCCGAAAGGGCCAGTAGAATAGCAGTTTCTTGGCAAACCTTGCACACCGAAATTGCCTCAAAACCCCTTGAGCCAACAACATCTCAAAGGTATGGCCCATGATTTATGGTTTTATAGTTTTGCTTCATTTTTTCATGCAAATTCAAACACTTATGCAGGGTTCACTAAGAAATTATTGAAAATATTACATCTTAAACATTGTGAAACATCTCTTGTTGAACCCAAAAACTCAGAACCTTTGCATGAGTTAGAGAGATCTATTTTTCCAACTCCACTCTATATTTCTGTTAAAGGGGATAAAAACATGCATGATGCCTTTCCAAAGGCAAGATCCCCACTTCTTGAAGAGCCCTTTTCTATAGATGAAGACATGGAGGTTCCTCCCTCAAGGGAAGACCAAGGTCAAGGGTCTCTCATTCAGGATGAGACATTCTCACATATTGATTAAGAGGATGACCAGAGAAGAGATAAAAACGTTGTACCATTAGAAGGAGACCCATCACCACATGGAGATGGGAAGGGAGCCATTGCTTCCATTAGAGTAGCCCTTGTTTCTTTGCAAGGAGTTGCAAATGATTCAACATGTGGGAACCAAAACACAATTTCGGAGGAGCATGCATCAGCTTTTGTGGATTGTGAGATGGAAGGGGAAGAAAGGAAGGATCAACATTGAGGGATGACGAGCATTCACCCTTATCTATTTCAAGAGGTTTCTTCACAAAATAAGGATATTGTATTGCACAGTGGATAGAGGGACAAATTAGTCCGCTTATATACAGTCCACTTCAGATTATGATGTCTCATTACATGGGGGAATTCCACTTAGGAGGCCACCAGATCTAGAGTTGGTAAGAGACATCTTGTTATTTGGTACACCACTCTTAGATTCAAGAGGGGTGAAGACCTTGGAGGATTATAGTATAGCATGGAGAGTTTGGGATAGACTCAAGGAGGAGGGAAACATTCTCCCATTTTCAGCATTAACCACTCTCACTACATATATTGTGTTGACAGAAGTTGTTGCAGTGATGGAGGATGGATCCTTCATGGTGCATGGGATTTACTCTGTGGATTTGGAGAAACAAAGGGTACTTCCTTTGAGGAAGGAATCCTCCATACATTGGAGTAGATGGAAGCCACTCATGTTTACATTGGCCAATATCAGGATTATTTTTCGATGGGAGCTTCTCATGGGAGGCCAACATCCAAGAGACACCACTTCTATTTGAGCATGAGAAACTACATGATGGGCATGGCAGCATTTTGGAGGATGAATTTTGCGTGAGGGATGTCAAAGGAGAATACAAAAAAATGTGGGGAGATTCACATTTCAGATCTTCAGTGCTGTCTCTTAGGAGGATTGATCCATATTGGAGATCTCAACTCTTGGTAGATTATTCCAAGGATCTTGGTGCTTGCATGATTCTTGATGATCTAGAAGGAGATTATAGCTACATGGTGGTTGATGAGCTCATCTATTCTCATCGTAGAGTATTCTTGACTATATTTTCCGAGCTCAAGAGGACTCTAGTACATGTAGCACATGTGGTCTTTCTTTCCATGCACTTTCATGCATTTCATTCTTTGATGGAGGAGTTCACTTGGGAGGGAATTCAGTAGGATGTATATCAGCATGAGGAGAGATGGATAGCCTAGATTGTGATGGAGAGGTTGTCACAACCACTTCCCTACACATTGAGAGTGAGGGAGAATTTTCAGTTCAGCCATTTTAGCTCAAGGACCAAGGTACATGGTAGAGAAGGTACATTTTTGCATTAAGATTTGCACTTCTTTACTTTATACGAGCAACATGTTTTATTAAGGAGGTTCATTCATTCTTCTAAATTATATTATGATGTACTTGAGGCCAGATTTATAATTGAGATTGGCTATCCTATCGGTGGTTTGTTGGGGAAGCCACATGATTCTTGGTGTGCACCATTGACACCACATTTTACCTTCATGATCCTATCTTATAGGATGATTGTGGCAGAAAAAAAATAGTTGGAAAAGAAATTGTTATTATTTATTTGAGGTAGGTAGGGGATGCACTCTGCTAATTCCATTTGTGGAACTATGATACACTTTCCGGTTGTCATATGGCAACTTGTTTTCATTTGTTTTTGCTTCCATATGTTGGAGATGTTATTATGTTTATATGAAGCTTTGTTGGGAGAGTGGCACAAAGGTTGAAGGTGACCATTGGGAGTATTATTCTCCCTACTTTACATGTTGCATGTTTCAGGAGAAACTATGGGCAAACCATGATTGCCACACTACATCTATTTTCTTCATTTGGGAGGAGCCATTTGGAGAATTTGAGTTCTTGGAGGAGGCACTTCATGGCTGATTTGTTTGGTGGGGTAACCTGGGCCATTCTTGGAGGCCATAAAATTTCATCCCAAGATCAGCAACAACCCGACACTTACCATAAATGGATAGAGAAATAACTTGAGTGGAAGAATCTAATCTCTCCATGTAGCCACAATACATTCCATAGATTGGGGGTTGAATATTTATTTGATGAGCTACCTAGAATGACTCATTTTATTTGGATGATAGCATGGGTTTGGGAGTCTCTCATTGGGAATAAGATCCCCTATGTTATTCATCACTCCTACCTTGAGGAGGCCATTGGAAAGCAAGAAGGTTTCCACTTACACCTTCCACTTTTTATATGATGTGAGCCATTTGGGTTTGCATACTTGGGAGGGACCATTGGAGGGAAGATTTATTGCAGATTATGTTGAGTCGCGGTGGGAAATATTGATGAGAAGGCCACAAGAATAGGAAGGGAGGAATTTTTTTCCACCTTTACAGTTTCTTGAGGACAAGTAGAATTTTGGAGGGGAGGACTGTAATATTCCAAAAATTTAGCCTTCATGTAAATGGAATATTGTAGTTTGTTTTATCACTAGGTAGGTGAATAAGTGGGTAGGGAGGCCCATAAACCTCTTGAGAAGGAATAATAACACTCCTAATGTGAAAGGAGGAAGAATAAGAAGCTAGATTAAGCACCTTCTGGTGTGAGCAGGGGTTGAATCATGTTGATCCAGTCAACTTTGACCAAATCAACAACGATGTCATGGAGGAGTGGCCTTTATGATGAGACAACGCAGTTTTAGCGGAGGAAAAATTGCATGATCTTGGTGGCTCGCATGGATGGGATTCAATGTGAGAATGTTCACATGCTATATATGGAGGGGATGGTATCCATTGATATTTATGTTTTTAGATATCATTTGATATTGGTCTTTTTAGATTTTTCTTCCTCTTACTGTTTAGCAAGGTTGCTATGCTCCTTAGCACAAGTGTGTTCCTGATCAGGAATCCATACCTCATCCTCAAGGAAGTAGAGGTTATTTGGGCTGCATTTACTCACTCCGTAATTCAGGACAAGCTACCTCATTTAGCTACAATGCAGTTTCTGTTTAGAGCTGGGTTGTGTTGTAGGGTGCAGCAAAGGACGATCACATAGAACCATTTATGGGATTTTTTTCTAGTGGAGAGGTAGCCTATTGATTGGAGGATCAGAAAGGAGGGCTCCTTGGCATATTTTTACATCTTTGGCATTAGGCCAACCATCCAACTTCCCTCACATCACAATCACAATTCTGAACTACGTTATTTTTGGAGGCAGTTGCTGGGAGGGTTCATTGAGCTCATTAAGAGGGTTTATTTCTGAGTAGAGGGATCAACCTTCTATTTAGAAATACCATTGGAGGAGGACATCATCATCTATAATCTATCATAGCCTCATTCTCTTTAGATCCAGTTTGCAGTGACATCTCGATGCCAGGGTTATTTGTCACATTGTATATTCCTTGGTATTTCTAGCAATCTTTCCTGGGTTGGCTAGAAATCATGTATTAGAGCCCACATCTTCTTTTTTGGGCATTTATTGTTTTTCTATCATCCATATTTCATTTATGTATGTTTATAGCGGTAGCTACACTCATATAGACAATGTTGTCACTACTCTCCAACATTCTATATAGTTGCAACAACTCATGTGCTGATTGTTCTTATCATTGGAAGCTTGTTCTTATTGCTTGAGTGGCTTGTCCCCCGTGATATTATTATAAAATGTTGTTGATATATTAGTAAAATGATGGTTGAATATTGATCCCTCTTATTTCATGTTCAAATTTGTTGTGATTTACATTATTATTTCTTGTATTGCTGCTATTTCCATTTTGGAATATTACAAAACATGAACTACCATCGATTGTCCCCCCTGAATCAAGGCATTCATGTTGTCATGTTTCAATGCTCTATCCCCCTCATTTATCGTGAGTGGTCCTCTTTTATAAAAATCCATCCTCACTGATTTTTAGCAACGTCCTACTTTTAAGGTCTGCTAACCTTTTTTCCTAGGTATTTTTAGTTTTATTTATCGAAAAAGATACTTTTATTTTTATTTAAAGCATGATTTTATTTTTCTTAGTGCTTTATTCCACCTCACATATTATTTATCACTCAATAAGAGATTAATATAACCTTTCTCCCCCATTATGTTAATTTTAATTCCCATGGATGTTTATGGATTTCTTTTAGGGAAGGTCCATTCTGTGGACTTGACCACCACAATGTTTTCCTAAGCTAGCAGAAAGTGTTCTACACTCTCGTGCTTCTTCCTCAATACTTCCAAGAAGTTTATTTATTAATTTTAATAATATAATTATAGTTGTACATAATATTCCTCATGAATTTTTTCACCATTGCAACTAATAGTAGTTTAATGGATAATATAGTAATTCTCCATAAAAATGGGTCATAGGGGTGTTGCATCTCCCCCACCCCCCCTCCTTAACCAAGCTCCTAATTTCAATATTCATGCATTTTTACCCTATTTATTCAATACTAAATACTTCCTCTTTATGTTGCTTTGGAGTGGTAGTTATCCTTTGCAGTACAAATAATTTTATATTCATATGTGCTCCTTCTTAACATGTTTTCATACCTGCTAAACAAGTACTACCTATTTGTGTTCATGTGGCCCACCTGCACTCTACAAATATGTCTATGCACCCAGCAAGGTCAACATCATTGATATATCATGACGATACTAAAATATACACATTATTGATATCGACATATGTTAGGTCCATATATTACTAGTTTAGTCACTTATTGTCATTAGTGTAGCCCCCTTATCATTATTGTTGTACCCCTGTAACCCCAATATGGTTATATAGTGTGAAGAAAAAATCTTGATGAACATCCAGTAAAAACTTCAGATGTTGTTTCACAATATTTTGGGAGATATGATATGGAGAAGTGAAGCTTTTTTCAGGGTCCCAAATTTCAACTAAAACAGGCCATCGTGGAATTTTCGCTATAAATTTTTCTATACAAAGTTTCTAAAGCTTAAATGTTTATAATGCGAATCCTAAATCCTAAGGAACCTCCTGTAAAAATTTTAGATCTTGGTTCGAAATAGTTTTGGAGATATGATCTATGGAAGTTAGGATTGTTTCAGGCTCCCGAATTTCATATCAAAGATGTTACCATGGGAAAAACATCATAACTCTCTCTGAGAATTGGATTGGGATTATGTAAAAAGTGGCTGTAATTACACTGACTGTAGTTTTTGGTATATCAATTTTAGAGCTGAACGATGTGACAGTGACACGTGGCAAGTCATACAAGTTTTCTTTACTAAAACAGTCCATAATTAGGTCATCATGGGAGATTTGGCACAAATTTTCCTTGAAGAATCCAAATCAGGTCAGACTTGTGGCATTCAAAAGAAGATTTAGAGGACTACTTTAGGGCCAAATTTTAGATATTGAAGATCTGAAATCACATAGATAATTCAGTTTCAATATCGAGCTCGTCAAAATAAAGAAAAAGGTGTGTATTTTTTTCGAATTACATAAGTCTCATTTGAAAAAAATTAGTTTGAATTTATTCCAAGGGCATATTGAAGAATAGATATTAGTATTGGGTTCTAAAATTCCTCCTAAAAAAAATTCAACACCCATTAAGCCTTCATAAGGCTCTACTATGACTCATGAAGATGAAGAAACACAACATGAGATATCAAAACTACAATAGCAAGTGCACCAAATTTCATTATTGCTAAGAGAAAAAAAAAATGAAATGGAAGTTTTGAAGAAAGGCATGGAAACTAAGATGGATGGTTTGAAGAAAGGCATGGAAGCTAAGATGAATAGTTTGGAATCTAAGATGGATGGCATGGGAGTGGGCATGGAAGCGAAGATGGATATCATGGAAGCTAAGATCGATGAAAAAATGAAAGACAACATGGAAAACATGAAGAATGATCTAAAATTAGAGATCGAAGGTTTGTATAAGTTGATACAATAAATGTTTCCTAATGGTGAAAAGATAGTAGAGGAAACTCATGATGAGAATAAAATAAATCCTAATCGTGATTTCATAATCTCTAATGTTGGATGAAAGAACCACCACATTCCAAGGATTGATATGAGAAATTTTGATGGTAAGGATCTCGTAACATGGATACTACATATGGAGCAATATTTTTATCTCAATAATGTGCGAATCACACAAAAGGTATGCATTGCAACTTTACATTTAGAACAAAATACATTTCTATCGTATCGATGGATTTTCTCCCATAAAAAAATTGTAACTTGGTCAATTTTTACAGAGGAAATGATAGCACATTATGAGGATACAAGAAGCAACACCATCTTTAGCCAATTGATAAATCTCAAACAAAAGGGTTTGGTGGTGGAGCACATTGAGGACTTCAAAAAATTGAATATAAGGGTAACTGATATTCCAAAGGAATATAGGATTGATGTCTTCATAGGGAGTTTAAAGGATAACATTCAACATGAAGTTCATGTTTGGGAGCCTGATTCATTCGAAAAGGAATTCAGGTTGGCAAGAAAAATTGAATGTCAAATTATGGCAACAAGGAAGCCTACCACTCACATATATAAAGATGGAAGTGTTGCTACTCCTAGACTTCCAAAAAATACAAGTTTGACACCACAAAAATTGGAAGAAAAAAGAAAAAGAGGGCTTTGCTACATTTGTGCTAGAAAATACACTAAAGGTCATAAGTGTGCTGAGAATAAATTATTTTACACAGATTGTGAAGATGAAGAAGAAAATGAACAAGAATCTTCAAAAGAAGAGGATATACACCAGGAAGCAACCCTAGAAGAGGAAGATATGAGTTTGACCATATCGTGTAATGCATTTGAAGGAATTACCACTCCTCCAAATCTCAAGATAGAATAACATATCAAGAAGAAAAAGGTAATAGTGTTGATTCATTCTAGTAGTACACATAATTTTATTCACTGTAAGGTAGCCAAGGAATTGAATTATTTCCTATACCCAGCACCAGAATGTAAAGTGATGGTTGCAAATGGAGGAAATATAAATTTCTCTGTAAAATGCCATAATATCAAGCTAACCATGGTGGAATATGTATTTAATAGTCCAATGCTTTCCATTCCTATCGGAGGTGTTGATGTTGTACCAAGAGTAGAATGGTTACAATCTTTGGGGACGATAGCTTTTAATTTTCAAGAAAATTTATTGATTTTTTTTTTAGAAAGAAAGGAAGTCGAATTATGGGGTGTCACTGGGAAGTTGGGAAAGATAATAAGCTCTAATTTAATGAAAAATCTTCTGAATAAAGAACAATGAGGCATAATTGCACAATTATGCTCAGTAGAAGTTCCAACATCAAAATCATTTATTCTTGCAGATCTCCAAAAAGCCTTGGACAATCATTCCAAGGTGTTTGAAACTTCCAAATGACTCCCACCTATTCGTGATCATGATCATGCTATTCAATTGATTTAAGGAAGTGTTCCTCCAAACAATAGGCCTTATATATATCCTTATGTCCAAAAGTGCGAAATTGAACATATGATAGCAAAAAAGTTAGAGGTCGGTATAGTTCAACCTAGTTAAAGTTCTTTCTTTGCTCTAGTAGTATTGTTGCACAAGAAGGGTGGATCATGGCACATGTGTCCAGATTATAGGGAGCTCAATAAGATTACCATTAAAGATAAGTTTCCCATTCTTGTGATTGATGAATTATTGTATGAATTACATGGAGCAATTTATCACTAGAGAATTTGGCGGAAATTTCGACGGCCAAATCGTCGCTATTCCGACACATTGCCGTCGCAGGAGCGACAGTTAGAGGGTGGGAAAACTGTGGTTTACCATACCGTCACACTTCCGACACAACTAAAAAGTGTCACAGTATCGACACTTTTCCGTTGCTTCCAAACAAGCGTCACTCTTCCAATGTCTCCTAATCCGTCGCACTTCCGACCTCTATAAACTGTCGCACTTCCGACGAAATGTGGTCCGAAGTTTTGAACGTCGCTTTTCCGACGTCTGTAAACTGTCACAATTACGACGAAATGTGGTCCGAAGTTTTTAACGTCGCTCTTCCGACGTCTGTAAACTGTCACAATTACGACGAAATGTGGTTCGACGTTTGTAAACTGTCACAATTCCGACGCTTACAAGACGTCGGAATTGCGACGGAAGGTTCAATTTAAAAAAAAAAATGAAATTTTAAAAGAGGAAAAATGTTGTTTTGAATATATTATATGAAGTAAAACAGTACATGAAGTCATTACATTTTCACATCTGAAGATTTGAACCCAAATATCCATCCAGAAAAGTGGAAGTCCCACCCCAGACAATGATAGAAAAATACCCCATGTCACATACAGGGACATGATATAAAACCCAATAACGGTCCACATGGAGATTATCAACAATCTAAGAAAGCATCCAAATATGCCCGAGGCATCTATAAGAAAGTGAAATAGCAGTATGTAGAATAGTAAAGCAACAGATAGAGTACCGACGTCCATTGTTCCAAATACAAATTAAAGTACCCAAAATCCTTCAACAGAGAAAAACGCTAATCATGTGAGGAGTAAGATATGTCCCAAATATAAAAAGACAATGAGACCATGTCAATAAACCAGCAACATAGACCAGCATCGCTAGTTTTGAAGGCAGAGTGATAAACATTAATCATTTTTTTTCACGAGAAAAAACACTGTTTTGAATATATTATATGAAGTAAAACAGTCCATGAAGTCATTACATTTTCACATCTGAAGATTGGAACCCAAATATCCATCCAAAAATGTGGAAGTCCCACCCCAGACAGTGATAGAAAAATACCTCATGTCACATACAGGGACTTGATATTAAACCCAGTAACAGTCCGCATGGAGATTATCGACAATCCGAGAAGGCATCCAAATATGCCCGAGGCATCTATAAGAAAGTGAAATAGCAGTATGTAGAATAGTAAAGCAACAGATAGAATACCAATGTCCATTGTTCCAAATACTAATTAAAGTACCCAAAATCCATGAACAGAGAAAAACGCTAATCATGTGAGGAATACCATCAGACCATATCAATAAACCAACAACATAGACCAACATCGCTAGTTTTGAAGGCATAGTGATAAACATTAATCATTTTTTTTTCACAAGAGAAAAAATGATTTTTTTAATATATTATATGAAGTAAAATAGTCCATGAAGTCATTACAACAAGATAGAGACAGATTGTCTCGTAGATAAGAAAAATGATAACTGATGTTGTGATGTTTCCTTCTTTTAAGAATGTGTTGGAGGCAGGTCCTATATCTTGGCTTGCTGTTGTCCTCTTTAGTAATTCTATGTTGATTATTCCATTTCACTGATACTCTTTAACTGCTCTGATACTCTTTGACCTTTGTTCATCCTTTTATCCTTTTTATCATGATATACTGTGGTAAATAGGAAAAAATTTATGTAAGGATAATTTTTTACAACAGTTCCATCATTTCTTCCCACCATTGAACTTCTGGCACTCTGGTCCTTTGCAAATTTCTTAGTGTTTCATCAGCCTCAGTATATCTGAAGAAATTAGGCTGATTTTGGAACAAATGATTTACTTCATGCTCAAGATAAAATAAATTCTCCAATATGTCATGAAGGTTTTTCCCTGTAGGCAATGCTGCTGTTGATGAACTGGTTGAAGAACTAGCTTGATTATCAGCATATTTGTCCAATTTTTCAACATAACTATCAAGGTACATTAGCTTATCTTCTACAACTATAGGACTGGGAAATCCTCTATTTAACAAAATATTCAATATTTCGCTGAAGGCAATGATTTCTTCTTGCATATCTGAGCACCTTCGTTCTAAATTATGTACCAGAGTTCTTTTAGTAAAAACTTTCTTTATTTCCAGAATTGTTTCGGTCCTGTCCTGAATACCAATTTCTGCAAGTTGATTCTTAGTCTGAGTATTCAAAAAATGTATAAGTCTATTGGCCTCTTCTGGCATATTTCCCAACTCTTGTCTTGATCTCTCAATCTCATCCAGAGCCAATTTAACTAAGTTATTCTATTCATCCATTATTTGAATTGAGGACCAAACACCCTTTATTGATTGAATGATATTATCCCAAAGAATTTCATTTATTTCTTTTAAAGGTTTCTCCAATGTGAGATCCTTTTCCAATGCTTTGACTGTTTTTTCTAATTTGTTCACTTCTCTTGTTTTATCAGCAACACTCATTTTTGAAAGATCATATTTATGTTCTAGAGTGGCTAATTGTTCCTTTGTTTTGTGAAGCTCTATGGCCTGAATGTTCATATCTTCCATTGACTTTGTTAATTCATCAGTGTTCAAATTTGCAGTGTTTCTCTGTGACAATTCTGCTGGCTGACCTGTTGTTGCTGTACCTATCATTACTCCTGCTGTAGATACTAGAATATTTTCCTGCTTATCTTTTAATGCATTCTCAAGCTCCTTTTCAGTTGCAGTAAGTTGCTCATTCAATTTTCAGAGCAAATCCATTAGTTCTTCCTCAGAATTTTGTTTGATGATTTCTGCAGTCTGTGGATGTCTTGAGGCCGGTAACTTTAATTGTTTTCTCAGAGCTGCAATATCATCATCTTTTCTCTTGATCAAAGCTTCAATACTTTTCACATCTTTAGGATTATGACCCAAACCAATGATTATTTCCTCTAAAGTTTTGATTCTATTATCCTTAGCCTGGGAGGAGGCTTTTTCAAGCTGCAACTGTGTATTAGTATTATCCAAAGAATCCTGCAAATTATGGGTTATCATTGATTTATCCGTCGGAGTAGAATAAATCATCTCACATGTTTGCTTGTGTAGCTCAATTTGATCTAAAGGATGGATATCCTTTACTAAGACTTCAAAATTAGTCCTAACGTAATCTACAACTGTCTAAGGCTGCCGCACCTTGGGCTTCAAATGGCTCATTAACATCTTACCATGTTGGATGTCATAAGCTGACATCAATCTTTCTTAATTTTTCGGAGCCATCTTCAAATATTGGTTGTACACTTGAAGTCTAAGTGGATCGTTCCTGGCCTTTATATTGGTGAATTTTCTTTTAATGTCCCAGGCAGCTTTTACTGGAGGTTTGAAAGAAGATATTTCTGCACTTTTTTGCCTCTGTATTCCCTGTTTTTGAAAATTAGTGGATGTCCCACTACCTGTATCTGTTTGCTGACTGTCTTCTCTTCCCTGGCTGTCAGGGATTTCCTGAAATGATTCATCTTCTCGAAGGGGAGTTAATTTCTGCCTTTTAACATCTTGCTGTTCAGAAGAGCCACCAATAGGAGTAGTTGTTTCAGCCTCTCTCTTTTTTCCCTTTTCTATATTCAGAGGAGTTTGTAAAATAGAAATTTCTGGCTCACTGATCTGAGTAGGAGGAATTTTTCCTTGACCTTGTTCTTTAGAAGTCTCTGGTTGCGTTGTCATTATGAATTTTTCAATTATTTGTATATCAGGCTCCTTTTCTTTTCCTTTAGATTCTACTGTTATTGTACTAATCTCCTGCAAATATTTTTGTAAAGTCCTGGCTGAAGAAGATCCCTGCACTTGTCCAAAAGATTCTAGGTTAAGTATCTTTTCAAGATCTTTCATTACATTTTCAACATTGACCTGCTCACTATCATTTTCAACCAATGGCCCTTCTGTCCATTCATCCATATTAGCATATTGTTCTATTTCTGGGATTCTTTGATGGATGTATGGTGACTATTTATTTTTCATTCTTCTATCACAGATAAAGTTGTTTGGATCATAAGGCACCCAGTAGAAACTCTTTTGTAGTCTTATATGGTCTTCTAAAATCCTTTCGGCTTCCTGT
Organism: Pinus albicaulis; assembly: GCA_034641835.2. Lineage (NCBI taxonomy): Eukaryota > Viridiplantae > Streptophyta > Pinopsida > Pinales > Pinaceae > Pinus > Pinus albicaulis. The sequence goes on along the minus strand of CM076580.1, from coordinate 16,435,123 downwards.
CCAGCTTCCCTACAGTTACAAATGAAGGGACCTAATTGGCTCTTGATCCTGAGTTGAGCCTTTTTCTTTGCATTGAAAAAATGAATTATATCTGAATTATTCATCTGCCTGAAATATTCTGATGCAAAGAGTCTCATTGGGACATACTTGGGCAGTTTCAATGGGCATAATTCACATCCATATATCCTGATCTCTATGTAGTTTTTATATAGGTACCAGTCACCTATCTTGTAATTCTTTGAGAGCTGAAGGATTTTCTTGATTTCATTGTTAATTCTAGGAGGAGAGACTCCTGTCAACAAGGTAGTTGTAGGATGAACAAAAAGGTCGACAAACTCATTATAGGAATAAGGAGAATCAGAGGAATTGTGAGTAATGGCAGACCAAAAGATGACTGACCTAGGATTCCCTTTGGCATCAAGTTTCTTAACATAAAAAGGGAAATTTTCTGACTAAATGTAAATAATGAGATGATATATGACAGAAGAATACTTAAATACTCTCTCATTCTCAAATCTCATGAACTGATCATGGATTTTGTCAGCAATATAAGATGCAAAATCGTACTTGACAGCAGGAGGCTGTCCAGGGGTAAAAATGGATAACAATACTAGGGTTAAGTGATCAACATACTCACTAGTATTGAAGCCCATTATGGAAGATACCATGTCTAAAATAACTCTACCGTCATCAGTAAAGAAAGCATAACCATAAGGGGGAGGGTTTTTAGGTTGATGCTCTGGTAACATGAAGGTTTGGCATAGGCGGTTTAACTCTTCATGGGATAACTTAGTATATTTCTCAAGTAATTCAACCATGGACAGGGGAGTGAGAGCTTGACCAGGTTGGAATTGTAGCATTTCATTTATGGACTGAGAAATTATTGGGAAAAGGACATTTTGACTTGGGGATAAAACTGTTCGTTGGTTAGGATCATACTTTGCGTAGCAATAATGGATTAACTCAGGAAAAATATGGACTGAGGGGAGAAGGTACATAGGAATATTTGATTCCCAAAGTCCAAAGATGTCAGAACCATTCAAATAATTGTATTTTCAGTGGAAAAATATTCGAAAAGGATTCTCACTGAGACGCAAGTCCTTAATTTGAAAATCCATATCAGCTAAAGGCAAATAATCCAAGTCCTTGTGAGGGGCATTGATGGGCAAGACATTCAGAGCTACAGGAACTTTCATTTCTGGTTCTTGTGGATTCAGAAATGGAATTTCGGGGTTTTTGTGGAAAAGGGGCACAATTACCAGTTTTGGGAATATAATTGCAGTTCTGGGAACGAAAAAGACCAAACTGAACTTCTTTTCAGACCTTAGTGCAAAATTAAAACTAAAACCAGGATTTTTTACAGAGTTTAGCGGGGAATTGGAATAAATACCTGTTTACGGGAAATGAAACGTGTTTAAACAGGTGCTGGTTATGACAGAAGAACCCTGAAATACTCGGCTTCAATTCTCTTCAGCAAGGTAACGGTCAGCAAGCGTTAACAGTTGGTTTTTGAATTTTGTTGCATGGAAGACTGGCTAGTGCACGGAACAATGAAAATGACACAGACGCAATTTGTTTTATTTACAAACTCAAAAGGGTGGCGGGGAATAATGAAAATGACCCGAAAAATATTAGGGCGAATTTGATAAGAAATTCGCGTCACAACTCTCCCTCCATACGCTAGCCAACTTCGGACCCGAAAAATATTAGGGCGGAATTCATTTGGTTTTCGCGTCACAAAATTGGCCGACATCAGCAGGCTATTTTGGAACGCGAATTTGGTTTGAATTATGGTTTATCGCCGTTTGAAGTCCGGCGGGCTCGACTCAAGAGAACCGGGGTTGTGAACACTGTTCAAATATAAAAATCCCACTTAATAAAGAGACAAGATTGTTGTGCTTTCGGAACCTGACCTGAGGATTGGACATGAGTTAACAAAAAAAAGGAAAGCGGAACCAGACTTGCACCCGTGGTCAAGCCCTGTACCAAAACCATGAGAGGAATCACAAAAGCGGGTTTCTCATATCGCACCGCTTTTGCGGAGTAGGCGGTATTTCCTATTCGCGAGCGATTCCATAGGGAAAGCGACACGTAGTGAAGTGACCCCCGGAAAACCACCGTTTAACCCGTGCCATCGCACATTAAAGCCCGACATTGGAAGACGAGCGAAATTGCCAAGAGTTGTTGATTTGGAGAAGGGCCATCGGACGATGGTCGCACGTTGAACTTGCCCGGAGGTTAACTAAGGTGTGCGGAGGATAGCCAGGTATGATACGAGTGTTTGATTGGTTATTGATATATATAGGTGGGGCTGTAGTATAATGAAATTGTTTAATTAAACGATTGGCAGATAATTAGCATAAGTCTGGAGCGTGATTGTTGTAAGGCTGGGTGGTGAAATATAGAGCCGAAAGATCATTACAAGTTATTTATTTAAAAAGAAACGTGGAGTATAAATAAAAAGTGTTGAAAGTTAAACATTGGTTATAAGGCTTGGAGACAATATAAAGTCAGGAATATAAATTAAAGTCCAACCATTGTGGATGATATTTATTTATCAAATTCTACGAATTTGATAAATAAACCCGAAGAAAGAAGAAGTCAATGAAGACCCAGGCTAGAGGAAAAGAACAAGGTAGACCAGGGGAAAATGCTGGCAGAGCGATTGTAGACACACCAGCTCTCCTTAGGGGTCCAATTTCAGTTTTGTTGCGTCACACGATGATCTCTCTTCTCTGGCATTTACTTGTATTGAAGATCACTATTCTAGGAATAAGGAGTTATTTTCTCCAAAAAATAACCCTAGCCAAACATTGACAATGCATCAAGGATATCTTTCTATGCTACATAAGTACATATGTTCTACTTCTAAATCATGTCTTGGAAGTGGTTGTTTTGCTGGAAATTATTCACCAGTTGGTTTCATACCAAAGTCTTTTTCACATTTTCAGCATCCAATACATGAAGAAGATAATGGTTTAAAACAACATAAATATTTGAAATTTTGCAAGAATTGTCTGGCACACTTTGAATATGAATTTTGAAGTCAAGTGCATGATGTTATATAGGATCAAGTGTCATTTTGAATACCAAATGTTTCACAAGAAACTTCTCAACATGCTACCCTGCAGTAAGGATTAAATGACAATATTGCATCAACTATTTCCATAATAAAAGTGTACCTCGGCCATAAGACTAAACAACTACAAATGTTGTAGATCTAACAAGACCACACAATCAAATGTATTCCACAAGGCCAATACTGTATGAAAAATGAAAAGGATTTTGCAACCAAAAATACCTTGGGCAACTAATTCAATTAGATACACCAAACCATCAGCAAAAAGGAAAACCAGCCTACTTGGCCCCAATATTTTCAACTGGGTCCTCTAATTCAACCAATAAAAAGGCCAAAACCATAGCTTTGAGATACATTTCATTACACTGTCAATAACAATAAAATTTGACTCAGCCATAACCCTTTCCTTTTAGACCACTGGGTAACAAATATGTTTCCTTTCACCTTTGAGTTTTCAAATTATGCCTACCAAATCTAAGACATTTAAGAGGGGGAACTAATACAACGTTAAAAAGAAAACCAGAGCACACATCTAAAATAACAACCCTGAATGAAAAATTAAAATAACACATTAAAATCGAATATAAGTGGACAAGGAAAGATCCACCGCAGTGAAGTTTCACGTGCAGGGGACCTTCCTTTAAACATAATTTTTTCTCTTACCTACAACTTTTTTGTCACTTAGCCATCCTTGTTGAAGTACAACTCCTTTTCCATAGCTCTTGTATTAACTACCTTATCTCTGTCGTGTAATCTTAGAGTCCCTCTTCTGCTTGAGCGATTAAAGGAAATGGGTGAAAAAACTGAAAGAGAAGACAATTGTCTGCCATAATTATCAAACATTGCACCCAACTTCTTCCCCTTTCCATTGTTACCCAATGAGGTAGATGTGGAAATTGTTGTCATACTGCCCAAAGCAGAGGCCATCTTCTCTTATGATGAATATAGAATTACAAGATCTTCATATTAGTATGAACCTTAAAAAACATGACTCCCATTGCTAAAAACCACCTTTAAGTTGTAACAGACAAAATAAACAACTATCGCAACTTTTGGCAACTTCTGGAGCATTAAGAGAGAAACAACCAAAGAGAAATACAACCAAAATCCTCATTTTAATGAGACCGGACTATATATTTGCATTAAAATAATAGAAAGAAATCACGACTATATTAAGGCCACCACAAAACAATCTTTAACCAGTGTCTCTCGCAGCCTTCAGGTTGCCATGCTAGAGGTTGCATATTTTTAATTTAAATTCTAGACCTCTCGTGCCCATCTATGAATGCATCCAATGGGATATCTACATCAAATGCTCCTTTATATCCCCAAAAACAAATTCCCTACTACAAGAGCACCGGTATTGATGGATCACCCCACACCATCCCACCCACTAGAAACGGTGAAAAAGGAAACCCGAGAAAACTTCTGAAATATCTCAAGATGACTATATGGGTGGTTCTTGTGAATCAACCAACCATTCAGAACATGCTCATCAATCCAAACCATGAGTATTATGTGACAATATTCAAGCAGGCACTGAATCGGATTTCTAAAGCTATGTTAGAGAAACCCTAAACTCTCACTGAAAATAGGTGAAATGTGGCACCACTCAGAGATTGACATGTGCCAATTGGTACAAGTGGTAGACAATTGGCATGCTCAAACAACGGGGTGATGCAGGAATGACATGAGGGAGAAAATATCAGAAAAGCCCCAAATCTGGAGAACTAAAGCTCATCACCAACCTGAGATTGACAACTTTACATGATGTAACCTATGAAATCGTAAATGGAGAAATCATAGTAACAATAAAGTAACATATGTAACAATAAAGTCAGATTCATCCTGGGAGTGGTAATGGGAGAAATCATAGTGAACAATAGGAAACATGCAGAGTTGCTTATAATCAAATAGATGAAAAAACACATACAAAAAACCTAGATAATAATCATGAACAAGCTTAATATTGAATTATGAACTGTAAAGGAACTTAAAAAATGTGACATTACGAACCTGGTCAAGCGCACAAGCAAAAATATCCTGGACATGACCCTGGTTGACAAGTTGTATTACTCATGATGCAAGAGGATTTGTACCTGCACTGCCAAGTCAATCAAAATCCATCATTATCTATACAATAAATAGAAGTAATTGATGTAGTATTTTTTACTCTAAGATGCATTCTTATGATAATGTTAGAAAATATGTTGAAAATGTCAAAACATACCTGAATAAGCTCCTCTTCGTTTCAAGAACAATTTATTGGAGTCGCATGAACTTGGAACAAGCCTCCCACGATCTGAAAGAGTAGCAACTAAGTCAAGAGTGACTTTTTTGTTGCTACGCTGGATCGAGGGAGGTTTGCTCCAAGATTAAATCGCTCCAATAAATTATTCTCTACTAAACAGGGCCAACCACGTGAAGGTGGAAGCTCTTATGGCCCCTCCCCCCCGCCCCCTCACATCACTCTCAATTCCCCAATACCCAATCTATATTTCATTTTTTACTTTCATGAGCATAAAAAAAAATATTCAATAACTAATTAAAAAACAATTCAACAAAAAGTACACAAGGAAACATTGCAATTAATGCTTGACATAAAAATAGTATGATAAATGAGTTTTTTATATAACGCAAAAAATGTTCCAAGTATGGTCATTGGTAACGTTTGTCTTATAATAATACAATATTTTACATTATCGAATTTTCTTTTTCTTCTTCCTATTTTTAAAGCTCCTAATTACATCATCAATATCATCATGCTCTGCTCCTGTTTCGTGCCTTTCAACCCGCACTGCTAACCTAGTTACATAGTCACGATGTCTGGTCTCATCCAGTGATGGGGCATCGCCTACAAAAACAGATAATATTAAATTTTAATTGTCAGTTTTTAAATATCATTGAACTAGTTTGGTAATATTAATTAAAAAAAAAAATGCAATGAGATTATTTACCTGGTGCACCAGTTGTCGGTGCTGACCTAGTTTTGTAGTCACGATGTCTAGTCTCATCCAGTGACGGGGCATCGCCTACAAAAACAGATAATATTAAATTTTAATTGTTAGTTTTTAAATATCAATGAACTAGTTCGGTAATATTAATAAAAAAAATTGCAATGAGATTATTTACCTGGTGCACCAGTTGTCGGCGTTGACCTAGTTGCGTAGTCACAATTTCTGGTCTCATCCAGTGACGGGGCATCGCCTACAAAAATAGATAATATTAAATTTTAATTGTCAGTTTTTAAATATCATTGAACTAGTTTGGTAATATTAATAAAAAAAATTGCAATGAGATTATTTACCTGGTGCACCAGTTGTCGGTGTTTGGTCAATTTAGTGTCTCCTAAATTGCTGCATTTAATTTGTCAATCCGGGATTCATAAGCTGATGAAGTGCGGCGCACTATATGTTCAAGATAACCTATTTCTTAACTTTTTGTCGTTTTTGGTTTTCTAAGATGAAATGGAAATTCTATAATGAAAACAAGTATGGTTATGTTTGTTCAAGGAAATGACATCCTCTATAATGATTTACCAACTTGAAACTTAAAAAGGAATTTGAAAAGTGAAATGACAAAACTTGAAAGGAAATGAAAAGATGCTGCTGAAATGAAAAGATGCTGCAAATATAATGAATCAAAACAGTGAACTAGTGAGCATGAAAACAAACTATTCTTGCTGCTGTCTAAACACAAAATAAATTATGCTGAAAGAAATCCAAAAGTTGCAATAAAGTAAATTTAAATCAATTTACATCAAATTGTCTTCTGATCCCTCATCATTAGTCCAGCTATGATTTTCGGAAGTAACCATAAACAACTTGAGTAACTGATATCTAATTTGTAGAAAGTAAACTAATATCAAACCATACATTCATAATTCAATCCCTCACCATCAGTCCAGCTGTGGCTTTCGGAGGTAACTGAAGATGTCATGCACAATTTAATATATCTAAATTTGTAGAAAAGAAACTAATACTAAACTACACATTTCATAATACAATCCCTCACCATCAGTCCAGCTGTGGCTTTCGGAGGCAACTGAAGATGCTATGAGCAGCTTAATATATCTAAATTTGCGGAAAAGAAACTAATACTAAACTACACATTTCATAATACAATCCCTCACCATCAGTCCAGCTGTGGCTTTCGGAGGCAACTGAAGATGCTATGAGCAGTTTAATATATCTAAATTTAACTACTGAAGCAAATAAACAAAACTGAATTAAACAAAGCAAAACTGAAATTAAACAGAAACTAAGAAAAACAAATTAACAGCAGAACAATGTTAATTCCATGTCATTAGTCAAAAAGCTATGAAAATGCCCGGGCTGCCTATCTATAACCTGAAACAAGAACACTGATCAGTGATTAATAACATAAAACATGAAAGACAGAAGTGAAATGGAGAGCATGCAAGATTATAAACAGAAATGAAGCATATATACCATGAAAGATGCAATGTATAAACATGTGAATGGATTATGGCACAATGAGCTTTAAAGAAATAAAACAAGAACTATACACTAATGCACAAAACCTTAGCTGAGCAGGGGCCCTCTACAGTAGCCTTGGCAACAATCTTCAAGTACGAATTAAGTCTAAAAACAGAGTCTTCTTATATCAAAATGCAGTCATAACAGTAAGGTGGTATTACGGCACTAAGGCAGCATAATTAAACTACAGAGCAGACTAATAAAATATAACAGAGACTAACATCGAATAAATCTATATGCGTATGCAAACGCATTATATATAACAAAAGAAATATAACTGTCTCCTAAAGTTTATGCTGGTGGAGAACACATAGACCATTACGTCCACGGATCTAGGATCATGGTCGTATTGCAAAGTAAATCTATGAGGAGTGGATGCTTGAATTCGGCTATGGAGCCATGTACAGATGTCAACTTGTCCTCCGCAAGCTCAGAAACGGCTATATGAACCTTCATGTGACACGAAACATAGTCCTGTCACCGTGAGACTCCATGGTTGACTTCCATGTGGACGCCTTTGACCGCGGCTTCTTTAGATGAGTTTGCTCAAACCAATAGGACACGAACCATGTCCACATCATTTCTAACTTTCCCATGTGGCTCATTTTTCCTGTAGACACCTGTAACATAGAGTTTCACAAAATGGCTGCGGAAAGTTGCAGCAGCTGCGTAAAGTGGCAAGATTCCGCAGCTAAATGAACAAAATCTAAATCAAACAGCAGACACAAAAATATAGTTAAAAACCATGTTAGATACTCTTTTGCAATTAACATACAATGATATTGAAAACTTGGGAGGTTCAGGTGAGTGAAAAAGGTATAGAAAAGTGTATGGAAAAGATGCAGAATTGAGACTCAACATACCCCCACTGTGAAGGTGTTTCATGTCCTCATGCAACCAAAATTTTGATATTCCTCCCTCAGTTCATATGCCTTGACACTTCAGCCAGCACGTCTAATCCTCTCCTCCTCTTCCTTCGTGCTGCCAACATTTTGGGTTTCTGCATTAAGCTTCTAAATTTGATATTAACCAGTGCTCTGTTCAACTTCTGGCATTTCCTTTTCAATTTCTTGTTCTTCTTCTGCCATATTCCAAGATGTAGCATGGTATTATCATGGATGATTTTGTCCAATTTACCTTGTTCTTTCAATGTCTCATTTTCATTTTTGATGTGCCTATTTAAAAGCTCTAGCTCAAAGATTTCCTATTTTAGTGATTGGACTAAATCATCTTGTACTGTATGAGGCTGAATGGACGAAGTACTGGGACCTGTAGCTGCCTTTTCCAAAGATTCTATATAGTCATATACTTCTTGCTGCTTGGGGTCTATATCAGGTGTCATTTTTATTGGGCTATCCCCAAAATTCCGTGAAGGAGAGTTATCTTCAAAATCTGGCTGAGAAGGGCTCACATCAACATCTTGCTGAGAATGGGATGGAGTATGTTCAATGTCTGACTGAGAATGAAATGAACCAGGTTCACTAACTGACTGAGATGGACTATGGTCAGTTGGGGACTGTTCAGATGTCTCCTCTCCCAAATCAATGAAATGAGGACCCTTCATTTGCGTTTTCCTCAATTTCCCCTTAAGTCTGCTGCTTCTTCTCACATGCTGTGGTACACTGTCCTTTTGTTTTTGTTTTCTTTTCTCTATCTTCTTGGCCAAAGATGACTGTTTTTTAAGATAAACTAATCTTTCAGATAACACTTGATGATCCTCTTCTTCAGAAGAAGGGGTTTTATGTATAGCCTCAATAGTTTTTCTCTTTTTTGGTGTTATTGGCTTCTTACCCTTGATTTCTTTCTTCTTCCTCTTTGAGAGTCTCTCTTCCCTATCAGTTCTTTCAATTGTAGTAGTAGGAGTATTTTGGATTTCATCATTTATTCCTTTTCTTCTACTCCTTCTTGTTGTACTACCTTCAGGAATTTCCTGAGGTTGCTCAAAGAAATTTCTAACCAGAAATTGTTCCCATGTGTCTTTCTTTTCCTTTAACTCCTGTTCAATCAAAATTTTTACAAGGCCGTGGGGATATAGATGGGGTTCTACATCTCCTAAATGCTTCTGAACAGTCATGGACATTTTCTTCAAACTATTGAATAGAAAATATGGGAGATTGAGATTTTGATTATCTAGAAAATTCATCAATAACCTGGTATGGTACATATACATGGACCCAAAACGGCCTTCACATGTAATGAATTTCTGAACAACTAGCAGCAAAGTAGCCAATTCCTCTTTCAATGCATGCACATGATTTCCTCTTTAAAAAAAAGTTATGTCCATACCTTGGTTTCGTAAGATTGTTCTCCATGCTTCATCACTGATGCTTTTATTCTTAAACCAACGCTCACCCTCCTGAAGAAGTTCTGTGGCTGTTGCTATAGATGCTTTATTGATCGCAAACTTAAGGTCTCCAATCTCTGCTTCCAAGCCATTAAACGACCTTGTGAATGCCTTCGTCACTTCTTTATGATAACCTCTCTATTTCTGGATAAACCACAGCCAATTTGCTTTCTTCAATATATCCCTTACTTGCGGATATCCCTCCATAAACTTAGGTCCTTCCGGTTTTGCTCTTAGCAATTTTTCCATTCTTCTTTTCTGCTCTTCACAAATTTGCCTGTGTGAGGGTTTAATGGAAACAAAACGGTTGAATGCACAGAGATGAGCACAATGACTGTGGGTAAATGTCAGAGAGTGGGTATACAGATTATAATGTAATAGAGAGCGGAATGGAGTTGTTGGGCCGTTAATATGCCATTATTATTATCACTTGTGATCGTTTATTCCACCCATTTCTACCATTCTTCATCACGTCATTTATTATAATTTATTATTTAAATCCATTTTATAATGATTTATGCTCTTATGAACGAATATTATTTATTTTCCTTTATTTCTAATAAATTGATGATTATGCATGATTTTATCAATGATAGTTTTAATAAACCAGCTGTAACATTATTCACCATTTTTAGCCTCCAAGATAATTTCTAGATTGAAGATTTGATCATTAAAAGTGCCAACTCAGAAATTCGCTGGAATAAGAAGTGACGGTTTTGTGGTTGAGATTTGGAGCAAATGAAGCAGAATCTGGAAAATCCGGAACATGGATTTTATCCAGAACAAACGCAATTAACTTTATTGAAGAACGATTTGCCCAAATTCGGCTTTTACTGAGAGAAACACAGGGTTCTTTGAGCACGATTTTCTGATATTTGTTGTTGCGGCCGTCCTCCAAATCTCAGCTGCAAAGCCAAATTCGCCTTGTTCTTGTTGATCAAATGGTTAGAAGCAAACCAATTTTGTAATAGAAATCATGTTATACTTATCTTTATTGTAACTTCTCTCTGATCTCTCTCTATTTAAAATGAAAACAGAGATCAGAGATGGGGATGATTTGAGGATGATTTGGGGATGACAAATGATGGAAAAATGATGAAGAATGATGGTGGATTATTCATGATAGGATAGGGATTGTTGCATGCTGTAATTCTCAAGCCTTTGTTGTTGTAATGATTCCACAATTTGCTGATTAATACATGATTTGGGAGTTGCTGTTCATTCTTTTCATTCTGAAGTAACCCAGCAGCGTCCGCTGGCGGCTAAGGGCCCAGCCTCTGGTGGAGTACGCTGCTGCTGTGTATCATATCTTTACAATTGCTGCCGTGTGATGGTTTGATTTTCTTTTCATTTCTTTAAATTGTTTTGTTCAGTAATCTTTTGTTTATGAACATTTCGCAGAATTGCTTTGTTATATTGAAATCATAATTGGATTGCGTGAGTGATAGAATTATTAATTATAACTTGAAATGTCCTGCTGATAATTCTGATCTAATGCTGTGCTATCTAATTAAGACTATGGTTCATTTAATTACTGCTCCGTTATAATTGCAATGGTTGTTCAATTAAATTACTATTCAATTATAACTACGATTGCTATTGCTTCAATAACTGTGATTAATGTTCATGCTGATAGGTTGCTGATTCAATTACATTTATAGTTGCTGTGTCTTTCTAATGACTTAGTTTTGTTGTTCGGTTCCATTTAAGATTGTTGTTTAATTCTAGTATTTTATCATTGCTATTCTTTCCATTAATAAATCATGATCATCAGATGAGAAGCTGCTTTGTTCATTTACATTGATTAATTGCAAGAGTTTGCTTTTAAAGAGTTTTCCTAGTTTAATTTCAATGGCAGCTTTAGTTTAATTTCTGTTTCCTTTTAATTTCTTTAAAGCAGGACTCTCAACTGTAGAGAACATTGGTTATTGCTTCCTCGTTCCTAGATTGATTGTCTTGTTTCGGTTTGATTTCAATTGCATCAATATCCAGAGGAATGAGTTATTGCTACTGTATCCTCGATTGATGGTTGTTTGAGTGAATGATTTAGTTTAGAACATTTCAATTTCTTGCTGTTCCAATTAGATTTTGTTTCCAACTTTCATTTACTTTTGGATTTTAAGCACTATACTGCAAAACATTACTCTTGAGTAAATAGCCGCCTCAGACTGAGTACACTCTTGAAATAAAAATTCATCCCTGGGTTGACGATTAATGTGAAGGTAATTAGGAGTTAAAAGGACACCTTTTTATCGCTCCACATTTTGGCGTCGTTGCCGGGGAGAGTGTAGCAATTTCTAAAGAGTAGTGTGAATCTGATGAGTGCCTGCTAGGGAAGAGTTGGATCTTAAAAACGGAAGGAAAGAACCAGCGTGGGGAGCATGTAAAAGCCCTGCTCCACTGTCCACTTTCCTAACAGATTTGCTATTGCTTTGTTAGGTAGAAATAGATGTTTGAATTTTTGTGTGAATGACTAGAAAAAAAATAGAAATTTTGGAAAATGAATCACAAGGTTTCACTCAAGTGGTGATGTAAGCACCACCCATTTCACTAACTAATTGACAGGAACATTTGAAGAAGGAGCCTCGAAGAAACACATGAAAAACATCTTATATTATGGTAAGAAACGGCTCACATTTCTACTTTTGAATTTCCTATCAAAGATCTAGGAGGAGTGACACAAATGCACATAATTCCCCCATCTTTACCAAATTTTCATGGTTTAGCAAATGAAGATCCAGATACATTCTTATTTGAGTTCGAAATACTTTGTAGAGGATATGATTATTGTACTAATGATCAAAGATTGAAAGTGTTTCCTCTTACTCTAAAAGGAGCAGCTCTCCGATGGTTCATGAGCCTAGGTGGAAATTGCATCCAATCATGGGAGGACATGAAGAACATATTCTTGAAGAAGTACCAAGACTATTGCAAATCCAATGAAGATATTTTCGGTATGATACAAGGGGAAGATGAAAGTTTGGAGGACTATGTAGATTGATTTCATTATAACCTTCAAAAATCAAAGCATAAGCATTTGGAAAAACAGATCTTAAAAACACTCATTCTTAAAGGAATCAAAGATGAATTTTTAGAACTCTTAAATCTGATAGGAAAAGGTGATGTTTTTCAATTATCATATGATGATGTTTGTGAGTTGTGCATAAGGTATTCAAGAGGAATGTCCAAGGCTGGTAAGAATTCTAGAGATGTTGGTTCTTTCTTTTCCAAATCTGCTACAAGAATAGGAGACATAAGAGCTGAAATCAATGATTTATTTGAAAATTTTAAAGTTGATTTTATTAGCTCTCTAAGCTCAAAATTGGACGTTTTGCAGGTTCATAAAAATGAAGAATTTGATGAAGTGTTTTTCCCTCATGACCGAAAGGAGCAACCCATAGATAGTTACTCTTCCTTATCTAGGATGGAAGTATCATATCAAAGAGGTGAGGAAGCTGCAACAAGGTCAAAACCATGGAAATCATGGCCTACAGGTATGGTTCAAAACACTTCTTCTCCATTCTCTTACTTGCATAATCCATTATGGAATCCTCATGTTCTAGGGCAGCCATGTCAATTTCAATATAACCACCAATCTTATCTACAATTTTGGCATGGTTCACCTTATGATTGCATGACTACTCTCCCTCATCTTGTAGCACAAGCACATTCTCCATATTCTCCACCAGCTCTTTCACAACATCCTGCTTGCATATCAAATTTATCCACTCAACCCAACCAACTACATCATCACAATGCTCCATTCCATACACAATTTCCTGCTCAACTAATTCCACACCCTCACCACAATAAACCAGTACAACATGCTTACAATGTTGAACTGCAAAATTTACCCATCCTTCCCACCCATTCTATCTCACATGCACAAATGGAGAAAACTTACAATGAGATTCAGAATGTTTCAAATTCAAAAATTGTAGAAGTTATGGAAGAAAATGAGGTTTCTTTTAGTATGCCTCAACAAGTCATTTTAAAAGCTCAAGAACTTCATGGTATGATGGCTATGGGAAATCAAGAAAGTAAAGGATATATTGACAATTGGTTTCATTCCATCACTTGTTTGCAGCATCACTCTATACTTCAACAATTTTTGACAACATCTTTTCAAGGGAAGTTGGCTTCTCATACCCTAATTTTTATCAACATGCATTTTTCAAATTTGGGTATGTACATATTTGAAGTCTTATTTCGAAAATGGTTCCATTGAAAGTACTCCTATACATAGTCATATTCATATTTCAATCAAAGTAGGTTAGTGAAAAAATAAAATAAAATAAAATAAGAACATAAATAAATGCATTTTGTTTTTTTTGTTGCAACACGCTATCGAAATCAACATCGGTGATAAATATTTAAATTTATTTGTGTATGTAGATGAATCATAATAGAAATAATAAGTTATACAAACACTCATTTTTCATTTTTATCACCAATTTAAAAAAATGCTTGAATATCATTTTTTTGGCTTGCGGGCTTGATGAACTTTCTGGAAAAACAGTCGGGACAGTCATGTTTTGAGGGACCAAAAGTGAATATTTTTAAAACCTATTTCTACCCTAGGTATCCCTTGATGTCTAATTTCTAACCCAATTTGAATCAGTCAATTTGGATTTGAAACGAAAAAGTTAGAACCAAAACATTGACCGGATGTCTAGTGGGCAGCTCAAGAACAGAGTTGGGACAGTCAGTTTTTCGAGGCCTAAATGTTTGAATTTTTAAAACCTGTTACTATGGTAGATTCCCCTATGAATCTAGTTTATACTTCAATTTGAATCACTCATTTTTGATATCGTATGGGGAATTTATGATCAAAATACTGACTGTCTATCGTAAATCAGCACCCTTAAAACTATGTCTTTCCGGCTGTTCCTTACAGTATTTGACCTATCAATTCTTCTTGTCTTCAAAACCTGTTTCTATTGGAAATAAATAAATGAATATAATTTCATTTTCAATTCGAATCATTTGAATCCGACATCAAACGAAAAAGTTACGCTTAAAACATTAACTGTTGATCTGAGCTGGGTAATTGAAAATGACTATGTTATGCAGGTTGTTCTAACTAAAATTGACATATCATATCATTGAATTTATAAAACCTATTGATACTGGAGATAAATATTTGAATTAGCTCTCATTTGGCTTTGGAATCACTCAATTTTGATGAAAAACAAAGAGGTTGTGATTAAAACACTGCTGGATAGTATGGTCGACAACTGCTCTCCCGCATGTGACAAATAAATTTTACTTTGTTATTTTCTCAATGGATTTGTTATATAGAGTAACTACTTGTTGTTTTTTGCATCATTATTGGATTAGGGGAGCCCGATCACCTCTCTTTCTCCATGATTTAATGTTTTATTGCAGGTAGACACTCGCTTTTTTGCAGGTCCTGGGAAAATAAAGAAGGTCAATTTATGGACGAGTGATTCTTGAAAAAAATTTTAACGAAACAAAGGAATTTCATCTAAGTCATTACCCAACGGATTCATAATAGAAGAAATGAAGAATTGATTTCGATTTGAAGATTCATGTCTTGTCACTGCTGCCAAAACATTCTTCAAAAAAATCATTTTTTTTTTTTTACATAATATCATAGCTGTTGTAACTTAATTTACATATTGTTTTTAAATAAAATGTTGTTTCTTTTGTAATTTCTCTTATATTTTGTGTTTCAGGTGTTGCTTCATTCAAAGTGTAACTCATCCTCAGCATCAATGCTGTGAACATCGAATTTGTTTTTTTTGCATGTTTGCATTTTATGATTGTCCATTTTGCTGTTCCTTTCCGAATGGAACAACACTTCTGCACTTTCACGTTTTGCTGTTCCTTTTCGAATGGAACAGCACTTCTGCACTTTTCATTTTTGCTGTTCCTTTTCCAAAGGAACGACACTTGCGTTTCTGCTGTTCCTTTTCCAAAGGAACGACACTTTTAGTTTTTGTTGTTCCTTTTTCCAAAGGAACGACATTTGCATTTTCACATTTTTTTATGTGTATTTTTGCTTTTTGGTGTGCATTTCCTTTGCTGTTCCCTACACGGAACACCACTTTTTGAGTGTTTTTGCTGTTCCTTCAAAAGAGCAACCCTTTGGGAGTATTTTTGAAAGCAACTTTTTCTTCCTCTTGTGGGACTATTCCTAGTTCATCTCAACCACATTTTACTGATTCCCCTTCATGGCATGAAGTACACTATTTTTATAAGGACAAGAATTATGGATTCTATTGAAGCGCGTTAATATCATTCACGTTATGATCTTTAACATGACAACTCCTTGATGATAGATTATTTTCAAAAGGGACACAATTATTTATATACTACTTTACTGCATTGTTTTCTGTTGAACATGATATTGATTGATCATCTTAATACCATGCTGGTTCCACCCTTCTAGATTATAATCTTCTCTGTCTGTAATAAATGAGATTATGGGTATATTTTTCTATTGACATGTTCAACTTCTTCCACCATCCCTGCTCTTAAGGAGTACTGAGCCTCCCTCTTTTTATCATAAAATTGTGTAATAACAACAAATTTTTGTTCACACATGGAGGATAGGGGGTCTCATTACGAGCTAGCCTACCATGTTCATAAGGTTGTAAGAAAGTGACATTCCCATTATGGCCACCACACCAGGGTTATGATCCATTGGATAGTCAAATTATCCTTGGAACATGAGGTCTCATCACGAGCCGGCCTGATCACTTTTGCTACATCCCAGTGAATGGCAGTGTGGTTATCTGGTTACCACGCCAGCACACTGGTCTCTTCTGTAAGAACAGCACTGAAACTCTCTAGTTATAAATTGAGGATTCTGGCTCATATGGGTTGAAAAGCAACCCTGCCGAGGCTATGGACGCCTGCTGGCAGCAGCGGCTCTGCTTATGGTATTGAAGTTATATCTTATCGTCAATTATTATTATAATACCCTTTTCTTATATTTTCTTTTTATCAGAGAAGTTATTTCCTTAACTTTTTCCCTGTTTTGAACCTTTATGCATGAGAAATTGTTTTATGATCAATCGCATCATTTTCAGCTAGCATACTATCAGTAAAGCATCTTTTTGGCATATTGTTGTTCTTTTTCTCTTTTTTCATAACTTATCATCAATCCAAAGCGTCCTATCTTTTATTCATAACTATCTTTACACACTCTGCTCTCATTATAACCATAACTCCCGCTATCCTATCATTGATATGTGTACTCTGCTTCATTCACTGCTATATTGTTCATTCCTTTGCCTTGCCATCAGCACAACCCCTCTCATATGCTTTATGGTCATGGAATTCCTTTTCCAATTGGAGGGGGGAATGTATGCATTATGGGATTGCATGCGATATGATTACTGCACTCTGCCATCACTTGTTGATTTGCCAAAATATTAGTATTGCATGTATACATAAGTTTTTCTGACTGAAAGTTTTGCATGCATCTTATCTATTTCTATTCAAAACTAACACTATGGATTCAAGAACATTGTATGCAAAATAGTGCTTTGTTTACAGGAAAACAACAAGTATGGGCAGAATTCTATTCACAGCATGACCACACTATTGCAACTAACAGAAGAGGCTCGAGCAACTCGCGAACGTGCACAATTCTTCCGACATGATGTGCTTGCCTGGATTCTACCTTTTGCATCACTTTCAACACCAACTCTGCCTACATCAGCTTCAACACCTGCCAGTACATATATGTCATTCCACATTTTTGGAGGTAAAACTTGAGGTAAAATCGCATAATTTTCTGATTTATTACAAATTTAGGAGAATTTCAAAAATGTCCATTTTGAGCATTATTTATCATCCTTCAGTCCACATCTGTACCACTTCCCATTTTTTTTTTCAGCGGCATATCATCTTTCAGTTTGGGGGAGTGTCGCTTTCATTCATTTCTTACTTATAACCATGTCATTCATATTCTTTATCATCCATTGCTATTCTTATTCATTCTCAACACCTCCCTTATTCCATGTTGTTTTACACCAAGCATCGAATTCAACAGCTGGTAGCAACCACCTCTATTTGTTTTCTAGCATCGCATGAGGGCATGCTAATTTTTCAGAGAGGGGAAGGAATTGCTACGCATGATGGATGTTTTCTATTTTCTTTCTCATTTAAGGCATATTTCAGTGTAGAAATTGATTTCCATAATATTTTTAAAACTATGAACTCAATTCTTGTGATTTTTGGAAAACACAGACATATCATTAATACAAACCCAGACAATTTCAAGATAAATTGGTTCATAAAATTTCGGAAATCATGCACTCTCAACTACAGTAATTTTGTTTATATCTCATGATCCATGCATCAAAACAATCTGATTTTTGGATCATAAAGGCATTCATATATTATAAATTTACTTGCCAAATTTCAACAAAAGCTGGCTTGTAGTTTTTGAGAAAATGGTTAATGAAGTTTGCTGTTACTTATATCATATTTTGTTGCAACTTCATATATACATATAGTTGTATGTCAATATAAAAATTGTTATGCCTTCATCAAGATTACTAAAAGTGAATATTCATTAATTAAGGAAGAATTCATTTGTTCTATCCATTTCATGAGCTGAGATGAACATATTTTTTATTGCTTGGTTAACACATGGGTTTTTGTCTTTGGGTTGCATGAGGACATGCAATATATTCAGTTTTCGTTGCATGAGGACATGCAACATATTGAGTGTGGGGTATGTTGGGCCGTTAATATGTCATTATTATTATCACTTGTGAATGCTTATTCCACCCATTTCTACCATTCTTCATCACGTCATTTATTATAATTTATTATTTAAATCCATTTTATAATGATTTATGCTCTTATGAATGAATATTATTTATTCTCCTTTATTTCTAATAAATTGATGACTATACATGATTTTATCAATGATAGTTTTAATAAATCAGTTGTAACTTTATTCACCATTTTTAGCCTCCAAGATAATTTCCAGATTGAAGATTTGATCATTAAAAGTGCCAACTCAGAAATTCGCTGGAATAAGAAGTGACGGTTTTGCGGTTGAGATTTCGAGCAAATGAAGCAGAATCTGGAAAATCCGGAACATGGGTTTTGTCCAAAACGGACCCAATTAACATAAAAAAGAACGGTTTGCCCAAATTCGGCTTTTACTAAGAGAAACGCAGGGTTCTTTGAGAACAATTGTCTGAGATTTGTTGTTGCGGCCGTCCTCCAAATCTCAGTTGCAAAGCCAAATTCGCCTTGTTCTTGTTGATCAAATGGTTAGAAGCAAACCAATTTTGTAATAGAAATCATGTTATACTTATCTTTATTGTAACTTCTCTCTGATCTCTCTCTATTTAAATGAAAACGGAGATCAGAGATGGGGAGGATTTGGGGATGAAAAATGATGGAAAAATGATGAAGAATGATGGTGGATTATTCATGATAGGATAGGGATTGTTGCATGCTATAATTCTCAAGCCTTTGCTGTTGTAATGATTCCACAATTTGCTGATTAATACATGATTTGGGAGTTGCTGTTCATTCTTTCCATTCTGAAGTAACCCAGCAGCGTCCGCTGGCGGCTAAGGGCCCAGCCTCTGGTGGAGTACGCTGCTACTGCTGTGTATCATGTCTTTACTATTGCTACCGTGTGATGGTTTGATTTCCTTTTCATTTCTTTAAATTGTTTTGTTCAGTAATCTTTTGTTTATGAACATTTCGCAGAATTGCTTTGTTATATTGAAATCATAATTGGATTGCGTGAGTGATAGAATTATTAATTATAACTTGAAATGTCCTGCTGATAATTCTGATCTAATGTTGCGCTATCTAATTAAGACTATGGTTCATTTAATTACTGCTCCGTTATAATTGCAATGGTTGTTCAATTAAGTTACTATTCAATTATAACTACGATTGTTGTTGCTTCAATAACTGTGATTAATATTCATGCTGATAGGTTGCTGATTCAATTACATTTATAGTTGTTGTGTCTTTCTAATGACTTAGTTTTGTTGTTCGGTTCCATTTAAGATTGTTGTTTAATTCTAGTATTTTAGCATTGCTATTCCTTTCCATTAATAAATCATTTTTGTTAGATGAAGCTTTGCTGTTCATTTCTGTTGATTCATTGCAAGAGTGCTTTTAAAGAGTTTTCCTAGTTTACTTTCAATAGTAGCTTTAGTTCAATTTCGATTTCCTTTTAATTGCTTTAAAGCAGGACTCTCAACTGTAGAGAACATTGGTTATTGCTTCCTCGTTCCCAGATTGATTGTCTTGTTCCGGTTGGATTTCAATTGCATCAATATCCAGAGGAATGAGTTATTGCTACTGTATCCTCGATTGATGGTTGTTTGAGTGAATGATTTAGTTTAGAACATTTCAATTTCTTGTTGTTCCAATTAGATTTTGTTTCCAGCTTTCATTTACTTTAGGATTTTAAGCACTATACTGCAAAACATTACTCTTGAGTAAATAGCCGCCTCAGACTGAGTACACTATTGAAATAAAAAGTCGTCCCTGGGTTGACAATTAATGTGAAGGTAATTAGGAGTTAAAAAGACACCTTTTTATCGCTCCACACGAGTGAACAGAACAGAGATGGGTTTTCGTGAGCACAACAGAGAGCACGACAGAGAGATTAACAGGGTATAACACATCCGGCAGCGTTTTGAATTTTGGTGGCTACACAATAAATATGAGCACGTTTCAACAACGGTTATGGATTTATGCGGCTGTAAGAGTCCATGGTCAAATCGAATACGTCTCATTGTCACCGGTGGAATATTGGAACATGAGTGAAGATCGGGGGTTTTAATGATGGAACCATTTAAGAATGAATGCGAGAGGATAATATGGAGATCGTGAAAGGTTATGGAATTGTCAATATAATCATTGCACATAATGGATAGAGCTCATGGTTCAGAACTATATAAAAATGTGTTTTTCAATGCTATTTGAAATAAATCTTATACATACCTTTGGAATCTTTGCCTTTTCCCTTGGTCTTCAACTAATTGCTCTTCATTTGTGTCTTGAATGCTCTCATTTTTGATCCTCTCACCTGCATTTTATTTCATGATTATGGAAATAACATTTGGCTGTACATTCTTTTGAAAACAGAGTTGTAGCTGCGGAATCTGTTTCTGGCTGCGGAAACTGGAGTCAGCTGCAGAAACAGATGTCAGCTGCGGAAACTGACACAACTATTATTTTGGTGAATGAACATGAACGGATGATAAATGACCAGATGGAAATGGTCATGAAAAAGAATTTTATTGATGGAATGGAATGAAATGGATGAAATGAAGTGAAATGGAGTGAAATGAAATGGAAATGAAGTGGAATGGAATGGAGTGGGTGGTCACAAAACTTGTGAAATGAAAGAGAGATTTTTTTTTTTGGAAAATATAGAGTGTCAGGTGTCCCTGATTTTCACCCTATATTTTCTGTATAAGACTGCCAATCAGTGATTGGTTTTCAGGCTTATACAAAATTTTCTTTCTTTCATTTTTTTTTTCTTTTTCTTAAACTAAAAAGAACAAAAGCTAGGCTGCTGGAGAAGAAGAATTCTTCTGTACCAGCTTGATTGCAGAACTTTCTTGAAACATTTTGACAAAATCCTCTTTTGAGAGTGGCTTATGATAAAATTTCAATTTATGGCCATTCACAATAAGAGGAGTTTGAAACTCATCAATGGTCTTGATTCTTACCACTCCATTGCTAAAGATCTTGTCAATCTCATATGGCCCAAGCCAATGAGTCTGAAATTTTCCTTGGAAATCTTTAAACTTGGAATCAAATAACAATTCCCAATCTCCTTCTTGAAACTTCTTCTCTTTGATGTACTTGTCATGCCATTTAGTTCTTTGATATTGAACTAGATCAGTTCTTAAAATTGCTTCTTGTCTGATCTCATCTAGCTCATTCAACTACTCCATTCTATGCTTTTGGGCTTCTGATAAGTCCATCCCCAACTGAAATGCTATCTTGAAGGTCTTGACTTGGAACTCAATGGGGAGCAAGACTTCTTTCCCATAAACAAGTTCATAGGGAGAATGTCCTGTTGTATTTCTCCATGTAGTTTTGTAGGCCCACAAGGCTTCAGGAAGCCTTTCTACCCAATCTCTTCTATGTAGATGAACAGTTTTGGTGATGATACTTTCAAGAAATTTATTTGTGGACTCCACTTGACCATTTTCTTGCGGATGGTAAGGAGTAGATCTTCTGTGCTTGATTTTGTATTCTTCCATCAACTTTTCCACCAAATTGGATGTAAATTGGCTCCCCTGATCTGTCACAATTTCTCTTGGAACACCAAAGCGAGTAAAAATATCCTCATAAAGAAAATGAACAACTGAATTTTCAGTAGCAGATACTAATGCTTTGGCTTCTACCCATTTAGTAACATAATCAGTACAAACCAATATATAATTCTTTTGCTTAGATGGTGGATTAATCGGTCCAATGAAATCTAAAGCCCATTTTTCAAAGGGTTCAATGAGTACCTGTGGTTGCAATGGAATTTCACTTAAAAGGGTAGGTTTCCCTACTCTTTGGCAGCTGTCGCACCTTTTGACATATTGTTTTGCATCTTTGAAAAGAGAAGGCCAATAATATCCTAAAGAGAGGATTTTATAGGCCGTCCTTTTGTCTGTAAAGTGTCCGCCACATGGTTCATCATGACATGCCTTAAGAATATCAGGCATTTCATCTTCCCTGACACATATTCTGATCACAAGATTTGGCCCTGTTTTAAACAATTCGTTAGAAATCCATGAATATTTTGAAATCTCCTCAATAATTTTTCGTTTTTCTCTTGGAAATAAATGTGAAGGTAGTTTCCCTGTAACCAAATAGTTAGCAATATCTGCATACCAAGGGGTCTTAATAGTTACTGCAAACAAGTATTCATCAGGAAACTTATCCTCTACAGGAGAATCTTCTTTAGTATTCTGAATTCTAGACAAGAAATCAGCTACTGTATTTTGTTTTCCTGGTCTATCCAACACAGTAATATTGAATTCTTGCAAAAGTAAAAGCCATCTTGTCACTTTGCCATTAGTAACAGGTTTGTTCATCAAATATCTAATTGCAGAATGGTCAGTATGAATAAAAGTTTCATAGCCTGTTATGTAATGTCTAAACTTATTAATTGCATGAACAACAGCTAAAAACTCTTTTTCAGTCACAGTATAGTTCAACTCTATGGGAGTCAAATTTTTACTGGTGTAATAAATGGCATAAGGAACTAAATATTTTTGACCCAACACAGCTCCTAGAGCTGTATCTGAAGCATCCGTAGAAATATGGAAAGGGAGTTTCCAATTTGGTCCTCTCAAGATAGGTGCTTCGGATATTATTGTTTTCAAAGTTTCAAAAGCTGATTTACAATCAGGATCCCATTTAAATTCACAGTCTTTTGTAAGCAATTTGAAGAGTGGAGATGCAATTTTAGTGAAGTTTTCTATAAATCTTCTATAGTAACCAGTAAATCCTAGAAAACTTCTAACATCTCTTTGACAATTTGGAATAGGCAACTTGGAGATGAATTCAACTTTTGATCTATCAACCTTAATCCCATCTCCTGAAATATGATGTCCTAAAACAATCCCTTCAGTAAACATCATAAAGCATTTTTCATGGCTTAATGAAAGGTTTGTTTCTTTACATCTTATGAGAACTTTTTCCAAATTTTCTAATGCCTCTTCAAATGAGTTACCATAAACTGTAAAATCATCCATATAAACCTCTACACAATCATGGATTAGATCAGAAAAAATTCCTAGTACTGCTCTTTGGAATGTTGCTGGTGCATTACATAACCCAAAAGGAAGCACTCGGTAAGCAAAAGTTCCCCATGGACAAGTAAATGTGGTCTTATCTTGATCTTCAGGTGCTACCTGAATTTGATTATAGCCACTAAAACCATCCAAAAATGAAAAGTACTTTTTACCTGCTAATGTGTCTAATACCTGATCGATAAAAGGAAAAGGAAAGTGATCCTTCAAAGTTTCTTTGTTTAATTCCCTGTAATCAATGCATACCCTCCATTTACCATTCTTTTTAGGTACTATAACCAAAGGAGAAACCCATCGGCTATCTGAAATTGGATAAATGAAGTTTACATTGAGAAGGTTTTGGAGCTCTTCTTTCACTATCTCCCTAAGATTTGGATTCATCCTTCTTTGAGGTTGTCTGATTGGTCTACTGTTTTCCTCAATGTAGATATGATGGATGCAAGTCTTAGGATCAATACCCTTCATGTCAGTATACTCCCATGCAAATGCAGTAGAATGTTTTTGTAAGATTTTGGTTAGTTCTTCTTGTTGTGATTCTTCCAAAAGTTTGTTGATATTCAGTGTTTTTCCTGGAAAAATCTCAATAGTAGAACTACCAAACTCTTCCATAGAGTAAAGAGAAATTTGTCTTGATGATAAATATTCTATGTCAGATTCCAACTGAAATTGTGTGGGGTCATATTCTAAAGATGTCTCAAAATTTTCTAATGTGTTCAGAATTTGACTATCCTCACTGATTTCAGAAATGGTAAAGACAGGTTGTATAGTGTCCTCATCATCAACCCATTCATTGTCTCATACTTCTGTGATTTCTCTTGCTGGAGGATATAAATTGAATTTCTTTGTCAAATTACCATTAGAAATGTACATGTCCCCATATCTACAACTAATAAAAGCATCAGCTGTGGCTAGCCAAGGTCTTCCTAAAATAAGTGGGTGCCCTCCTAGATTACTCTTGGGAGTCAAAATCATAAAATCTACTGGATATTCCCAAGAATCTAAGGAGACTGAAATATCTTCTAATACACCATCTGGTTTAATAATTGATCGATCTGCAATTTGCAGTAGAGTAGGTGTAAAAAGAAGGTTAGGAAGTTTTAGCTGGTCCATAGTTTGTCTACTCATAATGTTGATAGCAGCCCCTAAGTCAATCAATGTGTTTGGAATTTCTATCCCATTTATATGTGTCTTGACAATTGGACTTCTTGGATCTACATACTTCTGCATGGTAATTTTTCCCATCATAATATCTGCAATCTTTCCTACCAAGTGGATTCTTCTTGTGTCTTTTAGTTTCCTTCCTGGTCTTTTGAAACTCAACTCCTTTATGGTTTTTGCTAGAATAGGAATCTCTCGAATGGCTTGTAGCAAGGGAATCTTGATACAAACATTCTTCAATTCATCTAGAAAGTCATAGTTAGGCAGCAAGATTTGTTTTTCCACCCCCTTGTCAATTTGTAGTCTTTCAGGAAAAGGAGGTGTAGATGAAGATGCAGGTTGCTCAACTATAGGAGTTGTGGGTGTTGGCTTTTCTTTTTCTTTTTGAATGTTTGAATTTTGAAGAGATTCTTCCTCAGAACCCTTATTGACTTGAAGAGAGTCCTCCTCAGAGGTATCTTGCTCTTGAATATCTATAGAAGGTTTTTCTAAAACTCTACTAGATCTGAGTTGTACATCGTTGAGAGGAACAATCATATAGGTAGGAAATTGTTGTCCTTCTACCATGTAAGTATTCTGAGGATTCTTATTGTTAGGATTTGGCAATGGCTGAGCTGGAAGTTGATTTGTCTTTTGTTGGTATGGGAGCCTGAGTTGAGGATTTGGATTTTTTTGAGAAGGTTGTTGTTGTGGAAATGGCTATGAAAGTTGTGAATTTGGGTTTGGAAGTTGTGGAGCTTGTTGATTTTGAAAAGATGGAGGATATTGATAAAATTGAGTAAATCTCCCATAAGGATTTTTCATCCCTTGTACCCATGGTTGATATGAATTTTGATGTTGAGGCCAAGGTTGTTGCCAAGGATTCCAATTTGGTGGGGTTTGAAAATTCATAGGGTTGTTAAACCCTTGAGTTTGTTGTCCCTGCCAAGGTCTCCTTGCAACAAAACAGAGAGATTCTACTGAATTTGGGTCTTCTTGAAAAACAGCTTTGAGTCCAGGAATTGAAGGACAATCCTTGATCTCATGATTCTCTGAGAAAATCATACATGTTTCTACAACTTCTGCATCCAAGGGACATTCCCTCAAAGCATGTTTCTTCCTACATTTTGGACAAAAGATGGCTAAAGCGTCTGTTTCTGCTTTCTGCTTGTTTTGGATTTTAAGGGTGTCTAGTTGTTCACTAAGGCTCCCTGAGATATCAATTTTGAACTCATCAAGCATATTACCAATCTCTGCCCTACTTACTGATCCAGTTGCAGATTTTTTAGCCCTAATAAGAGAAAGATCCCTAGGCCCTTTTCCTGTTTTATATTTTCCTCTTGAGAGATGGACACATAGTTCTGTTATATCACGAAGTGGGAGTTGAGAAATGTCTCCTTTCCCCATCACGTTTAAAATATCTATCCATTCATCTCTAATGGCTTTTAATATGAGGGATTTCAAGGTTTCATCATCTAAGTTGATCATCTTTGCTCTTTTCAAGTTGTATTGAAATATTTCAAGTAAGTCTTCCAAATTTTCATCTTCTTTTTGCATCATTTTGAATACCTCATCCTTGTGATTGGTGGGCATACAATAGTCCAAGTATCTATCCAAAATTTTTTGTTTCATATCATTCCAAGTCCTAATAGATTGAGTGGCTAATCCCATGAACCATTTCAAAGCAAATCCCTTCAAAGTTGAAGGAAACAATTTGAGTTTTTGAGAGTCTTCCATATAGTCATAGGTTCGGCACACAACTTCAAACTCAAATAGAAATGTTTCAGGATCCTCACTTCACAATCCATAAAAGTTAGGGAGAACAAATGGTGAGATATTTTTCATCGTTGCATGAGTTTCCTCATCAACTATAGGGAATCAAAACAAGTTGTCTCCTTCCCTATTTCCTCCATTATTTCTTTCACCATTGTTGTCTCCATTGTTTCCTCCTCTTCTACCTCTACCTCTACCTCCATCTATTACTTCCTCTGCCATGATAGTTCCTTTAGAGTCGTTAAATTTCTCTATTTCTTCTACCAAGGGAGGATGAGAGAGAGTCTCTTTGTTTTCTAAATGGGATTGAGTAGATGGTATAGGAGAATCCTCTAATTCAGCTGCTCCTTGAGTTCCAAAAATATTAAGGTTAGGGTTAGATGGTGGTGAATCTGGTCTATGCCTTGAAGAAGATGGAGTTGTGAAAATCGAACTCTTGGCTTTAGCTATAAACCTTCCCCTAGAATCTCTTGCTCTATGCATGTCATTTTTTTATTTTTTATTTTAAAAAAAAAAAGTTTGGCTAATAATTCTCTTTCTGATCTTCCAAGTCACACTAGGTGCAAGAAGAGAGCATACTTAAGAAATTACTGAACCAATAACTCTCTTTTCTAATCCTCCAGATCACACTAGGTGCAAGAGGAGAGCATACTTCAAGAAGTTATCAAGTTTTCTCTTCTTTTATGATTTTGTGTTTTTTTTTTAAGAAATTGGCTACCTAGTTACACTTCCCCAGCAACGGCGCCAAAATGTTTGGTCAATTTAGTGTGTCCTAAATTGCTGCATTTAATTTGTCAATCCGGGATTCGTAAGCCGATGAAGTGCGGCGCACTATATGTGCAAGATAACCTATTTCTTAACTTTTTGTCGTTTTTGGTTTTCTAAGATGAAATGGAAATTCTAAAATGAAAACAAGTATGGTTATGTTTTTTCAAGGAAATGATATCCTCTATAATGATTTACCAACTTGAAACTTAAAAAGGAATTTGAAAATTACAATGACAAAACTTGAAAGGAAATGAAAATGTGCTGCTGAAATGAAAAGATGCTGCTAGTCTAATGAATCAAAACAGTGAGCTAGTGAGCATGAAACCAAACTATTCTTGCTGCTGTCTAAACACAAAATAAATTATGATGAAAGAAATCCAAAAGTTGCAATAAAGTAAATCTAAATCAATTTACATCAACTTGTCTTCTGATCCCTCATCATTAGTCCAGCTATGATTTTCGGAAGTAACCATAAACAACTTGAGTAACTGATATCTAATTTGCAGAAAATAAACTAATATCAAACCACACATTCATAATTCAATCCCTCACCATCAGTCCAGCTGTGGCTTTCGGAGGTAACTGAAGATGTCATGCACAATTTAATATTTCTAACTTGCAGAAAGGAAACTAATACCAAACTACACATTTTATAATACAATCCCTCACCATCAGTCCAGCTGTGGCTTTCGGAGGCAACTGAAGATGTTATGAGCAGTTTAATATATCTAAATTTGCAGAAAGGAAACTAATACCAAACTACACATTTCATAATACAATCCCTCACCATCAGTCCAGCTGTGGCTTTCGGAGGCAACTGAAGATGTTATGAGTAGTTTAATATATCTAAATTTAACTACTGAAGCAAATGAGCAAAACTGAATTAAACAAAGCAGTACTGAAATTAAACAGAAACTAAAGAAAAACAAATTAGCAGCAGAACAATGTTAATTCCATGTCATTAGTCAAAAAGCTATGAAAATGCCCGGGCTGCCTATCTATAACCTGAAACAAGAACACTGATCAGTGATTAACAACATAAAACATGAAAGACAGAAGTGAAATGGAAAACATGAAAGTTTATAAACAGAAATGAAGCATATATACCATGAAAGATGCAGTGTATAAACATGTGAATGGATTATGGCACAATGAGATTTAAAGAAATAAAACAAGAACTATACACTAATGCACAAAACCTTAGCTGAGCAGGGGCCCTCTACACCAGCCTTGGCAACAATCTTCAAGTACGAATTAAGTCTGAAAACAGAGTCTTCTTATATTAAAATGCAGTCATAACAGTAAGGTGGTATTACGGCACTAAGGAAAAGTAATTACACTACAGAGAAGACTAATAAAAGATAACAGAGACTAACGTCGACTAACTCTATATGCGTATGAAAACACATTATATATAGCAAAATAAATATAACTGTCTCCTCAAGTTTATGCTGGTGGAGAACACGTAGACCATTACGTCCACGGATCTAGGATCATGGCCGAATTGCAAAGTAAATCTATGAGGAGTGGATGCTTGAATTCGGCTATGGAGCCATGTACAGATGTCGACTTGTCCTCTGCAAGCTCAGAAACAGCCATATGAACCTTCACGTGACACGAAACAGAGTCCTGTCACCGTGAGACTCCATGGTTGACTTCCATGTGGACGCCTTTGACCGCGGCTTCTTTAGATGAGTTTGCTCGAACCAATAGGACACGAACCATGTCCACATCATTTATGACTTGCCCATGCGGCTCGTTTTTCCTGTAGACACCTGTAACATAGAGTTTCACAAAATGGTTGTAGAAAGTTGCAGCAGCTGCGGAAAGTGGCAAGATTCTACAACTAAATGAACAAAATCTAAATCAAACAGCAGACACAATAAGATAGTTAAAAACCATGTTAGATACTCTTTTGCAATTAACATACAATGATATTGACAACTTGGGAGGTTCAGGTGAGTGAAAAAGGTATAGAAAAGTGTATGGAAAAGATGCAGAATTGAGACTCAACAGTCGGCGCTGACCTAGTTGCGTAGTCACGATGTCTAGTCTCATCCAGTGACGGGGCATTGCCTACAAAAACAGATAATATTAAATTTTAATTGTCATTTTTTAAATATCATTGAACTAGTTTGGTAATATTAATAAAAAAAATTGCAATGAGATTATTTACCTGGTGCACCAGCTTGTCGCTATCGACCGATGCCCTATCTTCCCTTCTCTGTGGTAAGATCCCCTGAGGAACATATTTAAAAAAACGTTATAAGGACAACCATCAAGGTATAATCAGAAAAAATTATAAGTGGAAATTAATTACCGTCACGTCCCTCACTAATAGTAGCATTGTCGGCCTAGTCCCCACAACAATGATCAGGTTGCACGTGAGGAAGATCTACATCTAGCTCAGAACTAGGTTATTTGCCTCATCGGTAGTGTTGCTCCCCTAATTTAAAAAAAATTGTTAGACATTAAATTTATGGACGAAAACAAACATATTGAAAGGTTAATTTTTTCCCTTATCAGGCATTCTGGATCTTGGGACCTACCCCAAGCTTCTGCGACGTTCAACTATGGCTTGATAGCCGAAATGGAAAGCAATATTTTTATCTTCCTCTGTAGTTTATGTTCTGAAGTCATCACCCTACATTACATGTGTGTGTCTCCTGTAGTATTTTTCATCATATTTGATGAGGATTACAAAAACGTTTGGAAGGCGACATAATTAATTATAAAGATGTTTAAATACTTAATTACACCTTTGCGTCCACTTAAGTAGCCGCCCGGCTCTAGTCACGATGGCCCTTTTTTTCAATCCTAGCTTTGGTTGCCTTTGAGGTGTCAGGCAACCTAGCATCAAAAGATTAAAGTCAGATATGACGTAGCACACTTTTATTTTAGACATAGAGAAAATTAAAGCTATGGAATTAAAGTTGTAATTTACCTTGCGGGTCCAATTGGTATTTTTCCTTCTTTCTTTGCCCTTTTCTCTTTGACGTCATGGATGAGTGCTCTCCACTCACTCTCTGGAACTGTGAGAGGACGCTCATATATAGGGTTAAATTGCAATTGCCTCCTATAGGTGTCCCTGGTATATTTCAAATATTTGTTGGCAACCCGAGCCACTGTTGTTCTGTCAAATATGCCGACCCCAAAAAGGGTTTCTAGATAATCTAGAAGTTCTTTTTTCAGGTTGGAACTCTGGGAATTCCACCCTGTACGTATGGTTGGGCCAAAAATTACCAACGCACGGCTCTCCAGATACCTGTAGAACTCATTGTTTCCTACACAGGAAAAAAAAGAAAGATATTATCATTAATTTAAAAATAAAAATCGTGATAAATATGTTTTAGATAAAGTACATGAAATAGTTAAAATATTAAAATTTACCTGGGAGTTGTACATGCTTTATAGGGACACCTTCATCGTTCACCAACAACGTGCCATTAATGGTCCCTGTGGAGATGACACGTGTAGCTCCAAGAAACGCAATAATGTAGTTGGCCATATCAGCCTCATCATTGCCAACACGTTCAGTGGTTGGCTGGGTGTCTGCTTGGGCAGGGTGTGTTTCTTGCATGGCACCTAAAGGAGTAGAAGGTGTAAAAGAGGGTTGTTAGGCAATCTCTTGCCCTTGTGTCCCACTACCACCAACACCGGATTCAGCAAGTGCCAGAAAATGCTACATACAAAAGAACTTTTTGTTAGTTTAGTCAATGTAAAAATTAAAAATCAAACTATCACAATTCATCTCATGCAGAACAAAAAAATATCCTTTTGACTTTTTATTATTACCTAATATCTTTCTAGCTGGCTCATAAGTTGTTTTATCTTCTCTTCTGTTTCAGGTGTTTGAGGCGCGTCTATCAAAGTATTAAATTCCGACCTTGCATTTCGTGCCTTTTTTCGCAACAAGAACACTGGAGATAGGGATGGAGAAAGCTCTTCCTCAAAGAGGGAATCATCAGGCGTACCATGGCTAGGTGTCTGCATATTTGAACAAAATTAATATTATTTCAATTATTTAAATAACTAAAATACCTGAAGATAGAGCAATGCTGGCACTTTACATGTTCTTCTGCTGGCCTCTTTCCGCGATCATCCCGTCTCTGGGTTGTTCCTGCACTGCTCTCATTAGTCTGCCACATTGCAATAAAATTATAAATGTAAAAACTTGAAAACAATATCTAACTTAAAAACACAAAATGAAAACTAAAATAATTTCTAATAAGACACCGGACGACAAAGTTAGAGTTTCAAATATGCCTTGCATTGAATTCAGTCCTGGAAACATGTCATTACACATTAAGGCACCCAAACAAGAGACGAGTTGACAATTAAGACCTTATTGAATATATTGTTGGAGCAACTTCTAGTAAACTTGTTGTGAAGACCTTGAGGACATTTTTGGAGCAACATTGTTGAAGCTGATGGTATAGCATTGTTGGAGACGATCTTGAAGGGCCTTGAAGTGAAGCTTTTGGAGCAACTATTGAAAAATCCTTAGAGAATTTAAGTAAGGCACTTTATATCTTCCATCACATTTTTCCTTTCAATATCCTTTAAACGATTTTGTTGATATTTAATGTTTGAAATCACGTTATAATTACTTGATTATATGTGTTTTGGGACTAGAATAATTTCACACTAAACCATGCAAACTTAAAAGTAAATTAATAGATCCATAAAGTAATAATAATCATAATTCCTAATTTCCTATTGTACGATATGATGCAAATTATTCAAACATGAAGCAATGAAGACATGCAATGTCTGAATTTCAAGATTGATGAACCAATACAAGAAGTTAGAAACCACAACTTTGATTCAATACTCCGTGTCCTAACTCCAGGAAGGAATCTAGTTTGTAGTAAAGAACATGCATCGTGTATTATCAATTCTTAATTGACAACAACTAAAGGTCATCTACCTCATCAATTCCTTCCCATTTTGTGTTTTTATGTTATATTCCTTATAAAAGTGTCAAATTTCTCTCAAAGTAAGCAACTACTGAATAAAATAAAAAATAGTTGAGATATGATTGAGAAATGGTCATTTATTTCTTAAAAGGATCTTCACGATTTCTTTGGTTGTTTTTCATCTCAAGAAACAAAAAATGACCTAAGAAACTATCGTGCTATAATATAAGAAACAACACGGTGCAATGGCCATTTTCAAAGCCAAATGATGTCCATTGAGGACATGGCCTTTATTTGGTTCCTGTTTCATAGGAGTTTCGGGTATAAATGGAAATTTTTTGTACCATTTCCAGTAGTAAAAAGGGAAAACCTTCTTTTTCCATGGGAAATAATTTACCTTTCCTTTTTCAAGATAATCTAAATCACAAAAAATATGAACTATACTACACACATTCTTGGATAATGTGAAAGTAGAAAAGGAATACCCTACACAAGTGATGCACACATGTACATTTGAACACTAATATATTTTTGTAGTCGAAATGCAATGCTTGCTTTCATTTAAATGTAGGGTTTTTAAAGCAGGGAGAAATAATGGCTGCCAAATTAATAAGTGTTTCTTTGGGAAAAATTTAAATCTTGTATTGGGTGATGAAGATAATAGAGGGTATTGAATCTTGATTCTTGACATTGTGTTTAACTTGAATAACTCAAATGATTATAAATATCAGTGGGTGAGTTCTTTTTCAAGTATGTCACTCAAAACTCTTATGTCAAAGCATTGTATGATGGCTAGCATTTTCTTGTTTCCCTTTCTTCAGTTCAATGTAAAAAGTATATTAATATATTGGAGCACGAATGATAACTACAATTGTTTGCTCTGCAGTATATCCAGCCCCAATATTATGAAATTTTTTCTCAAGTGGAGCTATTTGGTTAGGCTGTAGGGTCAACCCTCTATAGGAGGAAGGGCTTGCAGTAAGAACTTACCATTTTGCAAGAGCTGAGGGCCAATGCTGTTCTGTAAGAGCTGAGGGCGAATGCTGTTGTACAAGAGCTGAGGGCAAATGCTGTTCTGCAAGAGCTGAGGGCGAATGCTGAGGGTGAATGCTAAGGGTGAATGTTGTTCTACAAGAGCAGAGGGTGAATGCACGCGTGATATCAGACTTTAATGTAGCACACATGTACATTTGAACACTAATAGATTTTTTTAGTTGAAATGCAATGCTTGTTTTCATTTAAATGTAGGGTTTTTAAAGCAGGGAGAAATAATGGCTGCCAAATTAATAAGCGTTTCTTTGGAAAAAATTTAAATCTTGTATTGGGTATAAAGATAATAGAGGGTATTGAATCTTGATTCTTGACATCTAGAGAGAACACTACAGCCTAACACAATCCAATGGAATTGACCAAAAAAACCCAAATAGAGTCAACCCTACTATAGGAGGAAGGGCCTGCAGTAAGAACTTACCATTTTCCAAGAGCTGAGGTTGAATGTTGTTCTGCAAGAGCTGAGGGCGAACGCTGAGGGCGAATGCTGAGGGCAAATTCTGTTCTGCAAGAGCTAAGGGTGAATGCTGTTCTGCAAGAGCGGAGGGCAGATGCGCGCGTGATATCAGACGTTAATATAGCTATTGCGATGGATATGAAACAATAAAATCATTTTTATGTAGCATGCATATAAGTTTTGTTTTTGTATTTTAGCGCGCATATAAGTGTCGTTATACCGACTGCAGAAAAGGCGTCGCTATTGCAACGAAGGCCTCTGAACGTCGCAATTACGACACTTAGACATTGTGTCACACTTGTAGTCATCGCAATAGCGACGCGTTGGGCCATAGTGTCACCAGTGCGACGTCTTCCTCCAAACGTCGCAATGGCGTCACTTTTCTAAGTGTCGGTATTGCGACACCTTTCTATAAACGTCGGTATAGCAACGGTTTTGGGCGGGATGGAAAAAAATTGGGGAAATTTCCGACATTTGGTCAAAAGCGTCGGAACCAAGTGTTGGAATTTCCGCCAAATGTGGTAGTGTATGATACCAAGTTGTATCTCCGTTCAGGATATCATCAAATTAGAAGGAAGAGTGGAGATATTCCAAAAACAACACTTCGAACTCATGAGGGTCATTATGAATTTTTGGTCATGTCTTTTAGCCTTACCAATGCACCTTCTACATTTAAAGGGTTTATGAATTCCATTTTCAAACCCTTAGAAAATTTTTTCTAGTATTTTTTTAAGATATACTAATCTATAGTAGTTCCTAGAAGGATCATGTTCAACATGTTGACAGGGTGCTCGAACTATTGCAGGAGAAACAATTATATGAAAAAACATCGAAATGTTTCTTTGGAGTACAAGAGGTGGAATATTTGGTTCATATTGTATCTCACGAGGGTGTTAAGGTAGACACTAAAAAAATTAAAGCCATTAAGGAATGGAAAGTCCCCACAACCATAAAGCAGTTGCGAGGATTTCTCGGGTTAACTGGGTATTATCACAAGTTTGTTAATAAGTATGGGAGAATAGAAGAACCTCTAAGAAAATTATTGAAGAAATATGCATTTTCATGGACTCCTAAAGCAACTAAGGCATTTAAACATCTTAAAGAGGAAATGTGCCAAGAACCGGTATTAGCTACGCCAGACTTCACAAAAACCTTTGTTGTGGAATGATGCCTCCGGAAATGGAATTGGTATTGTTTTAATGTAAGAAGGAAGATCCATTGCTTTGAAAGTCATCCAATCAAAGGAAAGTATTTATAGAAACCTATTTATGAGAAGGAAATGTTAGCAATACTACATGCACTAAAGAAATGGCGACCTTACCTAATGGGAAGACAGTTCAAGGTAAAAACTAATCATGATAGTCTTAAACACTTTTTCGAACAAATAATATCTTCAGAAGAGCAGCAAAAATGGGTCACAAAGATGTTGGGTTATGACTTTAAAATAATCTACAAAAAAGTGAAGCTAAATTTTGTTGCAGATGCACTCTCAAGGAAGAAGGAAGAACTGGAAGCATTGCTTTGTGCCATTTCTATTATCCAACCAGAATGGATAACTGAAGCAAGGGATGAATGGAGGAAGGACGAAGAAGTGTGGACATTCATTGAAAATTTTTAGCAAGATCCTAGCATATCTGATACATTTAGTTGGAAAAATGATTCCTTATGGTAGAAATATCACTCATATATTGGTAAGAATTCACAACCAAAACAAAAGATTATTTTGGAATTGTACACTTCTCCTTTAGGAGGACACTTAGGATTTTTAAAATCTTACCATAGGGTGAAGAAATATTTTCTTTGGGATGGCCTTAAATCTGATATTCAAAATTTTGTGGTTGAATGTTTGGTTTTCTAGCAAAATAAAGTTGAGACAATTAAGACACCGTGTCTTCCACAACCTTTATAGATTCCAAGTAAATGTTGGGAAGAGATTTTAATGGATTTTGTCACAAGTTTACCTACGTTCAAAGGAAAGAGTGTCATCATGGTGGTAGTTGATACACTTACCAATTATGCACACTTTTGTGCATTATCTCATCCATTTAAAGCAAGTACAGTTGCTACTACATGTATGGACACAATTCAAAAGCTACATGCAAACCCAAAGGTTATTGTGAGCGATAGAGATCCCATTTTTACTGGAAATTTTTGGACGAAGTTATTTTCTTGTTTGGGTAATCAATTAGCTCATAGCTCACCTTATCATCCTCAATCACATGTTCAAACTAAGATAGTGAATAAATTTCTGGAAGGATATCTTTGTTGTTTTGTATCTGATAAACAAACTCAATGGGTCAAGTGGTTACCTCTCGCTGAATGGTGGTATAACACTTCCTTCCATATTGCAGCAAAAATGACCCCATTTATAGAAATTTATTAATATCGTCCACTATCCATCACATCATATTTAAGAGAAAAATCTAAGGTTCAAGCAATGGAAGATCACATCGAGCATCAACAATAAGTTCTCCAACTCTTAAACGATAACCTAAATTTGGCACAAAATCGAATGAAACAATAGGTAGATCAACATCGCAAGTAGAGAAGTTTTGATGTAGGAGACTGGGTATTTTGATGGCTACAACCATACAAAAAAATGTCCCTCAAGCAAACTAAGAAGGATAAGAAATTATCTCCAAAGTACTATGGTCCTTACAAGGTGTTGCAAAAGATTTCTACTATGGCATACAAATTGGAGCTTCCTGCTTCTTTGTGAGTGCATCCAATTTTCCATGTTTCATGCTTAAAGAAGGTTATAGGTGAAAATCTTCTAGTTCAAGAAATATTTCTAGAACTTGATGAGGAAGGAAAATTCATATTGGAACCTGAAGCGGTCACGAAAACAAGAACTTAACGACTACTAAATCGATCAATTTCAGAGTATCTCATCAAGTGGAAGAACTTTCGCACTTAACATTCTACATGGGAGGATGAGAATTTAATATAGAAGCACCCATAGCGACTCAAGCGTTGAGGAAAACACCTTTTTCAAGTAGAGGGGCATGTTAGGTCCCTATATTACTAGTTTAGACCCTTACTATTATTAGTCTAGCCCCCTTATTATTATTGTTGTAGCCCTATAACCCCAATATTGTTATTATCATGCCCCTACATTGTTATTGTTAGGTTGTCTAGGATTATATTGTGTGCCCATGGACTCCTATATATAGAAGGAAGTTTTGGTCATTTGTATCATCCAAGAATTGTTTATTTATGTAATGTATTGGAGGTTTCCCCCTCAAAGTGGTTGATTTCTAAGGCACTGATCTCTCTTTTCTTCTATTTTTGGTGCTTGTTTCATAACAACTTCTATGAACAATATTCACTTATGCACATTTATGAAGTTATAACTAACTCTTCAAATGGAATAACCTTATTGAAGGGACCATTTGGTAGTATTTTATTTGGTACTATAAATTGGATATCATCGTATCCATTGCCATATACCATTTTTCCACTATTATAGCTATGAGGTTATGATATAAAATAATCTTCAGGTGGACTTAGCTTTGATTATTTTTCTTTTCATTTAATATTTGTGCACAATTATTGATTCTAATTAGAAAGTGTCTTTCCAAACGCATGTTACAGGATTTCATCAGCCACATATATTAGACAACGTGTTCTCCATTTTATTTTATCTCAATCCTTAGCATTATTCCAATCTATAAAATATCTTAATTCCACACTATAGGTTTGTAATTAAAAGTTTATTAACTTTTTGTAGGCGCTATTAGTAACTTGTAATCATTACTATTGGTATTCTCACATGGATTACACATAAGTATTACGGATTTTAGTATAGACATTCTACTCATGATTCTTACATCTAGTTTATTTCATCCTAAAATGGCCTTAATCACGTCGATTCTTCCCATGCTTCCGCTTCCAACTCTTCATCAAGCTTGCTAAAATGTAACCAAATTATGGCCCACAATAACTCTTTACTTTTGATTACCTTTTTACAAAAATCGATTGGTAATTATATGGCCAATAATCATTACAAATCCAACCGAGTACATGAAATTTGATGAAAATGGTTTCAACCTTATTTCCTACATTTTTTTTGTTCACATTTTGTCATAGTTAAACCAAGTAATGTGACAATTGTTACACACACCCTTCAAAGTAAAGAATTGCCCATTTTCATTTTTATTTAAAAAATGATATTTAATAAACCACTAGCATAGCTCTATTTTATTCTAATATTTGATACTGGTGTATCATACTTACATCAATTCTGTATACTTGTGTATACAATAGTCTTTTGTCCCAATTGTTCATAAAATTTGTTTTGACCATTACCTTAAATGTGATCTTAAAAAAAAAAAAATCATTCCCTTTGAGTATCTTCACTACCTTTATGCATTTCCATGATTCTATTATTGTAAAAAATAATAGTCTAAGGGTTAATCTAGGGTATTTCTTGCATATGTTTTCCTTATGATTTTTTTCTTTTCTGGCCATTGCCTCAAGTTGTTAAGGAGAATCAATTAGATGCCATACCAGGTGCATTTTATTTGTATGCATATTCTCTATTTGAGGAATTGAGTCATATTTCTGCATTGAAGACCACTATAGAAAAATTTTGCTAAGTTGAGTGCTTCCAGTTTACAAAGATATTTCATCATGCCACACATATATATCATGTTCTTCACAAATCCTTTACCTATGTCATTGCTCATATTTTTTTCCAAGAATTTTCTTTTCCTTACAAATATATTTAAAAAATATGCTAGCAATAATTATTTTAACCTATAGGTTGGAATATATTTTCATTGCAACATAATGGATATTCAGATATGTAATGTTTCTTTATTTTACTAATGGCGATACTATACCCCTATTATTGTCTGCCTTATGCTAAATTTTAATCTTTTATACATGAAACTACTATAGAGAAATTTAATATTTTATTTTTTCCTGTTAGGTCCGAGAGTTGAATCAATGACTTTGATACCATATGTAACATACCTTGATTTCTTGCACATATATTCCCTTTTTTATCTTCTTTGTTTGTATGTTCTCTCGAAAATAATTTAATACCATCTAGAATTGTTTCTTTAATCCCTTTGGGACCTTTATAATTAACACCACTTGTGAAATATTTTTATATCCACAAGGTGTGATATTAAATACTTCATTATGAATACTTACAATCAGTTGTGGAGGAGATAACCATTTTCCATGGTGTTATTTCGTAACTTACTTTTATTTCCTCACTCATGGTCATACAATATCTACTTCATAAAAGGATGTGAAATTCCTTTGTATATAACCTTAGAATTAACTCTTTAGTGAGGAAATTTATACAATTTGGAGCCATACCCACATACGTTCATGAATGATATTACCGAGTCCCTTTACGCCCTCTATAAAAAAATATTTGGGAACACACACTCAAGGATTGAGCACACCAAGCTATTTATTCTTTTGACTGCTTACATAATTTGGCTGCCTTCTAATCACTAGATATAATATTATCATTATCGTTACCACTATTAAGCACCCTTCTAACCATACTTATGTCTGGAAAAATTTCCACAGAAGGTTTTTATTGCTTACACTCCTTTAGTAATAAATAATTCATCTTTTGTTAGAGTGTCGAGGTTATGAAAGAGTGTATCTCCATTCGATAACCCTAGATAATATGGTAAATAACCTAAACCTTGGTATATCAATCAAGGATTTACCACATGTTAGAGTGTAAATTTAATGAATGGGAGGTCACCACAATTCCCATCCCATGCACTTGCAAGTTCACCTACTAGCTAATGGCGATATTAATTATTCCAATTATTTGTTTTATGTTATTACAGGAATTTAGGATATACTATTAAATATCTACTGTGATGTACCCTTTCACTACTACCAAATTTTAGTATTCGCACTCTTGTATTTAGTTATGGCTAGTTTTTCTCCACTCAATGTTGTCCATGTAGTTTGGCCCATGTGAAATTTGTACCATGTCGCATGGTATACACAACATTCTAGGTAATGATTTTGATGGTCTGGATGCTTCCTTAATGCATCAAGGGTCTCAAATACTCATCTGATAAAACTAGCCTTTGTTTCTTCTTTTAATTCCTCATTCCATACAACCATTATGCAGCCACATCATTTGGTTCTATTGCATAAGGAGATAATTACTGAAACTATTCCACATTAGAACTCTCTTGTTTCTAAATTAACCTTGGGATTGTTTATGGTTCGTTGGGTTATGAAACTTGTAAATACAGTTCTTATTATTATTCTCGCTCACTGTTCTGAGGTAGGAGTATACCTAGGGAAATTAGCGTATAAATTTCTCTCGCTCTCATACCTACCAGGTATAAAAAAAACTAATTTTTTTCTTGTTTCAATTGTTCCAAATCCTTACCCGTTATTGATCCAGGTGGATATTGGTGGCCACCCACCTATTCCACTTGGACCCCCACCATTGTCTCTTTCAGTTTTTCAGTTTTGGCATAACTTACTATTTTTAGCAGTTTTTCGGGTCCTGAACTTCCGGAGCCGTTTTGAGGCCCTAAACGACGTTTTTTGGGTATGAAAATTTGTTGCGATTTTGATCATCAAAATCGTCACAAAAGTTGTAGTCCTCGGATAGAGCTTTCTAATGATGTATCATGTGCGTCAAACGGAGATAGTATGCCAAAGTTACGTCCCTGGGAAGTTGAAACACCAATTTACCCAAACGGGGCCCATAGTTTTGGCGCTTCATCTCCTAGGGTTAGGTTTATGGGATGTTGAGGGCTCTCCATTGTTTCTCAATAATAAATAGGCCCTCGAGCCTCATTGTAACTCAGTTCAGAGGTCTGTAGCCACCACATCTCTTCTCAGAGATTCGCTACCAGCACCCTAGCTATTGTATTTCCATTATGTCTGTAAGCATCTTTCTGTGATTTTGATATTAATGAAATGAAGTGTTATTTCCGCTGCATCTCTGTATTTATGGTTATGTGTTTATTCTGTTGCGTTCCTGCATAAATCCGGATCAGTGGTATCAGAGCGGTCTGCTGTTTCTCGATCCTTCTTTGCATGTCCCCAACGAGGTCGGGGTATAAGGAGCTAGGGCTTGATCTGGTGGAACCTTTGCAAGATCAGCCTCGCAAAACTCGACGGACGCCCATGGGGGACGAAAAGAAAGATGAGGGAGCAGGAGATCCTATCAAAATATTGCTCGAGGAGGCCCTCGAAAAACAAAGGAACGCGATGATGGATAGCTTTGCTCGGATCCTTCAACGGCTGCCCACCGGCGGCGCATCTGCATCCAGTAGCCACTTTGGAGTTGCGACTCCCTTTAAGGTACAAGTAAATTTTGACATTCCCATATTTGAGGGTCAAATAGACGCAGATGCCGTAGATAGATGGTTGAATCTATTAGAAGGATATTTCTCTGTTCATGACTTTTCGGACCGGGAGAAGATTATTTTTGCACTCCTCAAAGCTACCCCCCATGTTAAGGACTGGTGGGAAACCTACTGTGAGAACAAGGACCAGACAGAACCCTCTCTGTTCTCGGCCGTACCAACTTGGAATTCTTTCCGAGACGCCGTTAAGGAACAATACTATCCCGTGGGGAGCTATGAGGACAAGTACATACAATGGACCACGTTGCGACAACAAAGGGATCAAGATGTGCACGAGCTGACGAATCTGTTCCATACCCTGCGCACAAGTTGGGTATCAAAGATTCAAAGAAACATTTGGTGCTAAAGTATCGCAGCTGCCTGCACAGATACATTCAGGAGGAAATGGAGTTCCTCGACATCTCCTCGCTTGGTACGGCATACCGGTATGCTGCCAAGATTGAGCAGAAATTCAAACAGAAGAAGCGAGACTTTGGATCTGCGAATGAAAAGCAAGGAAAAGGTGCTTCCAAACCGTAGAACAAAGGACAGAGCATGGCGGCTAAGGACAACCCGTCAAAGCCACAAGACAAGAACAACACCGTAAAGCCAAAGAAGGACACGGGAAAGTGGTGTGAGTTCCATAAGAGCTCCACTCACAACACAAGTGAGTGTCGGGCCAAGCAGTCGCTAGTGGCCGAGATGGGGGCTTCTGAGTCAGATGCATGCTCTGACTCCGAATCAGAACCTGAAAAGGGGAATGAAAAAGGGAAACAGATTATTGATGCGGAGCCCAACGCCACTGTTGCCACTACAAAGGTCCAGAAGGAGGAACCGGAAGATCCGGAGGAGGAGGAACGTCTCTTCCACTCCCAGATGTGGGTAAAGGGCTCCCCTGTACAGTTCATTGTCGACAATGGGAGCCAAAAGAACCTCATTTCAGCAGACGCCGTGAAGCGGTTGGGCTTGCGACCACAGCTCACCCACATCCATACACCATCGGGTGGCTTCACCAAGGACGAGATC
This sequence comes from Pinus albicaulis, assembly GCA_034641835.2. Taxonomy (NCBI): domain Eukaryota; kingdom Viridiplantae; phylum Streptophyta; class Pinopsida; order Pinales; family Pinaceae; genus Pinus; species Pinus albicaulis. The sequence goes on along the minus strand of CM076580.1, from coordinate 16,392,932 downwards.
TCCGCATCAGCCAGCAGTGCCGCCTTCCCTATAGCATCAAGCCCTTCACGGATGAGGTATTATGTGACGTTGCTCCTATTGATGTTTCTAATGTATTATTAGGACAACCATACTTGTGGAAGCGTCATGCTGTGTATGAGTCTCGACCTCGTGCTGTTATTATTACTTTGGGAAATAAGTTGTACAGGATACCAGAGGTACCACCTCCTACAACTATCTCTTTGGTTACTGCAAAACAATGTAGTAAGCTCATTTCCCAAACCAGGAAATTCGTTTTCCTGATGATCCGCCCCCAGGGCAAGAAGAAGACTGTGGCCACGACCTCCAGACAGGGCCCCTCTACACGACAACAACAAATGGATAAGGTCGTGGAGGAGTATGGGGACATCTTCACCTCACCCACAGGGGTTCCTCTGCACTGCCAGGTCAAGCACCCGATTGATCTGACCCCAAGTGCGCCACTACCCAATGGACCGATCTATCGACGCTCTGTTCTGGAAAATGATGAAATCAAGAGGCAGATTCAGGAGCTGTTGCAGAAAGGTCACATCAGACCAAGTTCATCGCCCTGTGGGAGCCCGATCGTGTTGGTACGGAAGAAGGATGGGACGTGGAGACTCTGTATTGACTATCGGGCGCTGAACAAGATCACTGTCCGGAATAGGTACCCAATCCCACGGATTGATGACCTTGTGGACCAACTCCAAGGTGCAAAATATTTCAGTAAGATCGACCTGAAGTCTGGGTATCACCAGGTACCAATTGAACCCTCTGATGTGTGGAAGACTGCCTTCAAAGCTAAGGAAGGCCTTTTTGAATGGCTGGTCATGCCTTTCGGGTTGACGAATGCTTCCGCAACCTTCATGAGGATGATGGACGACATCTTGCGGCCATTCACCAACTCATTCGTAGTGGTGTACTTGGATGACATTCTGATCTTCAGCAAGACTTGGGAAGAGCACCTTCATCACATCCGACAAGTCCTCCAAACACTGCGGCAACACAAGTTGTGTGCCAATTTGGAGACGTGCACGTTTGGCATGACCCAGGTTCAATATCTGGGATACATTATTGATGAAAGGGGGGTGCATGTGGATCCAGCCAAGATCCAAGTCATTCGGGATTGGCCAGCCCCGACTACTATAACAGAGCTTCGCAGCTTTCTAGGTCTTGCTAATTTCTACCATAGATTCGTGTTGGGATTCTCTCATATCACTTGGCCCTTGAGTCAAGTCACCAAAGGAGGAGCGAGAGCAAAATTCTTTTGGTTGGAACCTCAACAGAAGGCGTTCAAAGAATTGAAAAATCGCCTCTGTTCTGCCCCAGTGCTCACCTTACCAGACTTGCAGCAGCCATTTGAGATCGAGAAAGATGCCTCTGACTATGCTATTGGGGCAGTTCTTACTCAACAGGGACATCCAGTGGCATATCACAGTGAGACATTGTCTGAGACAGTTCGCAAGTATCCCACCTATGACAAAGAAATGTATTCCATTGTGCAAGCTTGTCGACAATGGAAGCATTACATTTTGGGGAAGGAAACAATCATCCACACGGACCACCGGCCCCTGCAGTTCATACAGACACAAGGGAAGTTGCAGAATGATCGCCATCAGAAGTGGTCCACATATCTGCAACAGTTTCATTTGAGCATCAAGTACAAGAAGGGTAGCACCAATAATGTTGCAGACTGCCTCAGCCGACCACCGATCGTGGCGCTCACCACCGTGCTCAACTCTTGTGGGCACGAGACTTCTGATTGGCCGCTTCTCTATGAGAGTGACCCAGAATTCGGCCACACTTACAAGGCACTCTTAGGGGGTAAGCAAGTTCCAAATTTTCACCTCCAAGATGCACTTTTATGTCACCTGGGACACCTTTGTGTTCCTTCAAGCGAGCGTGCAAAGATGATATGGGAAGCACACTACAGTCGAGTCGCTGGGCATTTCGGGGTCGAGAAAACAGTAGCAATACTACAGAAGTATTTCTATTGGCCGAACCTTCGAAAGGATGTCGAGAAGCACATCAGATCCTGCACTGCTTTTGCCATTGCCAAACCGACCATCAAGAAGCAAGGCCTATATACTCCACTACCTACCCCTAGTCGACCGTGGGAATCCATCTCCATGGATTACATGTCGGGCCTGCCTTCTACTAATAATGGAAATGACTGTGTTTTCGTGGTCGTTGACAGATTCTCGAAGATGGCCATCATGGCGGCCTGTAAGAAGAATATCACAGCAGAAGCCACTGCTAAACTCTTCTTTGAACGAGTGTGGGTGCACTTTGGGATCCCACAGTCTATCATATCGGATCGAGATAGCAGGTTCCTCAGCACATTTTGGTCCAGCCTCTGGTCAATGTTGGACACAAAGCTCACCAAGTCCACAGCTTTCCATCCCCAAACAGATGGCCAGACAGAGGTCGTCAACAGAATGATTGTACACATTCTGCGCATGTACAACTCAAAGCATCCACGCACATGGGACGAGAGCCTCCCCTATGTACAACACAGTTATAGCCGGGCTCTCCACAGTTCAATTGGCCATAGCCCCTTTCAGGTGGGCTTGGGATTCCAACCACTATGTCCCATTGACATAGCCATGCCGTTTGCAGCTGCTCAGGCCGATTCAGCTCATGTCCAGTCTGAAGTTGACAAAGCAAGTAGCTTCATCGAGCGCATTCAACACATCCGCCAACAGGTTCATGAGATATTGGACAGAGCCAATGCGAAGTACAAACGGCGCCATGATCAACACCGGGTGCCACACCACTTCCAGGTGGGCGACAAAGTATGGCTACATTTGCAGAAGGAGCGCCTCACTGGACCTCACCGCAAGCTTCGCCCGCTCCGATACGGGCCGTACACCATCACCAAGGCTGTAGGTAACAATGCCTTCGAGCTTAGTATTCCACCATTCCTTGATCTGCACCCAGTCTTCAATGTGGATCGCCTTCGTCCTTACTTTCCACCTCTACTGGACACCTCGGACATTGCAGAACAACTCACACCAACAGAGTTAAACCCAGACTGCATGGAACAGGCCACCACGGATTGTATCATGGACATGCAAATCAAGAACACTCGTCAACAACAGATCCAACTGTATCGGGTTGTCAAAGCTGGCCAACTCTTGCACCAAGGAAAGTGGTTCACCAGGGACCAAGTTCAGCAGAAATTTCCTCATCTCATGGAGGAACTTAACGCAATGGGGACCATTGCTTCCTAAGGGGGGAGGAATGATCCGGGTGGATATTGGTGGCCACCCGCCTATTCCACTTGGGCCCCCACCATTGTCTCTTTCAGTTTTTCAGTTTTGGCATAACTTACTATTTTTAGCAGTTTTTCGGGTCCTGAACTTTCGGAGCCGTTTTGAGGCCCTAAACGACGTTTTTTGGTATGAAAATTTGTTGTGATTTTGATCATCAAAATCATCACAAAAGTTGTAGTCCTCGGATAGAGCTTTCTAATGATGTATCATGTGCGTCAAACGGAGATAGTATGCCAAAGTTACGTCCCTAGGAAGTTGAAACACCAATTTACCCAAACGGGGCCCATAGTTTTGGCGCTTCATCTCCTAGGGTTAGGTTTTGGGATGTTGAGGGCTCTCCATTATTTCTCAATAATAAATAGGCCCTCGAGCCTCATTGTAACTCAGTTCAGAGGTCTGTAGCCACCACATCTCTTCTCAGAGATTCGCTACCAGCACCCTAGCTATTTTATTTCCATTATGTCTGTAAGCATCTTTCTGTGATTTTGATATTAATGAAATGAAGTGTTATTTCCACTGCATCTCTGTATTTATGGTTATGTGTTTATTCTGTTGCGTTCCTGCATAAATCCGGGCATAAATACGGATCAGTTATGTTTTTATCTCATAGAGGTATTTTGAGGTCATATTTTATCTTTGTTTTTTAACTCCTGCCAAGGTTGTCCTATGGTCTCATCGCACTCAGGAATGGGGCAATCTATCCAAGGAATTGTTCCCTTCACTACAAGAAAAGGGACATTGGTGAGGGGCAAAAGATGTCACCATAAACTCATTAGTGAGAGTCAAAAGAGCCTTCGTCACCAAAAATATAACAACACCAATGATGGCATCACCAAAAGATAGGTGTTGTGGTGACATTCAAGGTTCATCACAAATAATGATTTATAATGATGGCTAGTGACCATCACCATTTGATATTAGCAATGGTGACAGACAATAGGCTCCGTCACAAAAAAATTGAACGTCACTAAAGGTGGTGTCTCTGAAAGTATGTGTTGTGATGAAATTAAAGGTTTGTCATGAATATTGATGATAATGAAGGATGGTGAAAATCATAATTTCATATGAACAACAAAAAATTTTTTTGATGGACCTTTCATGACCATCACTATTGGTGCATATATATGGCAACATTTGTTGACATCACCATTTCATATTTGGTGAGGGTCAAAAGATGTCATTATAAGCTCATTAGTGACATTAAGGCCCATCACCAATAATGACTATAATGACAAACAATGACCCTCACCATTTGATATCAACAACAATGATTTATGGTAACATACCTTTCATGCTCATTACTATTGATGTGTATATATGGTGACGTTCATTAACCATCACCATTTCATATTTTGGTGATGGTAAAAAAATGTCACTATCAGCGCATTGGTGATGGTAAAAGGAGAATTTGTCACTAAAACAAGATCATCGCAATTCCCGATGAATATCAGGACACAATGGAATCGAACCACCAAACTCCTGCTTTTAAAGAAAGTGCTCTTCATTGAGCTAGCACCCTTTAAAGAACTAGTTAAACTAGTAATTGCCCCTAAAGGTGCAAAGGTACACCAAATCAATAGAATATCTAGCAAGATGAAAAGTTGCTAAAAATAATATGTTAAACATACATAATAAAAATACAATAAGAATACATATGATATTCAATGTACATAATAAAAAGACAGTAACTGAATTGATTAGTTTCCTCTATGATACCTAATATTTACCCAAACTATTCATGATTAAATACTTAATATTTTCCAAAACTACCAATGATTAAATAGGTTTATAATTTCACGACAGAACATGATTTTCCTTTTAAAATTTTTTTATCTTGTCATGTCATGATTTAATAGGAGAATGGTTAAACATATACTGATTGAAATTTAATCCAATGAGTGTTTAAGAAAACATAAATTTTAGAAATGAACATTTTCATGCTACTATATGATTTTAAAATGGATAGAGGCAATAATTAAACTTCTGCGAAATAGCCATTTATGAAAACAAGATAATGAGAAGCTCAATAAGCAACCACTAAAATCATCTTAATGTCCACCTATATTACATTGAAATATTTCAATTAAATTAATGATAGAAATTCTTTCGGTAATAATTCTTATTGACCTCGTTCTTTTGCATGTGATTAAAAGAATTTCTACTATTTTATATGGATCACAGAAGCTTAGAATCCATAAATTAATGATATTAGAGCAAGAGGAGGTCAATAACAAGACACTAAAATAGATGATGATGAAAATGGTATCTATTTGTGCTTTCATCATGGTGTTTAATATGGAGTAAATTCAATGTCTTAGCTAGCCCACCACAATTATTAACTTGGAGGGTAGATTTATAAAAAACACAAGAACACAATGGCCCATGCCTGGGTAGAAAGATGCACCCTCTAACCATTGGATTGTCATGGGGAATTATGTCGAAAGAGTTACAAAGGCCAGCTTCTATTTTGAGTATTAGTATTAGGTTAGATTCAAAAGGTTATACATGAACAATCCTAAACAAACATAGAAGCTACAAAATGCAAGTAAATATGGAGGCCATGTAAAGAAGAAAATTTTGGGCTAAATAAAATTACCACCATGCCTATACAATGCAAATTTTCAGTTCCACATACTAGTGAAGAGACTATTTTTCATCCTTGGCAGTTGCCTTGGCCTTGTGCTTGGTATTGGCTTCCTGCAGCAAATGTACGATTCTCTTCATTGTTGGACAATTGATGGGAAAGTTGATTATAAAAAGGAGTCCTACTTTTAGAACCATGGTCATTTCCTCCATGAAGCAGTCCACAAAATCAAGATACAATACTTCAAAAAATCCATTAATTTTATCTATTTTATTACACACCCACTTCACAAGATCTTCAAGCTCTCAAATTTATAGATCTATTGGTTGTCTTCCTGTCATCAGCTCCAAGATCACCACTCCAAAACTATAGACGTCACTTTTTTTGGTCGTTTCTCTGTAGAAGTTATGTGTTCCTGAAATCCTTGTATTGGGGACTTTTTGTGTAGTGCTTCCTTCAAGTTCACTAAAAAAAATAACACTAACAAACTCCACCATGCTGATAATGGTAATCTAGGAATGCAAGGATCACAATTAATTTCAACCACAAATGTTGAATTTCTGAAATGTACAAGATCTAACTAATTAATATCCTAACATATATTGTCTTCGATGAGGTAGGTTTACATCACTAAGGAAATTAGGTAATAACTTAATATGAACAATAAAATTTGGAGTGATATTTATAGTGAAATGGGGTATGAACCTGTGCTAAGGTTGGCCATGCTATATTGAAAAGTTAAATCCATAATGTGCACAGAATAGCGTATGTAGGCTATAAGAACAACCTTGCCACATCCCAGCTAATAATTATCTCATGTAAATACTGGAATAGATGGAATGATCTAATTTCCAAAAAAAACTTGCACGATTCAACTCTCCAGGGCAAACAAGTATATTATTTATTCTAATTTATAGGAGTTCACATTACGAGTATTCATTCATAAGAAAAAATCATCTTTATATTACTTTTCAATAGAATTTACTTGTTCTTATCACCTTTAGATATTAAAAAAAGTTTCCTATTATCCCACCCCAACCTATACAGAGTGCATAACTTTACAAAATCTTTCTAGAAGTCCATAGAAATATATCTATAGACAACACCACCAGGCATACCATAGACAATTTATTGATTGATGGTTTCCAAACAAAATACTCAGATACACTACCTATCCCTCATTGACATGCCTAGCTTTGCAGATAGCACCCTCTAGTTCAAATCTTGTTCACAGTACCTATTACAATATAAAGATGTTTTTTAATTATTTAGTTATTCTTAGGATTTAGCTCACTTTGTTCCCATATGCACTGGAAAACCCAGAAGACGAATGAGTCAAAATAATTTCCTATTTTCTACAACCAAGAAAGCTTTCTTCTTTCACTAAATATGTAATTAATAATATGCATAGGAGGGATAAGCCATGTGTTTTGTAAAATTTAACACCATTCCTTTGCATGATATTTTGTACCAGCACCTGCTATAAGTTTTTAGATTCAAGTAATCATGACAAGAGATTGGTAATTCATAAATTTCACTTTGATATTATAAATATGGAGCACAATATTCAAGGCCAAAATATAACTTAATAACAAAACCATACCAAAATAAATCATGATTCCTAGCAACAAAGGAATTTCCCATAAACATGGAGACAGAATACCATAAATTCCATTATGATAATATATATGAGATATTTTGGAACTTTCATTTGAAACTTGTGGAGGTACTGCAAGGGGTGGCAGTAAGAAACAATAAAACTAAAAGAAATCAATTTCCTTGCTCCTATTTTTATTCTACGATGCTATACAAAGTATGATCTTTATTTATGACGTATTTGTACCAAGTGGTCCTAAGGTAATAGTAAATGTTAGATTAAGATAAAACAAATGAATAACTGAGAGGAATTATCAGCTAATTTTTAATCCTTACACCAAAATCTCTTAATATTCAAGTATATGGAACAACGCGTTCAAAGTTCAAACTAGAATAGATTTTAAATCGAAAGAAAATGCAACAGGAAAGGAACAATTCCAAAGTTTGAAAAATATGAAGAATCCATGGGCATGTTGTTATATATTGATATAGATAATGAAATATAGATCTAGATTTATGAAATTCAAATATCACAAAACAATGTCTTGGACAAATATAAATATGTAAAATAGTAGTTTTTTGCATTTGGATTTACCTTGAAGAACCTCAGGAAACAATTTCCACAGAAACAACCAATAAACATAACAACATGAACCTCAGAAGCATTAGAGCAAGGGATAAAATATGAAGTTAAAGCACTAGATAAGTATTCAAATAAAATTATGAACAACGTATCTAGAAAGAATTGAGAACGCTCTGATGTAAACAACACATTTATCATCGTGACTAGTACACTTGCAAAAACAAATTACAATAAATTATCAACTATTCCACCAAAAAAAAGTGAATTTTTTCACAAAAATACAATTTCAAATTAATCACTAGCATGACGCTAACTTTGTTAGCTGACATATAGAATATTTAAGTTTAAAATACAATACACTAGTTAATTAGAGATTACCATGGCATTATAGGGCACATGCAAAGTTACATTATCATCTCTAAAGGCACCCCTACATAGTGTCGATCTAGCACTTTGTTACTTGAGCCTTTAAAAGTTTTTCTCAACCCCTTCATCAGTCAATATTTATTGTGAGAGTATGATGTTATAATGTGATCTGCATGTCCCAAATTATGTGAGCCAACAATGAAAAGCATAATTTTATTATTAATTTCTTATTATTTTAATCATTGAAAATATGAAAAACATGAATCTAAGAAAGGAACTGATAAGGTTCTAATTAACCAGCTATTATATTTACAGATATGAAAGAATTAATGATTGGTTGTTAACATAATTTAAAGCATTTTAATTATTCTCTCAAACATATGAAAATACACTAAAATTACCAAGGTCATATTTAAACAAAAATCTTGCAGAAATTCATATTGCAACTATGAAGATATTATTACAAAAATCTTGTAGAAAATCAGATCGTAAATACGAATATATTAATACAAAAATCTTGTAAAAAATTAGATTGAAACTATGAAGATATTATTACAAAGTTCTTGCGGAAAATCAGATTGCAACTATGAAGATATTGTTCTAAAATTTAAAATTATAATAATAAAATCCATCTTCAACATGACTTAACATTTTATATCATATTAGAAAAATTTTGAGTTAGGGAAAAGGTACAAGGTTCAGAGTTAAAATATTTGCATCAAGGGCAAGGAGATATCATATATAACTTTTTGAGTTGAGGTTTATCACTAGTGAACATAACCTTGAGTCTTAGACTAGTACTTAATGATGGAATTTTGGAAATAAATGCGTACAAAATGTGAACTCATCGCTCATGATTCATGGGAACCCAAAAACAACTCTTGAGGCTTTACAACCATTGCAATTGATCTAAAAGGACCTTTGCACATGAAAAGAGATTTGAACCATGTTGATTTGAAGTTGGTGAAAAGTGCTTAAGTGGGTGAGATTATGTTCATGCATTTGATTATGCATTTTATGAGCCCTTATTAAACCCATGCACTATTGATATAAATGATTAATATTTTTGAGATAATTTGTCTCACATATTATTAATTTAATGTAATTAGAGAAATTGGTTTTTATGTGAGAAACCACCTCACACCAATTCTCTATTTTTCTCAATTGTATGTTGAGAGAATAAAGGCATGGTTGAATATTCTTTAGGTGGTTTTGAGACGGTTCCCAATTATGAGCCTGAGATTGTTGAAGATCCTACTTTCAAGGATCTTGTTTTTCCTTCCTTGTAATTAGGCCCTACATTTGTGGGTCTTGTAATTAATTCTCTTTGTTGGAGAGTGGGTGAGGGAAAAATATATATATTCCTTATGGGAGCCATGAAAAAGAGGGAATAAATGAGAGAATAATTAGCCACTGAGAGCCATAGGGCTTGGATAATGCTCGGCCATAGAGATTGGATGTAAGAAAGCTCACTTTGAAGAAAGAATATAGAAGATCTGTATTCCAATTAAAGCATATTCGGAGATGTAGCCCTTGAAAGATGGAGGGGTGAACTCTGTTACCAATTCGTTGTCTCTCTCTTACTTACATGTTTGTGTTTTTTGATATTTTAAGTTCATTTATTTATGTTTATGTGTTTGTGCACTATATTCGATATACTAACATGATCATTTAAACCTATATAAGCCATAGTCAATTAAAATATCTTCATACCGTACATGATGGTTAGAGTAGTACTCGACCCATGACCAGATCAATTGGTATCAAAGCAGGTGACTACATTGTAGGATGGAAAGAGGAGCGAAGCACGTTGAATGAATGCAAGAGTTACAAGAGATAAATAACATCATTCAAGCTGACAGTGCAGAATTGTGAAGGTTGTTGCATGTAGTTGAAAAGGATAAGCAGGAGCTTCAAGAGATGCTACAAACCAAAGAGGAGTTATTAGCTAATTTGGAGAAGGTTGAGATTATGGATGCTGCATCTCAAACCAAGGTATATGATGTTACTTCATTTTTTGTTCTCTCTCAATATGAAACTAATGTTTCCATGAAGATCCTCATGAAGATGGGGTATAGTGGAGGTGGACATGGCATAAATGGAAAAGGATTCGCCCAACCATTGGAGGTTGTACAAATAGAACCATTTACAAGTTTGGGTTATGAAGAGGAAGATAAAGGAGGAGGCTCAAACGTAGCTGAAGCAAAGGCCATCACTTCATCACCCAATTCCAAGAAGGGATTCAAGCCACCTAGTCCCCATCAATTCAAGGACAAGTGAAGAAGGTATAAAAATCATTCTGGTATCACTCCAATAATTCTCAAAAGTTGTGAGATTTTTTATTTTAGCTTAAATAATATTAGAGGTAACCACAAACCTACTTTTAAGCCTTAGGATCTATCATTCCTAATGCTTAGAGAGGGCTCTCTCTATAAGACTTAACTTTGTTGATTTGTGTTTGATCTTAGGCTACTTATGTAGGGTTAATTGGTTTTGGGGTTTTGATTTTATTTGGTTTGGTGGTGAAATCACTTACATAGATGGATAGCTATAGATTTGTATCCCATTGGGAAAATGGAGTCAATGTGTCAAGAAATCAGATCAGGATGAAGGTCTAAAGGGAAATGTTTATAGGGCAAGATAGCTGATTCACTTCAGATCTTCGAGGCTGATGGTGAAATTGTTTTGATTGGGATAAAAGAGAAATTAAGGGTTCTTAAATCCGGATTATAAGGAAAAGAGAGAGTTCAATTGAAACTAGGGAGCAATTAAGGATTCCCTAATCTAGATATCATTTGAAAACATATAAATGATAATCAGTCAAGACAGAGTGCTTTTAACATATTATGAAATAACAATTCCTGATAAATCATTTAGGTTTAGAAAAAACTAAAGTATTGATTGAAAACATAAGGAAATTGGCAAAGTAGCATGTGAAAATACTTCATTACAATAGCCCAACACATGAATCTTGTAATATGATGCTTTATTTCCTGTGATCTAGTCTGCTAACTTGAAATTGATAAAAAAATCCTTAGGTTCAAAATAGTATGAATAAAGAAATGTTGAGAAATTCATCCACACTCAATACTTCCTAATGAGAATTATTTATATAAAAATTCATACAAAATATCCTAGAATAAACTTAAGAAATTTTTATGGAAAAGAAATATCTTCATGCAATCAGATAGTGATAGCTTCCTAACTAATGCTAGTTGTCCCTTTTTATTGAAATAAAATAGTTGGTGTTTTGATTTTGTCACTGATTTATCTCTTTTTTTGTTCAACGAATACTACAGCTGGACAATGAGGTGTCCTTCACACTGGAAGATTCATATTTCTTGTGATTTTTTCTTTAACCTATTATTTGATACACTTTCATCCTAATACCCTTTACTGACACTCTTTTACTGCAAAAAATATTAATGCTGGTGTAAAAAAAAAAACTCTGTTTTTCACTTTCACTTCTCTTTGCTCACTGTAATCTCATCTTATAGTAGATCAATCAAGTTCTCCTAGAACTTAACTTCTAGCAGTTATAGATTCATAAGCCTTCTAAATTTTTCACCAGCTTTAGTATATTTTGAAAATCTTGGTTTGTTCACAAATAAGTGTTTTACTTCATGCTGTAAGTAAAACAAATTTTCAAAATTCTTATATAGCACCTTCCCTGTTGGGATTCCCTGCAAAGCTGATTTTTTCACCTACTCTTTGGAGAATTCTCTTATCTTTTTATCATAATCCTCCTGCTTCATTAATATATCATTAATCACTAGAGGATTGGGAAGGAATTTTTTCCTTAGAACAACAAACTTAACCATGAACCTTGTAATTTCAATTTCCATGTTTTGGAACTTCTCCTCTAACTGTGTCATCAAGTTCTTCTCAGAGATTACTTTCCTAACTTTTAAGATGTTCTCTTTTATGTCAATAATTCCAATTTCTTCAAGCTCTTATTTATTTTTGGAATTGAGGAACTTGATGATTTCTAGAGCTTCTTTAGGTTTTCTAACTAGCTCTTCTTTTGTCTTATGTATTGCTTCTCTTGCTAATTTAAATAAATCTTTATGTTGATAGATGACCTATATGGATGGCCAAATATCATTGATTGCTTCAATGAGATTGGACCATAATTGTTTCTTAACATGTTCCATTGGTTCCTTCAAAGTTAATTCTTTTTCCAACTTCTTCAGTTATTCACTCAATCTATTGCCTTTTTGTTCCCCATTCTTGGCATCTATTTGAGCAAGTTTCTTATCATCTTCAAGATTTTTGATCTGTTATTTTAACTTGTTTATCTCATTTGTCTGGAGAGACATATCTTGCATTGCCTTAATAATTTTCTTGCTTCATCTGATTTCTATGTTGCAGTTGTTGAAGATTTAGTGGCTGAAGTTGTAGATGAAGTAGCAGGAGTTGTTGTGACCATTGGGACATTAGGAGCAAGTCTTTATGCCAAATTATATGGTACAACTGTTGTAACTACATGAATCACAATGGCAGGAACTTCATGTGCCTTGTTGGCTTCTTTGTCTTCGACCAATTTGTCCATTTCAATTTCCATTCTTTTATTTTTGTTGTCAACTGTAAAATGAGACTCATCATCTCATCTTTCTGATTAGAATCCTGTAAAATCTCCTTGGCTTGAGGATGCTCTGTAGGGGGCAGCTTCAATTATTTCTCAAGTGTAGCAATGTTTGCATTCTTCTTTTTAATCAATTCCTCTGCCAATGTTATATTTTGAGGATCATATCCTACTTCAATCACTAGTTCTTCTAATGATTTCATTCTAATGTCCTTTGCATATGAAGATGATTTTGCCAGTTTGAGCTGATCAACTACATTTATCAAAGTATTTTGAATTTTTTGTGCATTCATGGCCTTAGTAGTTATTGTGGAATAAATCTTCTCTGCTCCTTGTTTATGAAATTAAATTTGACCGAGAGGATGAATATCCTGGACTGGAACTTCAAAATAAATATTTCCATAATTAAAGGATGATTTGGGATTTGGAATTGTGGGCTCAAGCACTGTAATCAACAACTTTTTTTTCTTGTAGTCAAAGGCTAAGAGAAATTTTTTCTAAATGCTAGGAGTTTGATTTAATTATTGAGAATATATTTCATTTTTTATTTCTTCATTTTTTGCCTTAATTTCCTTGTATCTTTTCTTTATATCCATGTTCTTTTTAACTATTTTCTTGGATGAAGACACTTATATAATACATTTTTTCTGAATGAACTATGTCTTTGATGTAGTTGGTTTTTGTTCATCTTCAATTATTGTAGGAGGTACAATACCTTTCTCTAGAATCTCTATGTCAATGACCTCTACTCTCTCCTTTTATTTATTAGTAGGATTTATTTTTGGATTTTTTTTGTATCTTAGATTGAATTTGGTCTCTGTAGTAGTATCAATTGTATAATACCCTTCTTCCCTATTTCTTTTTACAGTTTTGTCTTCCTGAGCTAGAGTTAGGAAAGTTTTACTAGTATCACTTTACTTCCCTGCCTCTACCAATGTATTCTCTAACCATTCAGATTTGTTTGAGAATTTCTCAATCTCAGGCTTCTTGTCATGTATATATGGAGTTAATTTACATTTAACTCTCATTTTGCTGATAACAACAAGGGGATCAGAATACCAAATAACTAGGAATAAATTTGAAATTCTGAAACTATTATTCTACCTCTAGACCTGCTTCTCTATTGTGACAAATGAATGGGCCAACCCGGTTCTTCAACTTAAACTCTATTTTCTTCTTTGCACTTAAGAAATTTACAGAATCTGAATTTAAAATCTTCCTTATATACTCCAAAGAAAATAACCTCATAGGGATGTATTTTGACAATTTATACGGAATAAGGCTTGACCCATAGACTCTAATTTCGGTGTTTTTTTGGTACAAGTACCAATAAATTGTCCTGTTATTCTTAGAAAATTGTAAAAACTTCTTGATTTCATTGCTAATTCTGGGTTGCACACTAATATTTAGAAAATTGACCAAGGGATAGATGGAAGAATCTGTGAAATATGAATAGGCAACCTCATTTGAATCCTTCCTTATCAAGGAAGTCCAAAATATGACGGATTGTGGATTTCCTTCTACATCAATATTTTGAAGACCTATAGGAAAATTTTCAGACTAAAAATATAGGAACATGTGGAATAGGAATGAAGAATACCTAAAAACACCTTCAGAAGGAAACTTGACTAATTTCTCATGGATACTGTCAAAAATATATTGGGCAAAGTTAAAGATGATAGTAGGAGGTTGAACATGTACAAAAATAAACAAGAAACCAAGAATTTCAACATCTTCATGTTCATCTGCGAAATAGCCAAGGATAAAAGACAACATGGAAGTAACATGCCTGGTTATTTCAGAGAATTTAGTAGAGGAGTATGGAGGGTTCAGCTTGGTAATTTCCACAGAGGATGGCATGCATGTTTGAAAAATATAAAATCTTTTGGGAAAATCTAGACCCAAGTAGAACTTAGTGAGGGCTCCAATAGACAAAGGAATATCATTTGCCCCAGGTTGTAACTAAAGCATATGGTTGATAGACTGGTTGTAATGGTAAACAAAAATTCCTTCTTAGGGTCCAAAATGCCTCTTTGATTAGGAGAATAGCATGATTGGAAGAGTCTGATTTCTTCTGGGCATTGGTGAGTGTGAGGAACAACATATTTAGGGTAGTTTTATTCCCATATAAACACTTCATCAAATTGATATAGGGATTTTTCTTGACTCCAACAGTGGAGCTCAAGAAGATTGAACTCTATCACAGTATCTGTAATTTTAAAGTCTACATCTACCAGGGGAATATTTTCTACATCTACAATAATGGGTTGTAGAGGGCTGACTATTAGAGTGCTTCCGAAAGCCATTGATTAGTTTTGATTAATCAATCCCAATACTTCTGACCTTAAAAACAATGATTTATGATTTAAAAAGACTTCTGAATGTTTAAACAGTTTGCATAATGACTAGGATAAACAGTTGTTCTATATTTTTGTCTGCAAATGGATAATTTTGATCAATTTAACTCAAACTGTAACTTTTGTATCAAAAGAGGAATTGAAAGACCTTATAGCTTTCATAAAATGATATCTAGGGTTTACAGTGGATTGTCGATGATAAAACAATCTTTAGGACATCAAAAAGTATGCTGAAGAATTGCACGAAAGGTTTTTGAAGGTCTCAGATGTCTTCTTAGGTCTACAGATGGCTAAAATTAATCAAAGTTTGTTTTTAACACAATTCAAGGCTTTAGAATGTATGAAAAGTTTCTCAGGGTTTACAAAATCAATGAATTTATGAAGCAATAGGGGTTTCTTTTAGGTATACAGGCTATTAACTGATTCAGTTAACTTTAAAACTCTTTTTAGATTTGATGAATGAGTTAACTTTGCCCTATCTCAGTTAGGGCACCTCCAACAATTTGACAAACCTCTACTACTGTTTATATTTCGACTTGTAGTTTTATGCTTTTAACACTGTACTGAGGGAAATTTTTTAGGCCTTTGACATCATCATAAACACACCATTATCACTATGTCAACCATGGGCAATCATAGCCACAACAGTCTTAGATTTTCAACAAAAATTCAACCCTCCTTACCATTGTTTTCACCACTACATTTGCTAACAGAGGTTATGGTTTTATCACAGTCTTGAGGGTAGCTCTAGGCTCTTTGAAACTAATGAACACTCCATTAGCCTCCCACCATAACAAAATTCTTCAAAATATTTAACAAATAACTTTGATTTATAGAAAGACCCTCTCTATTCGATCATAATTTAGTTTTGAAAACATGGCAACGATCTCTCATTTAGCAACTTAACTTATACCATGGAGGCAAAGACAAATACCTCAAAAATGGATGGCAGCCCTTGTTTGAAACATTTGAGAAACTCTAAAAGGAGTTTTTTGAAGGTTTTTAGGTGAGCAGCACATTCCTAAACAATAGCATCGCGCGCTGCTACAGGTGCCCCACGCATCAATAGAAAACCCTTGTATTTTCTCTCCCAGTCGCACCGCACAATGTGTCAAACGTGCTGTGTACTTTGCAACCCTTTTTGGAGACCCTCCAAGTGTTGGAATCAGGTTCTAGATGGCTTGTTGGAAAGCTTTGGAAGTCATCTTCCGAGAAAAACTTGAATTTTTTGATTTGGTATCCATTTGTTTATTCAAAAATTTATTTTTCCAACACTGGTCAAAACTGGTGAATTCTGGTGCAGAAATGCATAGTGCTGTTTGTATGCCACTGTTGGATAACTTTCCGGTGTTGGAATTCAGCCCAAGATGGCTCATTGGAAATATATTGAAGTATAATTTTCAAATATGATTGATTTGTTTCATTTGGTGTCAATTGGGGTGTTCAAAAATTGACTATCCCGACACTGGTAAAAAATGGTGAATGCTAGTGCAGAAAAACATAGTGTTGATTGTAGGCTACTTTTGGATGCCTTCCTGTTGTCAGAATTTGGCACAAGATGGCTCATTGGAAATATATGAAAGTATAATTTCCAAATATGCTTGATTTTTTTCATTTTTTATCCATTTTGTTGTTAAAAATCTGACTGTCCCAACACTGGTCAAAATGGTGAATCCTGGTGCAGAAATACTCCCATGACATTTGTATTTTTTAAATTTCTAACAAACCATGATACATATGTATAAACGGAAGGATTATTTTCTTCTTGAAACTAGGAGGGACAAAAACCTCTCTCACTTTCGTAAATTTCATCTCTTTTTGGTCAGAAAATCATTTTGAAACAAACTGCCCAGGCGCTCCTTAACCTCTGTCTTTTGCAACCTTTGCAACATAGTGATGATGTCCTTGAAAAGGAGTTATTTCATGGTGAAAACCTTGGAGAGCTATCCCTTTTCTTCTCTGTAAATGAGATTTAAAAAATAGTGAAACTTCACTCATTTTACCATTGTTGACAGCGGTCTTTTTTGAAATCCCTGTCATACTGAAATAAATGCTCTTCATTCTTAAACAATCGTGGGCCCTCTACTTATTTATGAAGGAGGGCTATGTTTGATGACTTTCACGTGTCTTCTAAAAACTCTGTCTTTCATTCGATGGGGACATTCTTTGACTGAAAGTGATACACTGTTTTATCACACCTTTGGCCTTATGAATGAGTTGATTTTCTCTATAAAGTTTTTTGAGGAGCTGGTCCTTTATTTCTTTTTGAAGGAGGTCTGCAACCTCAAAATTGGAATCCAAAATAAATTCTAGTTTGATTTCATGAGAGTCCATTCTAGTGGTAATTTTCTTATCAGGTTTTGATGTGACATTCCTATGACTTGCAATGCTGTATGAAGAAGTATAAACATCAGATTAACCTATTGATATGCAGATGCTTGCATGCAACACTTTTCATAACCTCTTAAGAATGGTGGCCAAAGTACTTTCCCATATTGTGATGTAAAATAGATTGAAACATTTGTTTGAACCTAAATCTGTCAGTAAAATTTGTTGATCCTAGCAGCAGCATTCTTCTTTATGATTTCTTCAGTGCATAAAAGAGACATATCTTTTTGAAGTTGTTCCAAAAGTGCAGCATTTTCCAATAGAAAAATACTCAAGCACACTTTAAAACCTACTGATGCATCCTTTGTTTTATCCCTTGGAAGGAGGTGGCCTACAACAGCCCTGAAATCATTTTAAAAACATGTTGGCCCTCTGCTTGTTCATGAAGGAGGCCACATCATGCCTTTCTAACCATCTTCTCTTTTGATGGAGGAGGTTATCAGCACGATGTTTTCTAACATTTTCTCTTTTGAAGGAGGTCATGATAGTCATGATATTTCATCTATTTCCAAAACTGTGTCATCTTTCCTTGAAATATATATCTTCGCTTTTTGGACAACTTTTGACTTTTGAAATATGTACTCCTGCTCTCTTTTCATTTCAGCATTCCATCTACTTGATGATGGCAAATTCCTTCAACATGAGAGAATTATTTGGACTGTCTCTTTGATTTTGTCTAGAAACTATTTGTCATTCAATTTTCCCCCTGCAGAGATCCAAACAATATGACTTTGAAACGTTAAAAGCTCCTTTAGTGTTCTATGGAGATTTTGCCCAATCTTAAGCATATTCCTTTAGACTGTGCACATGCTCATCTCTTTCTGTATTATTTCTTTGTAGAATATATTCTGAACTGAGATAAAAAGACCTCTTAGTGGCGCGACCTAGGGGTATATCAAGGTTTTCTTTTGCAGATTAAGCGCTAATTCAGGGCTGGTTGGTATTGAACAAAGGATTCTGGCTCAGGCTATTTTTGTCGAGGAAGGGATTTCTCTAAAGTTCCACTACTTAACTTAGGGGCAACTTTCATTGATTCTGATTGTGTTTGACAAGAAGATCAAGGATAGGAAAGGAGACACTTTTTCAAACATTGGACAGTGAGTTTCATGAGAACCAAGGGGAAAATGATAGTATACCAGCAAGACCAAGACAGCTATAGAAAGGGATATTTTTCTAAAACAAGACGTGACTTTAAAACTAAATATTACTCTGATTATAGGCTGACAGGTAGGGCTAGGAAAGAAAAAATTTGTTTGGGGGTTTTCTAGATGAAAAATTGACATATGGGGATCAACTTCTCGAAAACTCATCTAGTAATCTAGTCATCAACAACAGGTGAAAAATACTGATGGCTAACAGATTCATCTATTTTTTCCAAGAGTGTTGGCACTGTGTGTGCAAAGTGAAATCAAAAGCTATCTTGGAATAAATGATGCTAAATCATTCCAATAACTACTTTTCTAATTCTGGAAGTTCAATAAAAAGCAAAACATTGAAGCAATTCCAAACCATGAATCTTAATATATATTGACTTAATTTGTAGAGAAAGAGAATCTAACTTATGAATTGTAATAATCACACTCAAAGAATTACTACTTAATATTTTTCTATTGAAAAATATAGATTACATAGATGAACACCAATGTAGTATTCACACTTCTAACTAAAAATAACAATAAATAATTACTCAAGAATTTTGATAACATTACTCAAAAGAAACAACAATAAATTGCAATGTTTAAACTAATCCAATGAAATTAAGAAGGAATAACACCCATGCGTAAAAGTAACAACATCTAGAAATTATCTCACAGTAAAAGAAAATCATAAAGATCTATATTAACATCGGTTGAATTAAATGTAATTCTACGAGATATAAGAAATGAATAATTGCAAATAGGAAAAGAAACAAATATGAAAAAAGAGAAGTAGTAGATCTCCTAGTGATTAGGCCTAAAGTTTCCAGAAGTCATTGCCAAAAGATACTTGGAACACGATGATGAAGGACACAGTGTACTTTTCATTGAATTCAATAATAACAATACAACATCACCAAAATTTAATTACTCTATCTCAATAATAATGTCAAAATATAAATTACAACATTCGAGTTAAATGTCCTGTATAATTTCACCAATCTATTTTCTATAATCTAAAGGAAAACAAACGGATGAGAGTGAATCCTCATGATCAAGAGATCCTGAGGACTTCACAACTGTCAATGAGATTGTTTTATGAAATAAACTCGATCCTTCTAGTCTTCCGATGGCCTGTATGAGCAAGACATTGTCTTATTTTCCTTTCTTGGGCATTTTTGTCCCATCGTTTGAACAACAATTATTTGATTCGGATTTCTGCACACAAAAAGCAAGCGAAAATTATTTTTCATGCCAGAATCAAACAATTTGTGGATAATTGATATTTTCCATTTTTCACAATCTTTTCTTCTAGATTTATTTCAAAATGAAGAGAAGTACATGAAATTCAATGATAAATAAAGCTAATATGAATATAAAGCATACATTTTGCATGGCCCAATAGCCATGATACACATTTCATCAAAAATGGCACAAATATGCATTCTATAAGTTTAAACAATAGATTTGAGCATAGTGGTCTAATACTTATGTGAGAACCGCTAAGAATGATTGATTCCTTATATAATTAGCTGAATTATATTCTATTAGGTCATATATTCATTTCTCATACAATTACTAATCAAAACATAATGAGAACCACACATTTTCACTGCCATAAAACACATTCATAACCAGCATATCAAAAACATAAATATTGAGGATACAACAACCATAAATACTAAATAAAATACAATAAATTTACACATAAAATACCAAGGAAATAAACTCTGATTACTGAATGCAAAATCCCAAGTAGTATGGGACTACCATGTCCCACCCGACCATATATTGGTTGAGCCAAATCTCTCTTTAGCCAATCACGCCCATGCCATATTCCAATCATGAATGTGGGACTTAAACCAAGTTAACCAACCAAGCATTCCCGAGGATAAACCACCTCACCCTAATCAATAAAACAAGGCTTTACTGTAATCCTCATCGGATCAGTAGGCCTTAAACAAGTATGGATGCCACCATATTTCTCCACCTACAATGTGAGGAAGTTTCTCATCTCCTTGTCTCTAGCATTTACCGCAATCCACAATTTGATCCATGGATCACTTTTTAATAACCAAGACACCACTCTATAGGCTTTACTGTATATGCTACCATTTACTGGCAAATATTCCTAGTCCTCATCAAGGACAACCACCTCTAGGATTTACTGTATATCTAGCCATTCACGGGTTGAGGTTTCCTAGGCCCACCGAGGCACACAATACCTGAATTTACTAAAACCCATAGTCTGTTTTAGGGGTTAATAGGCCAGTGGCTTTACCACAATCCACAATCCAATTTAGGGATCACTAAGCCATGTGTTCTTTCATTCAGAGTTCCACCTCACTCAATTTCAAATCCATCCGATAATCCAGCTCAACCAAAAAATGAGAACCTATTTGAAAATGGTAAGGCCAAGATGAAGAGCATTTTCACACCTAGAAAAACTCATGCCAATACTAGTAAGAGAACCAAGACCACACATGCAAAACCATGCATGTCGAATCTAGAAAGCAAATCATGCAAATCGATGCTTGCAAGTAAAATAGTTGTAGCTTTTTGTTCCTCCTCTTCCTTGGTTGATCTCTCCTTGATCTTTGATTCATTTTCATTTATTGATCCAATGTTGAAGTGCCCCAAGAAAAATCTAAGCATTCAATAGCATGAGAGAGAGAGAGAATAGAGAGAGAGAGAGAGAGAGCTCCAAAAATGAAGTGAAAAAAAAAACACGAACTGATGTTGAGAATCCTTTTTATCAATGAGCCCTCTATTTTCTTCAATTTCCATTATTTTTCTTCAATTTAATCCTCACATGCAACATGTGACTCTTCACCTCCTGTTTCTCCTAATTTCCATTATTTTCATAAATAAATTACCAAAAATGTCATTTTTCCTTTCGAAATGCCTTTACCATTTCCTACTCCATTTTCCTTTAGCCATAATAACTGAAATGAACACCTGCACTAGCATGTTTTTTCACAACATTCAACTTGCAATACATGTCCCATGACCTTGGGCTTATATTTTTTACATGAATTTTTAAACGGTGTTGTTACACCATATATCTGAGTGACTATATGGAGAATAAATGAGATTGTCTAGACTTGTTTAGAGTATAGTTGAGTAAAATTTCCATTTGGAGTTCTAGCTAAAATTGAGATTAAATTTAGGTAGAACCTATATAGGTTCCAAATAGAAGACTTCTTGACGACAAACAATTGTCTAAGTGTAGATTAAGGGGTTTACATGTGAACAACCCTATAAATTGAGAGAGTTCCAGAAGAAGGTGTAGGAGAACCTTGATTGTTACAACACATTAAAGTTTCAAAGACAAAGTTAGAACTGGTGGAAAAAGTGAATTTTCGTACATTAATCAGAGCTTTCTTTACTAAAAAAGGATTTCGATTTTTGCTTTTTACATTTTTATCATAACTGATCTAGGTACAAAGAGTAAGGTATATTTATGTTACCTTTTTGGATTTAAGAAAACTATTTAAATTCAACAATACATTACAACAAACCTACCATATTAATTGTGAAATTAAACATAGATGGAGATGATGCTAAACATTTTTTTTCCCAATATTCATGATCTATAAGTAATCTATAATTAATATTTTTATTTGAAATTATGGTAATTGAGTTACTATTGAACATTTAGGATAATAATATAATTTAAATGGCTACTCATCAATGATTTAGAATTTGAAAACATTTCAGTAATTTTATTTTATTTTGTTTCATAGTAAAATTTTATGTCAAATTTTTAATTTATATTAAAAAATAAAAATATTAGATTTTTATGAGTTTACTATGTTAGTAATATATATATATATATATATATAGATAAAATTTATTTTATATATACATATATATATATATATATATATATATATATAGATATATATATATATATATATATATATATATATATATATATTTATATCAAACTTATTATGTATATATATATATATATATATATATATATATATATATATATATATATATATATATATATATATATATATATATATATATATAGATAAAATTTATTTTATATATACAGTACAACTTGATAAAAAGCTTTATTTAGATGAATGTATTTCCTCTCACCATTTCATCAACATTTATTAAAATTAAAATTAGCATAAATCTAGATTTATATAACAATTTCTTTATTATACCTCCACAAAGGCATGGTAGATAACGATCGATGATAGATAGTTGATGGTATATTAATGGTTCTGACCTTTTTCATATTGTACAATCTAACTAAGTTTGAAAAATATTTCAGTGATTTTGCTCAATAGTAAAATTGTATGTAAATTATCAGAATTATATTATAAAATATAAGTACAATATTTTTTGATGGGTTGATTTAGTATTATATATATATATATATATATATATATATATCAAAGCAAGGAAAATTTTAGGGGCTAATATTCTTAGGTGAGCTAATTTTCCATGTTTCTGTAAAAACAAATTGTCAATTTATACCATAAAAATATTTTACTCTAAAAATCACCAAAATTTTATATATGCTAATATAAAATAATTAGAAACCTCAATAATTTTACAAAATAACATACAAATTTTACAATTTATATCTTAAAGACTAGTAAAATTCCCCGAAATTTCTACACTTTAAGATAAATTTCCATCCTCTTACTATTTAATCAACATTTATTGAAATTAAAATTAGCATAAATCTACATTTATATAAGTCTGCAATGTTGAATTAGAAAAGGAAGAATGTGTTTTACAGTTTTGTACCAAAAATTGAAAAACGTGTTTTATGTTTTCCACTTGAATCCGTAAGATGGAACAAATTGAAAAGTGATGAAATGGAACATAATTAAAAGTATGTTTTATGTTGTCCATTTGTGAAAGCATGATTAATGCCTTTCGAGTAACAACTTCTTTATTTTGAGAAGGCCTCGATCCTGTTGTTTTCCTGTTCGTAAAAAAGCCTCTTCTGTTTTCCCCCGCATTTTGACAAAACCTCGGATTGGACCATATATTCGTCACCAGACGCTGAACACAAGTCTGAACACAAGTGAAAAACTTACTGATCCGGAACTCTTAATCTCATTCCTCGCATATATATAGCCCAAATTCAAAGTGGGAATGAAGAATTAAGTAAATTGGAATATTTACCCATCCTGGTTTGAGATGGCTGTAGCTGAAAATGAAATCGACATATGCGTTCAAATATTTCCCACTCATACCAATACCGCTAAAGAGTCTGGGAAGATTGAAAGATGGAATAGTTTGTTTAATCACAATTAGCTTGTAGTTATTCTATGCACTTTTTAATTATTCTAAACATTTTTTTTCTCTTAGTGCCATCTGATTCAAAGTATCGAGTCATTCATGTTTCTCTTGGATGATCTGTTATGAGTTCCCACAAGTATAAGCCGGCTATGAACAATATTAGTCTTTCTATTAATGGTAACTGGAAAAGGATGGAATGTTTATACCAAACAAACCATCAAAACATCATTCTTCATCGTATTTCGGAGTAAATGCGAATTATTGGTAATGTCATTTCGTGATATCATGTATAAATTTCGTTGCATAAAATCATCTTACCCGTAAAACATTTCACTGTATATAAACACAGGCTTTCACCTAACAGACATCATTTCATAACATAAGCTTACAAGTAAACAACCACGAATTTGATAACATGGATCTTGAAGAGTTAGATTCTTCGGTCGGAAGATTTAATAGCTAGAGAATTATGATGGATCTGAACATGTAGGTACATAAAAGAAAATGTTGATATAAGACAACTTGGTATCTAACCATTAAGTATTTTCCTCTCGTGAGGCTAACTACCCCATGGAGCAAAATTTTCACAGACCAGGGGGTTCATCGTGCCCTATTCCTGGACTGTGACCCAGAAGAAAAACCACAACACCATCGTTCTTTGTTGTCGTACTATGCTCGTACTGTAAACGAGGAGAAGGTTCTTTCCCCTTCTCAACAATTCCATTACCATCTCTACCATGAGCTGTCGCCAACTTGTTATTCCCAACAACTTCATTTATAGCGGACTCCCTAAAAGGAATATCCAGTAGGTTTTACACATGTATCATAGTTTGGAAGATTTTAATGAATATTTTCAGCCCATTTTTTTTACATTTAAATATGAAATAATTTCTTGTTTTTGTCATCAATTTTGGATACGACGTTGGAGACATGTCAAATGAATTTTTAAAATCTGAAAGAAGCTTTTTTCAGGACCAAACTCATCTAGAAAAACATCTTTTATTTTTTATCCATCCATCACAGTTTTGGAGATACGAAGGCATATATGGACCCTATTTTCCAATAACTCATGCAATTCAAAGAATTATTTAGCCATGAAAAACTTTCAAGAATTGAAAGCGCATGAAATATTCTAAGAATTCAATGAAAAAAACACTTCATGCTCTATGCACAAAATTCCATAGAGGTTTTCGCAAGAAATAATCTTGATTCTTTATCATATGAGTTTTTCCAAGAAAATAAATTCAATTCTTATTTCATCATGCACCATATGAAAAAAAAATAATTTTCAAAGAACATAGTTAGTTATCCTTTCATGCATGATTTTAATAAGTTATTTGTCTCTTTTGGCTCCATATCCATGTATTTTTTCATTTATTTTTCTATTTTTCCCATAGGCTTACAATAAATAGAATTAAGAAAATGGAATAGCTTTTCTAAATCATAAAATAATTATATAAATCACCCATAAATATGATTTTTTCCAAATAACAAAAGCACTCCAAAAATCTCTCATGATTTTCTTTTCAAGGTATAATTGCTTTTGCAGTATGAGAAAAAAATCTCTTATCTATAGTTTTTCTAAAACTATTACTCATTATTTCTAAAAATCATAAAATATACCAACTTAGAAATATAATTTATTTATATATAAGAATAAAAATTATTCTAAATAAAATAATTAAAAATTATTTCTTGTAATTTTCTTATCTTTGAGAATTACAATAACATTCTTCATGTAATATCAATACAATAATTAATAATATTTGATTATTCAAAAACCCTCATTTTATGAGATTTATTTTTCGGTAGCTTATGTTAGGGATAATGCATAATCCCCCCTTAAAGATAACATAGTCCTCGATGTTCTTCTCTCAAGTAGCACTAGCCCTTTAATCATCAAAATGATAACAAGAAATCTATCAAGTGCATGTTGTATTTTAGTTATGAGTTACGCTACTCTTTCCTTACCACTAGTGTTATTTGAAAATTACCACCTTTCTCTCCCATAGTAATTTCAATCAAATTCAAACTCATGCAATTTATCTCCAGCGTTTTTCCTCTAATCTATCAAGAATTTTGAGATTAATAACTCATTACCTTTACATGCATGAATTATTTAAGTGCTCATATCTTCTAAAATATTCTGTATATGCATGCATATAAATCTGTCATTTCTTAACATGTTCATCTGCTCATTAAAACCTACAAACACAACCTACTGCATCAAAATTGTTGCTTAGATAAACTAATATATCCTGTATGCAGAACTATAACACATGCAACAACTTTGAGACATGCAATTTATAGTCTATTGTAACATCCAACATCTTTAGATAATTTTCAAATCAATAATAGAGCATAGACATAATTTCATATAACTGTAGGTAATTTATGGTATTTATTCAGGAACCAAGAATATTCCACCTAACTGTGAACTATCTCTAATATTTCCCCACCGAGCTAAGATCGACTTGCTACTGTAATCAACAACCTCATTGATTATTTGGTGCTTTCTTCCCAACTAATTTCTAGCAGCATCATTCTTTAAGGTCTGCCAACCTTTTTCCTCGGCCTTTTTGTTTTAGAATTTACGAAAAAAAAGATATTTTGATTTTGATTTAAAGCACGTATTTCTCTCTCGATGTTCTTTATTTTACCTCACTTAGGATTAATCTCCAACCAAGTGTTTGACATAATATTTCATGCCCCTTATGTTGATATTTTTCTCTTTATTATTTTCTCCTATGGATTTTTAGGAGAATTTTAGGGAAGGTCCATCTTGGACTTAACCACCAATATCTTTTCATAATATTGCAAGAAGTCTTCTAAAACACTAAAGTTATTTCTTGAGTACCTCAGCCAATGTATTCATTAACTCAATAATAAAATAAAATATTACATCATCACATCAGCAATATCATGGCTTCCATAGCCATTGAATCCAATAATAATTCAATTTCTAAAAATAGTCAATTCCTAAAAATGCATTTTAATTTACATAATTGTCAATTCACATATTATCATTAAAGAAAAGGAACATATATGTACACCAGGCATATTTACTTGACCCTCAACATTGATCCCACAATTTATCAAAGTACATTGACAAAAATTCATCACATGTAATATAGATGGTATATATTCCAAATTTCCACATAACAACAAATAATGTAACTTAGAGAAATACAATAAAATATCTTGCATACCATAGCATTACACTTTCAATAAAGTCTCACCTTACCAACCATCAATATGATAGAGAAATAATAGTCCCATTGCACACTAGCACAAAAAATGTGATTTTTTTTTGTTTCTTTACAATTAGCTTGTGACCATGTAAGCAATAACCATTGGGGAATTTTGGCAAAATAATTCTCAATCATGCAATCTACAACCACTGTAGATTTTTATAAAATAGTTTGAGAGAATGCAATCTACAATGAATGATGAATTTTAACAAACATTTTGCAAGCATGTAATCTAAATCTATTGATGGAATTTAACAATAGTTTGCAAGCATGTAATCCACAATCAATGAGACATTCTAAAAAATAGTTGGCAAGCATGCAATTTACCACCATTGAGGAATTTAACAACTAGTTATCATACTAGAAATAAATTTCCATAAATATGTTTAAAATACCTAAGAGATAGTAAAACTAGAATTTACAAAATAACAATGAATCATATTAATATCATCGATGGTTAAATTTCTGGAAAAAAAACAACCGAAAATCCCTACAGGAGTGTCTAATCGGAAAAGTTGACTAGATTATGGATCCAAGTTTGAACAAATTTTTTTCTTGGAATCAACATGGGGGTTACATGAAATTAAGGTATTGACACCCCTTCATGTTATGATGAATCACATCCAAAACTCCCACAAATGAATTCTTTTCAAACCACGAAACTTTGGATCCCATTTACCACTTTTGTCAAACACATGGAATGCAAACTTTCATCTACAACTCTACTTGAACAAATACAACCCACAATTATGCTACAATGAGTTTTTCATTAACTCTAAGTTGACTATATGAGTTCTACATAACTCATTGCTTATTATTAACACCTAAAGAGGTTCTTTAATATATATAGTTGGCTCCGATACCATTTTTAACATACCCTAGTAACCTTGCAGGAAAATGCAGGTAGTTGTGATTTTTTTTCAAAATTTACCAATGTGTGACTTTCTAAATTAATTTTTATATTCCATAATTTGTAATTATAATAACCATCTTACTCACCTAGAGAAATATTTCGTAAAATCATAGTGTATTACACAACAATTAATTGTCCTTGTTGTAGCATATTAACTTAAATTTCCTACTATAACTATGCATTGATTCCATGATAATTTTAACTCAATTAGTAAATCACATAATTGATAATATAAAATTATGTCATCAAAGAAATTAACATCATGAAAATTACACAATGAACAATCACATCATTAGTCACTGATATACCGATGAAACCCCATAGGGTGAAAACCAAAAAATGTTTAATTTTATTATCAAATTCTCATGAGGGTTTTCACCCCTAACTCAATGGTTATAAGGGATTCCATACCTTCACCATTTTCATAAAAAATACATAGAAAATAATAATAAATGAAACATAACCAACTATAAGCTATTATAATCATCATGATATCATTTACGCACGAATCCTCAATCCTTATCTTTTTGGTCGAATTTTTCCATTAGTGGGTCATCCTATAGTTAGAACTCTTAAACCTGCATGGACTAAAAAATACTTATCCGCCGCAATTTTCAACATGAACAATTCTTTGCTCAAGTAAATATCCTTTCCTGCTATTGTTTTCGTCAGAGAACTTGACATTATGATCAGAGAAAATATTAATAAACCAATAGTCAATCTTTATTTATGACACTTCAACAACTATTTGTATGCATTTATAAAACATAAACAAAATCTCATGAAATCCTTTCACCTACATTAGTAAAAAATAAATCACTATCAAACATCATTTTTCTAACAAACGTTAAAAAAATATTGCATCCACTTTCATATTCTTTCCAAATGAAATCTAACATAATAGATAGTATTATTGGGCATGCAAATGCATAAATTTTTTTCAAGATAACTATCCCAACAAGAAATTTCCTCTGTGCCCGCTCTTCTGTTTTATTTTCCAAAGGGATTAATGCAATATATTCTATACTTATGCATGTTCTTTTCCAAACAAATATTTTCCACCCAAGAGCTATTCACAATGGGTATTAAGTATAAAAATGCCAACTCTATTTCAGACAGAGTTAACATACTAGTTATAATGTTGTGCATGCAAGTACTTTTCCTCTCCAACAGAATATAACATAACTTGTTCTTCTTGCATGTAAAACATATATTTATTTTCAAAGGAAACTATATAAATGTTTCATGGAAAAATAAACACATTTCTTTTCCAAGGGATCAAATGCATACCATTTATTCTTTCATGCATGCAAAGGGAAATTTCCCTCTTATCCAAAAGATATAGCCTAATGACTCTGCATAATATTATTCCAAAAGAAATCTAATACCATATATAATCCCTTTATGTGTGTAAATACATATTATTTTTCCCAAAATAAGGCTAACACACTCAATATTATGTGATTGCATCTTCCTTTTCTTCAGAAATATAATACCAAAACTATACTTTTTCCATGCATGCAAGTGTATATGTTTCTCTAAATAATATTACATAATAAAGCATGTGATTACTAGTTTTCCTCTCCAAGAATCTAATCCAATAATGCGTACAAGGATATATTTTTCTCTTCTATTCTCTTTGAATAGTCCTAACCGAATAAATGTTTCATAGCATATAGATATATATATTTATTTTCCAAGGAATTATTATTTTTCCAAAATATAGCTAACTCACTAGCTATTATGCATGCAATACAAAATATATTTTTTATCAATTCATACATGAGAGAGATTTGTAATATTTCCTCAAGAAATAACATGAATAAAAAATCCTTCTCAAGAAACAGAACTGATTCCCTTTTACACAAAGGTTTAATGTGAAATACTTCTCACAAAAGTTATTTATATATTTTTGCATGAATCAAGTTCCTCATGTATGTAAAATCATATAATAAATTTGAGTAGATCAAATATACTAGATATTATTCATGTGCACCTAAGAACATACTCTCTTCAAGAGTCCAATATTCCTCTTAAAAACTTTTAACACATATGCATCATGAGAACATACTTGGTAACATCTTAAACAAAATAGATTAATTCATTTTGAAGAATTATCAACATAATTATTTTGTCTATATGTACATAAATGATTATTCTTATTTGGTTGAAAAATCAAACGGAAGCACTCTATTTTGCTTTGTTTTTCCTGTTTTAGTCATCAACTTTGGACGCGAGTTTTGACCATATGGAAACTAATTTTTGAAAACCAAAAGATGTATTTTTTTGAAAGAGGCTTATTAAATAATACCTCCCTCATTTTTTTTTTCTCATGTCATGGTTTAGAAGATTCGAATGAATCTTTGCAACCCATTTTTCAATGTTTAAATATTAAATAATTTCATGTTTTGGTTAGTAAATTTGGACATCCTTTGCAAACATATGGAATTGAATTTTTGAAAAAAAAATAAGTTTGTGTTTTTAATGACTTCGTTAAAAAAAACCTCTCTCAAGTTTTACACATGTATCATGGTTTGGAAGATTATAATGAATATTTTTAGCCTATTTTTGCAGATTTAAATAAGAAATAATTTCATGTTTTTGTCATCAATTTTGGACATGGTTTTCGAGACATGGAAACTGAATTTTTAAAATTTGAAAGAGGCTTTTTGCTCGACAAGACTCATCTGCAAAATCCTTTTTTAGTAGTTACACATCTATCACAGTTTTGGAGATACAAAGGCATATATTGACCTGATGTTCCAATAACTCATGGAATTCACAAAATTACTTAGCCATGAAAAGATTTTAAGAATTCAAAGAACATGAAATATTTTAAGAATTCAATGAAAAAAAAACCTAGTCCTCTATTCACAAAATTTCATAGAGGTTTTGTAAAGAAAAAATCATGACCCTTTATCATAAGATTTTTTCCAAGCAAATAAATTCAATTCTTATTTCATCATGCATCATATGAAAAGACGAAATTTTCACATAACATAGTTACTTATATTTTGATCCATAATTGGAATCCCCTCTTCATCTCTCTTGGCTCCATTATCATGTATTTATTCATTCATTTTCCTATTTTTCCCATAGACTTACAATAAGTAGAATTAAGAAAATGGGATATCTTTTCTAAATCTTAAAAGCATTCTATAAATCAACCATATATCTAATTTTTCCTAAATGACAAAAGCAACCCATAAACATCTCATGCTTTTCTTTTCAAGCTAGATTTTATTTTGCCTTATGAGGAAAATATCTCTTATCCATACTTTTTCTAAAACTATTACTCATTATTTCCAAAACTCATAAAATATACCAACTTAGAAATATAATTTATTGATATAGAAGAATATAAACTCTTCTAAATAAAAGAATTTAGAATTAATTCTTGTAATTTTATTATCTTTAAGAATTACAAGAATATTGTTCATGTAATATGAACACAGTAATTAATAATATTTAATTATTCAACAACCCTCATTTTAGAAGAGTTTTTTTTAGCTTATGTCAATTGAAGTCCTTATAAATTGGATAATAAGTTATATTTCATCATTTATTTAATATTTTAAATTGATTTGAATTTGAATTTTATTTTTTAATATTTTCAAGCTTTCTTATCATTTTCCTTCTTAAATTTAGACTCTAGAAAATTTAATTAGTGTGGAGTCTTTCAAATTTGGCTGATTTACATATGAGTTATGTTTATTAATTTTTTTTTTTTTTAATTTTCAATGGTTTCAACCATTTTACATGGATTTTGAGTTAATATTTAGCAATGTAAAACATAGGGGAACCTTATCTAAGAAGGGAGGATGACACCAACAAAACAAAAACCACAATTTATTTACATTAAAATATATATTTCTCTTTTTTACTAAGGAAAAACATGCATATGTGTTGTTGTCAAATATATTGAAGATATAGAATTTTTTTATTATTGTCTAATATGGTTCAGATAATTATTTTCAGTGAGTGAATCGAACCTAAAATATGTAGGTTTCAACTGTATACATAAACTACCTATAGATAAATCGTTCAACTAGGAAAATATACAATGGAAAGAACATTAAATATGCACAAATATTATTTACTCCAACCCAGACTGAGAAAATTAGAATTATTTTTAATTGTATTTATTTAAGTTTTACAATACATTATATACATGTCAAAGAATTCATAAATCCCAATATATTATCCCTAAAT
Source organism: Pinus albicaulis (assembly GCA_034641835.2). Classification (NCBI taxonomy): domain Eukaryota; kingdom Viridiplantae; phylum Streptophyta; class Pinopsida; order Pinales; family Pinaceae; genus Pinus; species Pinus albicaulis. Next base: position 16,360,412 of record CM076580.1, on the reverse strand, counting down.
TACAACATAATCATATCTTCAAAATATCATGGGAAAAAACCATCATGCAGAAAACCATGGGTAGGGCCACCAACCATCCTAAATCCCTCCAAACCATTATTGGGTATGCATAAAAAAAATTAGGGGCGATGCGTTAGAACATATGCAAGGGGGATGTCAACTCACTACAAACACCCAAACAAGAGGCGCTGCCACCACCACTACGCTCGATGTCTCAAGCTAGTCATTGAAATAATATAACACAAACCCAACATTGTCGCACTTGTTTTATTTCCACATAGGTGGCCGAAAGAGTGCACAATCAATGCTAATGGGATGCAATTCTCATTGCTCTTTACACCACAAAAAATGTTGATGCTCGCAGACTTTGTCAATGCATGTGAAACATTCTTCAAAATGCCCACCTTTACCAACAACGTCTTTTTGTATTCAACCTTATCGCTCAAAAAGTGATACCGAACATCAATATGCTTTGCCCTTGAATTATAAGCCAGGTTATTTTCCAAGAAAAGTGCACTTTGGTTTTCATAATCTATTCTTATAGCTTGTTGTACAAACACCATACTTGAACACAATCTCTGCAACTAAACTTCATTTGTGATTACATAAGTCCTTGTCATGTATTCAATCTCTTTATTTGAAAGTTCCACTATAGGATGTCTCTTACTTATCCAAATGAATCCTTCTCCATATAGGTTAAACACGTACCCACTTGTGGATATCTCTAATCGAGATCTCCATCCTAGTTTTCATCAAGAAATATACATATATAAAAAACTCTATCCGATCACAGTTTTCCTTGGTAGCATAAACACAATCACTAGTGTCACAAAAATACCTAAAAACTTGTTTCACAGTTTTCTAATGCTCCTTCCCTGATTTTGACACAAAACTTCTTAATTAGGGAAACTGTATGTGCAATGGCTTTTCTAGCACAAACCATTCCATGCATCAATCTAACAAATACCCTCGCATATCGAACATGTGACATGACGTCTTCCTATTCTTATGTCTTGGTGCATTGTTCAATAGATAACTTTACACCTAAAGGAATAGGAACTTTTTTAGGTTTACTATCCTACATATTCAATGTCAGTAATATTGTTCGACATACTTCCTCTAGTTTGACTAGATCTTCCTGTTTGAACCCCAATCTTGTTAAATATCTATAATATCCATGGCATAAGCCATCGTAAACACTCTTCTAAAATGAGGGTTGTTGAATAATTAAATATTATTAAGTCTTATATTGATATTACATGAATAATATTCTTCTAATTATTAATTATAATTTTACTGAAATAATTATTTTTTAATTATTTTATTTAGAAGAATTTATATTCTTCTATGAAATAAATTATATTTCCAAGTTGGTATCTTTTATGATTTTTAGAAATAATGAGTAATATTTTTGGAAAAACTATGGATACGTGATATTTTCCTCATAAAGCAAAACAAAATATACCTTGAAAAGGAAAGCATGAGATATTTATTGAATTATTTTGTGATTTAGGAAAAATCAGATTTATGGGTGCTTTATGGAATGCTTTTAAGATTTAGAAAATCTATTTCATGCTATTAATTTTATTTATTGTAAGAATGTGAGGAAAATAGAGAAATGAATGAGAGAATACATGGAGAATGAAGCCAAGGAACAACAAGAAGGGATTCCAAGAATTCATTAAAAGATAAGTAACTACGTTCTTTGAAAATTATTTTGTTTGCATATAGAGCATGATGATATAATAATTCACTACAATATAAAGGGGGGTTCTAAGACAATATTTAAGACAATTTTTTGGCAAATTGTCTTAACTTGAGAGAAAAGAAAACTTGTGTATTGTCTTAAATATTGTCTATAAGCGGTGTCTCAAATTAAATCTTCATAAAATTAATTTTTCTTAAAATATTTTTTCTATAAAGACAATATATAACACAAGAATTTTTTTCTCTCCAAAGCCAATTTCATTTTTGTCTCTGCAGAGACAGTTTCCTTTTTGTCTCTCTAGAGACAATAGTTGGAATTAAAGACATTATCTTTATGGAGACAATGTCTTTAATCCTATATATTGCCACTCTAGAGAAAATATAAAATAATGAATGCACAAAAATATCTCACCATTAAAATAAATCAATATAAAAATATTTAATTAAAAAAATCTACAATATCATTTAATAATTCATGTTAGGGTATAGTGGAATCAAACCACCAACCTCCTGCATGGCAGGTGCTCTTCCATTGAGCTAGCAACCTTTAAAGAATTACATGATGACTTATGGCAGTCCTTGAAGTTGTATAATGGGCATTGATTATTAAAAAATGTTCAACACATAATGGAATAATCCTTGTAAAATATATAATCATGGAAGCCCCTATTTTTAACTTAATAAAAAATAGCTGAATGGAGTTATTTCACTGTGACACCCTTGTAGCTTGAATTGCACGAAAAGATAATAATAAAAAATAATCTACAAATGAATTAATCTATCCATACAAAGAAAGTGAACTAGAATTATCACAAGCAATACAACTACCACCCAAAGAGCTACACCATCTTTCTAGTAGGCACGGATGACACCTATGATGTAGTACAATAGTTGTATCAACTCTGTAGAATTACAATTAATATTAAGATTTGTAGTTAATGGAGAAAAAAAAAAAAAAAATACCTAAGTTGTTTTACTGATTGATAATGTCAATATTTAGAAAAAGAAGTACAAACGTGTAGGCCTTGAAATATTTCATGACATCAAGGAACTAATCATATTTCTCTCCATTTTCCTTGAATACCTCTCTTTTACTGCCTTCAGATATTCCACTGTATCATTTGTTGATAACCTTTTTGATCCTTTACAATGTTGATGTAGTCCCGAGTAGTGTTAGAATGTTGATGTAGTCCTGAGAAACAAAAACAAGCAGGTTACTCATCATGTATTTTGTATAAAATTGTAAACAAATTCACTTAGAAGAAGCAATTAAGAAGGAAAATAATGGGCTAGAAAGACACCTAGAAACTACTATTTCATCAAACAAATAGACAAACTACGCATATTTAAATTCTATATTGATAAAATACTGGGAATCTGTCCCTTTAAAACCAAGAACTCTAAAATCTTTAGGAAGTCCATGTGAACATGAATATACCATATGGAATGGTTATTCAAGGCTTTTTTTAAAAAAATTTAAGAAAAAAAAGGTTTATAAATTTAGGTATAACTTAGTCAATTATATCTCTAGGTATTTACCAACAAGGCTCTTCTACCAATTTTCTAGTTCCTCGGATCACCAAGCCAAGCCATTGTAACCCTAGGTACACTATTGATGAAATTATCAAGCACTGCATTGGTACTTTCATGGTGATTGTAGAAGAAGAAGATCCAACTTCTCCCTCCTCTACTTCCAAAGCCCTGCATATATACCTAATGATAAGAAGTTCTCTTTATTTTGTTATTTTAGTTGTAGTTCCTTATTCGTTCATATCCTTAAATATTTGATTTTTCGAAAGTAGCCTTTGAATTCCTAGAAAGTGTTTGTTACCGACTGTACTTTTGAGTCCCATTGACCTTTCTTGGTCCTTTGTGGAAATTAATAAAGTTATCTAACTTACGTTATCTTATGCAAATAAATGTTCTGGCCCTTCGACACCACCATACATCTTTCAATTAACATGTTTTTATCTCGGCTCACAAGATCTGCCACTGCCTTCTACATGAGACCAATACAGAGGAACACTTCATCTTGGAGTGCCAGTCATATTAAAATATTAGAGGGCAGGTTAACTGCCTTTGCATCTTTTAGGGAGTCCAAAAAATGTTTATCTAGGTTCTTACATTTCCAAGACCGGAGATTCTTGGAGTTGTACGTGAAGGAGATCCATGGATTCAAATCATACTAATTCCACCTTTTTCAACCCCATCCAAACTGAGTCTGACCAATTACAAACTTATTTGAGGAACTTCCAATAGAGAGACGCACCAAGAGGAAGGTATACAACAATACTACATCAGATATCAGATCAAAGAGATCCCAAGAAGCCACCAATGCTCAACCGTTGTAGTCATGTCACCTTAGCTTTCAGAACAAATCATATCGCATCAGTAGTTATGGTACTTCATGGAGGTCTTAGTCATAATCTTTTACATCCAGACAAGACATAAATCATACCTTACCACCCATATCTTCCAAATATTCTAACCAGTCATCTATCTGCGTTTCATGCCTTCAAGCTTGATTCAGAAAGAGTATTTCATGGGATGTTGATTTCTCGTAGGCGAGACATTCCCTCCAAAGGGAAAATTCTCCTTGGCCTTCAGTTCTCCACCCCACACTTGCATGTATATCCATCATCGCTTTGTCTCATTTTGTCAGAACTTGGGTTTTGGACTCTTCTTGAGATAGGATAGATTTTCTTCTATCATATTTTCCCAGGGACTGCTTTAGCATTCCCAATTTGTATTCTAAAAGTTGTACTTAGCAGTCCCATTGACCTATTGGTGGTCATTTCTTGAGCATTCAAGAAATTAATTTATCTCTTCTAAATCTGAGGTTTCCAATCTAGTCCACTCAACCATATCTATAGATATAATATCTCAACTCACTGGTTACTTTTAAAATCATTCATTTTTTATAGGTGGTGTGGTTCCACAGTAAATTAAAAACTTCTTGTTATAAGGCACTACTATATACATGAATTTTGGGCCCAATGCAAGTTACCCTCTCTCACCCACCCTCTAGAATCATGCTCCAAAAGGAACAAGGCAGGACCACCCCAAGAGCACACTCCTAAAACAACCTCTTACAATAGTGTTTTTAGGAGTGCTTTCCCAACCCAAGATGGGGCACTCCCTCAAATGCCTCTAAAGTATGTGCTGAAGAAAGGTGATTTATTCATTTTTTGTATCCTTTTTTCATACAACACCTATGGGAAAGCCCCATTAGAACCCACACCCTACAAAAGAGGGATTGTGGATATAGAAGCCCTAATTTCTCTTCTTTTCTCATTCTATTTATCATTTCATTCACCTTTGGTTAGGAATTTTAGACATTAGGGTACTCATGTTTAGGAGAACATATTTATGGATTGAATTCTATGTAGCTTTAAGGTCAAGCCTACCTTACAAAAATATATCTCTAAGCCTATGCTCTGTTTTCTTATGAATTTTTATTTTGTAAATTAAGAAACTGGCCTATTCTGTAAAAAATTATACGAATGTTACAACTCTTTGGCCATGACATCCTATTTCATTTCCTGGTCGACTTCTTGTTATCTTATTTACAAACTAGATGGTTGAATTCACATCAACCAAATGGATCATGCTATAATGATTAAAATAATATGGATGTCATTTCTAAATTTTTAACAATTTAGTATTCTTCTACAAGTGGCACAAAAAAGTATGTTTTCATATTTTATGCAACTAATTGGTCATTTTTCACATTGTTTTATACATGCATACACACAATCACACTAAATAGTCCAAAGAATCTTCTCCCCAAAGATATTTTGCGAAGGAAAGCTACCTTTCCCACTCCTCAATTCCTTTCATACTCTATCAGCACCAGTAACACATGCTAATACCAAACATACCCCAATTCATTCATGTTTCAATCAAAGTAATAGTATAAATTGATGACTACTCAAATCATATTATTTTTTTTTTAAATAAATAAATTCCCAAAAATGAACAACTTGGGAAATGCAAGGTCTTTTCAAATATACTATTTCACTGACCAACTTAATTAATTATAGCCATTAAACTCATTACCACTATAGAAAAAAGATACCTCTGGCAACTTTCACAAACCTCATTTCCTCCTTTTCTCACCTTAATCATTGACATTTAAATAAGTATCTCAAAAGTCAGGAAAGGAAAAAACACAACAAAGAAAAGCATCGACAAGACAATATCTGAGACAGTTGTATAGAAGGCTCACCTTGTTTTGATTGTTTGTCAAATACACAAAAATTAGAATAAAACCCCAGGCTAACTATAGCAATTAATATTCCAAGAATATTACACCAACTAAATGGATCATCAACTAAAATGTATCCAAATGAAAGAACCAAGAAAGTCTCCAAGTGCCCTAGAACTTGATATGTGACTGGAGATGTCTTGCCAATCACAAGGATGTATTTAATTTGATAGATATGGAGATCAAACAGGATAAAAAAATGAAAATATGTAAAAATTATTAGGAAAAATTTGTTAGTAACTTGACGAAAATATACAAAATACATTGAATAACTTATAGATATACTCTACGTACATTTATGTATGTTTTTACCAAAATAGGAACTTACTAGAACATGAAGCATATACTTAAATGCAAACACATGTTTGTTTTTCAAAATCCCATTAACAAAGGGACCATTCATGAACAAAGTTGTTGCTTGATATGGGCATGATTGGTACAAAAGCTGTGTTGAAGAAAATTTGAATCTTTTCAGGATGGTATTTGTTATTTGAGTGCGAGAAATTGATTAAGGTTTCAACATGTTGTCGGGGTCAAATCCCAAAAATTGTGTCTTTTAATAGCCCTTTTAAAAGAAACATCATATATTGGTAGAAATATGCAAGAGAGTAATACCAAGTGCCAATCATCAAACAACACTATGTAACAAACCTTTTGATGGAACCACTTTAACACAACCTGGTATGCATTATTATGGAAGGATGAATCTTTTCAAAAAAGGAATGAAGGTTTATCTCCAACAGTGCATTTCTAAAACCTACACAATATATATAATTTTTATAATAAAATGTGTAAAACATTATGTGTATTTTATGCCTTCAAAGATATGAACAAGAAATGAAAATGATTTTATGGAACATCAAAATCAAAAATATAGAAAATGAATTAAAAAAAATAAAAATATATATAAAATGCTAAAGTGAAAAGGCTACAATTTGTGCAAAGCATGTCGTCATTATTGCAACCAGAGATAAGGTTGATCCTAGAAGATTATTCTGTAAGTCAGTAACAGTAGCAATTCCAACACCCACCAAAAGGATCACAAGTGAAAACTGGATTTTCTGGCTTCAAAATATAGGACACTATAATAATATCAGATAATTTAGTCTCCAATCACTATCAACACTAAAAAAAAGCTTTATAATGGATCTCAAAGAAAATGATTATAGAAAGAAGAAAAAATAGGAGTGCTAAAAGTGATTTCACGTGGACAAATCTCATTATTTATATCGACATCACTATAAATCATTAAATAGAGAAGGCACTTCCTGAAAGCTGACCTTTGCTAGATGGAAATATCAATCTAAATTAAGGTACATGGACCAAGATGTGTAAGAATCTTTAAATGCAACTTCAAATTGATTCTCGTTTCACCAGACATTCATATTTGAATTATGGTATAAAAGGCAATATGATCTGATTTGGATTGTGACCTAAAATATTTTTAAATTTTGTAATTAGCATGAATGATTTGTTTTATTTTATTTTGTCTCTTTCGCAAAACTAGAAGGGAAAACAAACCATTGTGACGGTCAGCCTTCTAAAGGTAGCCTACTAAAATAAACGATGACTGTAGTGAAGACATGAATAGGGAGACATAAGGAGAATTTGGAGAGTTAGAGAGGACAATAGTATAAATGACAGCTCGAAGAGGGAAACATTCTTGAATATCAGTGGAGTCATAGAGCCTCGCCATGATGACTGAATGTGCCTCTAAACCACAGCCATCTACAATTATTTTTTTTCGAACAATATACATCTATGTATATAGCTCACCCCTCTATTTTTATCTCCTGAGCCTAATAAAATGGTCATTAAATGTGGAAATTATTTTATTGCATGCTTGAGCACCATTGGCTATGGATGTTCTCACAAAAGCTACAACATTCTAAGACTTGCAAACACAGTGTAGGAAACCCTGCTATATTTATTAGTTTAAGAGAACAATGGTTTGTATCACTTCTTGAGTCAAATTTCTTGCTGGCAGTTTTTACCTTTTCCTAAGAAGCATCCATAGAATTATTTCTTACTGCGAGTTTTAGACAGTTAACTAGATTATTATTTCCTTTTCCTTCAATATGGCCCTGGAATACAGATTCAGAGGTACTACCTAAGATTGACTCACACCCTAATTATTAGCAAGATTTACATACATACCCTGGGAGGGTTACTTAAAACATCTTATACTTGAAACTTTACTGACATATTTCTGATTATTAGACAACTAAAGTGAAATGAAACTTGTTTCAGTAGGAAGGTGAGGAGAGTAGCTTAGGATCTAGGTTTAGGTGTATTAAGGAAGGCTACTAGGAGGGTGCATAAAGGATAAAATCCATGGCTGTCTCTATGGGTTAGTAGCTGAAATGTAGATATGGGATTAGAAAATAATTGAAAGCCAGAAAGGAAAGATTCTTTAGCCAGTTATCTCGGTGCATACATGGAAGACACAACCCCATAACACTATCAATACTATGGTTCTCCCCTCTCTCAGGCAGTTCAAGACCATAATATGTGCTCCTTCTAACACAAAAAGTAGCTGGGGCTCAATATCACTCATCAGATGAATAAAGCCTATGTATGTTTGCAACATATTCAGAAGACGATTGTGTCCCTGTGACGCAAATGTGACACCTTAATCTGATATATGTGGTCCCTTTTCACCTTGACCTTAAAGATGAAATCCTTTTCAAATAGGTTCCACTTGTAATGGATATGACCCCTTATTTCCATGGATGATTGTATCTTATGAGGTATAGGAGCCAAAGATAGCTAGATGACCCTCCGTAGTCTTTGAATGGATGACCCTTTATAGAGATGAGTGATGCTTTTTCTGGTTATAAATCCTTATTCCCGATGCTTACGACGAAGGTGTCATGAAGCCTATGAGGGATCAAGCTGCACCCTTACCACACTTATGACACAAATATTTAGGGATATTACTATGAATATGAATTATTTTTTTTATCCTTCTTCCTATCCATTTATTAGAGATGCACTGGGGTGAAAATGCTAGGTATATGACGTGACTTGATATTACGATGCATGGATGTGATTATAGGTTCATCTAGCCTTCATCGCTTAGTTCTGTTAGAAATGCTTAGTTAATTGGTTCTGCTCCTTGTTTCTTAGTCGAATTATTTTTTGATGTCTTAGAACTAGAGACGATCAAGATAATTCTTTCTTGCTAGGATTTTTTCTTTTCCGCACAGGCTGTCCACATCAATTTATAGCTTGCTGAGAATTTTATTTTTCCCAAAAGCCATAAGTTCATAACATTATGTTAATTTGTAGGCATATTTATTTTTCCACACAGAGCATTATATTACTTGCTCACCATTTTCCCCTTGTCCACAGGTGGTGGTGTTTTCATTGTTCTTCTAAATCTGAGTGAATAGTAGAATATCTTCTGTGTAAATGAGTTACGAGTATTTTTTCAGGCCACATCAAGTTCATCAACCGCAAAGAGCATAAGCTAACTCCATAGAGGCTCTATGCGATGAAACATGTAAGCCATAGGCCTAGAATTTATAGATCACAATATAATATAAGACAACAAAGAATAAATAGAGATTTTATTAGGAAAAATAATAATGTGTGTGATGAATTTTTGTGACATGTTCTACCAAATATACTACTGTTACAATAATTTTAGGCTTATTTCTTAATATCCTGAAGACAAATAGCATTGATTTTCAATTTTTTAGAGAGTCCCTTTTTCAAAAACAAAATGTAAATGAAATTAACAAAAAAATCACATTTTCCACACTCAAGCTACATAATCTCTCAACATAATATTTTAATGCTTATGGAATTTGTTCCAGACATGAAATAACTTTTAAGCCTTCTGTGAGATTTCTTCGTCGTTGTTTTTGTTCCCAAAGTGAAATATCTTGAATGAATGTATATTTAGTGCCAACCTCTTGTGAAATAGCTTGCAAAGGTGTATTGGAATGGACTTAACATTCCTACATATTGTAACATCAACACACAACACCATTTCATAAGTTAATCTAAAGCATACGCAGCCTTCGACCACTGCATAAGGATCTAATCAGAATCTCAGACGCAACTTGAAACTAAGAAATCTAATATATTGCCTCATAAAAATTCAAATAATTGATGCCTATGACTCTTTGCAATGAATACAAAGACAACAAGAGAATTCAAACATTAAATGCATAAGGATTATAATGATAAAGTCATCATGTCCATTCATCTTGGAAGCAAAAAGTTATAGCAGTAACAATTTTACACTCACCTACAATCCTTTTGGAGAAATATGTTTCCAAATGAACAGTACGAGGAATAATTTCCAACTTGGTCATTTGAAGAAACACAAATGCAATCTTATTACTTTAATTCTCATGAAAAGATCTAAAATCTGGAAAAACTTAGAGAAACAGTTTTGCAAGATTGAAATAAGACAATAATCTATATTGCTTTAATATAACTGATACAATCCAATAGAGTTAAAACCTAGAAAGAGGTTCAGAATTCCAACAGAAATAGAATTCAAAATTCCAAATCCCATTACAACCTATGCATCAAATGTATTATGTTCAAACAATTTTAACCATAATGCTATATGTAGAGAACAGAACATAGCCAGAAGATGCGAGTTAGACAATGTTGTGGCTTCCAATCAAATTAGCAGCATATACTCAATACAATTTACCCGCCAAAAATCACAAATATGAGGCAAAATCCCTTCCGAATGATTAAAAATCAAAACTAAAATTTTACTCCCTCTTTGAACTACTATAAAGATAATCTATTGACTCTCCAATAATAAACTGAGGATTAATGAACAAATGTAATCTTAGGGTTGAAATCTCCCCAATGTAAAACAAAATTTGTTTGCATTACATATTGTGCATGAAAAGGAATCAAAATTTGCATATTTTTTTAAATCCAAATCTTTTGAAGATGTAGAAGTCGGGATTTAACAAACATTGATCACCATTGGACCCCATCATGACTACAAGCATTCTTGAAAACACATATGGGAAATAGATTTACCAACAAGAAGCACACCTCATGAAAGCAAGATGAAAAGTTCACCTTAATTCAACAATATGGCATTTTCTTCTTGATGGCCATTGGATAAAAATTAGCTAATCCATTCAACTCAGGATTTCTACTTACAACATTCTGATGATAGTAGGAGAATGATATAGATGTAAATTGTACACTGTAAACATATATTGGAGATACATATAATAACTAGAAACTCATGGTACATTTTCAAGTTCACCCATCAATAATTATCCTCTTAGACTTACGTCGGGGATGAACAGTGTTCCAGCCTAAGCTCAAAAAAAAATGATCAATCTAAATAGAAAAATGACTCAATATAAACTAAGCATATACATGTACGTTGTATACGTGACCATTTTGGCCTATATGATATAGTTAGTAGTAGGCACAGCTACTGTTTTTAATATTTGTGGTTTGTGTGGTTCTTAAGAGAGGACATTGCATGCATGGTAACTCATTTCCAATTACATTAAGATTATTTGGACTGTGATCAAGATTGATATGGATGCACATTCAATTTGGACCTTCTTTAATGGAAGTATGACAAGTGGGGTTTGCTTTCTACCTTCATTGGTAGATGGCATGCCAAAACACCGTTTTCATCAGGGATTGATGTGGGATTAATGTAAAAGAGAATGGTTATCTTAAAGTGATATTAATTGTAGTCACAACATTCAAGTTGTTGGTCATTATGCATTCATGGAATCGTGCCAAATGGTTTTGGATGAGTGTTCATTTATATTAAATTTTGATTCATCTAGACCTATTTGGAAGAACTAGAGATGATTTTATAGGAAGCCTATCCATTGATTACCAAGAAAAGAAACTTTTGTGATAATTTTGGGCCATGTTGATAAATATACGATCACCTCAACTTCAAATGTAATGTTCATTATCATGAAATAGGATGTATTCAGAGATGCCGATGCATCTCACACTTCTAAAATTCAAGTTATTGGGTGTCTTTTCCTCCAAAATGTATTAGCAGTTAACAATCATCCTCATTGAGCATGATTTATTAAGGTTGTTGTTTAATTTTTAAGAGCTAAGAATGAAATTTTGTAATTCAAGGTTTCTAATATGTTTAAAAACTAGATAATAGCTGAAAATATTCTTCTTGTTGCTTGTCCAACTCACTAGCATGGGGCTTGTTAGAAGGGAAATGAAGATTTGGCAAGTGCGTAGGAAAATTTGGAATCCATTCATATTAGATGGCATTTCCTTCTTAAAGAATAGACATTGTCACATATTAATATTTGCAAGAGTCAAATAATCCATTTGGATAATATTTGGCTATCGATTCTAAACTAGGATGGCTATTTTTTCAGAAAGATAGAGATAATTTTCTAGAAGGGACCAAGGTGAATATGTCAGCTATATTTATATAGAAAGGGAAATTTTCACGAATACTACTGAACATAGTCTTTTCTTCACCTTTTTTGCTCCACTTCATTGGAAACAAGTTTTGTTTGAGGCCAAGTGAATAATCCAATAGGCTAATATCAGAATGTGGCATGAAATTAGATTAGCTAATATTTTATCCTTATAGAATGGCATCATTACATAATTAACTTCGCAATAGGAAAACAAGTCACTCAACCCAGCAGTAGTTACTACTTCAGATTATATTTGGATATAGTATGTAAGTGGGAACTAGGGTGATTATGTTGGCTTCCCTCAATTTTATAGGCAGAGGAATTTTCAGAATGGCTATTTTTAATAAAAATAGAGACAATATTTCTAATGGACAGGGGAATTTTCTGTTTCTGTCCTCTGAAATGTGCATGTGAATCCATTTTTCATGCCATATAATATTCCCTTACAATTAAAATATTAAAAACTTGTCAAGAAACATAGACTAGAATAAAACAATTCACAAATAGGCCTACTCTAATTCTCTAGAAAGAGAAGTAGACAATCTTGGAAAAATGCTTGTTGGTCTCAAATGAAGTAGCATTCTATTACCATGCATTTCCTTCCTAAACAACAAAAGTTACATTCTATTATATTTAAGTTTTATTGGGCATACACGGATCCACTATGTGAAACATGCATGTATAAAGGTATGTATATAAATAAACTCACGTATACGTGTGTTCCTTTGGAAATAATCGAAGGCATACGTGATTGTAAACACCAAACACTGTATAGAAATATCAGTAAAAAAAAAAGAAAAAACCCAGGCTTGGTCCAGAAGATCAAGACTTTTGCCTAGATGGGAAAATAACCTACACAACTGAAAATGTGATCAAACTGCCAGGAAACCAAAAACATAGTGTAAAAAAACCCAAACTAGTAATTACATGCATGTACTCCTCAGCGGAGTCAGCAATTTTGTTGCAGGAAAAAATATCCTAAGGCCTGGGGTAGAATACCTAACATAGCGGAAGACATATCATCAGAAGAAGCACTCTAATTATGAGTTATAATGCTTGAACTAGAAAATGGATCATAGATGAACTTACCCATGTGTCCTATGTCTAGGGTCAATCATGCAAGGTACAAACCCTCTGCTACTCATTGTGCTTCAGAACCTACAAATAAATCAAGACAAATCACAAAAATTAGTTTCACATCATATATATCCTAGATGTGAGCATGTTCGCATATATAATCTCATAAAAAAAGAAGAAATAAATCATTACAAGATTACTCAACAAGTATAGGAGAAATATAACACAAAGAAATAAAGAAAAAGATGCAGCTTATTTTATTTATAACATCTAAAGAGAAAGTGGAGAAATAACCTAAAATCTGCCACAGCTCTAAGAAAAACCATCCTCTAAATCTGTCCAACCCTAGCCTCACAAACATTCTTCTAGAAAGGGTGAAAAAAGGATGTCGCATAAAGAGGGGGTGATCACCATAAGGAAGTAAGGGTTTCCTGAACCTAGGAAGTGCTGGAGGCATAGGGAAATATCATACTTGACAAGGGCTCTAACAGACTATAATATCAATAAAATTCTCTCTCCTCCCTTAGGCCATTCCATCGAGGTGTATTTATACCTCCTCAAAATAGTTTTTTCAGTTGGGAAACTGTTTGGCCATGGGCCTATAAACCCCACCTAGTTAATAGGGATTTTGATATTTTTTTAATACTTTAAATTGTATACACATGTCAAGTATGAGGGGACCCATGTCGTCATGTGGAAAAATCTCGGTAAAGTCACATATGGAATTAAAAATACTTTTTATAAGAAGTTTGACCATGTCTGAATGGAGGGGCTGCCCAAGGCCAATGTATAAGTCTTCAAGTATATACAGGTGGTAAATGATACTATAACAATCATATTATTTCCATGTATTTTCTTTGTAAATTGCAAGTAGAAGTGGAGAAACCAAAATTATAACACATACTTCAGTCCTCTAGTATGTATATGTAATAATTTTTTAATGTAATATAGGATGAAATTGATCAGAAATATAAATAAGTTATCAAGAAATGTAAATTAGAAGAAAAAAGTCTAGAAAGAGGTTTATTCTTAATTCTCCCAAACTAACTGTAGGGATCTGAACCAAGGTTATCCAACCATTTCTAAAATATTTGATTTTACCCATGATTGATGTAAATGAAGGGTCTATTGACCCTTCACCTAATATAGTACGATCAATGAGGTGGATAATATATTTGGTTCAATTGATTGTGATTGAAAGCTTCATAATTGGATATACAAACAACTTGGCATTTGTAGGTAGATACTCCAATTTTACTTCAACTAGGAAATCCAAACCATCCTCGAGATCTCCACTGTCATGAAAAAGATTCAATGGATCTCAAACATCCATGCATCCTATAAGATACATTCTACCCACTCTTGGATCATAAAGACCGTCAAAAATATTTTTAAAATCTCCTTCCAGTTTAAACTGTGTCTGTCCCAAATAAACTACCACAAATTCCTCAATGGCTATAATATCCATGTCCATGAAGCTCTTGACAAAATTCCCTTTAGAGAATGGTTTCAAGATGGCTAATGAATGAATAGAGAGATCATCACTTAGAAGAGAGAAACTCTCTCTTGTCTTCCCAAGTTCTTTCAGAGGATACTTCAAGAATGATTTCATGATGTGCTCACCAATACCTATAGGCTCATATCTCTCTAACATAGATCTTGCTAATTTTGTCTTGGAATTGTTGTATTTGTATGAGATTTTTTTTAGCACATCCCAGGGAAAATGTGGAGGATGCAGCAAAAGCTCAAATGAGAGAGGATAGAAGGAATTTGTAGCATTATTAATTCTGAAAATACCGCCAATAACTACACGACTTTGCTTTATTGAAAGTGTAAGTGGGATGTAAATGCAGATTCAAGAACTATAAGAACTATCCTGAATCTTGTTGGATCTGAGACATATGATCATGCAAGTTGACGAGAATATGAGTTCCATTTTTCCTCTACAGACAATGTTAGACCATTAAGGCTTGATCATTATACAACCAATCCCTGACTCTGAGAAGGAGGGAAAATTTGAAAATAAACACTAACATTTGTAATACTTGATTTAGCAGCACTATAGTAAGATGGATATAGACATCTTACATCTTGCACAGTAAGCTTTGTATTATTAAATTGGTCATTGGTGTACTGAAATTTTTCATCCCTCATGAATGGAACCAACTTGCTACACTGCTAATCGAGAACCACATCCAAAAGTTTGGCTAGAGGTTATTTGTAGTAGAGTTGAGCATAATTGTTCCCCTCTGTATATTTCAATACCTTTTGACCAGAAATTATTGGCATATGGGTAAGGATCACAAGCCTTTGCCACTAGGCTCTCGGAACCAAATCCATAATTCGAATAAGTAGCCAATTTTGAATAGATGTCAATTCCATCAAAGTAAATGCGATTGGAGTGTTGGTTGAAGCTTGTCATATTTCCCCAAATTTCTTTGGTAGTGAGAAAAGTTTTCTTCGACAGTGCAACAGTAGAAAAATGTTATCATCTTCTAGCATATTTGGTGACAATGACTCTGACCAATCCCAAGGATTTCCACCATTCTTCCCATGGAAGGGACTTCCCAAAATACACATCAACCACTTTTTTTGTGTTTTTTTCAATTGTAAGTAGATCCCTTCAAAACTAATGCTGATATAAGAGAATCGAAGATAAATCTCAAAGAGGCTAAGTGTTGCTACCCATGAAAGAGATGCCTCTATTCAGGGATACGGCCAACTTTAAAACCCCACTCACATTCACCATTTTTCCATAAGCCATGTTTGGTTCTACATCTGTGATCTATAAAGACGACAAACTGATAGCCGAGAGGTTTTGGGGGATGGTGTTATTAGAATAAATAAATGGAATAAGAGGAGCAGAACCATTGTATTTCTTCCAATCCCCATTTACAAAAGAAATCTCATTCTGAATCATATATATTAGGTTTAGATTGAAAGGCAGAGTTGAAGCCTCTGATAAAACGGAGCTACATTTTCCCTTCACTTCATTAAAAACACTGTAAGTGGGAGTGAGATTATAATTGTTGTTTGTTTTGAAGTTAGATGGAGCATCGACTGCCAGTAATTTATGAGGAGATGAACTTGCCAGGAAAGAACAAGACAAGAATGAAATGGGAGCCAATACCCAAACTCCAAACAAATCTTGCAAACACATTCACATGTTTATTACAGTCCAAATTAGATTTTCCCTCCCAATGGGCTCATATTTTTGCGCTTTCTATTAAAATTGAAGATACAAATATGTGAAATAAAGAAACCTTTTTGGATGAAACACTTGTGTTTTCCAAGCAACCTTTTCCACTTTTAACTTTTGAAAGAACACTAGTTCTACTTTGTCATGTTTGGTAACTATCATCAAAAGCTTGATGGGGATTTTATTTTGTTCTGCATTCGATTTCACTTAAAAACATGCCATGATGTTTGGTGCTACAATGCATAATATGGACATCCTTCAACTCAAGTGTTAGGTGTGTGGGATCTCTGTCGAATCAAATTTTCCTCGGACTTGCAGCCAACCTCATCAGTTTTTAGACACACCATTTGAGGATGGAACCCTCTGGATGATTTAATACTCTGACAACCTCACCAGTGAACCAAGGATTAGTTAGTATGATTGGGAATTTCTACCACAATGACGTAAGATGGTGGAAAACAATATCCTTTAAAAATTAGCTCCTCGTTCTTTGTAATATAGCCCACATGATAAAAATTAATTTTATACAATCAAATTTGTTAATCCTTACAATTTTGCAGTCATAAGAAGAACCAAATTTTGATACTTTTCTAACATAACCAACTGTAGACACTTACATTAAATTGGATAGTATGAAAGTTTTTGCAGTTGGGAGTATATGAAGTTAACATGGTAGTCTTGAAAATTATAATATCTCTGGCTATGCTAAAGTAAATTCCTGTCACCATGAATCTATTGATATATGTGGAAGGTAGTATACAATCTCAGTGGAGATGTATACTTAATGTTTAAAATGACTTACAGAAGTAGCAAAGTTGTTCTAGATCAAGTTATTAACCCTTTCATGATAGATTAGAGAACTATAATTTTTTTGAGGATGGTAAAGATAAATAGTATCTCAACTAAATCAGTGCTATTAATTTCAATTGACGTATGAAGCTATAAAGTAGGGAATATATCTTGTTTCCAACTACAGCTATTTGGCATTGTTCATACTCCCCACGATTCCAATAATTGGAACAAACAACAATATATTCAATACCAACATCGAGAGGATCAGACTTAAGTCCAAACACATTACCTTGTAGTAAATTTGGGGACAAATTTTTCTTTGCTTATGTGGGAATGTCATTTATCTCATTCTCCTAGGAAAAATATGTTTAATGCATATTGTCTTGGGTTTGGGCCATGTTAATGCCACTACGCAGACGGTGGGAAAGGTTGAGATGAGAGGAAATTTAGGTAAGAGCTAAATCATGTGAAGGGATAAGAGTTTTAATCTGAGTTATTGCTTTCAATTGAAAAGTGTAAATTTCAAAAAAAATTGAGGATTGGTGATTAATTTTTCAAGATTCAGTGAAGTTAATCACAAAATTTTCATTCCATGATCTCATTATATGCCATATTTGGCCACAAATTGTATATGGCAAGATCCAAATTATGTCAGCATCTCATAAATTTCATTCATTAGGGGAATTTTGAGGTCTAAAATGGGCCTCCTAAGGAAATTGTAAAATAATAGTGGAAATAATAAAATAATATTTTATTACATCATCTAATTTTAGAGGGAAAAAGAAAAAAACTACTTTTTCAACACGTATTTTCAAGTTATCTCCCAAATTTTTTTACTCAAATTTCGAGCGGGAGTACTCGTTGGATGTAAAATTTAATTCCTCATTCAAGGAATACCCATGTTGCATACTTTTGATGGACTCTGCTACAGGAAAAAAGAGAAATACATAAAAAACGTGATCCAACGCGTACTCCTACTCGAAATTTCTATAAAAACTTTGGGAGATAAGTTGAACAAATGAGTTGAAAAATTAGTTTTATTATTCTATTATTTTTTAATATTTTCACCCATCTAATTAAAAAATTGTGAATCATCCCCCATGGTTTCCATCATCATCTTGAATCCTATTGGTTCTTATAAAGTTTATTTTGCTTGTACATTTTTCTTAGGAGGCCATTTTAGATCTCAAAATTCCCGTAATGTGATATCATGTATCGAAGTGATAAATGATATTTTGCATGATTCAAGTAGGGTGAATGTAAGGTGAATTATGTTGAGGAATGTAGCTAAGACAGGCTCTTGTTAAAATATCTATTCCAACAACCTAGGTAAATTAATTCTTGATGATTTTTTTATTGAAAAAAATAAACTTAAATTGAACTATTTAGCTCATAGAATAAAATATTCTTGTTGGAAATTTAACAGGGAATTAAAAATTTGAAAACCAATCTTAAAATACACATAAGTTTTTTCTCTTCAAATTTCAACTTTTCATTAAAATTATTTGAAGCTTACAATGGCTCTGAAACTTGAAAAGCATCCCACTAAGAATACTTGTAAAAATTACAGCAAGACCTGGTCGCTCTAGTGCACCATATAGATATCATGGCCCTGGAAAAACCTTCGGTGGTTGAAATGTGTCCTATAAACTTGCATGGTCACCCTTCTACTTTTCTCGGTTCTATGGCCTCCTAAAAAATTTTCTACATTGGCTGTGTACATCCACTTTGTTTTCTCAGAGCTAGTTTAATCTCCTTTTGTGGCTCAAATGTTTCCTCTTTTCTCCTGTGGATTTGCACACAGAGAGAAAATATTTTACCACTCTCACTTATATTTTTATAACATTCTCTGTATATCACTCTGTGTATTTTCCTTTCTTTTTGTATTTCTTTTATAACATTGAGTTGTTGGCCAAGTCTCCATAGTCCTAATTTCTTATTAAGATTGATGGTTGAGGTTAAATCCCAATCGAAGATGGATATTAAATATAACAGTAATGTAGATACTTTACATGCTATTAGAAATTAATGCTCACTAAGAAAATACACTTAACTTTAATCAAAGTGAATTACAAAATAGAAGGGACCTTTGTTTTGGATGACTTCCACATGTCCGACACTAGAACTGTGTTGATGTTCTTATATGATCTAACATCTAACAATAATGTAAATCTAGCGATAAGTACAACGTAATTTTGATCCAAAAAATTTTACATCAAAGTAGGTGAACAAAAAGCTATATTTTTATCTTGATATTCATTCTACTACATATCATACTTCCTTAATTATAATTTTTATAGGAACTTTGTCAATTTTAGTCTTTGTTTCTACTATAATTAGTTTATAACCTATTTAGAGTGTTCAAACTATCCCCATCATAGTTGACTTCATACAACTCCATAACCCTTCCTTTTATCATAATGATCATACAAAACATAAAATGAGGATGAGAAAATTATTTAACAAAGAACCCAATCACCAATACAAATACAAAAATCACTATGTATAAAATGCTAAAACTAACAAGCATCATCGCACATAATCAAGTACATGATCGAAGCCTAATCCACTAAAAAAATAAGGATTATTATTTAAGCTAAGATTTTGAACACTTTATTTCCCTAGAATCTGAAACAAATATCACTAAATTTGGAATAAACAATACAATATGCTACGAGATATCTATTGTCTGAATTCAATTTCCATATAGATTGATATGTAATAGCACTACCACAAATAAAATAAAATAATTGAAAACAAGTTTCTTATACTGACTCAGCAACAAAAGAGTGTTGAAATTTTGCAATTTTTTCTTGACTTGAACTTACTCCTAATTGATAGCATTATCAAAATGCTATAAAATATAGGTATTATCATAGAGAAGCCTATATGCATAGATAGAAGCAAGGTGCATTCAACAACTTGAGTGAGTGTGGTGATACATCAATTCTTTATGTACTTGTTTTATGGTTTATGGAATTTTGATGGCACACTAGGTAAATTTAAATATGCACAAAAACCTAGACACATCTAAAACAAGATTCAATAAGCGTATTGCGAATCTTGATGTTGCATATCTTGATTTCGAAAAAACCAATGGATCTTGAGCTCATACAAAGAAATCACTCATATATAAAATACTGTAACTCAGGTATGCAACCATAATGTGCATATCAGATCTAGGATTAGATGGGTCTAGGCTGACTTAGTTCCCTATCCTACTTTAGAGTCCAGATTCTTGAAGTGGAATAGTAACTCGTTCACAAAGCTCTACCTTTTCTTTTTTTTGAGTTGACTAAACTTGGGGCTCAGTCTCAACCCATGGTTTCTTACCATAGCTTACGAGGTCCACATCTGCAGTTTAATAAGAGATCCTAAAAGAAGTGTCGATGTATATATCTTAAATTGATAAAAAAAACAAAGGTTTAGTCTTTGAAATGCCAATTTGGTATTCGACGGTTTAAATTGAGTAGAGGAGGTGTTCAAAAATTGGCCAAAATTTTTCGATGAAACGAGGTCCATATTTTGAAAGTGTGGCACGTAAGGGAATTCAAATCCATACTAATAGATTAAAAACTCCAAAATGAACATACTGGAAGAAAACCAATGGCATGAAGTAAATGTTGTGAGGGATTAAGCAGCTGAAAATGAACATAATTGGAAAGACACCAATGGAATGAAGTAAATGTTGTTAAATTCACAAGCATATTCATGCTTTGTGGATTAAAGGGTGAAATTTGAGTTGGAATTTGAGGAAGGCTCCGTTAATAATAATCAATCCGGTGCTACTTCTCTAAGGCTGTCCATATCATCCAGGGATTTTTATTCAAAGCCCCGGGGAAAAAGACTGTACCTTTAGGTAGCCTCTGTTCAGTTCCTTTCAAATGGGAATGGATCCTCGGGAAGGAAAAGCATAGACTGATGGTTGATCAGATAATTATTTCCTATGAACCCCGAGATGGATTATGTCTCTACGACTCTGATGATGAAGAGAAGGAATTTGAGGATGATCAACATCAAATTTTTGGTTTCAAATTTTATGGGGACTCTCGATTTAAATATGGGGAGAGGATTGGAGCTCAAAATTACATGATGATTGAGATTAGGAGGAGATGTAGAAGTAGGAGAGGAGTGGAGAAAATATTCACCTATCATCAAATACATATTAATAGTTATGAAAGAAATTGAATTATTTTATTGTGGGAACCAAACTTGTGACACTAGCCAGTTGGCAACATTCACGTCTTCTTGTGGCATTAGAGTCACATTGATCAAATAGACTGATATTTCTTTACTTCTGTGTTTATATGAAATCTATATAGTTAGTGAAGTACACGAAAATTTTGGATGGTAGTTATCCTATTTTAATATGAAATATAAGTAAATGTAGTTTATTTGATGGTAGTTTAGTGAATTTGACAACAGATTGATGGCTACATGCAGGAAAAAATATGGGAACGCTTTTGGTCTGGAATGGATTCGAAAAGAAAGGTATTACCATATTAGTATATACTGGAATAAAAAAATGACCTACGATAAATTATTTTAAATTTACAGGTGCATTCACCATTTAGTGTGAGAAAGTATAATAAAATAGTAAAATTATAGAGGAATAAAAGCATGCCATTAAGAAAATACTGATTTGGTTCCTTTTCATTGGGTGTAATGAAGAGAAATATACAATGCAACTATAGAATGATGAATCATCCTAATCGATGAACATTGAATAAGCTATCTATATATGTTTAAGTATCCATGGACCTTTAGCTGTAGTGATATTGATAAATCAACCTTCCTTCTTATAAGTATAAAAGTTGTCTCTTCTTCTGGAGTAAGTATAAAGGAGGTTGTGGTTGAGATAAACAATATCATCCATCATGAGCTAAGCATATTCAAGATCTCAGTTGGAGCACTGGTAAGATTAAAAAATAGTAGTTGTAGCTTTCGCGCTATGAATTTAGGAGCAGGTGTAGTGTTTGAAACATACCACCGAATCTGAATCTTGAAATAAACCCTTCTATAAATGTAGTACTTCTCATCGGTGGATTTCAACTTGAGCATGCTCCATCTAGTGCCTACCATAACTCCAGTGAACTTGTCCATATTATATAGAAATTCCCTATTCAGCTTCATGCCCCAAAACCCAAAAACCCTCTTTCTCCCCCTCCTAGAATTTGAATGAGAATTAGAATAAGAATTATAAGGGGAAGTTCAAGGCTAAGGTTTTCAACTCTAAGGAACACTTTGTTGAGTTTTTGAAGCCACATTGTTCCTAAAGCCACACATCTATCAGATTAGGAAGATACAATATTACAGTCCAAATTGTGCTCCCTAATGTCCAATGAACTCCAAAGGCATGGCACAACAGAGAGCCTAAAATTTCTATGTCCTGCAAACAATGCCGAGGCTCACCCTCTCCCTTAAATCAAGAGTGAAAAAAATACAACCAAAATTTCGTCAGAGATTCGACCAAACTACCTCCCACTTCTATCTCTTCCCAAATGTCTCTAACATCTACCTTAGCCTGACATTTACGTTAGCTTGTAGGGTTTTCTCTAAACCCTCCAATCATAGTATTTTTTTTCCCTCACTATGTGCGATTTTCCAAATTGTCTCTAACATTTACCTTAGCCTATAGGGTTTTCTCAACTTTGAATTAATAGTGTTTGTTTCCCTCGTTATGCACAATTTCCCAATTAGTTGACACCTCATCCGAGTTCATTTAATAAATTATAACTCAAACCTAATTCTTTTAAAAAAACTGGATAATTTGGAAATGTGAACATTAGTTTGGTTTTTTGAGCAAAGGTAAAAAGAAATATAAATCATTTTGATAAAAATTTAGTAGGAATTTTCCATATATGTTTAATATGAAAATAAAATTAATATCAATATTTCCTAAAAGAAATATTGTTACTTGAAGGATTTCTCGCTTTAAATTCATTATAATATTTTAATAATTATTTTCCTTATAAATATTATTAAAGTATTAAAGTAAATAGAGGAAAAACAAAACTATTTTTTAATGATGTCCAATCAATTGGTATAGCTTAGTCATAAGCTTTAATAATAGCACAAACTTATCACATTGTAGGGATTATTTTTGGCTTAACCAATGTAAACAATAAAAAACCAATAATGTTATTTGTGAGGCGCTCCAACCCAATGAGAATATTGAGTGACTCACACATCTAAGCCTCAACTCAAAAAGAAACACGTTTTACAAAAGTAGCTATCACAAGTGTTAATATAGAATTTATACTAATAATTTTGTAGTGAGAGGCCTCTGGTTGCAAATTCGTACTTTAGACCTCTAATTGAAACACTAGATTTCTTTTCAAGCCTCTGATATATAAGAAATTTATTCACTCTTGCTTTTGATGCCATAGTAGTACCTCCAAAAATGAGATTGTTTTATTTAACTATATCAAGCTCAAAGCCCAAAAATGAGATTCTTCTCTTAAACAATATCAAGCTCAAAATAAAAAATTGAGATTCTCCTCTTAAGCAATATACATCACAAGCAATGAGATTTAATACTCCAACCAAGATCCCAAGTCCTCATGCCCACTCAGAAAATGTTGTGAATAATATTCAAGTGTCTAATAACTTCATAGACCTATGACCAAAAGAACTTTCTCTTACTCATAAAAGAGGCTATATATATGAGAAACCTATATCACCGGAAGTACTTTCATTTCTCTCTAATAACATAAAATTCACAAACCTATATGATTTTAGGTACATTTTTTCTCTCTAATAACTAAAAAATAATGACATGATTTCCTTTCACACTAGTAACTAGGAACATGCATTTACTTTCCTTTCACACTGATATCCAAAATAAATAAGGTACTTTCAACTAAATTTTCTAGAAATAAATTATTAGAAGTCCTAATTAAGTATGAGGACAAAATTAAGTGTATACTAATTAACAAAAAAGGCTAATGGTTATATCAACACATTCGTACTCCCTTTCCCATAATTTCTCTTGAAGAGGATTTTTTTCTCTCTCACAATCTTTAATACTAATAATATCATTATGTCCTTAGTCAAAAATCTTGTTAAAAATTAAAACATTGTGTTTGAGCCCTTCCACCAGTAGTGAATTTTAAGCTTTTCCCTTTCCATTAAGAAGAGAAATAGTCCCTTTTTCGACAATTTTAGCAGATCCACTTCCAAAAGATACATTTACATCCTTCTTGTTTAATGAGATAAAAATATTTTGATCACATGTCATGTGTCTTGAGCATCCACTGTCCACAAAAAATTGATTTTCATCACTACGAGCACACAAAGCTGGACCACATTTATCTGTAGTGGGTTTCTCCTTCTTCAACTCTTCCCTTTTCTATATAAATGGAAAAAATTTTTGCATCATGACCAAAATAATTTCATTTTGAGCAAGCTAGATCATACTTAGCCAAAAGATCAAATGAATTAAAGATCTTGATTTTTCCTTTTTCCTCTAGCCTATGTGGCTTGATTCAATAATTGATCTTATATCTTGAGGTATAATCTTTATGAGCTTTGCAATGCTTAGCTTGATGACCAAAGTTTTTACAATGGAAACAACAGCCAAGAAAGATACTTTGATACTTGTTAAGATAGCCCTGATTTGATGTAGTTTTCCTCCATGGAGATAGCTCTCCTTCATTCCTTGGGTTGTCATAGCTGGACCTTTTCTCTTGGTGGGGTGACTTCTCCTCTTTTGTGTCAATGCAAAGGATGTCAACACTACTTATTTTGATTTTTTCATTTCCATTCTTATTTGAAATTGATGATTCTCCTTTGAAACTAATTCCAAACTTGCCATGTTGAGGTTTTTGAGTATGAAGGATGTTATTAAGAGCTTGAGAGATTTTCCAACTCCTTTTAACTTGATCCAACTCTTTCATAAGAGAAACAATTTCAGCTTCAAATTTTTTTCAAATTTCTTCTCTTTCTTTTAGTTTATTGTTCAATAATTCTTCCTTCCTTTTAGCTTCTTCTTTTTCTACTTTGAGGGAAATTACCTTTCTTAATTTCTCATTTTCTTCAATGGCACTCATTAGAAAATCATCCACATTTCATTCAACTTCTTGTTCAAAATCATTTTCATTTGTAAATTCTATAAATGATACTTCATTACTTCGAATATAGTCATCTTCTTCATCAGATTCATCATCATCTCTTTTATGTAGAAAGTTATTTTTAGTTGATTTATTCATAGTAATCACGAATTTTACTCATCGGAGTAATCTTGATTGGAGTATAAATTATTCTTATTAGACCCTTTCTTCTTGAACATATTCCTTTTATAGTCGTCTTCATCATCACTATCATGTTTATGATGACATTTTGCAGCATAATGTCCTATCCTTCCTCATTTAAAACAAATGAGAGGATACTTACCTTTGAGCTTGGATCCTTTCCTTAGTTTTCTTATGAATTGCGCTTGTTCAAATCCATTTTCAGAATCGTCAGTGCTATAATTATATGCTTTCCCTTTCTTTGATGACTTTGACGCCTTGAATGCAACTTCCTTGGAGTTTGTGATTCCTTTTATCATTTCATATGCAATGAGAATCCCATGAATTTCATCCATATTGAGAGAATCCAAGTCTGTTATTTCTTCTATGTCAGTTACTTTGGATTCAAATCACTTTGGAAGTGATCTCAAGACTTTTTTGGCAACTATGTTTTTTCTATGTCTTCTCCTAGACCTTTGGGTGAGTTGGAAACTTCATCTATTTAGAGGAAAAGGGCTACAATATCTTCTTCGTCATCCATCTTAAGACTCTCAAAGTGTCCTCTATGAGTTTGGAGTTTCTCCTTATTTAATTTGCACTCTCCATCATAGATAACAATAAGCTTGTCCCACATTTCCTTGGCAGAATCATAGTTCATCAGTTTTGTGAATTATGAATTAGAAATTCCACTTGTTATGGAATTTAGTTCTTTTACATTTGAAATATAAAATTTCCTTCCTTATTGATGTGTTGGAGGAGTAGGTGGAGCTTTATACCAATCCACAACTGATTTCCATAATTTAGGTCTAATAGACATTAAATATAATTTCATTTGACTCTTCCAAAAACCAAAATTTGTTCCATCCAATTGGAGAATATTTCCTGATGTTTCTTGATTCTTCATTTTGACCTAATTATCATTATTCTAGCTATTAGGATGATTATGAAGAAGTTGGCTATGATACTAATTGTTGGAAATACTGAGATGAGGGTGAATCAATATTTCTTTTCAATTCTTATGTTTACTAGTTAAGATTATTCACAATTATAATTAAAAAATAAGTAATAAGTATTTTATTATAAACAAGTGAGGACACCAATACTCTTTTACAAATATTTGAGTACAATGATACTTGAGGGCACCAACCGTTCAATCTTCTAAGCTCCAACCTGTTGCCAAGCACGAACTTGGGCTTTTGTGAGGCTCCAATCTCTAGAGCTCCAACCCTTTTCTTCTCAAGCCTCCAACCTTATGTTTAGAGGCTCCAACCCCTGGGAACCAATCCTTTAGTATTTTAAGAAAAGTGAATAAGTAACTTACTTGAATTTCTCCTCAATAGTTAATGATTCACTCCTCCAAAATTTTCACTTCATTGTTCACAATAAGTGTTTATGTCTTCAAGTTCATCACTGTCCAATTCTTCATGAGCACATCATTGTCCATATGTTTTAATTCATAATGATAGGATGATGTGTAGACCTTTTTTAATTTTCACTGGTCAACTTATTACCACATATCTGAAGGTATAAAGATTTAGTAGTCCAAAATCTTGATACGAGTTGTTTATTCTTCAATCCATGATTTTTCTTTGTCATGGGTTCCCCAACAAATTAAACTTGTTCTCCTTCGCAATCCTTAAATCATGCTTTAATATTTGAGATAATATGTATTTATCACCTATCTAAGCCTTAGTTCACTCTAAATATTTAATTTTTGTGCTCAAGCCTAAAGTTTGTCTGAGATTTTGTGGGAAATCTTAAGTTTTGAGCCTTCTTCCAAAGTTTGTGATGAATCTGAAGGGATGCAAGCCTTAATGTGGTTGGCTGTGTTATTTTCAAGGTCCTGTGTCATATCCGAGAGAATGTGTGTCTGAACTATTCCTAGAAACGAGAGTTTATGATTCCATCGTGTAGGGAACCATCTCTAATCACATGTTTGAAGTTCCGTGGTTAAGTGGCTGAGGTTTCATGCCCGAGTCGGAGTTCTGTGGTCAAGAGATAGAATTGTTGTACCCAACTTCGAGCTTTGTGGTGAAGTGATAGAATTTTTATGCCCAAGTTTGAGCTCTATGGTAAATCCAGTCTTGTTTACTCAAATTTTCCAAATCTTAAGTGATTCGAGCCTTTAATTTTTGCCTCTAGCTAAGGCCAAGGTTCTAGTTTCCTGTAGAATAGTCTGACCCTCCCTTGTAGCTTCTCCAAGTGTCATATCATCTTTATTTAAAACTTAATCAAAAGAAAATACTTCTCCACCTCTAAGTCTCCTCTCTATGTTGTATTAAAGCTCATTATTTGTTAATTCTTCACTTATTAATTTAATCCATGATTGAATTGGTGAGATGAATGAACATACAACTCCTTATATTTATAATAATTTTGGGTTGGAAATGAAGGGACTTGTCTTATGGAAGGAGTTCAACTTGAGAGACAGAGTATAGGTTGGCTATACTACAAAAATAAGATATATCACCTGAAAAAATTGATTTATCTTAGCTTATTTGGAGTTAGGGGCTGAGTGAGGGATCATTTGAAAGAGGAAAGAATCGTATTCAAGATGGTGAAGGAGACAATGTGATAGGATGCCTCCAAGGTGACAATTTGTTTTTTATCTTTGTGACTGTTATGAATTTTCTCTATGTATAAGGTTATTGGGAAATAATGAGGTCATTAGGGTTGTAAGTGAGCTATTCAATCATCATACCAGAGTGTCATATATAGTCTCCATTGTCATGTCTTCAACCATGTCGTCATATGGTCTCCAAGTGTGTAACCTTCAAGAGTTCTTGTATTTTCATCAATGAAAATTATTGACAAAAAATGTGTGTATTGTAATTGTTTTGAAATCAAATTATTAACCATCTTGAGTAAATAAAATAGAAACAATACAAAATCATAGAGAAGTTTCCAGTGAATTAACATCTTTGCACAGTGACTAGGTAACATAAAGTGAGTTGACACATATTCGATGAAATTTGGGCTGAGATTGAATCCATGTGTAAATCAAGTTGACCTCTCAAATCTATAACAATTGGAAGCTCCAAAACATGAGTGAGACTGAGTAGGCAAGGGTTGTGCAACACCTCCATATCACACTTTTATCGGTTATATCTCCCAAACCGTAAAATATTTTTCAAAACTAAAGGACGTTATTTTATATGATAGTGGTGGGAATAAATACCTCTCTCAGGTTCTCCAAATACTTCTCCATATTCTCACAAAATTCTCTCAAAATTTCCAAACAACAAAAACTTAGATTTAAAGATGCATTCATAACGCCTCGTCTATTACACCTATGTGAAAACTGGAAGAGGTTTTTATACTTTGGCCCATCTTGAATAACAACCTCTCTCAGTTTTTCACAATAGGTCTTTATCAAATTTAAAATTCAACTTGCATGCATGGATATGAAATTTAACCAGATGTACAACAACATATTCTCCCTTTCCATCTATGAATATTGGGAGTTATGTTGACCAATCAACAAGAGGCATGGGATTCAAAAAACTAGCAATATGAGATTTGTGCATAGGTGCATACCTATAATTTATTCTTGAATGCCTATTGAACACAGTAAACTAGAATTAATAGCATTTGACCAATGGAGTCACCATGAAATTTCAATGTGCTATACCCTTTTAACTCAGAGTCACAGTTTATTCTCACACAGGCTGAATCAATATAACATCTCAAACATTCATAAATTTTAGCATAGGGAACCTGATAGAGTAAATACTTCTTTAAAATGAAAAAATATGAGAAATTCATATAATAAACTCATAGGAAATCAGCATTGAAGAATAAATTAAACACAAATATAAGCACCATCGTTGAATCAGAACCAAGTTGTAACACCTAAATTTGAGAAATATTAAATTGAATTTGAGATAGGCTCAACTTGTACTTATGATAGGAAATTAGGCAGGCTTTTAATGGAAGAGGGACAACATCAAAGTTACAGGAGAAGAGAAAATCATTTACAGGAGAAAAAAAAAATCTAAGATCACATACCATGAGTATCTTCACAACAATATTAGTTGATCAATTGATACACAAGCTCCATGCATAACAATTTAGGGCACAAAACATTCACTTAGTAACACTCTTACAAAGTATTTTTCCAAACCAACCAACCAACCCTTTCGTCATTTACTTCTCTTGATTATATAGGAAAATATCATAATGTAATAGGTAGTTGCGTACAAAACATGTTCAATCCATGGAGAGGATCAACACCCACTCGAAAAGTAGAAACACCATAACTCAAAAAGAGAAACATTATAGTTATTTTCACATTTTTCAAAAATAACAATGACAATCCTAAGATACTTAACTTCACCCTAAAGAAATAACATATTTGAAACTATTTTTATCTTTAAATCTCATCCATCCTTAGGAAATAAAATAGAAGAAACACAAAATCATTGAAAAGATGCCAGTGAACTAAAAACACTACGCAGGGACTTGGTCACAAAAAGTCATATTTCCTTTATGGCTGACACATGTTTGATGAAAGCTGGGTTGAGATAGCATCCAAGTGTAAATAATTTTTACCTCTCAAATCTCATAAAGTTGGCAGCTCCAAAACATGAGTGAGACCTAGTACGCAAGGGCTACGTAGTACCTTTGTAGCACACTTTTTTTGGGTATATCTTCCAAACCGTAACACACTTTTGAACACTAAAGGAGGTTATTTTATATGATATTTTTGGGAAGAAATTCCTCTCTCTATTTCTCCAAATCCTACCCCATATTCTCACAAAATGCTCTACAAAACCATGGCTCAAAACATGAAATTTACAAACTGCGAAAATTGAGCTTTAAAGATGCATTCATAACACTTGATATGTTACACATGTTAAAAAGTTGGAAGATGTTTTTGTACTTTCGCTCGTCTTAAAGAACAATCTCTCTCAGTTTTCAATAATTGGCCTTTATGTGTTTTCAGAATTTTCATTTCAAAAGGGTGTAAAAAGTAGAGTATGCGCAACGTTGTGTAGCGAGCAAATCTAAATAGTATTGTGATACTTTGACCTTATATTTTGGAGCACTCCACCTGACTTGGCATGTGAATCAAAGCATAGGTAATGATTAACTATAAGGAGTATGATATCCCTTTGGTATGGGAGTTTTATATATTATAATGGGGTGTTATGCGTGAGGGTTATATGATATGAGTATGGGAAATGGTAATGTTAATATAGGGAATGGTTTAGAATGAAAAGGGGAATAAAATGAATGTAATATGATGATAGGTTAGTGGTATATGGGAAGGGTGTCTGATGTAAATTTATATGAAGGGGAATGAATGGAAGGTAAATGGGTAAATGGTGAAATAGGAGGTGAAATGGATAAACATAGGGTAAATATGAATGAGGGTTAAAATTGTAGGATGTTTCAAATGACCATACCTTGTAACCATTAGAACTCTGACTAAAAATGAGCTCAATTAGACAGTCTTGATAAAAAAAAATGACTAAACCCACTTTTAATTGACATGAAAAAAACATGTGCTACCACAACTACCATTAAGTTGACACTGTTTCAGAATTTGAATAAACCCTCGATATAAGAAACTCAAAGATGTAATATAACTATCTAGGGGCTATGAAAACAACAATAGTCATCGGCTAAACTACTCAAAATAGAAAATTAGAGGATAAGGAAAAACATTTGACAATAAAAATTATGACCCTAACACACATGACCAAAATACGAGCGGTAAAACAAAGAGATGAGCTTGAAACAAATTTCTTTCATGGAAATTCCATGTATGGGTCAAATCCCACATGTCATTGATTTAGAGAGAGGAAATCAGAACCATGAACCCAATATGATCCCAAAATCTTTGCAGCATTTCCATCATTAATAAAGTGGAAGTATAACCATTGATTGTATAAAATGTTGAAAAGAGGATAGTACTTAAGAATAGGGTACCAATGCTCCTTAACCCAGGATTTCATATGAGAGCCATCCATTCTCAGATAAAACCACTTACCAAGGAAATCCCATTGTTGTAATCCTACCATCTGATCCCAAAAAACATTGGAATCAAAACTGAGTTTCTGATAATCCAAATAAACCTTAATTAACATCCTTCTATTTCCACAAATGATGGAAAAACATTTTATGCGGATTACAACATTGGGTTCAATAACCAATGGGATACTAAAACATTTGAATCCACATGTACAGTTGCATGTACATGATATGTCCCAAAGGGATAGAATCCCAACCTGGGGCAACCACGACTCTTTGCCTC
Source organism: Pinus albicaulis (assembly GCA_034641835.2). Lineage (NCBI taxonomy): Eukaryota > Viridiplantae > Streptophyta > Pinopsida > Pinales > Pinaceae > Pinus > Pinus albicaulis. The sequence goes on along the minus strand of CM076580.1, from coordinate 16,328,467 downwards.
AATAGTCGCATGTACCAAAATATTGAGTAATGGCACATCACCGCCCTAGTTTCCTTCAATATCAAGTGAAATCCTAAGGATAGATGTAAATTCCAATTGTACAACAGACACCATTGACACTCTGAAATCCCGCCTATATGTGCACCAAAGTAGAGAGAATTATTAATAAATACCTTATGTAGTAGTGTCTGAAAAAACCTTGATAAAATATGTAGACAACGTATTAATGTCACTTATCAATTATTGACACCACTCGATGTAGGTTGTCAACAACTCAATCTACTAGGAAACACCTTCAATTAAAATAGACTGGCCAATCACCACCAACCAATTTCATTCATAAAATCTGTCCAAGCACACAATCGACAAAGATATTCAATGAAGATGTAGAACATTAATGGATTGTCCCTCATATAATCAATGACCAACTTGGAAAATATATATCCCCAGAGACCAATTAATGACCCCAAGAGACTCCTTTGTCATCAAATTCAAAATTGAAATATGTTACCAAATCCACCCATGAAAATCATTGCACTTACGTATCAGTAAAGATCCTCGGAAATTCTCCTATCGACCAATCTCAACCTAGATAGGAGATTGAAGATCCATAGGAGTATAGGTTTAGAATAAATACCATGTAAAACAACCAGTGAGTGCCTCTCAAATAGAACATAGAGAAGAACAAAAGGTAGCTATTAAGATCCTCGAAAATCCCCTGATTGACCATTCCCAAATCCAGGAAACAATAAGAAGATCCGTAGGAGCAAAGGTTCAGAAGAAAGACCATGTAAACAACTGCCTAGTGTGTCTCAGATAGACCACAGAGTATACTAACAAATAGAGTGGAAAATAAATTGTTATTAGTGTACCGTGAAACAAAATAACCAGTAGAGATCCTCGATATCATTCAGAATTAGGATAAAAACAAAATCTAACTCAGATAATTATGCTTAGATGCATTGCACCAAACAGCACTAGTAATTGGACCAATAAGTGCCACATTTAATGCGTATACCTCCACACTTATGACCAAAAATTTTTCCCTTGGGAATTTTGTGAATAATGCTTCGAGAATTTTATCTTTTATCCTCGCTGCCTGCTTCTCGCAAAAGTTTTCGTAGAGATTTTAAAGTATGCGTATCGTCTTCCACCATATATTCTATAATTTGTCTCGACCATCCTTTAAGTGAATTTAATCCATGTTGTCGATGACCGTTAGAAGTTTCAGCACAACAATGTACTCATAGAAGAAACCAATAGATAGAAGTAGCATTCAAAATAAATTAAATAGTCCAAAAACAAAAATTAAAACAATATCGATGGAGGGCCTGAAAAGTACTCCAACTATGTTACTGCATATCCATGTTCGGCAAAAGTGCCTATGCCGCTCCTCTCACCAAGCACCTATTTTGTCGGCCTCCATTGCCCTAAATCCCATCAGTTTTTTTTGGCCTCCATCTCTCTGCTTCCTGATGAACCCATCAAAAACATAAAGAAAAACCCGTAATCCTTTACTTTTTCCTTTTTTACTAGCACCTCATATCGAAAATTTGAAGAAAAAATATTTCTTTTGTTTTAAAAGCCCCCTCCTTGTAGTAGTGTCGAATGCAAGGACTATACAAGTTGTCTCTAATCATATAAATAGAGATCAAAGGGATATAAGAGGAATTGATGTCTTAGAAATCTTTCCAGGAAAAGTTCTAGTGTTCTTCAGAGGTGGATACCCCACCAAAACGAAGAGCTCAAAAAATTGTTGTCTTTATATAAGATAATATGAATGATAACTGAAACAGAAACCTCGATATAACTGTGATACAGTAGTAACCTACATGCTAGCAAAATTTGGGTGTACTATCAGAGTCAATTTTGCAAGTCATGTTAGATAATATTGTCTTGAATTGATATGGTTTTGTCTTAATTGTTAATTGTCTTAAATGAATTTCATCTTTATTACCATTGTCTTAAGTGGCCATTGTGTTAATATAAAGTTTAAAATATTTTTTTCTCAAGTTGTTTGTGTCTTAAATATAAAGTTTTGACTTAAAATAATTGTCTTAAATAGTTTTTGTCATAAATTACATTTTTCTCAAAACATTTTGACTTAAAATATTTTTGTCTTTAATTATTTTTGTCTTAAAAATATTTGTCTCAAAATCTTATTCTCTTAAAATATTTTTTCTTAAATTGTTTTTGTCTTGAAGTTAAATATAAAGATTTGTCTTAAAAAATTTTTGTCTCAAACTATTTTTTGTCCTAAATATAAAGTTTTGTCTTAAAACAATTTTTTTTTTTAATTTTATATTTACGACAATTCAATTAATATTAAATTTTAATTTAAAATTACCAAAATAAAAAGTGACTTTTTAAGACAAAATATTTATATAGTCTTAAAAAATGTCTTAAAAGTGCAAGGAAAAGTTCATATGATAAAAAAATCAAGACTATTTCTTTAGAAAAACTCTATATAACTTTGTGGATAGAAGAATAAGTGTTTTATTCATTGAATTCTTAGAAGATTTCATGGGTTGTCAATTCGGAAAAGCTTTTCATGGCTAAATAATTCTGTGAATTGCATGAATTATTGGAAAATAGGGTCCAAATATGACTTTGTGTCTCCCAGACCGGGATAGATATCTAAAAAGTGAAAAGTTTTTAGGAGATTTTTGTAAAAGAGGATGATATGACCAAAAACATCTTTCACATTTGAAAAATTGATTTCCTATGTCTAAAAACCCATGTCCTTAATTGATGACAAAACCAAAGAATAAAGAATTATTTAATACGGAATAGAATGAGAAGTGTGTTTTATGTTGTCCATTTTATTAAAGCATGATTAATGCCTTCCCGGTGACAACTTCTTCCTCGGGCTCGTTTTTCTCCTCTCCTTAAAAAAGCCTCTCCTGTTTTCCCCGTATTTTGACAAAACCTCAGACCAGACCGTATATTCGTCAGCAGCCGCTGAACATAAGTAAAAAACCTTACTGATCCGGAACTCTTAATCTCATTGCTCGCATATATATCGTCCAAATTCAAAGAGCGAATAAAGAATTAAGTATATTGGAATATGCACCCCTCTTGGGTGGAGATGGCTCTAGCTGGAAATGCAATCGACAGATGCGTTAAAATTATTTCGCACTCGTGGCAACACTGCTAAAGAGTCTCGGGTGATTGAAAGACGGAATAGGTTGTTTAATCACAATTAGCTTGTAGTTATTCTTTGCACTTTTTCATCATTCTGAACATTCTTTTTCTCTTACTGCCATCCGATTTAAATTACCGAGTCATTCATGTTTCTCCTGGACGATCTGATATGATTGCCCACATGTATAACCCGGTTATGAACAGTCTTAGTCTTTCTATTAATGGTAACCAGAAAAGGGTAGAATGTTGATACCAAACAGGCTATCAAAACATCATTCAACATCATTCATCATAATATTTCAGAGTGCATCCGAATTAATGGTAATGCCATTGCGTGAGTTCATCTTCTACAAAAACACATTTCATTGAATATAAACACAGGCTTTCACAAAACACATTTCATTGCGTAATATAATCTTACAAGTCAACAGGGTTCGTTACTTATTATAATCGTACACGTACACAAAAGTAAAATATGCATATGGACGACTTTGACAACATATGGACCTCGAAGAGTTTGATTCTTCGGTCGGAAGATTTCATACCTAGAGAATCACGATGGATCTGAACACGTAGTTATAAGAAAGAAAATGTAGATACAAGACAACTTGGTATATAACCATTAAATATTTACCTCTCGTGAGGCTTCGCACCCCATGGAGAAAAAATTTCACAGACCAGGGGGCTCATCGTGCCCTATTCCTGGACTATGACCGAGAGGAAAAACCACAACTCCATCGTTCTTTCTTGTCGTACTATTCTCGTAATGTAAAAGAGGAGAAGGGTCTTTCACCTTCTCAACAACTCCATTACCAGCTCTACCATGAGCTGTCGCCAACTTGTTATTCCCAACAACTTCGTTGCCCACAAGAGTGTCGTCGTTCCCCTTAGGGTCCATGCTCCGGAGACTTCGGTTATTTTTCACAGCACCGTTATATGAGTGGATAAACCGAGCGTCAGCCGATGGAAGAGCGTCGACAGAAAACATGAGCAGAAGTATAACAACAACAATTGTGGCCTTCATTTTTGAATGAATGCCCAGATTCTGCCACCTTACAAGTGATCGAAGTTAAGTACTTGTGAGCTTCCTCAAAACACAATCGACAATCGGGCCATCAAATAGATGAAATACTCTCTTGTTGAATTCGCTGAACTCCTAAGAGTCGTATATATAGATATTTCTGCAATAGATTTGCATTAACATAACCATAGATGCTTCAGAAAATACCCTGTAATGTTGTACTACAAACAATATTTTAGTTCTAAATTCTTCTTCTCTATGATATGAACCATTTGCCATACATCTTTTGCTGTTCATCTGCAAATTTCTGTTTATGGTTTATTGAGACCTTTCGGTCAATGTTCTCCAGATGCTCTCTCCAGCATAATAAATTGCATTTTATAATAATTATTTTTCGAAATCATGTACAGTCAGTACATTGGTATCTACAGTTGGTACATTGGTATCTGTGGATGCTATTCCAAGGATCTTTATTTACAGACAACATGCTGCCACCTCGAAAGAATTTCACGGAAGTTGCAATATTTTTTCTGAGACAGTCATTTTAAATATCAACTTCGAATGATAAAGAATCTTGCACGACCGCTGATGACAACGAAACTTGTGACCATAACAGTGTTCTTTTTCAATTGTTAAATATCCACTTGCAGCACTGGTGGTTGTCTTGGGCGATTCCTTGCTCTGATAGGGCACTTCTGATAGCCTTACAGATTCGCTTTGATTGATGAAATAATAGTTGAAGCTTGCCTAATGACGTGGGCGACTTTAACGGCTGTATGATATTTATCCCATTAAAGCAATTTGCATTTCGTTGAGACTTCGTTTATGATTTAGGGAAACCAGTTCTCCTAACCGTTTTAACCGTTTTACATAATTTTTTACTGTGGGGTAAGGATAAATGTCTAAATTTTAATAACAACGATGTAATAATATTTTTAAATATAATATATACATATGAGAGATATAATTTAAAATGATAGTTTGTAGATTGCTCTATATGTATGAAGTGTGTATTATTTTTAAATGTTTTCCTACTATATAAAGTTATATGTGTATAGCAAAGTATTGGGATTACACATATTTTTAAAGTAAGATATAAATTCACCGATTTTGTTTGTTTAGACTATACTATAAATCTCATGGAATTAATAAAATTATATATACAGACATATAAAGGTTATGAAAGTTACGTGCATTGTGTCGTTAAGGGAGGAAAGGAAAAGAGATGGTGGTAAAGCAATCAATGTTGTGTTGCTTGGTATATATTTTCAAGCGTTGTAATGATATTAAGTAATTGTCTGGCAATATAAATTTAGAATATGAGGAAAGGATTTAGGAACATTCTCTTTTCTATACCATTTCATGATTACTATGGCCTTTGGACTTTAGGAATTTAATCATTTAAATGTTATTAAATGTAATAAAAAAAGAATTATGAATATGTCTATGATGTTGTTTTAGTAGTTAGTTTCCCTTTCTACATGTGAATATTTTGGAAGTGTCTAGCCTTAAGATACACAGTAGATAAGGACTGCCCATTGGCCACAATTCATCCGCTTAGCCTTGCTTTCCTTTTGACCCATGGCTATTAAACAATCTATGGTTTGTAAGATTTGTAAGGGTTAGTTTATCCTTATCAACCTGAATTTTTCCTTGTGTGGAATTTTGTAAAATATAGAGTGTAAGGTGGGAGTACCATTTATGGATTTTATATTTTTTTAGTGGTTTTGTATCTAATTAGTTTAGTGACAAAAACTTTTATATTTTTAGTGGTTTTGTATGTAATTAGTTTAGCTACAAAAACTTTTATATTTTTTTAGTGGTCTTGTATCTAATTAGTTTAGTGAACAAAACATTTTCTTGTTCTTTCTATGGTATAGTAGTTTCTTTTGTTTCCATCAAGAATTAATTGGCTTCTCAAGAATAATAATTTTATTGTTACTTTTTAAATTTGGAAGGCGGGTCAGTAATATTAGTAGGCTCCTTACCCTAGGTGTGAAGTTTATTCTCCTGGAGGGGGTTGATTCTTAAAACTTCCATGGGTCTCATTGTGCTTTTTGCAGTTTATATAAAGGACCTTGCTCTGTTATAGGTGGAGCTATTTTTTGGTATTGTGTGTTGTGGTTTGTGGCTAGTTGTTCGTGGTATAAGGTCCTTCACTCCTTCCTATTCTATGGGATATCTCACCTCCTTCTATTGGTTTGTTTCTATGGCTTTCGAATGAGCTTACTAAGATATGTATCTGCAAGTTGTGTCTCTTATGGATACCTAGTTCCCCGAGCCTATGCCTTATCCTCTTGTCATATTTTCCATTCATAAACTTCGCTAAAAATTCAACATGACATTGATGAAGTTGAGGAGATTATAGCCATACATAGGGAATGTCAATTAGATTCGAAATTGTTAGCTTTTTCTAATTTTTTTCCCACAATAGAAAAGGGAAAAATGTTTCTAGACAAAAAATATGCAAGAGATTAGATCATGTTGATGATCGGTGAGCTACAATTAGATTTTAAATCCATGGGCATACCTTTCGAAAGGATAGAAGAAGTCATCTTAGATAGAAAAGTTTTTTCTCATCTAGATAGTTTAGGTAACCTATTGATATGGATGATTTCATGTCCTTATACTATTTCCATGATATTTCATATATTTTATGTTCTCCTCTATGTCTACTATCAAGATCAATCTTAAATAGTTTTGATAGTTTACCATTATATAGTAGTTATGATAGTACCCTTGGCTAATGAGCCATGATTCTAGAGTATTTTTATGATTAAATATACTCACTGGACTTGATATTTTTTCCGAAATCAAACCTTCATTTTTCCACTCGTCTTGTTTCTCAAGTGGCACACCAAAAACATATATAAGGATAAAATATAACTTATTTTACTTTTATCAATACAAATATTTTAGTTATAAAAAAAATGTTGAAAAAATAATATATTAAATATATGGGCACTGAAAATGTTAATTACATTTGAGTTTTATGGAATTAGATATAATTAATGAAAAGCCTAAATAGAATGAATGAACATACGTGATCTACTCTACGATAGATAAGGTTTTCCCTAGCCATTGTAGTGCCCTCAAATATCTTAAACCGCGTTCTATGTTGCACTGGTTCACCATACTTTAATGAGAATGTTAATGCAACAGCCATGCACTAGTAGATTTTTATTAGAATTGAGTTTTTCAATAGCCTTATAAGCCAAGGCCTAATGCTAACAAAATTCCCTATATAGAAAGGTCCCTACCATTTTTGGAGCTAGAAAAAGGGTCTAGATTCATCAAGAAACAAAAATATTAAGTTTTGTTTATGTTATAAAAAAGAGGGTTAAATATGAATTAGAAATAACTCTTAATCCTAATATGCCTTACCCCAATAGTGGTAGTGATAAATTCCTTCTGGATTTAGTATCCAGTGCAAAATAATGATTGAAGTAATGAGGAGAACAATGAAGAAGACATATAATAGTCAAAGGATGGAGATAAGGAAGAAAAGCAGATAAAGGAGGAATAAAGGGATATAAATTAGGATGATGGAGAGAAGTTAGACATGAAATATTTGGTCCATGCTAAGCACTCTAAATCCATATCTTTTGTGTATTCATGAATAATGAAGAAAGAAAATACTATCAGATACCTCATAAGTATATAAATTTTGGTTATGAAGGGTGAAATTTCAATGCGTGAATTTTGTAATATTAGACATTTTATTTATTTATTTATTGAATATATATATATATATATATATATATATATATATATATATATATATCCCATTAATTTACCCTATTGTGCTTCAAATTCACTCAAATTTTAAGGAATCAACATCCATTGATCCATATGGTATATTATTCCATGTACTGGTTTTAGTCCATGAATACATTGTATTATGCATGGAATTTTCCAAAAATTCATGAAATCAAGATCATGGAAAAGAAAACCTAATTAAGGTTCAATTATATCTCACAAATATCCTTGAATGAAACCCACTATGTATATATACAATGAGGTCTTAAGGTTTTAGAGGTTCCAATAATGTTAGCTTATTCATGGCATAGTGCCATACTTTACATTCTTGTTGCATGGACCATGGAGGAATTCATTAGCATATATTAGCAAGATTTTGAATATGTACCAATTTTATAATTTTCATAAAATTTATATTTCATCGTTTATTTAATCTTTGAAATTGAGTTTGAACTTTAATTTTAATATTTATAATTTACAAGATTTCTTATCATTTTCCTTCTTAAATTTAGATTCTAGAAATTTTAATTAGTGTGGATTCTTTAAAATTTGGTCAATTTACCTATGAGTTATGTTTATTACATTTGTTTTTTGAATTGGAAATGGTTTCAACCATTTTCCTTGGATTTTGAGTCTCTATTTAGTTATTTAAAACAAAAGGGACCCTTATATAAGAAGTGAAGACAAAATCCACAAAAAATAAACCACAATTTATTTAAATTAAAATATATAATTGTCGTTTTGAGTAAGTAAAAGCATGCATATTTGTTGTTGTCTAATCTAGTTAAGATACCTAATTTTCTATTGTTTTCTAATATGGTTAGGATAATTAGCTTTCAATGAGTGAATCTAACCTGAAATATGCAAGTTTCAATTGTATACATAAATTACCTACAAAAAAATTCTTTAAGTAAGAAAATATGCAATGGAAAGAACATAAAATATGCACAGAGATTTTCTGCTCGAACGCAAAGTGAGAAAAATAGATTTATTTTTTATTATATTTCTTTCAATGTTATAACACATTATATACATATCGAAGAATTCATAAAATCAAAACTATTATCCCTAGATTAGAACATAATCATAGTTCCCTTAACCATATCTAAATAATATCATGGGAAAAAACCATCATGCCCAAAAAATGCACAAAACCATTGGTACGTATATCAACCATCTTTAGTCCCTCCAAACCATTATTGGGTCTTCATAAAAAAAAAAATTAGGGGTGATGCCTTAGACAAGATGTAGGGGGGATGCCGACCCCCTACAAACTCCCCAACAGGAGGGGTCACCACTGCAGTTACGCTTGAGGTTTTGAGCTAGTCACTGAAATAATATAACACATACGCAACATTCTCCCACTTGATTTTTTTTCCACATAGGGGGGTGCAGGAGTACAAAATCAATGGTAATGGGATGTAATGACCATTGTTCTCTACACCACAAAAATATGCTTATTTCTGACAAAAAATTTCATTGCATAAAAAACATTCTTCTAAATGTCCACCTTTACCAACAACATCTTTTTTTATTCAACCATATCACCCACAAAGTGATACTCAATATCTGTATTATTTTTCCTAGAATTATAAGCTAGGTTATTTTCAAAGAAAATTTCACTTTTGTTGTCACAATCTATTCCTATAGCTTGTTGTACAAACCCCATACTTGAACAAAATCCTTGCAATTGAACTTATTTTGTGCTTACATGAGTCCTTGTCATGTATTCAAGCACCTCAGTTTAAACTTCCACTACATGATGGCTCTTGCTCATCCAACCGAATCCTTCTCCAAATAGGTGAAACACGTACCAACTTTTGGATATTCCCTATTCTATTTCTCCATCCTAGTTTGCATCAATAAATACACATATATAAAAAACTCTATCCAATCACAGTTTTCCTTGGTAGCATAAAACACAATCACTAGTGTCACACAAATACCTGAAAACTTGTTTCATGGTTTTCTAATTCTCCTTCCCCAATTTTGACATAAACCTACTTAATTAGGTAAAATGCATGTGCAATGTCTTATCTAGTATAGACCACTACATGCATCACGCCACCAAATACACTCACGCATCGAAAATGTGGCATGTCCTCTTCCTATTCATATGTCTTGGTACATTGTTTAATAGACAACTTTATACCTAAAGGAATAGGAACTTTCGTTGGTTTACTGTCCTACATATTAAACCCCCATAAGATTGTCTCAACATACTTCTTCTAGTTTAACCAGATATTTTTCTTTTCCCGATCTTGTTAAATATCCATACCAAAAATATAGTTTGCAACACCAAGATTCCTCATGTGAAATTTAGACAAAAATTACATCTTCAAAACTTGGATAATTTTTCTATAATTTTCATAAACAACATTTCATCGACAGAAAAGACTAAATAAATAACATGGTCACCTATTATTTTTAAATACACACAATGATAATATTTTCTCCTTGTGAATCCAAGTCCCTCCATATATATGTATCAAAATTTTTGATACCACATCCTTGGTCACTACTTTAATCCATACAAATACTTTGTAACATACATACTAGTTATTTGTTATCATCCATACCAAAGCCTTCCAGTAAGTTCATGGAAATTTATTCATCGAGATGCATGTGAAGAAATGTTGTCTTCACACCCATATATTCTACCTCAAAGTAAAAATAATTGAGAATAGATAAAAATAATATAATAGAAGCTAACCTGGAAATATGAGAAAATATCACCAAAGTGAATTCTCGACACCTCGTATAACATTTCACTACTAACCGAGATTTGTATTTATCCAATTTTCCTTTTTCATTCATCTTCTTCTTAAGCACACATTTTCTTCCAATGGGTTTCATCCCCACCAAAAAATCCACAAGATCCCAAGATACACTTTTTCTCTAAAGATTCCATTTCTTCAACCATGGCCTCATTCTAGAGTTTTCCACCCTTTGAATCAACCACCTCCCTCATACTTGTTAGGAATTTACCGTAGGAATAATAAACAATTTTACTAAAACAAATAAACATAGAGAGGCCAGCAACAAATCATAAACATAAATACATATGTTTATCTAGGAAAACCCCAAACTTTGGGGAAAAACCCAACCAATGAAATTTCATTAAACATTGGCCAAAACCATGGCCAATCCGGTCAAGTGAGCCTTCACCGCTCACCTCCAAGCCTACATTACAATGAAGTTTTCGCAGCCTTTTATAGGCTCCATTACATGCAATACCATGGGCTAAAACCACGGGTGCACAATACCATGTGCCCCAAAACCACTACTATTTACCCTAGTCAACACTGACTATACCCCGAGTCATGTTTACCTAACGATTTCCCCCTTAAACTTGACTTGGGTATTATTGACTAAATCCAGCCAAACCTGCTAAGTGAGACAACCCTACTCACTATAGCTCTTGCCCCCTCAAATTTTTACCCAGGGTAATTGTAAACTTGACATCCCCCCTATCACCTAGGTCCAACCTAGACTTTACCAGTGATTACCCAGGGGTACACATGCCATACCACGTCTCACAACAGTATGCCCATTTACATGTAATAAAATTAACTCCATTGTAATAATGTATATTTTTTTTGTTTCATTGTTGTTGTCTTTGTACATATGAAATCAATGTCTATATAAAAAGAATCCATCTACCAGATTACATGGGTCACTAGCCTCTGTAACCTCCAGTCCTCTACGAATTCTCTTCAGATACATGGTTCATCAATTAATTAATCCACGTACACATATCCTCTCACATGAAATCTGTGAGCCTTTTCATGCACATGCTCTTCTTAAACTATCAATGGATGTCAACCTATGCACATACGATCTCACAGCTCGATCATGCTGGAAATTTTCTTTTCAACCTCATTGTTGATTTATCCATGAACATGACTGCAAATACACTTTCTCCACTTCTGCTGCGACATTCTGATTATCTGCTTGGTGGAACTACCCTTCTCCACCATCGACCATGATTTTCCTCTTTGACATGGCCCTCACAAAACTGAGTCTTCCCTTTTTCCTCATGTTCACACTATGAAGAATTACCGATCTAAGTACACAAATGTTTTTTTTATTTGTGCATGCTCACATCCATGCCCCGCATCTTCCTTTTAATTTCTCTAAAAAAAAAGAATCCACATCTATAGAGCCAGCGTCTTCCTTTATTTCCCAGGAAAGAGAAGCGTTGAGGGCCACAAGATACATGCCCCGGTGGCTCAATACCACACCAGCCGAGCACAATACTCAACCTCTTGTCATCGGGTGGCTACCACTTGAACCCGGGATCTCCTACCTACAAGAAGTCGTACTCCATGGCTCCACTCCTTAAGGCCCGTATGAAATTTATCTGCTTCAAAACCCTCACTAATTCTTGGATCGCTTTCGCATTCTTAGTAGTGATGACATAGCTCTTGCACCTAAATCCACTGCCCATGGTGTGCAAAGAACCGACAGAGACCACCACGCGTCGAAGATGGAAACCCTGCAATGGAATCTTGGTCCGCCACAAAACCAGGAATCTTGGACCCTTGCATTGTCCACCTCCTCTTCCGCGACTCTGATATCCACTTGTTGTAGTGATATCCTTCATCATGGATCCTTTTCATGGTATCCTCTTTCCATAGCTCTGAAGGCACCGAGAGGAATGCCATCTTTGCAAGGAATTTTGACTTTACCTGAAACATGGGCATCGTCCTGCTATATATCTAACAATGATACAACACATTTGTCTCTACTAGATGCCTCTCAACAACCTATTCAGGGCAGTGTCAACATCGTAGAAATATTGAGATTGACACAAAATCCGGAGAAGTAATAACAATGTACTCCCTTCCATTTCTGTTATTAAACTAGAAGACAGCGCTGTAACACAATATCACGATATCACAATAAGGGATTACTTGTGAAAGAGCCATAGCTCTGGTCTGGTCATAAACATAGCTTTTACACAGATCGATTAGCTTTCACATAGATCTTCGACCTCCTTACTGCTACCATCAACATCGTCCTCTCTCCAACTTCATGCACTATGGTTCCCGTCGATTCATGCACAGTGGTTCCTAGAATTCATGTGCTACAAACGGATCTAATGATGACAGTTTCTGGCTTGGAAGCTCACAGCCTTAGCACTTCACAGATTTGAACACAACTTTACAAATATTAACTCGACCTTTACAGACTCTGCTCCGATACCAGTTGTTAGGAATTTACCGTAGGAATAATAAACAATTTTACTGAGACAAATAAACATAAAGAGGCCAGCAACAAATCATAAACATAAACACATATGTTTATCTAGGAAAACACCAAACTCCAGGGAAAAACCCAACCAATGACATTTCATTAAACATTGGCCAAAACCCTGGCCAATCCTGCCAAGTGAGCTTTCACCGCTCACCTCCAAGCCTGCATTAAAGTGAAGTCTTCCCAGCCTTTTATAGGCTCCATTACATGCAATACCATGGGCTAAAACCATGGGTGCACAATACCATGTGCCCCAAAACCACTACTATTTACCCTAGTCAACATTGACTCTACCCCGAGTCATGTTTACCTAACAATAATTTTGGGATCACAATCGGTAATAGATAAATATAAATTTTAGCATAAAGGATATGGACTATACATATCTGGATCGCTTCTCTCTCAAATCGATCTCCTCAAAACTAGAGTATGTGGTTATTCCTTTTTTGTTTCTTATTCTTCTGTAGAGTTTGATTCTTCCTCCTTTAGTTAAAAAATATATCTTCTTTGGTTCCTTTTCATCTGGTATGAATTGATGTTTAATAACATCTTTCACTTTTCTAAACACCACATCATGACTATACACAACCTTCCTTGTTTTTGGGTTCCAAATCCTGTAACCTTTTCAACCATATTTATACCCAATAAAGGTGCACCTTTCATATCTACTATCTAAGTTGGTTCTTTTCACCTTTGGAACATTTATATATGCATCAGAATCAAATACCCTTAGATGTGAGAGAGAGGGTTTCTTACTAGTCCAAAGCTCATGTGGAGTACTATCCTCTAATGCTGAAAAAGGTGATATGTTAAACATGTAACATGGAATATTCAATGCCTCTATCCATAAGTACTTCCCTAATCGAGAACGAATAAACATGCTTCTTCCCTTTCCCATCAACATCCTATTCATTATTTCTACAACTCCATTTTGTTGAGGTGTGCATGCAGTAGTGTTTTGCCATGTTATACCGCACTTTTTACCCAACTCTTCAAATTCCTTCTTAAAAAAATCTCCACCACTATCTATAATCAACACCATGATCTTCATCCTTCTCTGATTTTCCACCAGAGCCTTAAATTCATTAAACCTATTAAATAATTTAGATTTATTCCAAATGAAATATATCTATGTATCCCTTGAAAATTCATCTATAAACGTGAAATAATACATATAATTACCCAATGATGGAGATGAAATAGGTCCAAAAAAATCATTGTAGACAAGCTCTAATATTTCTTTTTCCCTCTTAGCACAAGAGGGGACACTCACCTGATTATGCTTCCCATATACACAATTTTCACAAAAATTGAAATCCAAGAATAGTTAGACAGACCTTCTATCATACAACTATGATGCAGTATTCAAAGGCCCTTCTTTCCAATGTTTCCTAGTATTTGATGCGACACCATAGTATTTTCACCAAAAACTACAAGATTTTTTTTCTCAAGATTAAGGAACCATAGAACTGAGGCACTCAATAATAATAGTACAACCCAACAACTAGTACAAATTTCTAGTCAAATATACCTTGATCAATACAAGTGCTCCTCGAATCATCTTGCAATTATATTTCTCTAAATTTTTTTTTATACCTACATCATCCATATCGTTTCAGGAAAACCAAAGTTATGGTAAATGCAGGAATATGTAGCACACCATAAAGTGTTCTAATACTTCCACCTAGAAATTTTAGCTCAAATTTTCTACGTCTACTAATTTTGGTCTTCCTGCCATCACCTAGGAAGACATCACAACCATCATATTTCTCATTCTTGCAGAACTAATCCCTACAGGCAGTTATGTGAGGGAGTTGTCTAAAATGATGCTCCTAATTCAATAAATCATACCTCATGATCTATGTATGTACTTGAATTATAATCCTAGTATACATTCACAGCATCACCTGAGGTATCGACCTATGTAGAAGGAGAAAAATTAGATCCCTTTACCTTCTCAATAATTTTACATATAATAATTCTTTTGTAGGGCCCTTCTTTTCAATATTTCCAACATACCTTTACAAATTTTCGTGGATATTTATATCTCCCTCTAGATTTACATCTCCCACTTGAAGACTTTTCTTTTTCTATTATGGGATTTCCCTCTTACATACAAGTCATATCCATTCTCTCTCTCATCTTTTTCCATTTCATCTCCTCCGACAATAAGGATGGGACTATTTCATCAAAGTTCATGGTAGTTATGATGCTACTTATATCAACAAGCACACTATTCTATGAGTATGTTAGATAAATAAATAAACTAATGCAATTGTGTTCGTATGAAATTTTAATATCAACAAATAAAAACAAACTTACCACAATATTAAAGGTGTTCAAATTATTTTTCACAGTCCCTATATCTTATGCTCAGGTTATACAACTTTTTCTTCAGGAACAGTTTGTTCACAAGTGACATAGATTGATACAAAGTCTATACCATGTCTCACAACCCCTTGTCATATCTTCCCCTGATACATTCAACAATACTGAATTTGAGAGACACAATAATATTTTTCTCTTCACATTATGATATAAATTAGCCCACTCTTATGTCGACATTCTAGTTTTTTTTGTACTTGGATCTTCCATAGTCCATTGGTGTCTGTCCACAAATAGATCATCCATGTGCACTTGCAAAACTAAAAAAAAAATCCATTAAATTTCTTGATCTCTATCTTTCCATTATTTTGTTTCTTCTTTCAGTACAATAATCAATCCCATAGATCTCCGATTCTAGTAGGGTCTACCGCAAGCCCAATAAAATCCCCTCAATAGTGAGGTGTCCCCTTGATGTTGAAATAACTCTAAATCCATATGTAGGTTTTGGCCCTGTACAAAAAATTATCTACAAATAGAGTTATACAAAAACGTATACAATGGCAAGAATGTAAAATACACAAATATTTTATCCTACATAACAAAGTGGGAAAAATATATTTATCTTTCATTATATTACTTTCAATGTTATAATAAATTATATACATGTTTAAGAATTAATAAACTGTAATCCATTAACCTTGTATTATAACACAACTGTAGTTGCCTTGACTAAATCTACAAAATACCATGGCAAAATCCATCATTCCAAAAACCATGTGAAAAAACATGGGTGGGTGTTTCCACCATCTATGTATTTTCCCCCATCCTTGGGTCAATATACTACCGTTCCTCCTATGACCCTCCCATTATGTCTAATGACTTGAGTTGGTCTTGAAAACAATATAACACATACCTAACAAAATATCAGAAATGATAAGGAGAAATTTCAAGTATGTTGTTCCCCTTTTTCATAAATAAAAATTTTCTCTATATAACCATGAAACAATGTAGACATCCCCTAGGTGTGGGTGATATCTCAAGAGTACAAGATTACAGGCCGTCCCACCATCAAAATGACGACGTCCAAAAAGGTGGGATTGTTCCAGGTCATAGCACTGTTGTTAAACCTCAAATCAATGTGTAATCTCTTAGGTGCCCTGCTCCACTTGGCACCCTATTACAACATGTACCATGTGAAGGCACACATGGCTTATCCTTCATAGTACTCACACTTGGTCTCTGTGCCTCTAGCTTTCAAATGGTTCAAAGGTCTTCCAAACCACCATTTCATAGTTATTGTCACAAGTCTACCAGCCTCCCTATGTCATCGCTCCCCTGCACCCAACCCATGTCCTCGTCAAGCTCTCCATTAGCTGCTTGATATCCAAACCATGCCCCCATGCCAGAGACGAAAGCCCATCAAAGACAGTTACACTGGTGCGCTATCTTCGCACTCTCATCGTGGCAACGATCAACGTCTTGAATCCTTCGATGGCTCTGTAACTGACATCCATGTCATGCTAGCTCCTCAAGCCGAAGACAACCCTCATGGGGAGAAAGCATCACCACCAAAGTAGCCTAAGGGAAGAAGAGGAAGTAGGAAATCCACCATCCCACGACTACTGCAGCCAACACATATAAAAGCCAGACCACTTCTAGTCAATCAACCCACAATGCAAGAGATAAGAGTTTGGGTTATGGATTCTCATGGTTTTTGGACTAGATACTATAGTGCTGAGTACCCGATCATGCGCATCGTCTATTGAGCCCCTCTGGATCCTCCTCGGATGCCCACAGATGAGAAGGAAACCATTGGAAGCAAGTTTGGATGCCTGATAGAGGAAGAGAACCAGGCAATAGATGAAGATGAAGGAACTTCATGAATGTGGAGTAGAAAGCTTAATTTATGTTTTTGGCATCTCAGTATATACTTCAACTCTTTTGTTTTCGTATGGGCTACTGAATATTTTGTCATACAAAACTGGTTGAAACACTTAAGGAGATGGTTTCCTCCTTTGGGGCAGCCCCAAACTTTTGTTAATTTTCAGAACTACCAAAAGATAAATTGGCTTAAAACAACTTGTCATCTCTACCCACTGCCTCTATATAGTTTTTTCATATTTTTAATATAATTTAGCCCAAGCTTAAAAAATAAATATAAAATAATATACACATCAACTAATTCAATTGACTGTGTTTCACATATTTATTTCTTTCTAGCGTGAGAAAAAATTTACTTTTGGAATTTAATATTTCTCCATGAATAATTAATTAGAGTGTTTCTTATTTTTAAGAAGATATTAACATTAGCCACCATGTTATTAATGCAATGATTAATTTAATTTATTATGTTTAACTTATATACCTGTCCTTAACATAACGGATAGCTTTATTTTGGATTTGTATTCATGGCTTGAAAATAGTCGAGGTAAAAAGTTGAAACTATTAGGATATAAAACATAAAGTTTTAAAGTTCAACGAGTTTAAGAATGAAAAAATAAGCGTAAAAAGCTAAAATGGTTAGAGCATATATCTTCAATAAATATTTTGTTTTATTATATTATATGATTGTAGGTTGAAAATATACATAAAATTGAAAAGAAATAAAAATAAAAATGAAAACTAAAATTTAAACAACTTAAACATTTCATCTCCAAATTTATGTGCACATGCATCTTATAATTTGAGCGTTAGACACTTGGAAAAAATATAAAATACATATTCTTAATTTTCTTTAGATTTAATATTTTTAAATAAAAATTAGTTTTTTAAATAAGCTTTCAAGTAAGCCAATTTCAATTTTATCTTATATTGTGTATGTAACAAATTTTAATTTATCTTATATTGTCCACGTAACTGATAATATTCAGAAAATTATTTTAAAAAGCAATACTAGTATAATCATTTTAAATTATTTTAAGTGTATTGTTTCTGGGATAATCATATATAGATTTTGTGCCCAAATTTAAGGAACCACAAAATTGCGGCACTCATTAATAATAGTAAAACTCAACAACTAGTATAAAATTCCATTCAAAACAACTCTTATTAATATTAGTTCTCGTCGAATCATCTTGCAATTATATTTCTTCAACACTGTTTTTACACCTACATCATCCAATTTTCTTTAAAAAAACAAATTTCTCGTCAATGGAGGAATATATATACACCACAAAGTGTTCTAATCCTTCCACCTTGCAAATTGAACTTGAATTTTCTGTGTCTGATAATTTTTGTCTTCTTCTCATCACCTAGGAAGACATCAGAACCATCATATTTCTCATACTTGCAAAATTACTCCCTATGGGGAGTTGTGTGAAATGATGAACATAATTAAATCAACCATACCTCATGATTTACTTGTGTACTTGAAGGATAAGCCAAGTACAAATTCACACCTTCATCTGAGATGGTCTTCACCTATGTAGAAGGAGCACAACTAGATCCCTTTCCTTTCTTAAGAATTTTATATCTAGAATTATTTTTGTAGGGCCTTTATTTTCCATATTTCCAACATACCTTTACAAATTTTCGAGGATATTTAGATCTCCCTCTAGATTTAAATCTCCTACTTGAAGTCTTATTCTTTTTTCTATTATGGGATTTCCCTATTACATACAAGTCATCTTCATTCCGGCTCTCCTATTTTTCCATCTCATCTCCTTCGACAATAAAGAAGAGATTTTTTCATCAAACTACAAGGTAGTTGTGCTGCTACTTATAGCAACAACCATAATATTCTACGAGTATGGTATAGAACACAATAAACTAATGAACTTATGTTCGTATGAAATTTTAATACCAAAAAATAACTACTAACTTACAATAATATTCAAGGTGTTCAAATTATTTTTCATAGAATCCCCATATTTTATCCTAAGGTTATAGACCTTTTTCTTTAGGAAATGTTTGTTCACTAGAGACATAGATTGATGCAAAGTCCCTATCATGGACATCCCACAAACCATTTTTCGTAGCTTTGCCTGATACATTCAACAATACTAAATTTGAGAGACGCAATAACATTTTTCTCTTCACCTTCCAATCTAGCTTACCCCACTCTTGTGTCGACATTCTAGTTTGTGTTGTACTTAGATTTTCCATAATCATTTAATGTCTATTCAAAAATAGATCCTCCATTGTGAGCTTGCAACACTAAAAAAATTATCCATTGAAATTCTCGATCTCTATATTTTCATTGTTTTCCATCTTATTTCATTAAAATGATCAACCCCATAGATCTCCCATTTTAGTAGGGTCTACCATAAGTCCGATTAAAACCCTTTAGTAGAAAAGGCATCCCATTGAAGCCCAAAAAACTCTAACACCATATGTAGTTTTTGGCCCTATATAGAAATTATGTACAAACAGAGTTAAAACAAAAATTATGCAATTGAGAGAATATAAAATACACACAGATATTTTATCCTAGAACCCAAAGTGGGAAAACTATATTGATATTTCATTATATTACTTTTAATGTTAGAGTACATATTATACATGTCAAAGCATTCATGAACCCTAAAACATTAATTGTGGGTTATAACATAATCATAGTTTCCTTGACGAAATCTACAAAATACCGTGGGAAAAATCCATCATTCCAAAAACTATGTGTAAAAGTATGGGTAGGTATGTCCACCATCCTTAGATTTTCCTATCCTTAGGTTTGTCTCCTACCTCCTAATAATAAGGAGAAACCTGAGGTATATTTTCCACTTTTTCTTAAACAAACATTTTTTTATATAACCATGAAGTAATGTACACATCCACTAGTTCAATTGATTCTGTTTCACTTATTTATTTGTTTCTCATGTGAGAAATAGCTTACTTTTCTGGTTTAATATCTATCCATAAATAATAAATTAGAGTGTTTCTTATTTTTGAGAAGATATTAAAATTATCCACCTCGTTACTAATGCAATGATTAATTTAATTTATTATGTTTCACTTATTTACCTCTTTTTAGCATCATGGATAGATTAATTTTGGAGCTTTATTCATGGATTAAAAATATTCGAGGTAAAACATTGAAACTATTACGATATAAAAAGGTAAGGTTTAAATTTCAACGAGTTAAAGAATGAAAAAATAAGTGTAAAAATCTAAAATTGTTAGAGAATATATTTACAATAAATCTTTTATTTCTGTTGAAAGATAATGGAGAATTCATAATTAGTGAGAGTTGGTTCACGACACCTTAGGATAGAAATTAGTTTCTATTTCTTATGGTATGATTCCAACTTCCCTACATCTATGTATGTTATATAATGGTTGAGTTGTATTGATAATGTAGAGCATTCTGCAGAGCCAAACTCTTTTGGTTCAGACTCTCTTTCGTAGAGATGAACAATGTGATTTTTATTTATTAATTCAAACAACAGATGTTATCATGGTATCAGAGTTCCAGAGTCGAATCACAGCTAGAGTGTTGTAATCCCTGCTAGCATCTAGGTGGCAGAGGAGAATTCCTTGATGACTATGTGATTTTTTTTTCTTTAGGAAATTGATCCAATTCGTGTAGTTTATTGAGGAACAGTTGCGTCGGTCATCCTGATTCTTGCAGTAATAGTCACACCGATTGCGCAGGTTTGAGCAGAATAGAGGCACTGATAAAGGAAAATCATGTTTTAATTTATAGTGTGATTTTCACGGAAATTGGGTCAGTTAGTACATCAAGGAGATCTAAAACACATCTATGTCAGTGTTTTACCACTAATGAAGGAAGAAATTTGTCGAAAGATCGCCAATGAAGATATCTGGTGAAAGTTTGCCAATGAAGGAAGAGATCTGAACTAGATTTTGTTGGTG
Source organism: Pinus albicaulis (assembly GCA_034641835.2). Lineage (NCBI taxonomy): Eukaryota > Viridiplantae > Streptophyta > Pinopsida > Pinales > Pinaceae > Pinus > Pinus albicaulis. Next base: position 16,307,148 of record CM076580.1, on the reverse strand, counting down.
CAAAGGAGTCAAGAGCCTCTCACACAACGTGTAAATAAACATGTTGGATTGATCACTGATTAGGTAGATTTGTATCGTGATATTTCTTTCTATAAGGATCTGGGGTAGATCCATAATTTTTTTCTTGTCAATTACTCGAAGTTTTTTTTTTGAATCATGAAGATGAATAATAAAATAATCTAAGCATACTTGAATGAGGGAAAAAATATTGATGGTTCCAATTAGAATAATTGAAATTTTAATATGCAGACTGTGCTAGAAGCACAATGTGCTTGGACGATTTCAAATGCAGATGAGCCAAAGCCAGCTGTAGGAGCCAGTTCACCCATAACTACTCAAGACTTGTAGAAGAGAGAGGGCAAATAAAATACATTGTTGAATATTTCAGTGAAATACTGCATCAAATCGCATATCAGAGAATAGAAATCAACAAGAGAAATTTGGACGGTCTTGAAGGATTTGTATGAGATAGGGAAGACAAATCAACTTTTGTTCTTGAATAGTAAGATTCTATCCATAAATATGGAGGAGAATGAAATAGTTTCTTATTTGATATCATGGATCAAAGATCCAAAGAGAAAATTTGAAATATCAATGAGATAGTAGCATATGCATATTTTCTCATGATTACCATGAATGGTATGACTGAAGATTACCAAATTTTCATCACTAGGATAAGTATAAGAGAGAAAATCCCAAATTTTGAAGAACTTACAGGAATACTAATGTAAGAAGAATAAATAAGATTGACCCTAAAACCCCAGATTGTAGATCTTGCGTTAATGGAAAAGAAGAAATTCTTCAAATCAAAAGGAAATCCATCACAAAAAAATAGAGAAAATCCACAGAAAAGAACGAATCAAGCTCAAGGTATGTATTTGTATAAAAATGACTTTGTAGTGAAATATTTTTATTGCGGAAAAATCAGTCATATGGCTAAAGAATTAAGGAAAAAGAAATTTCATGAAGGACAATGAGACATAAAATACATGTAGGTCATTTCGGATATGATGACCATGTTCACGACTTCAAATTTTTCATTGTAGAATATGATGAAAAAGTTGAAGTAGACATCTGGTATGTGGATTCAGAAGCATCCACACATATGGCATGGAACAGACAATGGTTCGAAGATTTTAAAGAAACCAACAATGGAGCACAAATCTACATTGGTGATGATAGAAGTCATGAGATCAAAAGGTACAGGAAAATTCTTGTTATTTTTCCTCATGGTAATATTGGACATATCCATAATGTAATGTATGTACCCGAAGTTACAAAGAATTTGATTTCTTAATCCATCATTACAGATCTTAATATCAAGTTAGAATTATTTAAATCTAATTTTATATTAAATATTTGTTGGATTGTATGAAGACTATTGCTTCAGGAATTCGAATAGGAGGTTTGTACAAATTGAATGTGAGGACAACGCTAGATTGAGCTTTGACAACATCAATTTTGACTACAAAAGAGCTTTCAAACCAGAGTCTTGGTCATATCAACTTCAATAATTTTTTGTTACTTCAAAAAAATGAGATGGTATGAGATCTTCCTACATTAAAACAAGTGCATATTTATTGTGATGCTTGTGTGTTAGGAGAGATGCATAGAGAAGCATTCCAAGTTCGAGTAGAAAAGAAAAAGAGAGATATACCTGAATTAGTTCACACCAACCTATTTGGACCTATCCAAACAAAGTCATTAGTAGGTGCAATGTATTTTCTAGTATTTTTTGATGATTGCACAATTTTTTCTTGGGTATATTTTATGAGTAAGAAAAGTCACACATTTGAATAATTTAAGAAGTTAATATATATCATTAAAAAGAAAATAGGGAAGCACATAAAAAATATCTACTCCGATCAAGGGGGAGAATACACGAAGGATGAACTTACCAACTTTTGTAAAGGCCATGGAATAATACAACAATTCAAAACACCCCATACTGCTCGGTAGAACATAGTGGCGGAAAGAAAGAACAAAACATTGGTGGAGTGTACTAGGAGAAGGTTGAGAGGTAAGGATATTTTTTATGGTTTTTGGGCTGAAGCATTGAATGTTGTAGTTTATTTGAAAAATAGGAGTCCTACAAGAAGTCTCTAGTTTAAAACTCCTTTTGGAGCATTATATCGACTCAAGCCTACATTAAAACATTTGAGAGTAATTGTGTCTAAAGCATTTTTCCACATTCCAAAGGAAGACATAAGAAAACTAGATTCAAAAGCCATCAGATGTACCTTTGTAGAGTATTGTTCACAATTTAAAGCTTATAAATAGCTTAATCCATCTACTCACGACATTTTTGTTAGTAGAGATGTCATGTTCCATGAGTAGGTTTATGATGAACCTGATAAAAGCAATCAGGACCGGAACATTACGTTTTTGGTGGAAGGAAGTGAAGAAATAGGTAACGGCCATGAGAAGAAGAAAAACGCAGAAGAAAGAAGTTTAGATACAACAATCAAGCCGATTCCTTCAAATGAAATTTGAAACAGGTTGGAAGCTACACCAATGCTCAGAAGATCAAGTAGGCAGATTCAATTACCTACTAGATATAGGAAAAATTCATTTATAAATAGTATGATGAATGTTGTTGAACCTTGTAGCTTTAGAGAAGAAAATTAATGTAGTGAAGGAAAGAAGCAATGGAATAGAAATATGAATATATTATTTAAAAAAAAAAACACTTTGGAGTTGTTTGAACTACCTGAAGGGAAATAAACCATAGGTTGTAAATGGTTGTATAAACCCAAGATTAATTCAGATGGAACCATAAGTAAATTAAAAGCTAGATTGGTAGCAAAGGGGTATTAAAAAAAGGAAGGTATTAATTATGAGGAAACTTTTTCCCCTGTAGCTAAACTAAACACTATCAGAAAGACTATTTCTTTAGCTACTAGAAAACATTGCATGATTCACCAACTAGATGTAAATTTTTCCTTTATAAATGGGGAGTTGAAACACGAGGTTCACTTAGAGAAACCCTAGGGGTTTGTCCAGAAAGGGAAAAAAAATTAGTCTATAGATTAAAGAAAGGTTTATATGGACTGAAACAAGAACCCAGGTCATGGTATGAAAATATAGTTTCTTTTTTTCTGCAACACAGCTACAATAGAAGTAAAAATGACCCTAAGTTGTATACTGGTAAAGATGAAAAGGGGCATATAGTGTTGATTTATTTGTATGTATATGATCTAATTATTACAGGTGATGTTGTTGATCTAATCAAAGAAATAAAGTAGAAAATGTCACAAATGTTCGAAATGAAAGACCTTGGTGAGCTAAGATATTGTTTGGACCTTGATATTTAGAGAGATTGAGGACAATTTTTTTTGTCCCGGGTAAGTATCTCGCAACAACATGTGAGGCAGTTTGGTTGCGGAGAACTCTCCAGGATGTTGGGGAAGAACATAAAGATGCAACAATTATCATATGTGACAGCCAGAGCTTAATCAAACTTGCTAATAATACAGTGTTCGACAAGAACACTAAAGAAATTGATACACAATTCCACTTTGTCAAGGAGAAAGTTCAATCTAAATAAATGTATCTTGTATATTGTAAAACATGTGATAATGTTCATGACATTTTCATTAAGCCTCTTTGAAAAAGGAATTTTGAAATGTTTAGGGAGACGTTAGGCATGTTTGTGAACCCCTTCTCTATTAAGGGGGAGTGTTGAAAGATAATGGAGAATCCTTAATTAGTGAGAGTTGGTTAAAAACACCTTAGGATAGGAATTAGTTTATATTTCTTAGGGTATGGTTCTAACTTCCCTACATCTATGTGTGTTATATAATGGTTGATTTGCATTGAGAATGTAGAGCATTCTGTAGAGCCATGCTACTCTCTTTCATAGAGCTGACCAATGAGATTTTTTTTTATTAATTCAAACATCATATTTTATCAGTTTCATTATATTTTATTATTCTAAGTTTGAAATATAGATAAAATTAAAAAAAAAAATTAATTGAAAATTAATGATTAAATTTTTAAAAAATAAGCATTTTATCTTCAAATTTATGTGCACATACATATTATAATTTGAGGGTTAGACACTTGGAAAAAATTATAAAGTACATATTCCTTATTTTAATATTTTTAAAGAAAAAAAAGTTTTTTTAACAAGATTTCAAATAAACCAATTTTAATTTTATCATATATTGTGTAGGTAAGAAATTATAATTTATCTAATTTTATCTTATATTGTGTAGGGAATTGATGATATTGAGAAACTTATTTTAAAAAAAAAATTCTATTTTTTTTTAATGTTGATGATGGTATTTTGTGTGTAGTGTGTATGGAATAATTATGTTTAGATAGATTAGATTGTTAAAAATAAATACAAAAAATATATAATATGTCAATTTGGATAGGACTTCCACATAATATTTTAGAATATTCTTAGTAATATACACAAATGGAACTTCCAGATGCGGGTGTATGAAATTGAATGGGAGGTGGCAGGCCTAATGCGTGACACATGGCTGAGCAACATGGCCATGCATGGGGCATGTCCTACAACATTTAACACCTCCAGCTGCTCATCTTAGACAGATTTAACTATCACTGCCCTCAGAATTTATTCTCGTCCAGAAAACCGTCCTAAAATTTTCTTAATAGCGTCGTGTCCTCCATTTTCACCATTCTCTTCTTGCAGCCTTAGCCTTTCATACATCTCTTATCTGAGCTCCATAGAGATGTTGTGTGACCTCCATATTCAGCTTGCCCTGAGACCTATTTTCACTGGCTGTAATTTGCGCATTGACCCCAAAGCTCACTCGCCCTCCTCGCCTCCACTTGCCGACATCCCTCACTTGCCCTCCTATTCCAACATGCCAAGAAGGCATCATATGCATTGCAGACGCAGAAGAGGAATGGATGAGGGCTCTCTCCCGCCAATTTCCATTCATGCTGATAGTGATTCACCGGCACCAGAAGAAAATGTTTCCCATTTGATTATCTCATCCCCAGGATAAGCCACGAGTCACAGCTACTATTACCATTACTTTTCAAGAGGTGGCTGCAAGCTCCATGGGGTCGGGCTCTAGAAAACGACCGCAAAAATCAACTATCTCTCTAGCACCTCCATAGCACTCATGAAAGTCCACAACCCTTCCTGCCAAATTAGGTTCACCCTCCTCTAGCGGTGAAGGTAGTGGAAGTGAAAATTCTCAGCGTTCGGTGAGGGAAAAGAGAAAGGGCAGTGCCAGTCTTGTGCGCACCGCTACCACACCAGAGCCTACAACCTAGTATTCAAAGGAAGAGTATTATTCTTCAGAGAAATACATATGTCTTATTATGGAGGAGACACCGTCATATCCGCATGACACCTAGAATGAGTTACAGCCATAGCAAGGAAAGGTTTCTTCCCTCAGTTTTCATCAATTTCTCCGTTATTATGTATTTTTTGAGAAAATTTTCAAACTCTTGGTCATTACTGGATAAAGCTAGTTTCCCCATGGTGGGCAGTGTATTTTGGACTGGTTTCCCCATCCGGGGTGATCATTTTTTTTTTTTTTTTATGATTTTGGCTCCCTCCGGAATTCGCTAGCATAGCAATTCCAGAAGCTCGCCTCGACATGTACACTATGTTTTATATTAACAGGTTAGTCCAATTTAGAAAAAGAAAAAAAAAATATACACAAATGGAATGTTGAGATTTATGTTCAAAATAGTTATGTCAAATTTTCCCTTTTAATTAAATTGATAAATTACAAAAAATATGATATGAACAAGTGTCGTATAAAAATAAAAATCAGTTATTTTATTGAGGGCCTTCAAAGCCTCGGGTTAACCTGTGGTATTGTAACAAAACATTCTTACAAATCAATACATTCCACAATAAAATGAGACTAAATATTCATGGTTAACAATATTGTTCCATATTATGAAGAAATCTTTTGGTAATAATGACATTATCAGGAACAAAGTCGACGCATTTCGAACCAACTAGTGTGGTTCATCATCAGGACTAGGTGAGAGATCAGATCAATCATTAAATTTAAATAGATGTAGGAGAGGCATAGAGAACCATTATCATCAGCTAACTTGACTATAGAATCCAAAACGGTTAGTTCTAATAATTAAAAAATAATAAAAAATGGCTAGTTTGAATATTAAAATTAAAAGTTTAATTAAAAATAAATATAAATAAATAAATAAAAATAAAAATAAAAATTTGTATATATCAATTTAACAGTTTAATTAAAAAATTATTCAAATTTTTTATTAATTGATTATTAAAAATACAAATATTATTTTATTATAAATATATATTATTTTATTGTAAATCTATCTTTTTAAGAAAGAAAAAAATATAAAATAAATAAATAAATAATGAATAAATAAATAAATAAATAATAATAATAATAATAATAATAATAATAATAATAATAATAATAATAATAATAATAATGATAATAATAATAATAAAATTTTAAAATTAAAAATATATATAAATAAAATAAAAATAAAAAAATAAAAAATAAATAATTAAATAATAAAAATAATAATAACAATATAAAATAATAAAAAATATAAAAATAAATTAGATCCATTAATTTACACATTTAGTTACAAATTGAAACAGCTAGTTTGAATATTCAAATTAATAGTTTAATTAAAAATTATTACTAAAAATAACAAATTTTATTTTACTTTAACAATATCTTCAGGCTGATTCGCATCATTTCCCTGCTCAAAAGTTAGGCGTCCTCAACACCTTAGCGTTGAGGATCTCTAATGAGTCTCACTTTGAGGGAGAAAAGACCCATCTCCTTGATGTTTTTTGTTCTAATGGTTATAGTAAGTCTCAAGGACTTAAAGCTTTTCTTAAAGCTGAAAGAGGTTCCTTGGTTAAAAATAAGAATCCTGATCAATGGTCCTGCTATGTAAGGCTTCCTTTTATTCAGGGTGTCACTGATAGGATTGCTAGAATTCTTAGGAAGCATAGGGTTTCCTCTTCCTTCAAACCCCTTAACACGATTCGCAGCTCTCTTAACTCAGTTAAAGATCCTGTGAACCCTAGGGATGGAAAAGGTGTCTATCTTATTCCTTGTTCTTGTGGGACGCCTTACATTGGTGAAACGGGTAGGTCCATTAGCCAAAGGATATGTGAACATGCAGCTGACATTAGACATGGCAGGTCCCGCACCTCTGCCCTAGCTGAACATGTGGAAAAAACTAACCATCATATCTGCATTGAAGAGGCTAAGGTCTTAGCCAAGATTGATCATTTTCATCATCGTAAGTTAAGAGAGGCCCTTGAAATTGAAAAAAGGCCCATAAATCTCAATAGAGATGACGGTTGGAATATAAGCAGGTGTTGGATCCCTGCCTTATATTCATAATTTATTTATTATTTTATTTTATTTTTAATATTATTATAAATATATAATAAAAAAAAAATTGAAAAAAAAGAAAAAAAGAAAATAATAATAATAATAATAATTTTAATATTTTTCTAGCCATGTTGATTTTTAATTTTATTGATAGAACTATTTTTATTTTATTTTTACTTTTATTTTTATTCTCTCTCTCTATATATATATTTTTTAAATTTTTTATTTAAGATAGAATTTCAAATTATTAATATATAATTATAATTAAATAATATTTTTATTTTGAAAAATCATTAACTATATTAATTAAAATAAAATTTGTTATTTTTAATAATAATTTTTAATTAAACTATTAATTTGAATATTCAAACTAGCCGTGTCAATTTGTAACTAAATGTGTAAATTAATGGATCTAATTTTATTTTTATATTTTATATTGTTATTATTATTTTTATTATTTAATTATTTATTATTTATTTTATTTTTATTTTTATTTTATTTATATATATTTTTAATTTTAAAATTTTATTATTATTATTATCATTATTATTATTATTATTATTATTATTTATTTATTTATTTATTTTATATGTTTTTCTTTCTTAAAAAGATAGATTTACAATAAAATAATATATATTTATAATAAAATAATATTTGTATTTTTAATAATCAATTAATAAAAAATTTAAATAATTTTTTAATTAAACTATTAAATTGATATATAAAAATTTTTATTTTTATTTTTATTTATTTTTTTTTATTTTTATATTTTTATTTATTTTTAATTAAACTTTTAATTTTAATATTCAAACTAATCGTTTTGGATTCTATGGTCAAGTTAGCTGATTATAACAGTTCTCTTTGCCTCTCCTACATCTATTTAAACTTAACGACTGTTCTGATCTCTCACCTAGTCCTGATGATGAACCACACTAGTTGGTTCGAAATGCGTCGACTTTGTTCCTGATAATGTGATTATTACCGAAAGATTTCTTCATAATATTAATGGATCACAGAAGCCAAAAATCTAGTAATATTGTTCGATATTGTTTTTTAAGTACATATATTTAAATATTATATTAATTATTTTTGTATTAAGTAATAATTTTGTATATATTTATGTCTATCTTGGAATAGCTCTTATAGGATTTTAATTTAGTTATCAATAAATGTTAGTTGGATCATAGGGATTTAACCTCCATGGAATATTTTCAAATATTTTTGGTAATATTCAGAAATTAAAGGTTGAGGTTTATCTCCAAATTAGTTATGTCATTTTTTCCATATTAATAAATTTGATTAAATGAAAAAAAGAAAAATGTTATGAAAAAGTGTCATATGGTATTCTGGCAAAGAATACAAATATTCAATATAAATTGGGTGAATATCCACAATCAAGAAATTTTTTTTTAAATGTATAAAGATTTAACTTGTATATTAAATTTTATTACCATTAATAATTACCACAATTAATAATTACCACAACTATTAAGTTTATTAAAAAACCATTTAATTTATATAGTTAAGTTAACTTATATCTATCTAGATATATTCTTTTAAAAAAAAAAATTCAACATTTCTTACTTCTGTATATAAAGGTTTCCGTAACATATACCCACAATATTCTTTTGAAAGAGAGTCGCATCAGTATTTAAGTTCTTAGCATCACTTAATTATATATTTTAATCAATTATTTCATCAAACTTCTAACCTCCATTATCATTATAAGTCTAAACCTACTTACAAGATTTAACATTAATTCCATAATGTTAAAGATTTCTTTATGGTAAAGTCTGCATAGTTTAAGGTTTTCGTTATAATGTTACCCACTATTAAAATGTTAATTAACCAATGCCTGAACCTTACCTCGGTCTCCATCGGCGGAATAGCTGGCATGACAGGGAAATTTATTACGGATGTAATGAGCATTTACTCCACCCAATAGCTATTGGATTCTGCAAATAAGCTACATGGGTTTCAATGGTACTCGATTAGCCTAGCACTGTCGATCTCCTTTTAGATCAATGGTCTACAATTCCGTTGGGAAATTCCTTGAATAATCATGCCAACCCTAACTCAGTTTATCATTTTCATTTCTTTTTCTGCATAGAGAAAACCCCTTTGGCTCTGAGGTATAATTTTTATGGCTTGACACCAGTCTTCGAACAATCCGTCGAGCTTCATCACTACAGAGATGGCCAAGTATTCGACTGGTTTCATAAAGAGCTTGAAAGGGTTACATCATCCAGTTAACAAGTTGAACGGTGCTGAGAAGTCTCAGCAGAGAAGGATTATGAAACTATACTTCATTTTTCCATGGCCTTCTGCTCGTGCTATTTGCACGCACTTCACACACACAGTCAGGTAAAAGTAAACCCTTTCAATCTTTATTATGTTAAAAAATTCACTTGTTCCCACTGTAAGTGAGGTTTATCTCTCTTCTGGTTAATATATTTAACTCTTTGGTTCTGTTGTATTACCATACTGCTTAGCTTGTAGATATAGAACCATGAATATATCCATTTATCAGGTTAACCTCTCTTTCTCTCATTCTTATTATTTTGTTTTCTCATTATTGGGTCTTAAGGATATTTTTTTTAACACAGTCGCTTCCGCACATTAATCCCTTCTATGCATTGATTAGTTGTAGGTCAATAATCTCAACCCATTTTCTTCTGCATCATGTTTTTCTTGTCGATTTTGCTGGTTCTACTTCAGTCTCTGGCTGACGTGCTTGTTCATGATCCCTCTAGGTACATCGAAGGACAACTCCCTCTCATCAGAAGTCTTTCTTCCTGTGAAAATTTTAGGATTTATTCGATAGTTTATACTGGAGAATTGTAATATCAAAATATGTATTTAGGAACAATTCATGTAATAATGTAATGACAGTAATAGTTTTCCTCGGCCCAGGGTTCTGTTTTTTAAGCTATAATAACTTCTCGCACTTATACTCTGTTCCGAAGGACTTTTATGGAATCTGTCTTCTTTAAGCTTATGGTTACACTTATTTTCCTTATGTAAAAACTCTTTACTCATTTCTCTATAAATGGTAATAACTACCAAATGCGATTTCGTTCTTAGAATATTTTCTTATGTATATAGTATGCGTATGAAGTTAGACAGTGTACCTTAAAATGGTTCTGCATTGCAAATGGGTAGTCTATCATTTGGAATTTAGTTTAATTCCCTGTTGAATTTTTCTACATTTAAATTATACACATGTACATGCATTTATTTATAAATATTTGTTCAATCAACGAGTGCAAGCTTAGTTCTTTTGAAATAAAATGTTCTTGTCTTATCTTATATATATTCTCTAGCATTTTTTTTCTTTCGTTTAAGATTTACCAATACAGTCCAACAGACTATAAAATTCCTTATGGTTCTATGGTGATTGGACCACCTATCTTTAATCTGAGTATATAAATTTAATAAGGAAAGGGCAATGTGTATTGGGTTGGGAATTCACCCTCAACTCAATACCAACAGCTTCTTCCACACCACCATTGGTAAATTCTAGTTTCCACATGTTTTATAATACATAGTTTGTTTTTTTTCCTTTACTTAGTCTACATACAGAGAAGAAATCTATTCATCTTTAAAATGCGTTCGAATAGAATAATGATTCATGTTTGTGAATTGCAGTTTCTACTTGTTCTTTGGCTCTTTGATACAAATCTACAGTGTATGTTTTCTTTAAAATAAATCCTCTGCAACTATGTATCCTACACAATTTTATTTATAAATTATGTAGTAATAGTACACTAAATATTGTACTTTATATAGAGTCAATCATTTTTTCTTTATATTACTATTTTTTTTTCAATATAAGACAGATCCTACAACAATAAAAACCTTTCCTAGTATTAAATACAGGTTTTCTGTATGTACAACTTAGAAATATTTTCCTGTCTATTATTAAATAAAGATAATAGTCACTATTTAAATAAAAATAAACCAGGAAATCTCTATTTAAATAAAAATAAATTAGACAGTCACCATGGCAAATTTTACGGGCTAATATTCGCAGGTGTTCTAATCTTCCATGATTTTTCCAAAAAAAACATTTGTCAATTTCATTTTTTTTATAAAAGTTATTCGATAAAATTTCACAATATAAATTTATTTTACATTAAAAATCGCCAACACTATATAGAGAGTATATCTAAAATCATTATAAATTTCAGTAATTTTACGAATACATCAATACACATTTTATAGTTTTCATGTTAGGTACTAGTGACATTCGCCAATTTTTTAAACTTCAAAACAATTTTCCATCCTTAAATTTTCCCTGACAGTCACATATCTGAACAATGTAGTTGGTTTTCTATGTCCACCAAACCTTCAAGAGAGGCTATTACATCCTCTGTTGCCCCCGTGCTTAGGACTCCAAATCTAGTCAGTGCCAGAAATCTTCAGGAATTTACCAAGTGTTTTTCCATTGGTCTCTACCAACTCAAGAAAAATCTTCATTCCTTCCTTTTCCCATGAATAGAACCCCTATTCCTCACTAGGATGAGTTTGTTATCCCCAGAAGAGCAGGTAACTGTTCAAAATGTCCAACCACATTTTCAGTTTTTAGAAAACATTTACCAACAACCTTTTCACTTTTACTTTTCATAACCAGTTTATTATTTATAATTAAAAAGCAGAAAATAATAATTTTTTTAGAAAATAATAATTGCCTCAGTGTTTTTTCCTTTAAAAAATATTAAAAATCATTTTAACTAGTTAACAACTACTTAGCAGTAATTGTGGCTGTCACGGCTTCACCCCCTAGAAGTAAAATGGTCGTTGGTGTTTTACGCTAGCTCTGAAAAGAGCTCTGGGTAATCCTCATGCACAAATATTTTGTCCTCCCAAGTAGCCTCATTCGGGTCAAAGTGCTTCCATTTCACTTTAACCTAGGTGATGACTCGCTCCCGGAGCATAATTTCCCTCTTGTCAAGTATGTGTTGCGACTCGACCAGAAACTTACCATCTGTCTTTACCTGCAAATAACAAAATTTTCTTATCAAATTCTCATATAGAAATCATATTCCAAGTTAGGATTTTTAATTCTATCCTAGTTGTATATTCTGCCAATGAATTATGTGCTTTGAATCATGCACACAATGCTTCAACAAGGACACATTAAACAAATTGTGTACTCTGATGTGACTAGGTAAAGCTAGCTAATAGGCCACAAGTCCTACCCTTCCAAAACTTGAAAGGGTCCACAGAACCTGGGATCAAACCTGGCACAAGAGGTCCACCGCAAGGTACTCCTCTTGGGTTTAATCCTTACATACAAATGGTCTCCCACTTCAAATTTCCAATAAGACCTATTTTTATCTACATAGATCTTCTATCGATGTTGTGCAGCCTTTAGATTTAGTCTTATCTTCTTTACTTTTGATTCCATTTCAGTAAGAATTTCTGGTCCCAACATTAATTTTTCTTTGGGGATGCTCCAATTTATGGGAGTGAGACATTTCCTTCCATACAAGGCCTCGAAAGGACTCATCTTCAGGGACTCCTGATAGCCATTTTTCTAAGAAAATTCAACAAGGTTTAAGTGGTCCTCCCATGTTGTCAACTGCTGCATCACATACATACACAACATGTCTTCCAGTACTTGGTTTACTCACTCTGTTTGATTGTCGGCTTGGGGATGAGACGTTGTACTAAACTTTATTTGGGTCCCCAGACCTATAAAGGGAGTCTTCCAAAATGTTGAGGTAAACTTGACATCCCTATCTGAGATAACCATGTTCAGAATACCATGCAACCTGAAAATTTCCCTCATGAATATGTCTACTATCTGCACAGTCTTGTAAGTGGATGACACAAGTATAAAATGTGGAGATTTACTCAATCTCTCCACTACCACCATGATGGAGTCATTTTTCCTTTGTATTCATGGTAAAACTATAATGAAGTCCAGGGATATAAATTCCCACTTCCATTCAGGTACCAGTATGGGCTGCAATAATCCTGTGGAATGATGATGTTCCACCTTAACCTGCTAACACTCCAAACATTTAGTCACATATTCAACAATATTTTTACGCATACTAGGCCAGAAATATACTTTTTTGATTGCTGTCAACATTTTCTGGTATCCTGGGTGACCCGCGTAGTTAATTTTGTAGTATTCATCCATCATCAACTCTTTTAAGTCCACACGATCTGGTATATACACCCTTCCTTTAAAGGTGAGCATATGATCATTATTTAATCCATATTCAGAAGTATTTCCTTGTTTTCTAGTCTCTTCCATTTGCTGCCATAGGAATTGATATTCCAGATTTTTTTGCGCTTTTTTTTTTTTCACACAGGAAAAATTCGTAATTTTATTTATGAGAAGCTTCTTCTTTTACTTGAGCTAAAAATTTAATTTCCAACTAATTATAGTAAATATCATAAACGCAATATATTTTTCTACTAAAAGCATCAGCTGCCCAATTTTCCTTATGCTTCATGTGTTGGATGTCCATATCATGCTCACTTAAAAAGGCATTCCATCTTGCCTGTCTTGAGTTTAAATCAGCTTGCTTGAAATAACTGGTCAAGCTTCTATGATCTATTTTTAGCACAAATTTTTTACCCAACAAGTAGAGCCTCCAAACCCAGAGTGCATGTACTATTGTTGTTATTTTCAAATTATAGGCTAAGTACCTGTGTTCATTCTCTTTTAACTTTCTTGATTCATATGCCACTACCTTGCCTTACTGCGATAAAACTACCCCAACATCCTCTTTGCTTGTATCTGTGCAAACTTCTAATTCTTTGTTGGGTTCAGCTACCCTCAACACTGGTGCAGTGGTTAAAAGTGGTTTTAGCTTTTCAAAACTGTTTTGACATTCAATAGTCCACTTGAAAGCTTTTCCTTTTCTCTACAAAGAGGTGATGGGAAAAGCAATTATGGAAAATCCCTCAATATTAAATCTTCAATAGTACCCAACTAATCCCATAAAGGATCGAATGTCTACCACATTCTTGGGTACTCGCCATTACATAATTGTCTTAATCTTCTTTGGGTCAACAAAAATCCCTTCCACTAAAATGACATGGCCTAGGTACTGATTTATGTTTTAAAGAAATCACATTTGCTAAACTGAGCATACAACTACTGTTTTCTTTGCATTTCCAGCACAATCCTCAAATTATCTTTATGTTCTTCCTGGTTTTTAGAATAGATTAGAATATCATCTATAAATATAAGTACAAAATTATCCAGGAAAGGATGAAATATTCCATGCATTAACCTCATAAAATTTGCAGGTACATTTGTTAACCTGAAGGGAAACACCACAGATTCATAATGCCTGTACTTGGTACATAATGTTGTCTTGCATTTGTCTTCATCCTTAATTCTAATATGGTGATATCCAGATCTTAAATCAATTTTATAAAACATTGTGTCCCCCTTCACTTGATCAAATAGGTAATGAATTCTGGGTAAAGGGTATTTATTCTTGACAGCTAACTTCTTGAGTTGTCTATAATCCATGCACATTCGCATGGTTCCATGCTTCTTCTTCACGAACAACACTGGTGCTCCCTAAGGAGACACACATGGATGAATGTAACCTTTGTCTAGCAGTTCCTGTAACTGCATTTTTAATTCAGTTAATTCAGGGACACTCATCCTATAAGGATCCCTTGACACAGGTGATGCCCCTAGAATTAACACTATAGAAAAATCGATATCTCGTCTTGGAGGTAAACCAGGAATATTTTTTGGGAAAAAATCAATGAATTCTTGCATCACAGGTATGTTTTCCATCATAGGTGATTTTTCCTTGGATTCAACATATCCCACTTGAATAGCATAAATATGGCATCCCTTATAATTTATTCATTTGGGATGTTGTAATTGGACATAGTTATAATAGCTCCCTAACTCCTTGAATCTCCTTACGTGTTCCATCTTGCATTCTCTAATAAATAATCTTTTCCTTGCAGTCTACTAAGGTCAAATGCTTTTCTAGCCAATCAATGCCCAAAAAAACATCACAGGACCCTACTGGAAATATATTCAAATCCACGTTTAACTGTTATTCTGCAATTTCTAATATACAATTTGGAATCTTAGAAGTTACCTTTCTTTTTGCTCCTATGGCTAGTTGTAACAACCACAAGTTTTTGAATTTATGTTCTTTAATTTACATATTTACAGTATTTTGGGATTAACATAACTCATACTTGCACCTGGCTCTACCAAAATAGAAACAGATTGAGACAGTAATTTACCTTCCAGCTCAATCATTGTCGGCTAAAAATTTTCCTGTCAATCCTCCAACGCCGCGTTGATTCGAGGAATGTTTCTTGCCATGTCACCAACAGTAGAAGCCTCCTACAAGTTTGCAAATGTATCATTTATTGCTCATTGTGGGCAGGGTTTTTATAATAGTCTGCCTCACCACAACCCCAACATTGTAGAGGTGGCTTGGTCACCTGCCCCTGCTCTGGTTTGCTAGATGCCTCTATAGGTTTCTCTTCTGCTGGTCAATGGGTCCTTTGATGATTTTTTCCAAACTTTTTGCTGACAGAATTACGTGCAGAATTTTTAAATTTATTGCTTTTTGCGCCTTTGAAATTTGAGTTAATTTTTTTTCCTTTCCTTGGATTCAAACTTTTTCCAACCTCCCCTTTAGCCTTCGACTGCTAATATCACATTTGTGCCTTACAAATTTCTCCTTCCATGGTTCTAGGATTTAAAAATTCAATTGGCTCTTTCACATGTGTCTGCAGGCTGCTCAGAAATCTCTTCACCTTAGCTTTTTCCTCTCGAAGGTATGGAACATATCATAACAGGGAGGTGAACTTGGTGATGTATTCATCCATAGTCATTTTTCCCAGCCTCAAGTCATGAAATTCTTTCGATTTTTCATCATAGAATCATTCTGTCAAATACTTGTCCTTAAAGTATTGTTGGAATGATTCCTAAGTTACATCTTGTTCCACAATGCTGTGAACATTCTTCACTTCTTCCCACCATATAGTGGCCTTCAACCTTAGCTGGTATATGGCCATTTTGGCCATCGGGTTGTTGTTGTATTCATACACCTGAAATTATTTATTCATGTTTATCAACCATGGTTCTTCCACTTCCTCAAATTCACCATCTATTGCTGGTCATTTTATTTTTCGAAATTCCCCATGAAGCTCTACTTTCTACTTCTTAACCTCTTGCTAATCTGACACATTTCTAGACTTTGCCTCATTATAGTTTTTGTTTTTATTACTTCACTGAGAAAGGCTTCTTTCGACTCTATCAGTGGTATGTTCCCTTGTTTGTCATTCATCATTGTCTTGCATGTCCCCATTAGCACTACGATGGTCCATTCCTTGATTTTGTTTATCTGACATAATTTTGAGTATCTTCTCTTGCTCCTGCATTAATCGTTTGTTATCCCTTCGAACTTGCACCATCTCCTCCTGCAGCTATTGTACCGTATTCAACAGTATGCTGGTTTGATGTTGTTGTTCCTCTAACAATCTACTCATTTGTTGGTGTTGATCGACACCTAGCTGAACCCACATTTCAAGGTTCACTACTGGTTGTGTTCAGGGTTCCTCGGTGTCCTGGGTTGTTTAATGTGTTATTCTCCTTCTCATTATGTTTCCTGCTATGCTACTAAACTATGTGCATCAGTATGCACATAAATTTATCGTTAGTTGACCGTTAGGGTCCCAACATATAAACGCAGCTCTGATACCACTTGTAACATAGACACATAAATAAAAAAAATTATTATTTTACCCTCAATAGATAATTACTATAAACTAGGAGCATTCTTTTGAAAGAGAGTCACATCATTATTTAAGTTCTTAGCAACACTTAATTATATCCTTTAATCAATTATTTCATCAAACATCTATCCTCTATTATCATTATAACTCTAAACCTACTTACAAGATTCAACCTTAATTACATAATGTTTAATACATATATATATATATATATATATATATATATATATATATATATATATATATATATATATATATATATATATATATATATATATATATATATATATATATATATATATATATATATATATATATATATATATATATATATATATATATATATATATATCTTGCAATGTTGTTTATGGTAATGTCTGGATAGTTTAAGGTTTTCATTATAATGATACCCAACATTAAAATGTTAATTAACCGATGCATGAACCTTAACTTGGTCTCCATTGGCAGAATAGCTAGCATGATAGGGAAATTTGTTATGGATGTACCGAGCATTTACTCCACCCAACAACTATTGGATTCTATAGATAAGCTACATAGGTTTCAATGGTACCCAGTTAGACCTGGCACCATCGATCTCTCATGCAGGAGCATTAGGCTTAGAAATATCTTTGTATTTTAATAGACTTAGGGGTTTTGTGTTTTCAAAGGAGTTGGTTTCTTATCTGATGTTTTGAGTGATTTTAATGAGAATTAATGAAATATTGTGAGGAATTTTATAAATTTTCTCGAATGTTGGAGAACATGAGAGAATTAGGCTATTTGAGAATTCATAGGGATTGAGAGATTTAGGAATTAATTATAAATCCTAAATTAGAATTGGTTCATGATTTTAGGATGAAAGAGGATCCTTAGGGATTAGTTGAGTCAAGTGAGGACTTAGAAGATATTTAGGATTTTTTTGAGAAGATGGAGGAACTAAAACCAAAAATAGTTTCAGAACCTTTTGTATAAATTGTAAGCCTCAAAGGCATAAAAAGTAGTAGAGAGGTAGAAATAGAGTAGGATTCAGGAAAGTAGAGCTTGGATTGTAAAACTGCGGGAAAATTGGAGGAAGGAGGCCACTGATTGAATATCAGGCTAGAGAGAAATAAATCCTTTGTAATTATTTAAATTTTATATATACAAAAAAATTCGGTGTTAAATTAGGTGTGTATGTTTTGATTAATAAAGGCATGATGTGTATGTGAAGCAAAGGATTTGGCATCATATTTATATGCAGGAGATTGGAAAATGAAATACAAAAATACTATTCGATTGCGAGATAATGGATATTCAAACTTGGTTTGAATCAATAACAACAAGCTACCATCGATCACAGAATGGATCGATGGTGACCCATTAAAAGGGTGATCCTTCAAATCGATATAAAGTATGTTGAGGGTTTGATCCTAGAATGTGTAAGAAAATTAGGATCAATGCCAGAAAGGAGATTCAATTGCAGTGGAGAGATTATTTTTTTCACAATCGCATTTGTATGTTCAACATGAAATCCGAAGAAACAGAAGGATAATTTTGAGAAAGGGAACTGTGCAAACCATGAGTTGGTATTGCAGTGGAACCCTGCATAAATATTTTCATCACAAAAAAATGATGAGTATGTATGGTATGGCTATGTGAAATTATTTAAAATTACAACCATAGTTCTATTCAAAAACCCAATTCAAATGAAAGTAGCCACAATAGCGTAGAGGTGTGAAGAAGATGGTTTTATAAAAGCACATGTGGTTTTCGTGTAGGTTGAGAATGGTAACCAGTATTGAATAAAATCACGCAATAGGCCTCAGCGTGTGACACGTAGAAATCGATGGAATTTAAATACCACTTATTTCGCATGCTTTGAAGCCCTTAACTATCGAAGCTTAATTGAATGCGATATCCATGCGATCATAGACATCGGAGATCCGATGGTGTTTGCACCCGAAGTTGTGTAGAGGTTAACGAAGGTGTGGATGATGGTGGAAACAGGTAAGTTGTAAATGTAGTAGGACTCATATATTATTATTATGTTGGTGCTTTGGGTTTTACCCAAAGTCGAACTTTCGAATCAATGAAATGTTCGCATGGGCTCGAATGTATGATAGTTGGTAAATGTAGGCCGAAAGTCTATATTAATGTTTATTGGCATTCAGATTGGAGAGCACATATGAAAATTGAATAAAGGTTAGTGGATTGGTAAATCATTGACTCCAAACCTTAATGTGTGATTGGTACCTTGGTTTTTAACCAAATTCAAAGTAGTGATTAAGCGAGATTTTATTTCCGCTTCAAAGTTACAAGAAGAGCTTAAACTTTGATTAAGGATCGTGAATGGTATTAACAGGAAATACTTCCGCTTATAATTGTCACTCTGTTTGAGGTTTATTTTAACACATGAACGAGATAAGTATTTTGTTTTTAAGGTGAGAATGTGGGTATTTTCTACTATGGCAGCATCATTTTTGGTATCAGAGAAGGAAAAGCTCCTTTTGAGAATTAAAGATTTTTTTTTTTTAAATGCATGAGTGATGGGAAAATAAGAGGAGATCAGATTCTAAATCTGATAAGAAGCAGATAAACAGAATTGAAGTGAACAAGAATTTTCATAAATAAATGAAGGCAGTCCAATCAAAGTACAAGTGAATGAAGAGAATAAGGTCATGTAGGGATCTTGAAGGTGATATAATTTTAATCTGGTTTGAAAGTTGTGATTGCAGAATTCTAGTTGCAGACATGATAAAGACAAAGATTTTGATGATGATGACAATGAACCTAATATTCTAGCTAAAGGTTGGATAGGGAGAACAGCTGAAGTGTTCTCAAGAGAAGGTGAGTTGAGGATATAAGCCTAGAGAGAGTAGAAGAGAGTGCTCAAGAGCTTTCAGTGATAGTGAACTAGTGCTTGCCAAAAGACCAAGTCCAGAGAGGGGATTGGTGAGGTAAGTGGCAGCAGGGAGAACTTGTTGTTGCAGAGGCTTAATGCAACTCATAGTGAGTGAGGAGCTCATAAAGAAGATGATCATGGAGAATCAGAGAATAGGTTCTATAGAATTCCATAGAGATAAGATGAATGATGAGGATAGAAAAAGAGATATTGGAATGATGAAAGTACAATTGGAGGAACTAAAGGGATGGCTACAAGAAGAGGGAAACTAGAGAGGAGGATGGATCTTTCCACTAAAGGGAAAGAAGGTAATTTGGCAACCATTACAAATCAAGTGGAGGCAGAAAGAGATTGCCTTATGGAAGGAAGAACTCATATTTTTTGAGTCAAGGATAGAATTTGAGGATTCCACAAGTACATTTGTTCAAGGAGAAATGCTTAAAGAAGAAAATGAGACTAAAAGGTCTTGTGTTTTTAAAACTAATGAATTGTGTATGATTGTAGTTACATCACAGGATGATGAAAAAGCTTTAAATTTTTTTAAGGAGAAGAAGTTGAATCTAAATTATGTTCAGAATGATGCTGAGATAGCAAGATCTCAGAAAGAAATGAAGAGAGAGGGGTCTAATAGAAATATTTAGCAAAATATTGAAACAAAGGAAGAAGGACCATCTGATGATTCATGAACAGCAAGTGAAGGTATGGAAAGTTGTGTAAAGTTTCCAAATTCTACTCGAATTGAAATTGTTGAGTTATATAGAAAGTTAGATCTTCAAAGAAGAGAGTTAGAAAAGCAGAGGATCTATACTCAGGATAAATTGCTTTATATGAAAGACAAAGAAATTGTCATGAATGAAATTCAAGAAAAAGAGGATAAGGATGTAAGAATCATTCAGCAAATTGAACAAATTCATTATTGTGAACCAGAGCAGAGAGACATTCATGAAACAGATGATTAAAAGGAGAGACTAGCTAACAGTCTCATGGTGAAATTAAATCAACATACTAATGTGCTAACAAAGGAGTTAAATGAAAACTCAAAGCAGCATACTGAGATGTTGCCAGAGGAGGAAGAGACATTGAAACCTTGTATTTTTAATACTGATAATTCATGTGTTAGATATGCATACAAAGAAGGAAAACAAATGAAAAATGTTAGAGAATCTAATGAAAGGTAAACTATGTTAGATGAAAACATAGTGGAGAATCATCATTCTATCATGGTGATTGGTAGAATGGAGATAACCTTGGAAGCTAGGAAGAAAGACAGTGAAGATTTTCTGAGTCTTGAAAGAGACTTAGAACTACAAAAATAAGATTTGGTGACTGGATCATCAAATGAGACCATTGGGTCGTGTAATTTTGAAATTGATAATTTGACTATGTTTACAGGTGTTGCAGAAGACAATCCATCTCTTGTAATTTTTTTGAATGAAGATGAGCTGTTGCAGAAGAACGAAATCATAAATTCCAAGTAAGGTGAGACAGTCATGTCTCACATGAAATAACTTGTTATTATTGATGACAAGGAAGAGTTGGCTTGTCTGATTGGCCAAGAGAAGACCATGGAAAAGACTTTTAGAACTGCCACAGTGATGGAGAATCATAATTTTATTCTGATAAGGGATGAAGATACAGAGTTTGAGGAAATTGAATTGATTGACAGAATCAATGAAGAAGGTGAAGGACAATCACTGAAGGTTGTCAAAGAAGAAGAAGAAGGTTATGCTAAAACAAAATTGCAGCATATTGATAATATGAAACAAGTTCAAAGGAAATGGCTGAAATTCTTGCTCGAAACAATTATGCCAGAGAAAGGAATTGCAGACACTGAAGTGGAAATGTCTAGAGTTATGGAACAATGAATGATTATGTTGCTGTGGTTAAAGAATCAAAAAATAATTTATTTTTGAAAAATAAATTTGCGAATGGTAAGTAGAAGAGGAATGTTGCAGATGGAGATATATTCAAAGATATTCAGGAAGTTTGGGAGGTAGCAACATCTATAGCAACAGTAGCACCAAGAAAAGCAACAAAAACAATAGTATTGGCAGCAAGAAAAACAATGAAGGTAACATATGCATAAACATCTACAACAATGTCCAGAAAAATATTTACAGCAAATATTGAAAGCAAATGGATAGAGTATAACAAAAGGTAGAGTGGTTATCCTTCAGAAGATAACCTGAACATAGAGATTGAAAAAATAAGGAGGTTGATGATGAAGGTGCCTCAGAGGAAGACATCAGCAAGAAAGAAAAGTAACAAGAGCAAAGAAAATACAAGAACAGACTATGAAAGCATTGCTAGTTGAAAGATGTAGAATAAAATATGGAATCCTGGAGAAGTCCAGTAGAAGAATGATGTAGCTTATCGACAACACAAAAACAGAGTATCAGATCCAGGAGGCAAACGTTGGAAGCACATGATGAGGAGATCATGATAAATTTCTACTTTGGGAGTCTGATGCGGGAGCATTAGGCTCAGAAATCTCTTTGAATTTTAATAGACATAGGGGTCTTGTGTTTTCAAAGGAGTTGGTTTCTTCTGTGATGTTTTGAGTGATTTTAATCAGAATTAATTAAATATCGTGAGGAATTTTGTAAATGCTCTCGAGTGTTGGAGAACATTAGAGAATTAGGCTAGTTGAGAATTCATAGGGATTGAGAGATTTAGGAATTAATTATAAATCCTAAATTGGAATTGGTTCATGATTTTAGGATGAAAGAGGATCCTTAGGGATTATTTGAGTCAAGTGAGGACTTAGAAGATATTTAGGATTTTTTTGAGAAGATGGAGGAACTGAAACCAAAAATATTTTCAGAACCTTTTGTATAAATTTTAAGCCTCAAGGCATAAAAAGTAGTAGAGAGTTAGAAATAGAGTAGGATTTAGGATAGTAGAGCTTGGATTGTAAGCCTACGAGAAAATTAGAGGAAGGAAGCCACTGATTGAATACCAGGCCAGAGAGAAATAAATCCTTTGTAATTATTTAAATTTTATATATAGAGAGAAATTCAGTGTTGAATTAGGTGTGTATGTTTTGATTAATAAAAGCATGATGTGTATGTGAAGTAGAGGATTTGGCATCATATTTATATTCAGGAGATTGGAAAATGAAATACAAATAGAGTATTTGATTACGAGATAATGGATATTCAAACATGGTTTGAATCAACAACAACGAGCTACCATCGATCACAGAATGGATCGATGGTGACCGATTAAAAGGGTGATCCTTCAAATCGATATAAAGTATGTTGAGGGTTTGATCCTGGAATGTCTAAGAAAATTTGGATCAGTGCCAGAAAGGAGATTCAATTGCATAGGAGAGGTTACCGTTTTCACAATTGCATTTGTATGTTCAACATGAAATTTGAACAAATAGAAGGATAAATTTGCGAAAGGGAACTGTGGAAACCATGAGTTGGTATTGCAGTGGAACCCTGCATAAATATTTGCATCGCAAAAAAATGATGAATATGTATGGTATGGCCATGTGAAATTACTTGAAATTAGAACCATAGTTTTGTTTAGAAACCTAATTCAAATGAAAGCAGACATGATGGCGTAGAGGTGTGAAGAAGATGGTTTTATAAAACCACATGTGGTTTTCATGTAGGTTGAGAATGGTAACTGGTATTGAAGAAAATCACATGATAGACCTCAGCATGTGACACGTAGCAATCGATGGAATTTCAATACCACTTATTTCGTGTGCCTTGGAGCCCTTAACTATCGAAGCTTAATTGAATGCAATATTTTTCTGATCATAGACATTGGAGATCTGACGGTGTTCGCACCGAAGTTGTGCAAAGGTTAACTAAGGTGTGGATGATGATGGAAACAGGTAAGTTCTAAATGCGGTGGGACTCAAATATTATTATTATGTTTGTGCTTTGGGTTTTACCCAAAGTCAAAATTTTGAATCAATGAAATGTTCACGTGGGCTCAAATGTATGATAGTTGGTAAATGTGGGCTGAAAATTTATATTAATGTTTATTGGAATTCAGATTGGTGACCGCATATGAACATTGAATAAAGGTTAGTGGATTGGTAAAGCATTGATTCCAAACCTTAATGTGTGACTGGTACCTTGGTTTTTAACCAAATTCAAAGTAGTGATTAAGCGAGATTTTATTTTCGCTTCAAATTTACATAAAGAGCTTAAACTTTGATTAAGGATCGTGAATGGTATTAAGAGGAAATACTTCCGCTTATAAGTGTCCCTTTGTTTGAGGTTTATTTTAACGCATGAATGAGACAAGTATTTTTTTTTTAAGGTGAGAATGTGGGTATTTGCTGCTGTGGTAACATCAACCCCCTTTTAGATCAAGGCTCTACAATTCCGACGGGAAATGACTTGAATAATCACGCCAACCCTAACTTAGTTTATCATTTTCATTTCTTTGTCTTCATAGAGAAAACCCCTTCAGCTCTGAGGTATAATTTTATGGCTTGATGCCAGTCTTTGGTCCATGCGCTGGGCTTCATCACTACGGAGATGGCCAGGTATTCGACTGGTTTCATAAAGATACTGAAATGGTTACATCATCCGGTTAACTAGTTGCACAGTGATGAGAATTCTCGGAAGAGAAGGACTATGAAATTCAAACTCATTGTTCCATGCCCTTATACCCGCGCTTTCTGCACGCACTTCACATGCACAATCAGGTAAAAGTAAACCCTTTCAATCTTTATTAATTTTGAAACTTCACTTGTTCTCACTGTAAGCGAGGTTTATCTCTCTGTTGGTTAATTTATTTAACTCTTTGGTTCTGTTGTATTACCATATTGCTCAGCTTGTAGATTTGGAAGCATGAAGATATCCCTTTATCAGTTTAACCTCTCTTTCTCTTGTTATTATTAGATTGTTTTCTCATTATCGGGTGTTAAGTTTGTTTGTTTAACACAGTCACTTCCGCACATTAATCCCTTCTACGCATTGATTACTTGCAGGTCAATAATCGCGACCCATTGTCTTATGTGTCCATGTTTTTCTTGTTGATTTTGATGGGTCTCCTTCAACCTACAATAGATGTCCTTGTTCATCCCTCCAGGTACATCGAGGGACAGCTGCCTCTCATCAAAAGTCCTTCTTCATGTGCAAATTTTAAGATTTATTTGACAGTTTATACTGGAGAATTGTAATATCAAAATATGTATTTAGGAATAGTTCGTGTAGTGATGTAATGACAGTAACAGTTTTCCTTAGCCGAGGATTCTGGTTTTAAGCTATAATAACTTCCCGCACTTATACTTTGTTCTAAGAAATTTTATGGAATTTTGTCTTATTTAAGCTTATTCTTACACTTATTTTCCTTATGTAAAACCTCTTTACTCATTTCTCTCTAAATGGTAATAAATACCGAATGCGATTTTGTTCTTAGAAGATTTTCTTATGTATACAATATGCGTATGAAGTTAGACAGTGTACCTTACAATGGTTCCACATTGCAAATGGGTAGTCTATAATTTCGAATTTAGTTTGAATCCTTGTCGAATTTTTCTACATTTAACTTATACACCTCTACATGCATTTCTTTATAAATATTTGTTCAATCTTCAAGTCCAAGATTAGTTCTTTTGAGATAAAATGTTCTTGTCTTATCTTATATCTATTATCTAGCATTTTTTTTCTTTCATTTAAGATTTACCAATACAGTCGACCAAATTATAAAATTCCTTAGGGTTCTGTGGTGACTGGACCACCTATCTTTAGTCTGAGTATAGAACTTTAGTAACAAAAGGGTGACGCGTATCGGGTTGGGAATTTACCTTCAACTCGATACCAACAACTTCTTCCACACCACCATTGGTAAATTCTAGTTTCCACATATTTTATAATACAGAGTTTGTTTTTTCTCCTTTACTTAGTCTTCATACAGAGAAGAAATCTATTCATCTTTAAAAGGCCTTCGAACAAAATAATGATTCCTGTTTGTGAATTATAGTTTCTACTTGTTGTTTGGTTCTTTGATACAAATCTACAGTGTATGTTTACCTTAAAAGAAAATCCTCTGCAAATTTCTATCATACATAGGTTTTTTTATAAACTATGCAATTATAATACACTAAACCTGTACTTTATACAAAGTCAATCATTTTTTCTTTATCTTAATATTTTTTTTCTTCAATATGAGACAGATCCCACAATAATAAAAGCCTTTTCTTGTATTAAATAAAGGTTTTCTGTAGGTACAACTTAGAAATATTCACCTGTCTATTATTAAATAAAAATAATAATCACTGTTTAAGTAATAATAAACGAGACAGTCTCTATTTAAATAAAATTAAATTAAACAGTCACTTATCTGAATGATGTAGTTGGATATTGGTGTCCACCCAACCTTGAAGAGAGGCTATTACGTCCTTTTCTTGCCCCCT
Organism: Pinus albicaulis; assembly: GCA_034641835.2. Classification (NCBI taxonomy): domain Eukaryota; kingdom Viridiplantae; phylum Streptophyta; class Pinopsida; order Pinales; family Pinaceae; genus Pinus; species Pinus albicaulis. The sequence goes on along the minus strand of CM076580.1, from coordinate 16,280,786 downwards.
TGCTCCACCCTGAAGAGGTACCAGATGACAATATATTTTCTATTCGAATTCTGACTCCAAGACCGCTAGAAATATTTAGGAATCTCATCGAGTGTTTTCCACTGGTTTCTACCAGCTCAAGAAAAATATCCACTCCGTCCTTTTCCCATGAACAAAACCCCTATTCCTCACTGGGATGAGTCTCTTATCTCTAGAGGAGCAGGTAACTGTTCAAACTGTCTAACCACTTTTTCAATTCTTGGAGAACATTTACCAACAACCTTTTCACTTTTAATTTCCATAACCAATTTATTATTCATAATTAAAAAGCAATAAAAATTAAATTTTCTCGAAAATAACAATTGTCTCAGTATTTTTTCCTTTAAACAATATTAAAAATCATTTTAACTAGTTAACAACTAGTTAGCAATAATTGTGGTTGTCACAGTTTCTAAGGAAAATAGAGGAAGCCTAGTCATTTTAATGAAAAGAATGAAATTTTGACGAACATGCATTGATGGGTCTGACTGTGTTTTTAATTCATATTGGAAATAAGGGAGGGTCGCGTGTTCTCTTTGGGAAAATCCACAAGAAAATGAGCACAAAAATAAGTTTCTTAGAATGGCTAAATTGTTATTTATCTTTTTTTTTTTCAGTTAATTAATGTTGATTCATGTATCTAATATTTTGCATCTAAGGTCTAATCCAACGTTCATTTCTCTTACATCAATGTCTCTAGCACACTTTTCTCATGTGTGTGTGTGTGTGTGTGTGTATAATTTATTATTATTATTATTATTATTATTATTTTTTTTTTTTTTTTTTTTCTGAAATACCTATTCCATGTTATATGCCTTATAACACTTGTACCAAATTAATCATCTCACTCATTTAGAACTATAAGTGTTTATAAACTAGGCTTGGAGCCTATACTTGTGGCCAATTTAAACCAAAAGCGAGAATATATATATATATATATTGCATAGTGACCCACTAGCTCCTTAGCCTTAGTATAACGATAATCATGCATCAATCAGTGCCCACATCCACCCTTGTTCCCATAAAAGGTAGATCATATTGTTAGATTAGACCCAAATTTTGATAGGTAGAATAATAGTTATCAAGGTTGAGTTTTTACATGAAGAAAAAGAAGTTGTATGTGCCTTATTCTCAACAAACTCTATAGTTTAACACCTTTTTTAGTGTAATTTTTATTAATCGAGCATGTATTTCTCGTTTCTATGGGAATTAACTTTATAGAATTTAAAATTTATCTTTGTGAACGTCTAAAATATTACATTTATATGTCTTTAGAAGAAACTTATTACAGATAATATCTTTGGAATATTATTTTTCCTTTTATACTAATATTGACATGAAAAGGTACATGGATAGGGATGAGGTAATTACACAGTAATAATCCGTACAAGTGCCCTATCTAGACTTTGATGAAACATAATTGTAGCCTTATTTTCTCGAATATTTCTTCAAGATTTTCTCATAGTTCTTTAACCACAATTTCATGTTTACTTAATTCAAATTTATTTTGTTCAAGGATAGCTCAATTGGTATCACTATAGCTAACACATTTTGGATACATAATTTTTTCTCCCATACCCAACCTATATAGTTGTCTCACTCAAAACCCTGTTTCGAAGGATATTAAGAAAAAAAATCAATATATTATTTGTTGTGTACCTTTTGTCATATATGTATATGTTATAAATCTAAAGAATTAAAGGAATTTATCTTTTTAACATTCCCATCTCCTATTCATGAGAGACAGTAAGGAGTATTTATCCAAAGAATATTCCATGAATCTAGCTTATTACAGTTAGAACAAATCACTGTGGAACTTACATTTTTTTCTTCTAACATTCCTTTTGTCCATTATTAGAATACTACATGTTACGTGTTGGAAATACTCCCAACCACCACCATGAATAAACTGGTAGCAGCCGATAGTTACATTGATTTTTGTTGCAGGGAAGGACAAGCTTAAGATTCAAATCCATAGGCATTTTCACGCAATATCAGAAAACATAGTACCTAACCCTTACTCTGCGTTATTCCTTACCCACCTCATTCAACTACCTTTTGCATGCATATCACAGCCTTGAAGTTTAATCTTTACCTCTTAAGACTTCATCATAACTTAAGCTTCCGCCAATGCGATATCTAGTGGGACCCTCAACCTTATCGTATTACGAAAATGCATGCAAACCTTTGTTATTGCTTTATTCCTTACATTTTTCCATTGCACACTTCCCAACGTTTACTACCTACACATCGCACTTCACACATATTAGAATTTAAATTTTAGGCCCCACATGAAAAGTTACGATTTTGTGATGCGACATCATCATCGCACATAGAAAATCTTAAATATTTCATTTTGCATGACTTAATCTTTACCCTTTAGTGCCTACATTTCGCACTTAACATATTTTCTAAGTTACCTTTTCTGCGTCCGCAAGTTATTTCATTTAGGTTGTGATGGGATCTAAATCACACGTCACAAGCTCAGGAGGATAGCACCCACAAAGTAAATTTTATAGGTTGTGATGTGATCGCAATCGCATATTGCAAAGCTCAACGAAGAGCGGCCACAAGTTAAGATATTTAAGTTGCGATGCGAATATGCCATTACATATCACAATTTCAAGAACTTAAGTCTTCCCATATGCGCCCAGTTAGAATTTAAAATCATTGAAATTTGATTTTCGATGAGGGTGTGGACATGATGTGGTTACAAAGCTGAAACCCATAAAATTTCAAGTCCGATAGTTTTTGTTTTGTACGCATTTTTGTGTAGAAATAGAAGAGTAGAGCGGAAGGATGATTTCATTCTTATATGTCTATTCCTACATTGAATACCATTAAATCTTTAGGATCTAACCATTTTTTATTAAAGAAATGTATTATTCATATGTTTAATCAGATGAATGAAAAAAACTGAAGTTTTCCTCTCCTGTGTGTGCTCTTACTCTGTCTGTGTGAATCTTATTTCTGTAATATTGCATTCTCTATGTTGAAAGGGGGAAACACATCCCTATGTTGTTTATTTCCATTTTTCAATATGGTATCAGACTAGACCTAGGGTCTTAGTGAAAGAAAAAGCTCTTTACTAAAGAAGCTGAAATATTGTTTTGAAGAAGCGGATTCTCCAATAGTGAGAGGGTTTTCTTTACACAGTCAAGATGACGGCAGCAGGCACAAGCCTGACTAATCCTCAACTACCACAGTTGAATGGGAAGAATTATGATTATTGGGCCATTACAATGAAGGCCCTATTTGCTTCACAAGATATTTGGGATCTAGTGGTAAATGGTTTCCAAGAACCAGTAGATGCAGCGGCACTTAATGCTTTGACACAAGCAAAAACAGATTTGTTGAGAGATAATAAGGAGAAGGACTCCAAAGCCCTCTTATATATTTTCCAAGTAGCACATGAGAGTATTTTCCCAAGGGTTGTAGCAGCAGCGAAGTCCAACGACACATGGGATACCCTCCAGAAAACCTACCAAGGCATGACAAAGGTGAAGTCAAGAAAACTTCAAATGCTGAGAAGATATTTTGAAACTATTTCTATGAAATAGTCTGATAATATAAACTTAGTTTTTACACATGTGATTGGTTTGGTTACCCAAATCAGGTCTCATGGTGGGACACTTGAAGAAATGATACAATAGAGAAAATCTTCTGTGAAAAAAATCACATCCAGCAATTTGGTCGACGCTGTTGAGAAGACTAATCATCACATTTGCATTGAAGATGCTAAGGTGATTGCGAAGATCGACCATTTCCACCACCGCAAGTTGCGAGAAGCCTTGGAAATCGAAAAGAGGCCTCTCAACCTGAACATGGATGATGGGTGGATGGTTAGCAGGTGTTGGATTCCTGCTCTTCATTCCTAAAATTAAAATAAAATAAATTTATGTATTATTTATTTATTTATTTTATTTATTTTTATATTATTATTATTATTATTTTAAATATATATATATATATATATATTTTTTAAATTTATTTATTTATTTATTTATTTATTTTATTTTTTTTTAAATTTTAATTTATTATTATTATTATTATTTTATTATTTTTAAATCTATAAAATAAATATATAAATAAGTAAATAAATTAATAAATATTAATAAAATAAATTAAAATAAAAATTATTAAAAATTAAATTATTATTATTTATTTAATTTAATTTTTAATTTTTATTATTATGATTGTTATTATTTTTATTATTTTTTAATCCTTTATGTTTTTAAATAATATTAAACAAAATAAATATTTTAATTTATTATTATTATTATTATTTTAAAATTGAAATATTCCTTTATTTATTTAATCTTCTAGAATATTTTGAATGATTCCTATTGTAAATTAAATAAAAATTAAAATTAAAATTAAAAATAATATTAAATAATATTCATATTATAAACTTTAATCTTTTTATATATATTTCTTGACTTTTTATTTTTTTGGCTTTGATTTAGTCTAACTAGCCGTTATTTTTCAACGGCTAGTTGGAGCTTCTCAGATCTATTTAATTGGGTCTCTTGATCAGATTTTTCATCAAGTCCTGATGATGAACCACACTGGCTGGTTCGAAACGCGTCGACCAAATTTATTTGGATGTGATTTTTACCGAAAGATTTTTTCTCAATTTATGGATCATGGGTACAATATTCCAAATGATAATAGTTGAGAAATTCTTAATAAGTCTACCATCAAGGTTTGATGCCATATTTGTGGCCATAGAAGAGACAAAGGATATCTCAAAATTTTTAGTGGATGAGCTTCATGCATCACCGATGTATCATGAGAAATGACTGAAAAGAGCAAAAATATCCTCATTGGAGCATGCATTTAAGACACAAATATCTTTTGGTTAAGGTGGAGGTCGAGGAAGACCAAACTACTAAGCAAGAGGAAGAAGCCCAGATAGAAGTGGAAGAAGCAACCCTACAAGCACAAGTGGAAGGGGCAGCAATTCAAATCCAAGCCAAGGCTCAAGCTAGAATCAAGCACAAGGAAAGAGGTATGATAATTCTCATGTCAAATTTCATTATTGAAAAATGTGTGGTCATTGTGCAAATGGATGTAGAAAGAAGAAAAATAACATGGGTAGTAAACCATGTGTAAATTTCACAAAAGAAAATCAGAAACATGAATATTTGCTTTTAGCTTGTAATGTAGCAGAAGAAAAACAAGAAGATATATGGTTCTTAGATTCAAGGTGTAGTAACCATATGACTGGAAACATAGCAATGTTTCCCAATCTAGATGAAAGTGTAAAAATATAAGCGACATTGGGGACTGATAGGAAAGTCTCTGTCATGGGAAAAGGGAGAGTAAATGTTCTGAAAATAAGGAAAATAATAAGTTTTTTCCATATCTCTATTATGTACCTTGCTTGAAATGTAACCTTCTAAGCATTGGACATCATATGCAAAAGGGCTACAATGTTTTTTTTTAAAGATGATGGTTGCACAATCATGGATAAACCTCCAAGTAGACACCTCACTGCAAAAGTGCATATGACAAGAAATAGAATGTTTCCTCTCAAGATGAGATCAAACTTGAAGGAGGTGTTGTAGCAGCTGTGACACAAGAAATATTTCATGAAGAAGTGAAAGATGAGAACTGGTTAAGGCATTTGAGATTCGTTCATCTCAATTTCAGAGGTTTGAACTTGTTACATAGAAAAGGCATGATAAAGGGATTACCACTTATAGAGAAACCAGATATCCTATGTGAAGGATGCATCTTGGGAAAACAACATAGAGAATCATTTCCGGTAGGAAATTCAATAAGGGAAAAGGCACATTCGGAGATTGTCCACTCAGATTTATGTGTACCAATGGAAACACCATAATTAGGTGGCAGTCATTGTATTTTGACATTTATAGATGATTACACAAGGAAGAAATGGGTCTATTTTCTAAAACAGAAAAGTGAAGTCTTTGAACGGTTCAACCACTACAAAGCTCTTCTCTAGGAGCAAAGTGGACACTACATAAAAGTTTTGAGAACTGATAGAGGTGGAGAGTATATCTCCAAAGACTTCCTACATTTCTTTAAGGAGCATGGAATGCACAAGAAATTTACCACAAGGTATACAAATCAACAAAATGGTGTACCAGAAAGAAAGAATAGGACCATCATGGACACGACAAGAAGTATGTTGAAGGAAAAGAATTTTCCAAATGTTTATTGGGCATAAATTTTCTCTTGTGCAACATATATCATAAATATATGTCCAACCAAAAGTGTTATGAATAGAGTTCAAGAAGAAGCATGGAGTGGAACAAAGCAATTTGTCACTCACATGAGAGTGTTTGGATGTGTAGCATATGTACATGTCCCCGATCACTTAAGGAAGAATTTGGACATCGAATGGGAGAAATGCATATTTCTTGGGTATAGTGATGAATCGAAGGCTTCCAATATCTATAATCAATCTACCAAGAAATTAATAATTAGTAGAGATGTTCAATTCATAGAAGAAGATGCTTGGGATGTAAGTTTAGTGAAGATAGTGAATGTGAAGACATGTATGTATCATGAAGAGAAAGAGGAATAGACAACAGCAAGTAATTCCTCAACAATAACTCCTCCTCCACCCAAAGAATCTAAACAAATCATGCCACAAGAAAACAATAGAACAACATTGAGAAACCAAGGAAGTGCTTCTCCAAGCACACCACAGGGATCAACAACTCCCTCAAGCTCAAGTGCAACTCCAAGCACATCTTCCGCAGATATAAGAAGACCAAAATTCAAAAATTTAAGTGAAATTTATGAGCAAGAAGAAGTTGATAGTAATGTTGGTCTGAATTATTTATGTGCATTATTTTTTCATTTATATGATCCAATCCATTTTGAAGATGCATTAAAAGAAGAGAAATGGATTGAAGCAATGAATGAAGAAATAGGAGCAATAGAAAGAAATGACACATGGGAGTTAGTGGATCTCCCACAAGGAAAATAATTTATTGCAGTGAAATGGGTCTATAAGACCAAGAGAAAGATTGAAGGCAAGATATAAAGGCACAAAGCAAGGCTAGTTGTCAAAGGCTACAAGAAGCAACAAGGAAGAGACTATGAGGAAATATTTGCACCAGTTGCAAGGATGGAGACAATGTGGATAGTGTTTTCTATAGCATCACAAAAAAATAGGAAAGTTTATCAAATGGATGTCAAGTCAACATTCCTGAATGGAGTGCTGAAAGAGGAGGTGTATGTTGAACAACCTCCTGGCTATAAAATAGAAGGCCAAGAACACAAGGTGTGTAAGTTGCGGTAATCTCTTTATGGGCTAAAGCAAGCACCAAAATCATGGTATAATAGGATTGATGCTTACCAGATGGACAATGGGTTAGACAAGTGTGATGGTCAGCCAACACTCTATATCAAAGAAAATGACGGTAAAATTCTTATTATTGTTTTGTATGTATATGATTGGATTTTTACAGGAAACGATGTTTCTTTCATTGTTGATTTCAAAGCGGTCATGAAAAGTGAGTTTGAAATGACTGATTTGGGATTATTAAGATATTTTTTGTGCATTGAAGTAAAAAATCACAGAAGGGAATTTTTATCTCCGAAGAAAACTATGTTGCAGAAATTTTAAAAAGGTTCAATATGCAGAGAAACAAGCCATCATCAACTCCAACTATCATGGGGTTGAAATTGAGCAAGGAAGATTGTGACAAGAATGAAAATCGACATTGTACAATATCATGGTTGGAAATATAATGTATTTGACTACAACTAGGCCTGATATAATGTGTGTAGTAAGTTTCATATCCAGATTCATGGAAACACCCAAGGAGACACATTGGAAAGCATCCAAGAGAATATTGAGGTATGTAAAGCGAACGAAGGAGTATGGTGTTCTATACTCCGCAGCTGATGATTTTAAGCTGATTGGTTACACCGACAGTGATTGGGCTAGAAGCTTTGATTAGAGAAAGAGCACATGAGGGTATGTTTTTCATTTGGGATCGGAAGCAATTTCATGGGCTTCCAAGAAGAAGTCAATAGTTTCATTCAACAGCCGAAGTTGAATATGTACCAGCAACAACAACAAAATGTCAATTTGTTTGGATGAGAAAGATGCTGAGGGATTTATGTCATGAACAAGACAAAGGAACCACAATTTTCTGTGATAGCAATTCAGCAATTGCATTTTCAAATAATTATGTTTTCCACAAGAGAATAAGTCATATTGATGTCAAATACCATTTCAAAAGAGAGTTATTTAATAATGGTGAAATTGTGTTACATCATTGTAGGTCATAAGAACATTTTGCAAATATCCTCATAAAGCCATTAGGACATAAAAATTTTGTTTATCTTAGAAAGTGTCTCGGAATGGTTAATGGCAGCAATTGTGAATAAGGGGGAGTGTTTGAAATACTCCCAACCACCGCCATGAATAAACTGGAAGCAACCCACACTCACATTTATTTTTGTTGTGGGGAAGGATGAGCTTAGGATTCAAATCTATAGGCATTGTTACGCAATATCATAAAACATAGTACCCTAACCTTACTCTACATTATTTCCTTACCCACTGCATTCACTTACCTTTTGACCACATATCGCAGCCCGCTAGTTTTAGCCTTCACCTCTTAAAAATTTTCCATAAATTAAGTTTTTGCTTATGTGATATCTGGTCGGACCCATAACCTTACCACATTACCAAACCATGTGCAAACCTTTGTTAGTACCTTAGTCATTACCTTTCTCCATTTTTTACATCTCGATCTTTAAGTGCCTGCATATCACACTCCACACATATTATCATTTAAATTTTAGGCTCCACACCAAAACTTGCGATGTTGGGATGCAACATCCTCATCGCACATCACAAATATTATATATCACACTTCACATGATTACCGTTTACATTCCACCACCCACATTTCTCACTTTGCATATTTTCCAAATTACCTTTTTAGTGCCAGCAAGTTATTTCATTTAAGTTGCGATGTGATCACAATCACATATCGGAAAGCTCAACATATAGTGTCTGCAATTTAAAAGATTTAGGTTGCGATGCGATCGTGCCATCACACAACACAATAGAAATAAATTAAGTTTTCTTGTATGTTCCCAGTTAAAAGTTAAAATAATTGAAATGAGATTTGCGATGAGGGAATGGATGCGATCTGGCTTCAAAGTTGAAACCCATAAAATTTCAAGTCCGTCAATTTGCATTTTGTGCGTAGTTTCGTGTAGAAACAGAAGAGTAGAGTAGAAGGGCCATTTGGTTTTTATATCTTCATTCTTGCATTGAATAACATTAAATCTTCAGGCTTTGGCCATTTTGTATTAAATGAATTTATTTTTCATATGTTTAATGAGATGAATGAAAAAACTGAATTTTTCCTCTCCTGTGTGTGTTCTTGCTCTATCTGTGTGAATCTTATTTCTCGAATATTGCATTCTCTGGGTTGTAAGGGGGAAAAACATCCCTCTGTTGTTTATTTCTAGTTCCCAACATTTTATTCCTCATGAATCAATTTGTTTTCCAAGTATTTATTTATTTTAAAAAAATAATTTGAAAATGGATAACACTTAATTTTATTGCATAATCACTAGAATTTAAGAATTTGGGACAATTGCTTTCCTTATTGTTTCCATGGTAGTCGAAATGCTATACTAGTGGCAGTTCCAATGTCATAGGTGTTCTACTATATTTCTGAAATTCTATTTAAGTACAGGGGCTACGTGTATAGTCAATATATCTTGGTCTCCCCATGTTTTTATCTACTCTATTTTAGAGTTAAGTTGTTTTCTGTGATGGAAACCGTGGTGGGAAGTCTTTACTTACTCACTTAAGATCCTCTAAACTTTAGTTTCCTCCTTTGTGGTAAGTTATATAATTCAAATTTTGACCAAGTCTAATTAAAAAAATGGCAAACCTTCAATGCATTACCCTTTTTTTAAGATATATGTGTACCCAATCTTCTTATACTTAATTTACTATTCACTGGGTGGTACAAAACACAAGCTATTATGTAATTTCATATTTACCATTTTTCCAGAAGTATAAGGCTGAAAAATCATATCATTTCTCATCTACTATTTTTTTTGTTTACCCATAATATTTTCTCCTTACTCCTCCCATTTGTTTCAATGTGGCTTGAGGAGACAGTCCTAGAAAACAACATAATCTGAACCTAGCTAATTAAACTTATATTGTTTCATAATCATACCAAAATATGTCCTCTGCAATGGATGAGCCATTATTATTGTTAAATTTGTGGAATACTAAAATGGTCTTATTCCCATGGCCTATAAACACACTCAATGTTTCAATCCCATTAGGTCTGAGAGTCGAGCCTAAGACTCTCATATCACTTGTAATATACCTCCATTCATATTTTTTTTGTTCCATTGGTATATACTTATTTACTCCCATTTCCCATTCTCATTTGTGCATAAACTATTATGATATCCATAATATGTTTTTTTGTTGTTGTGAAGGGTGTAAATAAGATTCATATTAAGCTAATCTCCTCTCTACTTTAATACACAACTCCCTTTATGTATATATCCTCTTTTAACACCTATGATTAAATTATACATAATTAGATTATTATATAATGTTTTACAAACTATGCGACATTCTAATGGTAACCCTAATTATCAAGTGGTGCCTATATGTAATCACACCCAATAATATTATGTATGGGGTTCCCTAATCCCCTCGCTTACAATCTCACTACGATTCCATGGTTATCTTGATGATTTTCTCTATGGAATATTTGTGTCTACATTATTAACTATTACATCAATCTTAAATTTTGTGGTTAATGGCACTACAAATGGTGTACAATGCAATTCCCTTGGACATTGCACAATGACTGTGGTCCTACCACGTCTCCCTTATCACAAGGCTTTCACATGGGACAAAGGTGGGTTGTTAGAGGGGTTTTTATTAATGGTTCTGATTGATCCATGGCTCTCCAACGGTGCAGATTTGTCTTGAAAACCCAAAACCCCTTTCCTCTTTGTCTACCCACTCATGTGCATGTGGATCTAGCGTGGCTCCCTCATGACCCTGTCTATGGATTCTTGGCAAGGAATTTATCAAGGATGCGTATAAAATTTAACAGATGTGGTGATATTATACTCTCCGCATTGCCTCATCATCTAGCCTTACACTCCAATCTCAACACTTGAATATAATAGTTGTAATGTAGGTATGATTCCTAGACTGTTATCGGGTACCTTAGTTTAGCATTCCAGTCACATTTCCTTATCACAAACCACTCGAATATGCCTATCAATAATACCGTTACTTTGATTGCATATATACCTTTCTAGTTTTTGCATTGCAAAATTGTTTTTCAGCGTTATTTTTTTTTTACATTTCAGGTTTGTTATCTTTACACACCCACTACACCGAATGTTAAGGTGGGTGTACCATATTTGGTTCACCATTTATTTATGGGTGCTATATCTTATAGGTGTCAATTGGTTTCCATATCTTTTAATTTTTTTTTTTAGTTTAACTTCCTCTCCACATAGGGCTAGGTATGAATCCTCTCTTGGTCTTGGTACACTATTTTAGGGAGGCTCTCATATATGTCTTGATGTCCCATGATTTTAGCTCATTCTTTCCAGCCTATGAATACTAGAGGTCCAATTGTGCACCCATGTCGACGGTCGCAGGTGTATACTCCTCTCCATATTATCAATACTTGGATTTTCGTAATGTTTCGTCACCCCTTTAACTTAATCATGTTGTATCCATAGTATTAAAATTGCCTGGGTCAAACTAGATGGTAATACCCTTGGCCAGTCAAAATCGGTCCAAAAATCTTGTTTGTACCCTTCTTTCACCATTTTTTCCAGTCAAACCAGTGTTGACCGACCAGTTAAGGATGGAACCGGACGGTTTATCCATAAACCCGTTGGTTCCGTCCTTAACCAGAGGGTCAGCTGCCAAGGCCACAAAAGGGATCCATGCAAGGTTATTTTGTTGGTTTATGGTTGTTTTGGAGGGAAGTGGAGGGTTTTTTCCCTCCAAAAACACTCTCTCCAATCCTTTATAAGAAAGGTAAGCCTCTCATTTGTCTCACACCATCTCATTTGGATATTTTGTGAGTTTGATTGAGAGGTTGGGGAGTGTTGATTTTTTTTTGGAGTAGTGGGATAGCATACTATTTGAGGCTTGCCGCTTGAGCTAAGTAGTAGCCATCATGCCTCCAAAAGGAAAGAATACTGCATGGGCTCATTGTGATATGATTGATGGCAAAATAATTTGCAAATATTGCCAAAAATATTGAGCAGGAGGGGGTATTTACAGGTTCAAGCAACACTTGGCTGGGATAGGAGGCCATGTAAATCCATGTGGAGCACCAAATGAAGTAATAGGGCATATTAGGGCAGAATACATTCAAAATTTTTAGACTCAAGTCACTGAACCAATAGAGAGGTTTGTGATTGGAGTAGTTGCAAATTTTGGCAGTTGAGAGTTGGGAGACTCAAGTTCAACCAACTGAGTTTGAACTTTGATCATGATTAGAAGTTTCAGGTGATAATTTTGATCATTAGTTATAATTTATTAATACCATATATGAATAATTATAGTAGACTGTACTATGTAGGCCAATGGCCTCAATGCTCATAACTTGTAGCATTGTTTTTTGACTTTGTGGGTCATTTGGAGCCTCATTGCTTATGTATTTTTTCGATGATATGTATTGCACTCAGTGCCATTTGATATATTCACCTTTACATGGTATATAAATGAGAAAAATTTGGATATTTTGTCTCTATTGGCTTGGAATCATGGTGGAAAATCTTAGAAATATTTTTCTTATTAAAAAATAATTATTTAATGTATCTTTTTTAAAACTTTTTCGTTTAGACTTGATTAGTACCGGTTAGACTGGTTCTAGTCCAGCTACCAGTTCATTAGGTCCACTCATCTGGTCAGCGGTTCTAGTTTTTAATACTATGGTTGTATCCCTTCTAGTTTCCAAGGAATTTTCTCGAATTATCATTTCTGCAGGTAATAAGTTTCACCCCTACTTTGCTTGACATTATAGCTTATGCGTAAGGTTTCAAGAAGTTTCATTCCTTAATTATGTTTCAAGTGAATTTTTTTTTTTATGTTTTTATTTTTGTAATTGCACAGGTATGAAGGTTCACATCATTTTCTTGTAAAGGTTCTCTGGTTATCACTCTCGTACTACCAAACTAATTTACTCATTTTTTTCGAGGTGGAAGATTCCTACAAGGTTTCACGTCGGCTCACTTTTTCTCCCACCCGAGTGATGGGTCTTGTGATAGCCTTCTGTTGATGGTATTTTAGGGTTATATATTAATTATTTTATGTCTCATTTGTTATCTTGATTACAAGGAATATGTGATTGTATAAGGGGCGTAATACACCTTTTATTTATTTGTATGACTTACTCCTGTGTGTTATCATCCTATAGTATCTTCTATTAATTTTAAATATTGTGGTTGTGTTAGGGGATGCCAAACCCAAATTGTAGAAATTGTACATTAGGTTGAAATTTGGTATATGTTGGGTTTCCTTTCAAGGGCTCATTAATTTGACATTGTAAATGCCTCTAAAGTTTTCCTAAGCATGTATATTAATTTGCTTACTTATAATTCAATTGTGTTATAATGGTAATGTTATATTGGTAAAATATTACTACCGATTTCCACACTTTCTTTTGTTACCAATTTTATCCTTTTGGAATTAATACTGATACTTAAAAATATAATTATTCATTGCTGTGATAGTCGTTGTACCATATAAATCAATTATGGTGAAAGGATTCATAGTTGTGATATCTTTATATCTCTTATGGTAGTATCCTACTGTCCATTTAATAATTGATGTATGATTCATGTATTTCAAATTTTAACAAAAAATCACTTTCTCACCTTAGAAGAAAGGTGTATATGACCTTTATTCTATGTTTCCCTGACTATGGAGGTGGCTACTGTAACTTACTTGGTTTATTTAACTAGCTTACTACTTTATGCTTTGAATATAATTCACACTGTGTGCTATATGTTTATGATGTGATATTTCTACTCTAGTTCACTAGTTGTGCACCCTAGTTCTCTATAGACTATTTTCAATTCCAAGGAATCGAGTGCTCTCATGAACACATTTACTCTTTTATGCTTAATTCGAGCTATACTGGCATATTTTCCATTATCTCATTTTTACCCTATAATTTTCCTCGAGTATAATTAAAGGAATACTTATTTATAAAGAGCCACTAACCCCCTTATAATCTAACTAGACAATTTTACAAATTTTAAACGAGCTTAGAATTATATTTCTTTTGGGATTCTCATGCATGAGGCCAAAGATAAGTTTTTTTCTTCTTATTGTTCACTAAAGTATCTGATTCAGTCGACATCAATGATATTGATAGGTATAAAACACATGTTAATGTAAGAATAGGTACAATTAAGAGAAGCTAAGAAACTTTGTAACGAAATAACCCATCCAACAAACAGTTGGATTTTAAAATAATATTTGGAAACCCATCCACCTCCTCTTGATTCCCTACTTAAGACTTATTCCCTGATGCTTCAAAATAGTAGTCAAGGATAAAGCATTAACTTTCCGAAATTACCTTTTTACCTCAACCTTTAGATGGTGTTGAGTAAATTTGGTCACATCATGCTCACTGTCACAAATCAAGCTATTATTACTTTTTACAATATATTGTTCAATAAAATATATTCAATTACTCTCCTTACATAATATCTACACAAATACTTCTACTGGTTCTAGTATCCTGAATAATTTTCTCATGTGCCTTATTGTATAGATCAACATTTAGACCTTAATATTATAGTTATAAAATTTCTCTTCTAATTATTATATCGCCGATATGTATTTAATTCCATAAATAATTTATTCCTAATTTCATGGCAGAAGAAACCACTTGAGTAGATAAGCACATGACCCATACCAATTATCAAGGTTGCACTACCGAGCTTACACATGCTACAATTAAAATAATTAAATATTTTATGTTCAAACCAGTGCATGAAAATTTATTCATTCACTTAGAAATTTAACCAAAAAACATAATCCTATTTGAATGTGCGTTTATGTAAATTTATGCACAATACGGTTAACTATACCTTCTTACAGATATATATGTAATATAACAACTTCATAAACATGCATAGATCTAACTAGATAATTGCAGTCGTGATCACAACGATATATGGAATATAGAGAGAGACACTAAGCACCCAACCTTGAACTATCCACAATTCCCCCCATGCCAAGATTTTCTGTCCAAGAAATCAACAAGCATTGTTGATTCCTTCAATTGGTTTTTAACCCCTTTCTTTCATGATAAGGTTTCCTTTAGTGGCATCTCGCTTTTGTAGATATATTTATCCACTTTCTTAGGATTTTCCATAAAATATTGTCTTTCTATCCCACGAGGCTTCTATGCCTATCTAGACTTAGCATATTTCTCTAGCTAAGAAACTTAATGGGTTTTTATCTCCCATCCATTAAGCTTATCTATAATTCTTCTAGAATGTTTATCATGAAATAATTATCCAATATCATCTACCAATGAGATTATATTTGGAAATAGTCTCATTTCTAAGTATTTCAATCCAAGTACATACATCCGATCTATAATTATTCATTTAAATAATTATTACAATATTTTTCATGTCCTTTTCTCCATTCTACTAAACTTAACTCGTTCTAACCAAAAGAGTATTATAAAAATGGAGGGATATCAAAATCTCAGTATGTTGCACTATTGGTGCACAAAAATGTCAGTGTGATATGAAAAAACTATTAGTGATAGCACTAATGATGACAACATTGGCGGTGACAAAATTGTATGTGTTGTTTCTACCATTGTCGGGATAACATTTTCTTGGGATTTTCAATTGTGCCATTTTCCGAGTGTGAAATGTAGGTTGTTCTTTTTATTTTTCAGTTTTCTTCCCCCTTTCCCATGGTGAAGAGGGTACACAAACAATGTGTACCAATCTGGAAAAACCTGGTACCCATATCAACATAGGTGGCATAGATGATGGAGAGAAGTCCAGGTGCAGGAACTTGTTATCTGAGGGAGGTTGTGGGCCCAGCCATCCTAGAACTTCAAGAAGAATGTTAGTTTATTGGATGAAAATTGTGTAAAAAATTGTGTTAGGGGAGCTAAAAGCCAATCCAGAGTATGCAACATTGAAATGAGATATGGGAGAGATATATGTGAAGCCTTATTTAATACCCCCACCAAGTGGTGCTAATTGATCATGTGCAAATAAATTACAACACTATACTTTTATTTGTCCTAGAGAAGTAGAAATTACATAAAAAGAGACTTAGTTTTATAGAGAATACCCTAGCCCCAAAAAATAAAATAAATCCAATAGCATCGACAAGTGACAAAGGAGAGAAGGTCTGAGAAGATGCAACATTTGGGAACAATGGTAAAAGGGAGAACACCAAAGGACTAGATGCATGTTGCACTAGATAGAATAGATTAGAGGAGGAGGAAAGACATGGGGTCTTGCGAGCAGGTTTGGATTCCCAAAGAGGTAGAAGCAGACAAAGGGGATGTACAATGTAGAGTAGAGTAGGGGAGCAACCTAGAGTTCAACATGCAGAGGACGTTTTAGAGTGCGCAATAATAGGACAGGTCACCGTGAATGTCTGCCTACAACTAATTGGAGGATGATGCAGGAATTTGTGTTGGGGGGCTATTGCAACATAAATGCAACTTTTTTTTAATTTGGAAAATGGAGTTGTAAAATATAAATGTAAATGCACAGAAATTTGAAATGAAATGAAAAATAAGAATGCAAATGTTAAATGATATGAAATCTAAACGAGATGAAATTGAAATTCACATGTAATAAAATCAAAATGTCATTTAGGGTGCATTTCCTTTGGAGTGAAATATAGTTGGGATATATTTTTATTAAAGTAATAAAATATTATCTCTAGGTTTAGGGGTTTTGATGAGTATGTCAAATGGATTCATATTTGTCATTTGTTTTTGGAGTTGAAAATGTTGCATAATTCTCTAGTGGCTACGTGAGGACAGGATGAACATAACACAATCTCCTTATTGCCTGGAAGGGATGGATGCATATTATGTAAAAAATTGTCTATGGTAATAGAATATAGGTTCTTATGTTTAATATTTGTCGAATTGATATGTATTATTTATATAAATTTTTTGTTCGCTAGTTTTTGGTCTAAGTTGTTGTTAGTGTAGGTGTTTATATTTATGTTCTGCAAAAAAATTGGTCTATGGTTTTATTTGCAGCAAATTTGTGGCTTGTGTGCTATTTTGTTGTAGTTTTGTGTTGTAGCAACATGGATTAATGTGCAATAGCTATTTTCTATTTCCAGTAGGTCTGAGCAAGTAAATTGTTGGGTTTAGGTTGCTGGTTAGAGTTGTTGAATGTGTATAATTTTTACAACTATGCCTCATCTATTTTGTTGAGATCAAGGGTTTTTTGTTGTGTTATATTTATGGAAGTAGTTTTTTGTGATTATGGTATTATATGGGTTTATTTTCAGCATTCACTAAGTGTTTTATACAACAACTTGTGAAATATATCTTGTTTGTTTTATATAGTTGTTTTTACAATAAGCTACTATTTATTATTTTACGGCCTATGGAATTTTACATCTAGTTTTTGTGGTTGTAGTTAGTTCTATATTACAATGGTGTCATGAAAATAATTTTGGTTTAGTTGGTTTAATTAGTAGTATGAAATCTTGTTTATTTGCATGCATTTGGGTTGTTTCTTGTAGCATTTATGTTTTTGTAGTTTCAGATTTTTTTTATGGAGGTGGCATAGTTTGTGTTTATGGAACTGTTGGTGCACGACAATACCAGTTTGTGGTACTTATGGTGTGAGACACTTTTAGTGGATGGAACTATATATTAGCGGCATTGTGAGTGAAGTGACAACACTTTCCAACACAACACTCATGGTTATAGCATTGTATGTGTTGTTGCCATTGTCCGGGTAGTATTGCTTGAAGTTTTGTTGTTATGTCAGCTACTGTGTGTCAAATGTAGGTTGTTCTTGTATTTTAATTTTTATCTTCTTTTATTCCCCCATGCTTCAACAGGTTTGCTTATGAGCCTTCTATCATTCCTTTCCCGTATGGTTTTCGAGTTGGTTGTCTCCACTCACTCCCACATACTGTACATAGACATCTTATGAATTTAATATAATGAATTGCAGACAATTGGAATATCCATTATTTGTACATGATTTTCTTACTATAACTTCTTTGTCTCGCTAACTTATCCATAGTACTAACACTCTTATAGATATATATAAGCCTTTTTTTATGTATATTTATTTATTGCAAAGATATCTTAACCCAACATGGAACTATATGTTGAAATTAGTTCCTCCATCTAAAAGGATTTGATCTATTTTATAATTATATGAACCTAGTATGACAATACAATATCTGGATTATAAAATGTCTTTTGTTGCTTGTAATCGTCAGACTTCAAAAAAAAATTATTATTTCTTTTTAATTATGAACTGCTTAGCATACAAAGTCATTTAATTTGTATCCATAAATTGCTAGGTAATGTCGCTGTAGAAAGTGTCCTTACAATGCATCGTAACAATAAGGTCCTCCATAATAAGCTTGCAGGCTCAATAAGTATGGGTTATGAAGGTTGAGAAAATAGCTTACTTTGTTCAGTTTCCATTATGGGTTTCACTGAATAACTCATTAATTGATAATTACACTACATATTGGTTATATTATTTGGCAGAAAACCCTCATGTTTCTTTAACAATCAATCATATTTCCCTACGCTCCACCCATGCATCCATATTGTTTTAGTTTTAATTACATATAATCTAACATAGGATGTCACTATAATCACTACTTGTGCTTATTCATTACTTCCATTACATGAATATCCTACATGCTCTTCAATATTTCACTTCACTTCTACCTTGCATGTTATTAAATGACTAGTATTTATGCATGTCTATAGTGAAATTTGGTACTTTCTAGATCAATCATTCACATGAGACAAAGAATCAACCTTCATATGACTTACCTAGGTAATTATAAGCTCCCTCATTAGTCTCTCAGGCTAATGTGTTCCCATGTTGAATATAAATTTTTCCTTAACTAGTAGAGATAACCATCAACCTCAAATTTAATTATGATAACAATAAGTATTTTTCATATCAAACTACATTCCACTGAAACACCATATAATATCTCACTGATATTGAAATAATTTTTGACTTACGTGACTAATATGAATCCTTTGGGAAATTCTACATGAAATAGCACATTACTTTCAAGAAATGTGTTAGATTCCAAGAAATTTCCCCCAAGGTCATACAAATTTGTCCTTAACTATTTTTCTCGTCCAAAAATAACTACCCTCAATTGTTCCCAATCAATTGTTTATATTGATATTTTTCCAGTAGATTTTTACTAGTAGTGTCCCTCTTTGAAGGTTTCCCCACCTCTTTGCTTCACCTAGGCTTTTTCTTTTAATTATAAAAAGATATTTCATTTTTTCCCTTTTAATCACACCTTTCTCTCTCATTGTGCTAATCCTTAACCTTTTGACCAAATTTTAATTTCTCTTAAGCTAATCTTATCCTTCCACTTACCACAATATATCTGGCTCTAATTGTATTGTTTCCCTAGTGACAATATTTCTCTTGGGACTTTTGGGAGAATTTGGGAAGGTCCACCATATATAATTAAACACTTAACAATTCCTGGAACAACAAGATGTTCAGAATGGTTATGTTATATTTCCCATAAAATTTTCAAAATAAAAAAAAATTATTCACAAAAAAAAGTATTTACTTAATCAATCCACTTAAGTGTTCACCCCACAACAATCAAATTAAAACAATATTTACAAATAATATAAAATAATCTTGCATGCAAGGAAAATTAGTAGCACCAAGGGTATCACACAGTATATAAGTGTTTTTTAGCATGTTTATGGTGGTAGTTTTAGCATGCTTGTAATATATGGAATGATAACCTTGGTATTAAATTCCAAGTGCATGTAATACCCACTTGGTCATGTAACAAACTCTCAGGAGGTGGTTACAAAACCTCTTTACATATGTATTTTACAGTTTCCTAAAAAAAAAAACACCATTGAGAAGGATTTTGAGCCTTGACTTTGGTCATGTGTATAAAGGAGGAAAATTTATTTGAAAAAGGAACTACTGGATATGAGCAGTGTATAATTTTGAAGAAAATAAGTACTAAAATTGATTAAGAAATAATCATACACACTCTTTGTTCAAGATCATTTTGAAATAGCCATAGAGTGAAAATTTACGGAGACTCAATTCACATGTACAAAGTAATATATTAAGGTTGCTTGCTTAAGACATATCTTGACCATGCAAAAATTCATAGAATTAGTAACCCTAGCCACATAAATTGTGTACAAAGTATTCTAGTGCATGAATAACTAAAAAATAGTTTTCTTAGGAATACTTTGGAGTCAAATTGAACAAATAGTTTGAAAGAAAATGTTTCGAGTTAAGAAAAATGAATCCTTTAGCTAACAACATAAATCAGGAATCATTATAAAAATCCATATACAATAAATGATGTAAATAAGAAGTCATGATCGTCAATAGTTTTCTTCGATCTCCATATCATTTAAATATTTGTGGAATAAAAGATGTGTTAAGGAGGTTCTTACCCATAAAACAAAAATTAATTTACTATGCTGAGAAAATTTAAGTTTGGGTATAGAAAGAAAACCTATCACAATGCAATAATTTGTACTTCTAACAATACCCTCACAATAATAGTTATAACCATAAAATAAGTTCTTAAACTGCAAGATTCAACAACGACATTTAATGAGGATATTCTGCTAACAATGGCTTGTAATGACCTATTGAAAGCACATGTGTAGTCAGGAGACTAAGAATCACATTCAAGGTTATAACCCTTAAACTAGGAAAGAGGAGAGTCACAAGTATAAAACCATTTCCTCTAAAATATCCTAATAAGGATAAAAAACCTAAGTATTTAAGATACACATAATAGTAACATAGAAAAAACAAAGCTCAAAACCTGGTTGAAAATATCAATTTCAATGGAAATATTTGACAGCATGCCAACAAGGGTTTTCCATAATAGGTGTTATCTCACATATAAACATTGCAAGAAATACAAGAAAGAAACTGTCATGCTACCTTTAATCAAACCGCTCAGAGGAAATCATGTAGGAAAAACCCACTTAACAACTAAAATTCAATTTCAATATCTTCAGATAGATATATATATATATATATATATATATATATATATCCTAAGCTAAAGGTTAAGGATGGAGATTCTAGTAACTTGCGGTAGTGGTGAAAGACCTACAAACCCCACGAAATTCTCAATAAATGGGGTGATTTCGAGAGGCTCCTCAAAGTACCTACAAATGCCAAACACAATTTTTAACCAATAGGGTGCTTTCAAAGGCTCCTCAAACATCCTACAAACCCCTAAAGAAATTGTTAGCCAAATTTATTTTTGAAACACCTAATGTAAAATTAAGGTTTGAATCTATTAATACCTCAACAACATAATAAAAAAGAGGACTAAGAATATTTCAAGTTCAAATCTCATAAATTCTCAACAATATAATCAATAGATGTGAAAATTTCATGTTCAAATCTGGTAAACTCTTGAAAAAATAATGAATATAAGGACTGTGAATGATTTTTTACCTATTATTTGTAGCTTGATGTGTTTTCAGAAGGGTGAATGACAACAAATCTCATTATGGGAACATAAGTAGAGCTAGAAAATGAAAAAAGTAGAGCTTAAACACTTATCCATCCCTGAACGGTTCTGTGATTATGGATGATGTGAACAATGTCAAATTACAAGTCCATGAGAGTTGTCAATATGAGAAGTTTGATGCATCAATCCATCAACACTATTAAAATGCCTTGGATCATCTGAGTTATCCATTTGTGACTATTTCACATGGATGGGTCATAACAGTGATTTTAATACATGGCACATAGAAGTAGAACCCGCTAAATATGAATCTACATTTTTGGATCGGGAAGGGGCTCAGAAAACATCCACATTTATATCAAGTGAGTAAACCATGAACATTGTGATCAAGGAACTGTGGATAGACAAGGTTTTCTTAGGTATTGTGGAACTTAGGATTAAGTGCTTGAGTCTCATCCATTTTCTTAAATATATATATAACCATTTCGAGTTAGGAAAATAATATTGATATCAAGTGTGACCATATATCCATGTTAGCAATCAAAACCACGAATATGAATATACATATGGAAATGGTTACTCTATAAAATCCTAGAAAGATTTGTCTAACTAATGAACATAAAGCTTTTACAACCATGTATTAACAAGAAACCACAATAGACAAGGATACCAAAAACAAAAGATAAGTTTATTCAATAGAAGTAGAACCTTTGTTAAATAAAAAATTTGGTTGTAATTTATCGACGATAACATGCCAATATTGGATTAAAAAGAAGTAAAAATTTGTCTTTGTGTGTAAAATTGGAGGTATAGTGCATGTGGCATCAATGTCGTAGGCTAAACATTTATGGCCTATTAGGCCGATCAAAGATAAAATTTAATATAAGAAAGGTTTTAACTTTCGCAATGAACAAACTAAAGAGAAATTGTGATATAGCCATTTTCAATACTTCCTCTTGGAGAGGAACTTTGGGTATAGTTAGGTGGTGAGGCATCATCATATTTAGTAGAACCTTTAGAGATTGCTAGATTCTAAGAGTGAAAATAGAAAACATTAGAGCAGATAATGAAAAGTTATGAAAATATAGTGTCAATTAGGAGAAACTTATGAAAATCCCAATTGAAAATCCAAAGGAGAAAGCATTAAGAGAAACCTCAACTAATGGAGATAAACAGGAACCCCATAAAATAAAGGATCAAGACAATGCATATGACGGTGAGTTTTTGAAAATTCAAAGAAAAAAGAGAAACCAGATGAAGAGGGAATTGAAATCAATTCATCAAAAATGCCGCTCATAACATGTAATCAGGTGATGAAGTAGAAAGTGTAACTATAGGGAGAATTTCAGAAGATTAAGTGTCCGTTATTGATGGCTAATTGGAGGAGTCAACTAAAGCATGGTCGTTAGAAATTAATTTTTTATTTGTTAGAAAATATACCCCTTTTTTTCGTGTGTAGTCATCTATGAATTTCAAGAAATAATATATTTCACCAATTGTAGGTGGATGAACGCATCGACACAAATATGAATGAATGAGCTCAAAAGTTTCCTTTTCCCTTATTACTTTCCTTTTGCAAAATTTTACCTATGTTTTTTTCCCATGATGGATTTGTCACATAGTTTTTCTTCTTTTTCTATAAGGGGAAATCCCTTTACCATGCAACTCATATGTAGTAGGTTTAGACCTCCAAAGTTGAGATGTCCAATTATTACATGCCATGCCATTACAAAATACACATATGAAACATAGTTTTCTCCCACTTATGGGTTAGAATATTCACATTTCCTTTAACCATGACTAACACATTTTTGTCCCCCTTATGGGTTAGAATATTCAAATTTCCTTTAAACATAATGAACACTTTATTGTTAGTCCCTAATGTGACTTCTAATTTGACACTCTCATTGAAATTGGAAAACATTTCTATGTTCATGTCATGTGATTATGGTTTAAGCTAAAACCCATACATCCTTTGGATTCTCTTATACTACATTGCAAGCTAAGAACATTTTATCCCTGTTTTTGTTTTCCCTTCTAAGATTTGCATTTGGTTTTCTAATATCATATTGTTTATTTCTACATTCATTTTAATAATTCCCATACTTTTTGAAACACTCACATTGGATTTGAGACTTATGGTACCCTTGACTTCATGTTTAATTTTTTCTTGCATTTTGACTTCGATTTGAGTGCTTCCTCTTCCACTCATATAAAAACTTCTTCCTCTACCTATTGGATTTGATCTTCCCCTTCCTCTACCATGACCAATTCATACTTCTACCTTGAAAATATGATCTAGTGAATATTTTACTTGCTGACTCAAGCTATGTTCATGAGAAATGAGGAATCGTTGGAGCTCATCCACTCAAAATAGTGAGGTTCTTTGTCTTCTTTATGGCCACAACAATAGATTCAAACTTTGTTGGTAAGCTTCTTAGAATCTTTTCAACCACTCTACTTTATTCAAGTGTCTCACCATGATATCCAATTTTATTTAGAAGTCTAATAATTTCAGTAAATATAGTCTATTTCATATACATTGTTTCAAAATCCCTGGTTAGTATTTGCAACTTTGTTGTTTTCCTTTTCCCATGCCTTGATGAGGTGTCTCCAAAATGTTCCATGTCCTATGATTTCTTTCATTTTTATTTTTTTCTGCTGCAAAATATGGACAAAACACTCTCATGCCTTGAAATATATATGAATAGGCTTTGAAGTCATTCTTCCAATCATCTCTTAAAAAATATTTTCTTGTATGAAAGCATTGTATATTGTTGCATTAGTTGGTTCTTAAAACCCATTATTAACAATATCCCATTTATCATAACAAAGCAATGTCTTACGTGTGGTTCCCCAATAATCAGAGTTTTTCCCATTAAACTGAAGAATCTATAGATTTGTAAGTCTATGGTTGAAACTGCGATTACTCATTCATATAAAACTTGACTTGTCAAGCTCTAACAATCTGTGACTCTGATACTAAGTGAAAAAGGTAGACATGGGATACAAATGAGAACATACATAAAATAAAAATCTCAAAACAAAGCATAGAAAAATAGAAACTCAGACGTATTTAGCATTAGATTGATACACTCAGAGTACCATGTGGACATCTGCTTCTCCTTTTTTTTTAATGTATAAGAGTATCCTAGCTTTGTCATCTTTCCGTTAATGTTGACTAAGCGAGAGACACAGAACACTTCTTCCCTCCCAGTTGGGTTATTTTTTATGATTTTGATGTCGCTGAAAACTACCACATAAATCATGTTAATTTCAATTTATATTCCAGCAGATTCCAGTCTGCATTTGACTTCATATCACATATTCATGGAATCCCAGACTTTAGCGACGTTACAAAATAAAATAAAACAAAACTTTTTGTTAGTTCAACATACCGTGTGGAATAAATCTGAATTATGAATTCCACTTTCTTCAATTTTATTTATTGGTAAAAAAGAATATAAATATTCCCCTAGAATGTATAGCGAGTTGATGTACGAAGCATTGATTACAAAATCTAGATTCTGATCTGATAAGTTGAATCTAAATCCCATATGATATATAAAATCGCTGCTGCGCCTGGACAACTTTTTAACTTTATATAAAGCAAAATCTAGACTCTGATCTGATAAGTTGAATCTAAATCCCATATGGCATAAAATTTCTGTTGCCCCTGAAAAGCTTTAGAACTTTATATAAAGCATGCGCAACCTTGTATGACTAAAAAGGCATCAACGTCTTTATATAAAGCATGGGCAGACCTTTCAAGAATAAAATATGCCAAAGGGAAGGAACTCTTGATACAAAAACATCATAGAACATTAAAATAAATAATAATATAAATATTCTCGAGGTCACGTAAATCTAGTTGATGTACCAAAGAGTCACTATCAAATCTAGACTATCATTAGATAGGTTGAGTTTCAATTTGTTTATATTGAGGAACACTATGATAATTGTTTATATTGACAAACACTATGATATTATATTAGTATAATGAATCAGTATCAAATCTAGACTATTATAAGATAGGTTGAGTTTCAATTTGTTTATATTGAGGAACATTACGATATTTGTTTATATTGAAAAACAATATGATAATATATATTATATATTGGTATAATTATATTGGTAAATGTTGTTGATATATTTTGATAATCATTTTAGATCCATAACTCTAGATTTGGATCTATTAAGAGTCGAGAGGAATCAAATCTATAAAGGTGCAAATCTGTTTTTTTGCGTGTAAAACTTGACAAAAGGTTTGCACCTCTAAAGATTTGATTCCTCTGGGGCTTGATAGATATGGAGTTAAAATGGATCTAGGCTGGGTTTTATACATTTAGAAATAGATCCTTGAAATCACTTTGTTTCATAGGGCAAGGTTTAGGCAAGTCGGAAATAAAATCATTCTAATTTGGTGGTCTTCAGCCCAAGGCAGAAATTAAATAATTCTAATTTGGTGTTAATAGCGATTCATTACACATGATCCCAGACATGGAGTGGAAGTAGATGAAAATGTAAAAAGAAAGAGGTAGAAAAAAAAATGCAGTAGCACACGAAATCAAACCTAAAAATCTATGGCAGTTGGTACTGTGAAATCCTTTCCCATAAATATTATTTTCCATTGGATAAAGCTACTAAAATCCTTTCTCATAAATATTTTTTCACTGTTCCTACTGTCACGGAGATGCTTCCTCCCAAATACAATTCGATGCTTCATTTGTGTTAAATTTATATATTTAGGGAGACAAGTAATTTTTCATTAAGATGGACATTATATTAATTAGATTAAATATTAAATATTAAATGTTCAACATCACTTTTACATTTACATTTATGTTTACCTGTTTACCTCACATAGTTAGTGCATGTAGTGTACTCAAGTACAAATCTTAGGTATCCAAATTTATTAAATTTAATAATATTACTATTATAGTATCTTAGTATAAATATTCTAATTAATAATAATATTAGTATTAATCTTTTAATATTAATATTAGGGTATTTAGCCCATAGCCTTCACCTAAATAAAATTTATTTTTGAATTTTCTTAAATATAAGGAGGAATATGAAGTAAATTTAAAAAGAGGTTTTATTTTTTACCATACCTCTAGTTTATTTATATTTATATTTACTTAAATACCTCTTTTATTTATCATGGTATTTTTCCCATAGGCTTGGTATATTTTTAGATGTTAATTTCTATTTTATGTATTTACCATACCTCTGTATACATGTTTTATATTTAGTTATTTACCATACCTCTTTTATAAATAGGGTATTTGGTATCTGGCTCATACGCTTCACCTAAATAAAACCTCATATTTTAGTTTTTGTAAATATAAAAAGGCTTATGAAATAAATATAAAAAGAGGTTTTATTTATTTACCATACCTCTACTCTATTTATATTTTTATTTATTTACAATACCACTAGAGTAAATATAAAAAGCGGTTTTATTTATTTACCATACCTCCAATTTATTTATATTAATACTTATTTACCATATCTCCAATTTATTTATATTTTGTATTTATTTATCATACATTTGGAGTAAGTATAAAAAGAGGTTCTATTTTCTATTACGATGACTCCAGTTTATTTATATTTTTGTGTATTTACCATACCTCTATAGTATAAAAAAAAAATTATTAAAGACAAATAATTATGAAACATATAATATAAAAAAGAGATTGTCTATTTATGATTATTAAGAATTATATAAATAATAAGAAATATATAATAATTATATTAATATTATATATATTAATATAATATTATGTGATTATATAATATTATCGTAACATACCTACTCAACCTACTGCATTTACACATGGTGAATCAGTTTGAAGTAATGTCAATTTAACTATTTATTTAAGAACTAGTTGGGAACGAATTCTTGATAACCACCTATGGGCATTCCATATTCGGGAAATCGCAGGAGATCTCCGGAGGAGAAAGGGGCATGAATTTTTTTCTCTGTCAAGATCGTTCGAATGTTTTATTTTTCCATTACATGCATTTTATGGAGCTATTGTCTTACACATCAGATTTACCAGTCCTTTAATATGCATCTTTGTGTGTTTCCCCTGCAAACTCCATCATAAACTGTTACTATTTTTTATTGCAGGAGCACTAACTTTCAAAGAAAATGGATGGTTGTTTGGTTGTTTATTTTCGATGGATAGAAATAATTAAGAGGAAAGCACTGAATACCACGTGTAAGATTTTGCATCATTGAAGGACACTACATTTTCACATCAGTGAAGGAGACTACACGTAAGAGTCAGAGTTGACCATTTTATGCAAGAAATATTTTCTTAAAATGCGGCCAAGAACTCAGGTTTTGGAAAGATAATTTTTTCTATTAATTGTCTTAAAATTTTACACAGTTACCTTTAGTTATATCGATAGTGGATAATTACTCATAGTATGTTTCTAGGAAGAGTTAAGTATTTAATACTTGAAACGTGTATATGGTTCAAAGATAATTAATGAATTTTTGTGTCTATAGAGAACTTATGCTATTTTTCTTAGTAAAGAGAGATATTTTACTGTGTGTAGATAAAGATAATAATTATGTTAATCTTTTGTAAGAAAATATATCTATCTACAATAGTAAGAGATAAGTTGCACATAGTTTGTCTTTATATAAATACACACATCATTAAAAGATATTGTTCTTAGCGATATACCATGGTAAAAGACATAAGGAAAGTTACTATGTTAATTTTCTTAAAAATAATAATCTCTTGAAAAGATTGGTATTATGTTAATATTTTTCCTTAAAATAGTATGTCATGATGATAGAATTCTAAGAAGAGAATATGTGTTGTCTAAATTAAAGGAAAATATATCTTTCTTGCATGCACAAATAGGGAGAGTAATCTCTATTGCATGCACCAAGAATAGTCATTATGTTCTTTGCATGGATAAAAGAAATACTGAGCTATATTAACCTTTAGGAAAATATGTCAGTACCTTTATTCTAACAAAACTTTTATGTTAGTTTATGTTAGATTATTTTGGAAAAAGATATTTTTTGGAAAAGAAACATAACTTGTATGCATAAGGGAGTCAACTATGATGTTAGTTTTTCTTGGGGAGAAACTACATGCTTTCCTCTGGGAGAAGCTACATGTAGGAAGACAAAGAGACTAGGTAATATTGACTTCTTTTTGAGGAGGAATTATGTATTTGTTTACGAGAAAAGAATAGTTAAGGATGGTGTAATTCCAAGAAGGGAATATGTCCTACGTACATTAAAGAAGAGTTCTTATGTTAAGAATGCATAAAGGATAATGATTGTGTTACGTGTTATGCACATTGAAGAAGAGCTATTATGATAAGCTATGGCATGCACAAAGAATAACCATTGTGTTATAGAGATATATTCTTTGCATGGATAGAAGAAATATTGAGTTATAATGTTTCTTTAGGAAGAATTATTTGTGAGTGCTTTGTGCTATCATAACCATTATGTTATTTTCATTTGGAATAATATCATTCATATGCATGCAAGGTTTGTATTATCTTTCATTGGAAGGAATATACATTTTTATGTGGGAAATGATAGCCTGTTTAGTTAGCCTACATAGGGAAATATTCTTTGGAAAAGAAGATGGATTACATGCATAAAACCCATATTAATGTGTTAGTTTCCTTATAATATATATTTATGGGTAATGTTGGTATAATATTGGAAAATGAAGACATGTAATTGTATGCTTTACTGTAAACAGGTGTTTGGATACTCTGTTGTGTTAAGCATCTCTTTTGGGAAGACTCTTTTGGAAACTATATACATTGGATCTATTTACATGCACCAAAAGTTATATATTAAGGGTTAGTTATTTTAATTAATGTTATGTAATCCACATGTAGGAAGTCTGTAACTGATATATTACAATTGTAGCAATTTTCCTTGCAAGAATGTGTGTTAATGTGAAGGAAATATTAGTTAATATTTTATAGACATCATTTCATGGTTCAATGCTTATAGCTAGCACATGTGCAATGTTGTTAAAGGAAGCATGTCATAATATTATGCTTGCATGTCATGAATCTACATGAGTAGATAGAGAAAAATCGCAAAGTGTAGATTGTGAATGTGTTGGTTAGTACTTTATGAATCTTGACATCAATGTATGTTGAAGACAACATTAAAAATAAATGTTGGTGACTAGTACAAAGGAAATATTATTCTTAACCTGGTGGCAAGTAAATGATTATGGTTCATGCAGATGAATGTGAGCTACAGGATGATCCAATGTACGTTGGTCCATTATAGGTACATCCACGCCATCAAGATATGAAAATATGAAGATTAGTGGGTAAATGCTATCATATTTATTGTAATGGCTTTAAGCTAGATATTTGTATATTTCTTTGCAATATTTATAATGATGGTTAAGGGATGGTCTCCCTTATAAGCCATTGAGTGAGGGCTGAACACCCTCACGAGCGTTTAATAATAAAATTAAACGTTTGTTGGTTTTCACCCTACGGGGTTTCTAGGGTATATTGGTGTTCAATGATGTGATTGATTATTGTGTCAAAGTGATTCCTTTCTTGTTTTGATGTTCATAATATCAACTATGTGATGATTACATGAATAATGAAATGAATGCTACACTACATCAATAATGAGATGAATGCAAAGCTACATCATATAGTTTTATGTTAATTTACTACAATAAAGGTTGTTAATGGTTAAGCAACTTACTATTCTTATACTAAAGTTACACTATGAACTGGTGGAAATTCAATCTAATTATGAGTAAGGAATACTTAATAATTATTTGGATCGTTACCATGGGTAACTTGTATAAAAGAAATAATTAACTCCTTGCACTTCTATACGAAGATATCGGAGTATGTTACAAGTGGTATCAAAGCTAAAGGCTGCATCATTGGTGCCTTTTTTATTTGTTACGTGAAAAGAAATTGATGTATGCGACTAATGAACATCAGTTAAGTTATGATTCTAGAAATATACATATTGATTGATATATGGTTCTAGCAATATACACATTGATTGATATATGCAGTAGTCTACTCTTGACATGAGATGTGTGATTGATGTTTAGAACTACATTGAAGAGTTAAAAGTAATAAATGTTGTTGAAAAATGGTTTTCATAACATTGGAATTCTATTGAGGATAAAATACAATAAAAACATTTTGTTGAAGATAAAGGATAATAAATACCTTTGTGTACTTATAAACAACCTGAGTACTCGCTAGTTGAAGTGAGAAGACAACAAAAATTTTGTTGTATTTATGAAAAACTTGAGTACTCACTAAGGAAAGTCAGAGTTGTCTGTAAACATTTGGGTATATGACATATTACTCATACATTTACTGAAGATAACTAAAGTTACCATGCACTCCTTGAAAAAAAATGAATGCATATAATGATGGTGTGTGAAACGAATGCATGAATGCAAAAGATGGGGAAAGTCCTTGAAGAGGATGAGAGTGTTTTAAAATGAAATTGAATGAACCCTTTCAGATGTTAAAAAATACACAATGGGTTAAGTAGTGAGACTTGTCTATAATGACTATTTGTCGAATGATTAGTTTTTGAATGAGTCGTGCAATGGATGCATTAAGATTTTTAGTGGCATAGATTAGTTAGTGTTGTATGAATAACTAATAAAACCTATATTCATGAATTGGTTTTGATTAAATATTATTGCAAGTTGTGAAAAATTGGTTACTTCACGTGTCTGTCTATTGGTAACAGAACATTGTGGGAAATGGAAATGTTTGGAGTGTTACCCTAACCATTATTGATATATACACATTAATGAATATTTGTATATAATTACATGCATGACAACATTGTATGCAGGAAATTAAAAGTATTGCATAAGATAATATGTGGTTAAGAAATGCATATTTATTATTAGCATTGTTGCTTATAGTAAGCATGGGCGGCTTAATGGCAATAGAAAACCTGTGAAATTAAAACATCACAAACATTGCAATGTGAATTGCAACGGTAATTGATAAAGTATCATGTTATAATGTGCATGATTTTGTTATTTGGGAAATAATAATGTATAACACATGGTATCATGTTATAATGTGCATGATTGTTTTATTTGGGAAATAATAATGTATAGCACATGTATGTTATTCATGTTCCCTGTTAATATAGATATCATTACACCCATGTGGAGGGACACGTATCATGTATGATGTACATAAAGTTTCTTTTTCTTTATTTATAATGTGTACATAGTTCATTATGTAATTTACTATAGGAAACAGTGCTAAAAAGAGAAATTTAACATTCCAAATAGTTGTCCACAATTGTGAAAGGCTATAAGGCCTTTAGCTGATGGTGGTTGCCTACCCAAAGGGGTTGACGGCACTTACCTGCCCAGATTTCCTCTCCCTAGAGATATATGATCTCATTAAGGGAAAAGAGTTGGCCAAGATGGTAAAGAGGGGAAAACCCGAGGAAACTCTATTGATTTTGGAGCATGTTGGAGGAGGTCCAAAATTCCTCATAGACGAGACACTGTAAAAGGAATAGGCATGATGTTGCTAAGAAGAATCCATACTGGACTTGTAATGGTCTTTTGTCAAATAACTATCTGGATGTGAAAATGACTCGATTTGGTTGCAGAAACCAACTCCCATGGGTTGGGAGGAGAATTTTGTTTATCATTGTGGTTCTCATAGTAGAAAAAGTTAAGTAATAAGTTATGTATTATATTAATATGAAATTTTATATGATTGTGTAGATATCTTATGTAGATATTAAGAGGAAAAGATATTAGCACTTGGAAAATGAATTACTGAATGTATAAGTTCATTTATTTTATTACTAATTTGTCTTAATGTCTTAGCAGAGGATAGGATATGCCCATGGTGCATTGATTTACCATTTCTACGATTAGAGAGTTAGGTGCTATTTTAGTACTTTTTGAAGTACTATGTGGATGTCTTTAGCAAAAGCTAAGATAGTGTGCACGTGATGCATTGATTAGAGGGTTGGTACTCTCTAAGTACTTGTGGAAGTACTCTGATTAAAACATCTCTTGCTATTGCATGAATGTTTGATAGTTGCAAGTATTTCATTTGATTGAAACTATGTGACTAATGTGATTAAATTTGTAGTCATACATCACAAGCTCTTTCCATGGAGTGTTGATGGGTTGTTCAACCATTCTCAAAGAGCTTGTGTAAAATCCATCATTACTTCCAATAGTAATTGGTAAGTAATGGTAAGTTGGTATAGATATTTTTTTCTATATTTTTATGAATTGAATAATGGATAAGTAGTTAAATATGGAAATGGAGTATTTTTTGAGCTATACATGCTTATGAATATGGATAAGAACATTATTGTTTCAATTAATGGCACTTAAGGAAAATAAAGAGTTTCATTATCAAGTGGAAGGACTCCCTTTGGGTTGCTTATATTATTATATCATGATTATAATTTTAAATTTCAGCAAGAGAAGCACACCGAGGACGGTGTTCTCTTAAGGGGGGAGTATGTAACATACCTACTCAGCCTATTTCATTTACACATGGTGAATAAATTTTACGTAATGTCAATTTAATTTTTTATTCAATAATTGGTTGGAAACAAATTCTTGATAACCACCTATGGGCATTCGCTATTTATGGGAGATCTCGAGAGGAGGAAGGGGCATGAATTTTTTTTCTCTGTCGAGATCATTCGAATGTTTTATTTTCCCGTACATGCATTTTAGGGAGCTATTGGCTTACCCATCACATTTAATAGTCCTTTGATACGCCTCTTTGTGTGTTTCCCCTGCAAACTCCATTATAAACTATTACTATTGATTATTATAGTAGCACTAAATTTCGAAGAAAAGGGATGGTTGTTTGCTTGTTTATTTCTAAGGGTTGAAAGATGGAAAGAATTCAGATGAAAGTACTGAATACCATGTGTAGGTTTTCGTAGAAGTGAAGGGGACTACACGTAACAGCTAAAGATGACCCTTTTCTGCAAGAAATATTTGCGTTAAAATGTGGCCAGGAACTCAGGTTTTCGAAAGATAAGTTTTCATATTAATTGTCTAAAAATTGTACACAGTTATATTTAGTTATATCGATAGTGGATAATCACTCATAGTATGTTTTTAGGAAGATTTAAGTATTTGATTCATGAAACGTGGAGATGTTTCAAAGATAATTAATGAATTTTTGCGCTTATAGAGAACTTATGCTATTTTTCTTAGTAAAGAGAGATATTTTACTGTGTGTAGATAAAGATAATAATTATGTTAACCTTTTATAAGAAAATATATGTATCTACAACAGTGAGAGATAAGTTACACTTAGCTTGTCTATATATAAATACATACATCAGTAAAAGATATTGTTCTTAGTGATATACCATGGTAAAAGACATAAGTAAAGTTACTATGTTAATTTTAATAAAAATAATAATCTCTTGAAAAGATGGGTATTATGTTAATATTTTTTCTTAAAATAGTATTTCATGATGATAGAATTCTAAGAAGAGAATATGTGTTGCCTACATTAAAGGAAAATCTATCTTTCTTGCATGCACAAAGAGGGAGAGTTATCTCTCTTTCATGCACCAAGAATAGCCATTGTGTTATAAAGGTATGTTCTTTGCATGGATAAAAGAAATACTGAGCTATCTTAATCTTTAGGAAAATGTGTGAGTACCTTTATTCTAACAAAACTCCTATGTTATTTTCTATTAGATTCTTTTGGAAAAAGATACTTTTTGGAAAAGAAACATAACTTGTTTGCATAAGGGATTCAACTATGATATTAGCTTTTCTTGGGGAGAAACTACATGCTTTCCTTTGCGACAACCTACATGTAGAAAGACAAAGAAGCCAGGTTATATTGACTTATTTTTTAGGAGGAATTATGTATTTGTTTACAAGAAAATAATAGTTAATGATGGTGTAATTCCAACAAGGGAATATGTCCTACATACATTAAAGAAGAGTTGTTATGATAAACTCTTTCATGCACAAATGAGAGTGATTGTATTATGTGTTACATACATTGAAGAAGAGCTATTATGACAAGCTATTGCATGCACAAAGAATATCCATTGTGTTATAGAGATATATTTCTTGCATGGATAGAAGAAATATTGAGTTATAATGATGCAGGAGCATGAGGCTCAGAGACAAAAGGCTTCATTAATGATTCCAAAAATCCAAAAAATATTTACAAGCAAAGGTGTTAGTACCTTTAGTTGTCAATTTACAGTTGTAATAGATAGCGTTGAACTAGTATCTAGGAATATTGAACTGTTTTAGATTAGATTCGGTATATTTAGCTTTCAGTTGATAGATTTAGGGAAGATATTATTTAATTAGGATTTTTTCTAAATTAGGAGAATTCGATCCTCAAGAGGAGGTTAACTGTTATGTAAAAAATATAAATGTAACCTCTGAGAAGGAGGAATTTGAATTGGGCCGTAGAGGATTTGATTGAGAGGGTTTTGCCTCTGTTTTAATAAAATTGCAAAATTTGCTTATCTATTGTTGCTTGGAAAATTCTTGGAGGGTTTCATCTCTCTGAAAATCCATTTGATTTGTATATTCTATGTATAATTTGAGTATACTAACCTTTGTATAAAGGATTCGAAGGAAATTGGAACTTTGGTTTCTTTGCTTGGGATCGGGCAGTGATAATCAATTTATATTCATTGAGTTACATAGCAGGAATGGAGGTTTCCAAGAGGAATTGAGCTTAAACCTGTAACCCAGCAAAAATACATGTTTAAATGTGATTGGAAATGAAATTTTATAGATAAGTTTTTTTTGAGAAACCTATCACTGTTTTCGCACCACTTTTGGCATGTGAGCAGTTTTGTTCCTTTT
The DNA here is from genome assembly GCA_034641835.2 of Pinus albicaulis. Taxonomy (NCBI): domain Eukaryota; kingdom Viridiplantae; phylum Streptophyta; class Pinopsida; order Pinales; family Pinaceae; genus Pinus; species Pinus albicaulis. The sequence continues at coordinate 16,245,158 of CM076580.1, read as the reverse complement.
GAATGCGATCAAATAAAAACATGACATGTCACAGTGTTAAAACTACCGATTTTGTGTGACTTTGCTTGGATAACTCACCGGGGTTGATTTAACGTGATAGTCATTCGATCATTTGTGTTCGAGATATGACGATGTTCGTGTCGAGAGTTATACGGAGTTTATAAAAACGTAAGGACCCAACAGATGATTGCAATAGAATTTTATTAAAGGGTTTTGAAATCCAAAAACCCATTTTCGAAGGTTTTTAACATTATTTCTGAAGGTTTTAATATTGTTTCAAAAAGAGCTTTATTAAGTGATTGAGACCCGAAATTATCCCAAAAGGTTTAACATTGCTTTAAAAGTGCATTATAATGTTTCCAAAGGGTGAAGAGGACTTTTGCTTCTACATATTATTTAATTAAATAAATAAAGAAAATTTGTTAAATTTTTATGACCAAGAGTGGAATTAAGGATCAGGAACAAATTCCTCCTAAACTAGAAAGCATGGTGACCAAATTTGAGCAACTCTCCTTAACATATGCACCCACACTGCCATCATTTGTGGTATCGGAGTAGTCTTCAGAGCATTTTTCAGAAACTAAACAAGCTTTCAAAAGATAGAAAAAGAAATCCAACATGGCTGTTAGAATTGGTAGAGGAGTTGGTGCTCGTAGAAGAAGAGGTAGAGCAGTTGCAAATGCTGAAGTACTATAAACTAAGGTAGACCAGTTGCAAATGCTGAAGTACTAGAAACTATGCAGCAAATTCAAGCCAGATTGGAAGAAATGGAAATAGGACAACAGAGAGATCCTGAAGATGTGAGTGAACTTGAAGTTGAAGAAGAAGAAGAAGGAAATGATGAGCTTACTCCTGAGATGAGATTCTTTAAATCAGTTTTAGGATCTACATCCAAGCCTAGACTTGAAGTATCAAATTTTGCAGGAGGATTGAATCCAAAAGAGCTGATAGACCGGATCAGTGAAATGAATAAATTCTTTGATTATGAAGATATGAGTGAAGATAAGAGAGTTAAGTTTGTTGTCACAAGGTTGAAAGGACATCCAGCACTTTGGTGGGATGGAGTGCAAGCAGAAAAAATGAGAGTTGGTAAGAAGCCAATCAAGAATTGGGACAGAATCATGGCAAAGCTGAGAGGTAAGTTTTTGCGTAGTGATTATCAACTTTCATTATTTAGAAAAATGCAGAATCTTAGATAAAGATTAATGACAGTAAAAGAATACACAAAAGAATTTTACAAAGTGAGCATAAGAGCAGGAAAAATTCAAGATACACCAGAGAAGATTGCCAGGTACATAAATGGTCCCAGAATGGAAATTCAATATGAGATAAGTATATTGTCTCCTAAAGCAGTAGAAGAGGCTTACCAAATGGTCTTAAAAGCTGAAGAAAATCTCATAAGAAATAAATATGCCAAAGGAAGAGGTAATTTCTGAGGAAGAGGAAGTCAAGATGGTAGAGGAAGATCTACATCACCAAGAGATGGAGCTAGCAGTAGCTCACCTCAGTATGCACCCACAGTAGGTGATACAAGTGGCAGAAGGAGTCCTTACAGAGGAAGAGGAGGCAGAAATAGAGGAAGAGAAGTCAGATGTTACAGATGTAAGAAATTAGGACATAGAGCCTATGAATGTCTAGAGAATGTGGGGACAAACCAGATAGATGAAATTGTTTCTCAGACTGAAGAAGAAGAAGAAAAGTTGCTTGTAGCAGAGAAATAAACTGTGCCAGAGAAAGGAGAATCTTTGGTGGTTAACAAAGTTTTGTTAAAACAAACAAAGGAAGTTGTTAAAACAACATAGAGAAAGACTTTGTTCAGAAGTGTGTGCAATGTTCAAGGGAAATGCTGTCAATTGGTAATTGATAGTGGCAGTATAGATAATTTGGTTTCTACAGAGGTGATAGAGAAGTTGAAATTGAAGATAAGGGAACATCCAAAACCCTATAAGGTGTCCTGGCTTAAGAAGGAACATCAACTGATAGTAAAGGAATAATGTGAAATAGAATTGCAAATGGGCAGTTACAAAGATAAAATCATGTGTGATGTGATGCTTATGGATGTGGGTCACATATTATTGGGTAGACCTTGGCAGTATGACAGAGCAGTAGTACATGATGGAAAGAGAAACACTTACAAGGTTTTCAAAGATGGTATGAATCAAACATTGTTACCTATGGAAGAAGAAGATGCATCAAGTAAAAATTCTAATCTAAAGGCTTTATTGTTGAGTGGAAAAGAATACTTGCAGCAGATTGAAGATGATGAGGTAAATTTTGCTCTATTTTGTAAACCTAAGGTAATGTTTACTTCTACTAAAATTTCTGATTTTCTAATTGAAATTCAAGAAATGTTGGAGAGTTATTGTGATATTATTGTGGATGATTTTCCTAATGAATTACCACCTGTAAGAAGAATCAACCATCACATAGATTTGATTCCAGGATCAAATTTTCCAAACAAAGCATCTTATAGAATGACTCCTACAGAAAATGAAGAAATCAGAAAGCAAGTACAGGAATTGGTTGACAAAGGTTTGGTCAAAGAAAGTTTGAGTCCTTGTGCAATACCTACAGTATTAAGTCTGAAGAAAGATGGAGGTTGGAGAATGTGCACTGATTGAAGAGCAATTAACAAGATAACAATCAGGTATAGATTTCGTTTACCTAGAATTGAAGATTTGATGGATTGTTTGAGTGGAGCAAGATATTTTTCAAAACTAGATTTGAAAAGTGGGTATCATCAAATTAGGATAAGGGAAGGAGATGAATGGAAAACAACCTTTAAAACAAATGAGGGATTATATGAATGGATGGTAATGCCTTTTGGTTTTATCAAATGCACCTAGTACATTTATGAGGCTTATGAATGAAGTATTGAAGGAATTTATTGGTAAATTTGCAATAGTATATCTGGATGATATATTAATTTACAACAAAACAAAAGAAGAACACCTGAGACATCTTAATTATGTCTTAAGGAAGTTACATCAAGAGAAGTTACTGGTAAATTTAAAGAAATGTTCATTCATGAAAGAAGAATTGGTATATCTAGGTTTTGTTGTTTCTGCTGAAGGATTAAAAATGGATCCAGAGAAGATAAAGGAAATTGTGGAGTGGCCTTCACCTAAAAGTGTTTTTGAGGTAAGAATTTTTCATGGTCTTGCTAGTTTTTATAGAAAATTCATAAGGAATTTTAGTAAGATCAATGCACCTATCACTGAAACCATAAAGAAAGACAAACAACCATTCAAGTGGACTGTTGAAGCTGAAAGGAATTTTCAGTTGTTGAAGCAAAAGATAACTGAGAAACTTGTCTTAGTTTTGCCTGATTATAATAAACCTTTTCAAGTGAGATGTGATGCCAGTGGGGGAGCTATTGGAGTTGTATTAAGTCAAGAAGATATACTTTTAGCATATTTTAGTGAGAAGCTGAATGAGACAACGAGGAAGTACTCTTCTTATGACAAGGAATTTTATGCAATTGTACAGTCATTAATGAAGTGGAGATATTACTTAATGTCTAAAGAATTTGAGCTATATTCAGATAATCATGCTTTACATTATATTATGAAACAGCCTAAACTGAATCAAAAACATGCAAAATGGATTGAATATCTTCAAAATTTTAACATTGTATTGAAGCATATAAGTGGTCAAGCAAACAAGGTAGTTGATGCCTTGAGTAGGAAAAGCATTCTTGTTCAAGAAAGTCAAATTCAAGTGTTAGGTTTTGATTTTCTTGAAGAACTATATAAGACAAATTTGGATTTCAAAGAAGCATTTGAAGCATGTTGTAATCATGTTTTGATAGACAGAAGTCAGTGGTTAGATTATTTCTTGCAAGAGGGTTTATTTTTCAAAAGAAATCAGTTGTGCATACCAAATTGTTCTATGAGAGAAAATTTAATCAGGGAAAAACATAGTGGTGAACTTGCTAGACATTTTGGTGTTGATAAGACTTATGAGCAACTAAGTCATTTTTATTTTTGGCCAAAGATGAGATATGAAGTGGAAAATTTTGTGAAAAATTGTAAAATTTGTCAATATGCAAAAGGGAAAAGTCAAAATGCAGGTTTGTACATTCCATTACCTATTCCAAACAGACCTTGGGATATTTTAAGTCTAGATTTTGTTATAGGATTACCTAAGAAAAAGAGAGGAAATGATGCAACTTATGTTGTAGTTGACAGATTTTAAAAAATAGAACATTTTATTCCATGTTATAAAACCAGTGATGCTACTCATGTTGCCAATTTGTTTTTCAAAGAGATTGTCAAATTACATGGGTTACCTAAAATTATTGTCTCTGATAGAGATAACATATTTTTTGGTCATTTTTGGATGACATTGTGGAAGAAGCTTGGTACTAAAGTAAGTTTCAGCTCAACTTATCACCCTCATACTGATGGGAAAACTGAAGTAGTGAACAGGTGTTTGGTTAATCTTTTGAGAAGTCTTGCAGGAGAACATCCTAAATAGTGGGATCATATTTTACCACAGGCAGAGTATGCATATAATGATTCAACTAACAAAAGTACAAGACAAAGTCCATTCCATATAGTTTATGGAATGCACCCAAGAGGATTATCTGAATTGAGAAACTTGGGAAAATTAGAAACGAGAAGTGCTGAAGGAGAGGAGTTTGCTTCAGAAATTCAAACAATACATGAATAGGTAAAGCAACAGCTACAAGAGAGCAGCATCAAGTACAAAATCATAGCAGATTTGAGAAAAAGAGAAGTTAATTTTGAAGTTGGTGGTTTGGTTTTGTCACATTTAAGAAAAGAAAGATTTCCAAAGAGGAAGTATAACAAGTTAAAATTCAAAAATATAGGACCATGCAAGATATTGAGGAAGTTTTCTGCAAATTCTTATGAAATTGAATTACCATTTGATATTGGAATATCTCCAATATTCAATGTTGCTGATTTGTACAGATATGAGGATGGTGGGACAGATGACAGACTAGAAGACAAAGAAAAGATTAACTAGGTAAAAAAATTACCCACAGCAAAGAAATTACAGCCAGAGAGGATCTTAGACAGGAATGTGTTTAATAAAACCATGGGATAGGAGTATTTTCAATATTTGATCAAGTGGAGGGATCAGCCAATTGAAGATTCTATCGGGATGACAAAAAACATGCTGCAGAAGTTGGGAAATTTTGTGGAGGAGCTCATGAACAGGAGCCCATGAAGACTTTTGTCCTTAGGAGTTGGATGCAGAAGCATGAGGTTTAGGGACAAAAGGCTTCATTAATCATTCCAAAAATCCAAAAAAAAATTACAAGAAAAGTTGTTAGTACCTTTAGCTATCAATTTATAGTTGTACTAGATAGGGTTGAACTAGTATCTAGGAAGATTGAACAGTTTTAGATTAGATTCGGTATATTTAGCTCTCATTTGATAGATTTAGGGAAGATATTATGTAATTAGGATTTTTTCTAAATTAGGAAAATTCGATCCTCAAGAAGAGGTCAACTGTTATGTAAAAACTATAAATCTAACCTCTGAGAAGGAGGAATTCAAATTGGGCCATAGAAGATTTGATGAGAGGGTTTTGCATCTGTTTTAATAAAACTACGGAATTTATATATCTATTATTGCTTGGAAAATTCCCGGAGGGTTTCATCTCTTCGAAAATCCATTTGATTTACATATTATATGTAGAATTTTAGTATATTAACCTATGTATAAAGGATTCAGAGGAAATTAGAACTTTTGTTTCTTTGCTTGGGATCGGGCAGTGATAATCAATTTATATTCATCGAGTTACATAGCAGGAAAGAAGGTTTTCAAGAGGAATTGAGGTCAAACCTATAACCCAGCGAAAATCCGTGTTTAAATGCGGTTGGAAATGAAAATTTTTAGATAACTGGTTTTTGAGAAATCGGTCACTATTTTCGCACCACTTTTCGTATGCGAGTGGTTTTGTTCTATTTGAACACGATCGAATAAAAGCATGACATGTCACAGTGTTAAAACCGTCGATTTCTCATGGCTTTGGTTGGATAAGTCACCGGCGTTGATTGAACGCGATAGCCATTAAATCATTTGCGTTGGAGATCCGAAGGTGTTTGTGTCAGGAGTTACAAAGAGTTTATAAAAAGGTAAGGACTTGACAGATGATTGCAATAGAATTTTATTAAAGTATTTTGAAATCCGAAAACCCATTTCTGAAGGTTTCTAAAATTGTTTCTGAAGGTTTTAATATTGTTTCAAAAAGAGCTTTATTAAGTGATTGAGACGCAAAATTCTTTCGAAAGGTTTAACATTGGTTTAAAAGTGCATTATAATGTTTCTGAAGGGTAAAGAGGACTTTTTCTTCCGCATATTATATAATTAAATAAATCAAGAAGATTTATTAAATTTTGATGACCGAGAGTGGAGTTAAGGATCAGGAACAAATTCCTCCTGAACTAGAAAGCATAGTGACAAAATTTGAGAAGCTCTCCTTAATGTCTACACCCACACTACCATCATATAATGTTTCTTTAGGAAAAATTATTTGTGAGTGCTTTGTGCTATCATAACCATTATGTTAGTTTCATTTGTAATAAGATCATTAATATGCATGAAAGATTTTTATTATCTTTCATTGGAGGGAATATACATTTGTATGTGGGAAATGATAGCCTGTTTAGTTAGCCTACATAGGGAAATATTTTTTGGAAAATAAGATGGATTACATGCATCAAAACCCATATTAATGTGCTAATTTCCTTGGAATAAATATATCCGTAATGTTGGTATAATACTGGAAAATGAAGACATGTAATTTTATGCTTTACTATAAATAGGTGTTTGGATAGTCCGTTGTGTTAAGAATTTATTTTGGGAAGACTTTCTGGAAACTATATACATTGGCTTTCTTTAGATGCACCAAAAGTGATAGATTAAGGGTTAGTTATTTTTCTTAACTTTATGTAATCTGCATGTATGAAGACTGTAAGTGATATATTACAGTTGTAGTAATTTTCCTGGCAAGAATGTGTGGTAATGTGAAGGAAATATTAGTTAATATTTTATAGACATCCTTTTATGGTTGCATGCTTATATATAGCACATGCGCATTGTTGTTAAAAGAAACATGTCATAATACTATTCTTGCATATCATGACTCTACATGAGTAGATGGAGAAGCATTGCAAAGTGTATATTGTTTATGTGTTTGTTAGTACTTTATGAATCTTGACATCAATGTATGTTGAAGACAACATTAACAAGAAATGTTGGTGACTAGTACAAAGGAAATATTATGCCTAACCTAGTGGCAGGTAAATTATTATGGTTCATGTAGATGAGTGTGAGTTGCAGGATGATCCAATGTACATTGGTCCATTTTAGGTACATCCACACCACCAAGATATGAGGATATGAAGATTAGTGGGTAAATGATATCATATTTATTGTAATGTCCTTAAACTAGATATTTGTATATTTCTTTGTAGGATTTATAACTATGGTTAAAGGATGGTCTCCCTTATAAGCCATTGAGTGAGGCCTAAACACCCTCATGAGCGTTTAATAATAAAATTAAACATTTTTTGGTTTCCACCCTATGGGGTTTCTGGGGTATATTGGTTTTCAATGATGTGATTGATTATTGTGTCAAATTGATTCCTTTATTGTTGTGATGTTCATAATTTCATGTATGTGATGATTACATCAATAATGAAATGAATGCAAGGCTACATCAATAATGAAATGAATGAAAAGCTACATCATATAGTTTTATGTTAATGTACTACAATAGAGGTTGTTAATGGTTAAGCAACTTACTATTCTTATACTAAAGTTACACTATGAACTGGTGGACATTCTATCTAATGATTAGTGTGGAATACTTAATAATAATTTTGATCGTTACCTTCGGTAACTAGTATAAAAAAAAAAATATAACTTCTTGCATTTACATGTGAAGATATCGGAGTATGTTACAATTATATTAATATACTAACTATATTTCAAACTATAACACAAAATTATTATTAATAATGATTTGTAATCTTTCAATCTCTGCCTTTATATGTATATATATATTAAAGATAATAATAGATATTAAATTTATTATAATCAGTCTAGATGCATTTTAACTCCAAGCACTAAGAGGGATCCAGAATCCAATATCTGAAGTTGCAAACCTCTTTTTTGAGTGCTAAAATTGAGGAAAGGTTGATGGATCTAGGCACCAAGGAAATTCTGTCGAAGGTATGTTACTTTTCTCAATAATATGTAAATATAACAAATAACGAACATATGATTAATTTTATCAATAATATGTAAATATAAGAAATATTAAATTAATTGTTTTAAATATGTTAAATATGTGAGGTTAACATCCTCATTTTAATTTTAAATCTTCTTATTTACCTCATGTTTGTTGAGATGAAAAATATTGTTAATAACTTATATGATGAAAAATGATGAAATTTTTTTTTTTTTAATGGAAAGTGTCAATAATAGTGCTAAATGATAGAAAATGTGAATAATATAGTCTTTATTGTGATCAATCTCAAAATATTTTCTTCTACTATTTTTATTGCCACCCTTGTAAGTTTTTTCATACATTCATTTAAGGATAATTGAAATAGTAAACCATTTAAATATTTAGCTCGAGTTGTTGTAGTAAACATGATATCTGGTCTCTCTTGCCTTCCAATATTAATAGGTTAAATTACTATAACACAAAAATAAATGTACATTGTCAATAATGTTTTTTTCTTACAGTGAAATCAATGCATGCATATTATTAATCCAATCACTTTAAAATTAATGTACCATCATACATCCAATTACATCAAATTAGAAATCAAATTCTTCACCAGAATCAATGCATTTAATGCAAGTAATCAAATAAGATTAAAAAATAACTTCTACAATAAAATCAATTCATCTAATGCAAGCAATCAGATAAGATTAAAAACCAACATATACACTAAAAATATACACTAAAATAATTGTATTTAGTGAAAGCAATCAAATAGGATTAGAAATCACCATCTAAACCAAAATGAACACATTTAGTGAGAAATCAAATAGGCTTATAAAGCATTGCCTACACTGAAATCGATGCATTTAGTGAAAACAATCAAATAGGATTAGGAATCATTTACATTAAAATCAATGCATCTAGTGCAAGCAATCAAATATAATTAGAAAGCAATGTCCACATTGAAACCAATGCATCAAGTGAAATAAATAAAATAGGATTAGAAATCACCATCTAGAGTGAAATCAATTAATTTAGTGCAATAAATCAAATAGAATTAGAAAGCATCTACATTGGAATCAATGCATCTAGTGCAAGAAATAAAACATCATTAGAAATCAATATTTACACTAAAATCAAAGCATCTAGTGGAAATAACCATATAGGATTAGAAATCACCATCTACACTAAACTAATTGCATTAGTGAAAAAAAATATCATTTCCTCTCTCCCCTCTCCATCTATATCTATATGTCCCTCCATCTCTCCTTCTTTGTCTCTCTATCTCACCCCCTTGTTAGGGTTCTATAATAATAAGGATCATAATTTTGAATTGACTATGTTAAGTCTTGCAATATTGTACATACCTTTGCATTCTACAAATATTTTCCCATATTAATTAATGAAAAGAGGGTATTTACTAAAAGAAAACTCAAAGGACCAAAAGAAAGAGGATCCAAAAAGGATATCAACTATGAACCCCACCAAAAAGAACCAAAAATAAATCCTAAAAGTGTTGCACATTCACATGCCACTACTCTTAGTCTAGTTTACTTTTGCAAATAAAATTGTGTTCATCTTGTTGAAAAATGCCACAATTAATGATGGTCATATAGTTTAATCATGATTCATTCATGCTTTTAATTTCATGTCATGATAGTTAGTGAATAAAGGTACTACCAAACCATTTAATCCTGGTAAATCACTAGTTAGGTAGAGAATAGAAATGAGCTCATCAGCTTAATCTGAGCCATTGGAGGATATAAGGTTATAAATAGGTTTGTTTTCTTATAAAAAGAAAATAAAGGGGTCAGCAAGCTCAAATGCAGCTAATAAATGAAGTAAAAAATCTTAGGGTAAATAAAGGGTAGGTAGAATAATTTTTACAACTCATGGAAAGCATAAATTGGTTCATCTCATATCACTAATATCTTTCTAAACACTTTCACCTTGTTACAAATTTCTTTCCCCTTATTCTAACCCTTTTCCCTTCTTAAAACCTCTTTCCCTAGTTAAAAACCCATTTCCCTTTGAAAAACCCCTTCCCCTTTACTAACTCTACATTATTCAACTAAAACTTGCAAAACCCAACTTTTGTGTAGTTTTAAAGCACTGAAGTATTATTGGGCCCCACTTCCCTTTTCATTTATTTCCCCATTCAATACAATACCCTGTTTATAACATTTTAGCCTATATTTTATATATTCCCCATTTTATATATTTCACTAACCCCCCCATTACATGCTAACCATTTTGCTTTAATATATTTCCCCAACCCATCTTTATATTAAAAGCCCCTTTTATATCATTTTAACACTGCATATATAATCTCGGGTCCCACTTTAAATTAACCCCGCTTATTATATTTCCTAACCCCCACTATATTAATCCACGATCCCTTTTTAAGCCATTCACATATTTTCCGAAACCCCTTTATATTGATGCCATCGCATAAATAATCCCTGGGTCCCACCTATCAAAACCCCCAACTCATCCATCCACCTGATCATATCCTATCAAATATAATGGCCAATAAGCACTTTCACACCCTCGACAATCCAATGTTTAAATCCAAGGGGAGGGTGGGGGGGTGGTGTTAAATGGGTGGTTTCACAACCCCGCCCCTTTGCCACATGACATTCCCATAGTGTATTGCGCCCCCCATCCTAAAACCACCAAACAACTTTTCATGGTGTGATAACTCGTTAAAATGCCTCCGCGCATTGCAATGAAACTAGCTATTGTTTCAAATCAAACCCCCACATGATATGATTAACTGCTTCAAGTTAAAAACAATAAAGCCCGCCTGAAACATTTTTTTCACCATTTTTTCTAGCTGTGGAAGAAAAGCCAAAGAAGCCTTTGACAACTTGAATTGAACCTTGCTACTACCTGAATCTTCTGCAAAACCAAATTTTTGATTGACCAGGTAATCCTAAAGTGGCCAAAACCATCAAGAGAGATTATTAATTAATAATTGATAAATTAATCAAATTAATGGCCTCCCAGAGCATTATATCCGTAAATATTTTGCAACCACCTTTGGTAGATGTTGACCATGCCCCTCTAGCTGATAAGGACTTCAAAATCACTGATAAAATCATAGATTTCAACCTTTTATAGCTCCACTACTAGAGCCATGACAAATTCATTTACCAGATAGATGATATCCTTCTATGCGATTCAAATTTTCCTAAATACATATCCCCTCATACCTTTCAATTCCTTGAACATATTAGACTCTGTCAGATCAACTATTTTACTAATGAAAGAGCTTTAGTTACCCCAAACCAAGAGATCATTTTCACAATCACTGCTCAATCTATCAATTAGATATTATAGATCCAACCAAAGCCTGATGAAGTGCCATTATCCATTGAAATCTGTACTGAAATCTACATGAAGCTGGACTTTCCCAACATATTTCAAATATTCCAGACTTTCCTTCCTCCATCAGTAGAAACCCCAAATATAAATTCTCCATATTCAACTTCCACATTTTCATAGAGAGATAGATAGATTGTTACAATGGTTTCATGCATTTTGGCATATTTTATTGATGAACATGTAGATGCATCTATCATAGTTTTCCTATCCATATTTTTCCCAGGTCAAACTCTCGCTTCAACCTTCAATTTTTCCCAATACCTATCAGATTAAATCCATGATCAGATCATCAAATTATCAAAGTAAGGATTATTTAAGTACTGGTAATTTTTTTTCCATTTGTTCTTATATTTCCAATTTGTAGTCTTTTGGACATCCTTGATAAAAAGGGATTCCATAGAATCCAAATATAAATACTTCATTAATTCATTTGTTTATCCTATTATTAATATGCTAAGCAGTAGCATTCAACCTAGAGTTAGTGAAGAAAAAAGAAGGTGTTACAATTGTCAGATCAAAGTAAAACAGGAGACTAGTATTTATACTACAATCATATAGAAATTAGGGTGTATGGAAGCCAACTTACTGCATACAAAATTCCCAAGTACCTCCCAATGAGGTTATTTGCTTTGGAATACATTAAACAAATCCTGAATTCAGATGAAGTCAATTTCCTTTCAGCAAAGAAGAAAACTCAATTTAAGATCAAGAACCAGCTAGGTCCTTTTATTTGCAATAATAGGAATGCTAGTCAAGAAGAAGACAAGTATTTACAAGATTTCAAATTCAGTAGTAGTTTCAAATGGAAATATGATCCCTTGGGATTCATAAGTAAGTTAAGAGTAAAATTCAAATTGACCCCTTTTATTCATGAGTCAAAGCGTAAGGTTGAAAAGTATTCTAACTAGTCAAAGTGCTTGGAAAATACTTTACAGGAGGTGGAGAAGGAGTTTGATACTAGTTCCATCCTACTTACTCTAGCCCCACAAGACATGAATTCAAACAAGGAAAGAGAAGAAGGCTCTTATTCTGTAGAGACTACTTCTGATACCAAATTCAAGCTAATGTATAGGAAAAAGGCAAAACTAAATCCAACGATAGAACAGGAAGAGATAGTTGACACAGTTGAAGTCATTGATACAAATATAGTGGTCAAAGATAATGCACCTCCAACTATTTCAGAAGAGACACACACAATATCAACCTTCAGTTCACAAATAATTTAGAAACAACATAGTGTAGGGGTTTCATCATCAAGAAAACCAGTGGATAAAGAAAAAGATATAATGGAAAAATATAAAGAAACCAAAATCAAGAATGAAGCATTGAAAGTAGTAACTTATGCCCAGTATTGGAAAAAAACTCCTAGTAACCAAAACATGTCACTTCTAGCTTTTGATTACAAAACTAGAGAAATGCAAATGAAATTTTTACTATCAATAGTGAAGGCTCCAAAATCATCAGCAGATTACAAGAGAACAACATTTGAAGTTCTTGCTAAAGATGTACATCCAATAGATCAGATTGAGTTTCATAAACAAGCTTAAGAAATGATCTATTCCATTATGACACACAAGGCTTTAAGTGTCCAAAAACTAGATAATTCTCTAGAAAATATCAGGACATAGTTAAAACTAGAGAAATCCTCTTCACAAGCAAAGGATAATAGGATAAAATCACTTGAATAATTGGTCATGGAGGTTGGATATAATCCAAAGGATATCAAAGCAACAGAATATCTTATCAAGATTAAGACTGCAGACATAACTGCATTAAAGAAACAACTGAAGTTACCTACAACAGAACATCCACTAACTAAAGAAGTTTTGGAAAATGAAAATCAGAAGGATGAAATGATGAATCTCATCATTCAGTTGATGGATCAACTCAAAGAGATGGAAAATGAAATGGAGAAATTAGTGTAGAAAAAGCAAGCTAGCATGGAAGCAGTTCCTGTTACTTCCATTATTATAGCTTCAACATCTTCTCCATTACCCACAACAATTCCAGTGACAGCAAAAGTTCCAGCAACTACACCAACTACTACATCAGCAACAACATCAGTCCATCCCACTCATGAGGCAAATAAATTGATTAAGGCAATGCAGGATAAGGCTGAAGCAAGTGAAAAATCTAGAAGATGAAAAGAAATTGGTTCAAGTAATGCATAAGGATGAAACACATAATCCAACAGATTGAATGACAGGATCCAAAAGCTAGAAAAGAAATTCACACTAGCATAGCCTTTAGCCCATGTAAAATAAAATTTGTGGGCCAATATCATTAAATATGTTAATGATATTTGGCCTTCTATCCAAGTTATATTTCAGCAAAATGATTTCATAAAAGAAACAAGTAATGCAATTCAGAAATTCAAGGAAGAGCTTGGAAAGAAACTAGAGGAAACCACTGAGATAATTAAGTTTCTTAATTCTAAAAGCAAGCATGAATTAGAAGAAATTGGGATAAGTGATAGAACATAAACCATCTTATAGGTGGAAAAAGTGATTTCCAAGAGAAATCTAATGACATAGCTTGAGGATAAGTGTCAAAGTATGGAGCTTGCAGTGAATAGATTCATGAACAAGTTTGATGTTTTGAGACAAAAAGGTCTACCTAATCCATTATTAATCAATGATAGACTAATGAGGAATGAATATTATGATAAAAATATCGAGAAAGTGGCTAAAGAAAATTCCAACAATTCCTCATTGAAAGGAATTCCTACAAGCAAAGTACTCTTCCAAATCTTTGAAAATCTTTTTTACCTCCATCGTGAGGTAAATAATCTTTTTGTTAAGATGCTTACATTTACCAAGTATACTGAGGAAGATGTTATTTACATGAGGATGGTAAAAATCAAATTTCTAGATGAAAAAGTATGGGAAAAGTGGTGTGATTTACTATGACATGTAAAAGTAAAAATAGGTAAAAGAGAGACAAGGTAAAAAGGGCAAATAGTGCAGTCAGGTAAAATAAAATTCACAGAGTTAAAGAGAAGATAGTTAAAGAGAGATGAAGAAAGTTTAAAGAGAATTCATAGGTCAAAGTTGAATATAGATGAAATATATCCAGCATAAAAGATATAGCCAGCGTGAGAGATATAACAACATAAGAGAAACGAACAAAAAAACAAATAAACAGTGAGAGCTTGCATTTAGTTAAATATGTGTCTCTATCTTCTTGCATGAAGATATTTTCTTTTCGTTGAATAAATCCTAAATTTTTTGATAGGATATTTTGTAATAAGTTGTATAAATACATCATCAATTTTAGGTATTAAGTGTGGATTCCTAAATATTTCTATAGTTGAATTGATCTACTACCTGGGTATATTGTACCTTTTCCAAGTTGACAGACAGGACAAGTAATAAAGAAATTTCTCTACAGGATTCTTGTGTTGAGCTACTTCAGTGAAGTATATTTCAATTTTTCATGTTATTTCCTTAAGTATTCCAAAAAATTTCATTCTTTCTAAATTTAAATGTTATAACAGGAATTTTATTGTAGAATTTGTTTACATACACTCTGTTCTAAAGTGTTATTCATTTTAATGTTTTTTCTAATATCTGGTTTTGAGAATCCTTCATTACTCTCTAATCCTGATTGACCTCTTTCACCTTCTTTCATCATCTAGTTTAAGGAATCCTTAACTACTCCTTGATCCCCATTGAAAACCACTTCACCATTTAGCTTTTAAGATATGATTTTGCTCAGCTACCCTGCCTTGTAACACTTCCTTTAGAACTATATTCTATTATGTTTTCTTGATATATTGGTTCCATAGCCAAATGGAAAGTAAAAAGACACCTATCCATCTAAATCAGTAATTCCATGAACAAATCAAAATCAAACCAAATCAATCTTACATAACCAGCCTAAAATCAATTAAACACAATAAAGTTAAATCACTAAGAGATATCCCTCTCTGAGCTTTAGGAAGGTTAGATCCTAATCTGCAAAAGTGGTTGATAGTTACCTTTGTTATTTCTTTGACACAACATAACAACCATAGGGAAATTTGGGAGTGATAACATATTGGTGACCATACTCGGGAACCAGTCCTGAGTTCAAATAAAACTTAAAGGGAACACTTTTCATCATATTTTCACCTTAAGGTTGTTTTAGGGTTGTTAAAATTTATCATTAAAATTTAAAAGTATAGCTTCCAAAAGAACATATTATACCATGGCTCATCCTGATCCACAACCTGCTATAATTTTTTATGATCCTGACAGAATTTTAAGAAAAACTAAAAAAGTAGAAAGTCTAGGAAGTAGTAATCAATTAATCATAGAAAATTCACTTCCTAAAGAATTATCAAGTTTACAGGATATTCAATTTGATTTATCATTTGATCATTCTATATTTAGAGCTAGATCTGCACACTCAATCTATGATATTGTAAGATACGCTAATTTTACTCAATTTACTGAAGAAAATGAAGAAACTATACAACTTGACATAGATCAACATGTTCCTGAGACTTTTGATCAACTTGATATTTTGACCTCAACTTTGATTAAGGATATAGACGAAGCCTATTTTCAACAGTCTGTTGAATTAGCTGCCCTAACTGCTGCTACACCTAAGAATTCTACCATTCCTTCGGAGAATATAAATATAGCTTTATTTAGTACCACCTTATCTATAATATCCACCATAGTTCATTCCACATAACCATTCATCCTGAAGCTTCCTCTTCAAACTAAACTTTCATTCTCATTGTTAACACTAGAAATTTGTATAGAAGAAGTTGACATTAATTAATGTCATGCCAAAGGATTTACAGGGCTAGAAGACATTACAGAATCTAGAAAGTATTTAAAAATATCTAAGGTTTGAGAAAAATCAAATTTGAACTAATCCTAAATTCTATTTGCTCACATAATCCTTCGTGAAGAGTGCCTTCTGCGTACCCTTTTTCCTGATATGCACACATTCCTGAGAGTGGCGAAATGTCACTATCCGAGACCACACAAAGTAAAGGACCAGTGATGCCTTACATGAAGCCACCTAAGGACAGCCACCAACCCCTCCATAGACATTATGTGGGCACAAAATTGAATATTTGGAGCACAGAAAGGGATAATACCCCTCTCTTGGGTCACCATCCTCCATGTACCAAGAGAGGGAGAGGAGGATTTGAAATATCTTGTATAAGACCACCATTATATGAAGAATTGGTGATCACATTGTTATGCTGGCCATAATTGACCAAGAAATACCAGCAGTGTGTGACCCGGAGCTGAAGATAGAGGGGACTCAATTTTTGGCCACCCAACAATTTTAGTCCAACATAGTAGACATAAAGGGAGAATGCAGCGAGGCAAGCTTGGGATAAAAACATCCTTGCATCGGGACCTAGAACCATTGTCTAGGGGCCCTTTGGCAAGAGGGTAAAGTTTCACTCTTCTTACTACCGGTGCTCAATAAGAGGGACCTAGAGCCATCTTTTGCATTATTTTTTTCGTTTGACTCTTTTCAGAGCTTATGTTTATTTTTTTTAGTTTTAGTTTAGTTTTAGTTTACATTCACATGCTTTTTCCTCTATATAGTATCCTTATTGATTCTAGCTTGTTCCACTAACTTGCTTGACTCCAATAAATTTTTGTCTGTTACCAATAGCTTAATGGGGTAAACCACACCCCTTATGTTGGTGTGATTTCATACATACATGCACCAAACACACTACAATAGGGTTGGAGACTCCACTAATGTTTTATTACCAAGTTTATGTGGTTGCACCTTTTTTTTTAGAGACCTTTGTCTCTGTTGCAGAGCGGAGCTAAATTTCCCCTGATTTCTCTTGTAGTCCCTAGTTCATCCCAAGTGACAGACTAAAGTAGATCAGCTCCTAAATTTTTTACTTGTAGGAATTTACGCATGTTTTTTCCTCACAAACGGGCAGGGAATGCGTTTAGAGCTAAACCGTGCGTAGAAAGCACACTTGTTTCAGCCTTTTCCGTGCAAATTACAGAATGAGAAATTCTTCCCTAATTTCTATCTTTTCATACTTGTAAGGTGCTTGGCAGCGCCTAATACACCTACCAGCACTAGTTGTGGTACCCCGTAGATTGTTAAAGCTCACTCTTAGCTTCTTTTTGTAGGCTTAGTGTTAGTTTTACTTCAAGTTGATTTTTGCAAAGTTTACACATATTTTAAGTAGGGGGAAAAATAACTTGCATTCCAAAAAAAATGATGTTTTGCAAATTTTGGTACTTACACACCTAGATAACTAGCCCAACTAAGTGGCCCAAGACCATGTATGCATAGCTAGTTTTCTTTTTTCTAGTCTAGAGGTTTTTAGTTTAGTTGACTTTTTGCACTAGGAATTTCGGGACTAGGATTGAATTGTTTATAGAAGAGCAAGTAATCTTTGCTACCTTTGCACCCTCTGGGGATCCTAGGTAAGCATATGAATGCTCCCTATTCACAATTCGACATCTTCCTATAGTTGGTCACATAGATTAACTAGCAAAACTTGAAAGCAGCCCATTATCCGCACATTTTTTTCATTTGAGCCTGGAATAATACAACATAGTTTAAATAAGGGATTTTGTTAAGGATCATCAATATCCACACATTCAAAATATGTGCCTTTCAACTTTGTGCTCACACACACTCACCTACTAAGCGAAGAAAATACACCTAAAATTAACTTAACCAAACTCACTAAATTCTCCCCACAGTGGCCACAAAAGAATTTATAGCTTAAGTTAGGGTCAAGGGGGTAGGCATCCAATAAGTCGCCTTCATCATACTTCATATTGAAAAATAGAAGTTATTTATTTAGGGAACTTCAAATCCACCTATCATCCCATGGCAAAGAAAACCCTTTCTTGGCAGAGACTCGTTTCCGAGGGGGTTAGGGTTAGCCACAGTGCATGCGGTATCAGATGGGGCTACTTGACCTAGATAATACTCGGTACTATTAGCTGACTACCAAAAATCCGAAGAATCAAATGCTCACATGGGACAACAGTTCTTAGTGGCCAAAAACTAGGGCATCATTTTCCCTATAGGTGATGGGGCAGGCAAGTGCGAGACCCTCTACCCTTACCTTGGTGTATTCTCTTTGGCTAGTTGGGGGTGTTGCCAAGTATTATAGGACGTTGTGCCACCACTCGCAAGAAATCCTCTCAAGGCCCAGTTACATTTGAGTGTGTGAGGACGCATAAGTCTTCTAGGATTTTGAGTATCATACACAAACAAACAAAAACCATTTTTTTTCTTGCTTGATCAAACAGATTAATTTAAAGGGAAAATCTATTTTACTTTTCTCTTTGCTTTATATATGTGACCATAATTTTCCTTTCGTCTTTTGGACGTCCCCACATTATGGGGAGGGGTTTGAGGTCTTTCACCATTTAGGCGTCAAATATAGAACACTGCCACCATTATTGATTCATTCTTCATAGGGGTAGCCAATGCTGGGAACCCTTGTCAGTCTCAAAATGCCACACCACATACCACTACTCTGACGACCCCTAGAGGGTAGAGGAGTGCATCCCATTCGGGAAGCCAGCTGAATACATAGCAGGGAACGTCGCAGACTAACCCTCTTCCTAACCAGAACTTTATTTTTTCACACATTGCAATGGCGTGAACCTCTCAGTCACCTTTCTTAGCTTCGTTGAATCTACCCGATTTAACTAAGCTAATGAATGATCCCATCGCACATAGTGTTACGTGGCCTCCCATGTGCATGAAGCTCCCTTCTAATATTTCAAAATTCTAAGGCAAGAAAGTGGAAGACCTAGGTAATCATGTTATGACCTTTCACCTGTGCTTCTCATCAAATAGTATCATTGACAACACTATTCCATTGAGATTATTTCAACGCACTCTTACAGGAGTAGCCAGAAAGTGTTAGTTGGAGAAACCCCCTACTTCACATGGAATCTTTAGCACTCTCGCTACCGAATTCCTAACATATTTTCATTTATGCATTCACCATGATTCTAGAATGGAATTATTGACGCATTTTAGATAAACCCCTGTCGTCCATATCTCAGACCATCTCCATGAATTGAGGTGGCGTCGTAGTTTATGTAAAGCTAAACTTTAGGACCGGGTTCTTTTAGATTTTTTCCTAAAAACTATTATGATAGAGATTTCAAAGGATGTGGCACAACATAATCCCACATTCGAAGAGGACGCAATCAACAAATCCCAGAAGTTTGAGCTGATTTATACGCAATCAAGATACATTTACAACATCCTGCCTAATGCCCCGTTCCTAAAAACTTATCAAGAATTTCGAGGCTCGTCGAACTCTACAGATAGACTAATTGGGTCATTGACTCGAGGTTACCTAGGCAGCAGTAGTCAAAACCCTAGTTACACATACAGTTCTACCCGGAACGTACCTCAACTCGGTTTTCAAAGTCATCATATGAGTCAGCAAAATTTGACTAATAGGGCGCAAGCATATCACTAGGGAGGACCTTATCCTCTGGCTTAGGGGGCCCAATATGTAGAGAGAAAATTTGACGGAAGAGCTCCCCTCAAATATCTAGGTGTGAACCAAGGACCTCATTATGCTTATTCCCCTGCACATGACCCATTTATGCAAACCAATGCACAGGAAAACTTTGTGCAATCGTCCCAAAAACAACCACACCAATATAACTAGGAGAACTATCCTCCTAACGTGGTCAATAAAAAATCAAAAAACAAGCCAAAAGGGAATCCGAGATAGGGGAAACAACTAGCAGTGACCACCATGATCCTAGGCTGGAGGCAACTCCAACCAGAATCAGAGCCAGGAGACAAGAAATGCCCAACAACAGAGCAAAAGGCCACCTCTTCGAACAAACAATTCTTGTTCTATATGTGGTGAGTACGGCCACTATACTCACCACTATCCCGATCTCCCTGAGCTGAAGAAGCTACAGAGTAACCGAGGACAAGGAGGATCTTCCCACAAAATAACTGTGATGCAAGAACATTTTCCCCACCAAGGGATGGTCAGCACTCAACAGAAAAATCCAGACTACTCTAGGAAACGCAGCTAGGAAATCTACATGATTAGTGAAGAGATGTTTCTCCCAACAAGAAATCGCAACTACGACACCCCACCAGACACTAGTACATTAAGGGAAAGTACCAGTGCACCAACTGCACCTTTGATCGTTTCGAAGATGCTTATAGAACCATTGCCAAAGATGGAAAAGGTACCTAATAGGAAAGTAGGAAACCACTCCAAAGAGGCCCATAATTATAGCATCATGGATAATTTAGCATAATATCCTACTGCTATATTAGCTATATAAGTACTACAGTCATGCAGAAAGGGTGGAAAGCATGTGCTTCATTATGATGTTATGAAACCCTCATGATACGGTGTGATTCTAGAATATCACTATTCACTGATGTGTCATAGATGAGGGTGCATCCACATGCATCATGTAAAAAAATGTTTGGCAGAAGTTAGGGTCTCTCAAACTAAAACCCTTAGTCATCACGCTTAGAGCATATGACAGACATCCTTCGACTCTCGTCCGCCTCTACCAAAATTTCCCAATGTGTTTAGCCAGAAAGATGGTCCACATAGACATTGAATTCTTGGACGCTCACTTGGACTACAATATACTCCTTGAACGGAGTTATATGTACAACTTTTCTGCCATATCCTCCTCCGTCTTTCACATTATGATGTTCCCCCATGAATATTGCATCATTATTGTAGGCTAACTGACACACAGCAAGAAGTGTCCCCTAACAAACACTAATGTAATCCTACCTTATGTGGGGACATCCACAGATATGCTTTCATGGTACCAATAATATGGCCCCGACCAATTTAAACCGTCATCCATTCTACGGTCATTCCTAGGATATCCCCCCATTATCCCTGAGTCATCACTAGATGTCACAGGGGCTTTGGTGTGCATGATGTCCACATCAAGCGTTGAAGCTATTCAGGACACATATGCAAGTAGCAATGACACCGAGGCATCAGCCACGACAACCTCCCTAGCCTACACCACATCCCAAACACCTTTCCTCTACCCCCCAACTGGCTTCGTCTCCTAGTAGGTTTGGCAACACTGGTATTACCTAACATATCGTTGGCACTGCTAGTTTGGTAGGTTTGGAAACACTGGTATTACCTAACATATCATTGGCACTGCTAGTTTGCTAACTCATTCCACCTATAGGGACATGAGCCACCCATGTTATTGCCACAAGGTTGAAGCCCCTCAGTCCCGAGGGGCTCCTACCCATCCAAGAAACTGTTGAGACCACCCCTGCAAAGGAATTTCCCATTCCAAAACTGGTGATCATGGCCAAGAAAACTGAGAAGAGAGTAAAGAAGATGGTGACCCCCGCCATAGAACAGGAATCACCAGTCTGGATGAATTAAAACCACTCCTTGGCTTCGAAACATACATTGCGATGTTGCGTTCCCATAAAAAGGAACCTACCACCAAAGGTAAAGGAAAAGCACTACGTACCAATGATGTATGTGCTCTCTGCACTAAATATGGGCATCATACTCACCATTGCCAAGAGATTCTGTGATACAGGGATGCCTTACATTCTGTCAAGATATCCTATAAAGAGGATCCCTCCACCGAAACATCTGGAAATGAACCTCGTATCATCCTATACTTATAAGCAGAACGAAGATCACCTAAAATGCTTCCCGCCAGACCCCCTCCCACAATCGAAAGCTGCATACTATTTGATGAACTTGATCATTTCATCATTGACTTCCTAGTTTTGTAAATTTTCCAGCGATGGTACCCAGTCCATAGAGTATACCACACGGACATGGACATCCCATATTCATGTCAGATATGTGGTGAGAACCACCTAGTACATCGTTGTCACTACATACCGAGATTCGACACATCTCTAGCCTGTATGCGATCAACCATAATCCACCTCTCTCGAAAAGATGACACTGACTCAGAATCCATGAATAGTTCGACAACACAAGAGGGTGTGATAGACAGATCCATCCCATTCTCGTCAATAGAAAGAAGAAAAATCAGGGAGATTCCCCACCCCCAACCACCAAATGTCGACAACACGACACACCATATACGATTCATGTCATCATGCATTGGAACCATGACACGAGCTGTCAGCTCATCTACCATAGCTATCAAGTCAGCTACAACTATGAGATTAACTCTCGCTACGATAGTGCAGACCCAATCTATCTGCACTCTATCGACTGCAGCTAGTTCCACCACATCCACAATGGAATCCTTCTCGTGTCTCTCAGCTAGCTCTGTATGGACTACCCCCATTCAGCATACCCCTACATAAGAGCAATCCCCCTTCAGGTCATTATTTCATTTAGATGAGGATGTCCTAGATGCTATAATGGAGCCAGATTACCCATGGGATGTAATGCATCACAAATAACTTTTTCTCCCCAAACACACATTCATTCCTGACAAGACAAAAGAACAAGAAATCTATGTGATCGAATCAAAATATTTCCTTCCATCAGGGAAATTCGATTGGTTCAAAAACCCTATCACAACAACTGATGGATTTGAGGAAGGAAATATGTCAAATATCTCACCTACCATCAACGTGAACATATCCGAAAACCCTTCAAAGGTCGAATAAATCTCGCCAGGTGCAGCATGCTCCCCAGAAGAAATAAGCTCTTATACCTAATTGCTACAAGATTATTGTGATATCTTCGCGTGGGACTACTCAGAAATGATTGGGCTCAGTCCTACTATCATAGAGAACCATATTGAAACTTGGCATGATGTACCTCTAGTGCACCAGAAAAACCATCAACTACATCCCTCTAAGGCAGAAGCAATAAAGAGAGAAATTGATAAGCTTCACAAAGTCCGGTTTATCTACCCCATCACTTATACATCTCCTGTTTCCAACCCTATTCAAGTCATGAAAAAATAGGGCACTATACCTATTTGCACCAATTTTTTCGATTTGAAAAAATCTTGTCCTAAAGAAAATTACCCCACTCCAGTCATCGACCAAGTCAACGATGCTTATGTAGGACACTAGGCTCTATCCTTCATGGATGGGTTCTTTGAGTACAATCCAATTCAAATCCACGATACAGACTAGTACAAAACGGCATTCACTACTCCCTGGGGGACATTTCCATACAAGGTAATGCCATTTGACCTAAAAAATGGTGGAGCCACCTTCCAAAGGGTCATTAATTATCTATTTCATGACTTGGCACACCTTATCCTCTCCTACTTGGATGACCTTACGGTCTGATCCAAGAAGCGCTCAGAACATCTTAAGGATTTTCTATTTTTATTCCAACGATGATGTCAATACAGCCAAAGCTTGAACCCCATCAAGTGTGTCTTATACATCAGTGCAGGAAGACTGTTAGGTTTTATTTTGTCCTAGCAAGGGATTTGTGTGGCCCCCCTCAAAGTCCAAGCCATTAAAGAGGTACCGCCACCTCACACCCTTAGGCAACTTCAAAGCCTATAGGGGAAGGCCAATTTTCTGATACGTTTCGTCCTAGATTATGCCACCTTTGCTCAAGGGTTACTATGCCTTCTTCACCGGGACATTCCATTTAGATGGGATGATCATGCCCAGAAAGCATTCGATGCATTGAAAGAAACACTATCTTTAGCACCACTCATCAGTCCCCCAGACTATGACAAAGATTATATCCTGTATCTATCAGCTTCCAAATCCACATTGGATAGAGTACTGATCTAGGAAGGCCCAGATGGGAAGGATCATGTAATTTACTACGTTATAAAAACCTTATCGGGTCGAGCATTAAGATATGAGCCCGAAGAAAATACTACCCTAGCATTAATTGATGCAGTCTGGAAACTTCACCACTACATCATCTTAAAATCCACTACGATCATCGCAGATATTAATCCCATCAAATACGTACTAATGTACTACCCAATGAACCACAAGTACGCCTGTTGGATAGTAATTCTCCAGGAATATGAGTTATAGTTTCTCTCTCCCAAAAGAAAAAAGGCACTTGCCTTAGTAGATTTCATTACGAACCTCCCAGGAAATTCCAAGGGATCACCAATAAATGTTATGCTACCAGATGAACATATTTTCTTCATAGCAACCAATGACCCTTGACAGTGAGACATCCTCCTATTCCTGCGAACCCAAAATTTTAGACCTCATCTCACACGAGATGGTCATTAGTGTATATGCTAGTATGCCCCTTGATATCTCCTCGTGGGATATGTCTTATACCGACAAGGAATCGATACCATTTTATGTTGATGCCTCACTCACGACCAAGTCGAACAAGCCCTTAATGACTACCACAGAGGTGCTTGCGGCGGCCACATATCCGGAATGGCTGCCCCCCAAAAATTCCTATAGGAAGGATTTTTCTAGCCCTCCCTATTGTGGGACTACATCACATCAGTCAAGAGATGTGAACGATGCCAACGCTTCACTCATAAGTCAAGAGCAGCACCTGCTCCTCTGCAACCTGTCATAGTAGCCGGCCCCTTTTGAAAATGGGGGATTGACTTCATGACTTGTAACCCTGCCTCATTGAGAAACCATAAATACATCATCGTGGTTGTCGATTATTTCACCAGGTGGGTAGAGACCATGGCTACATATGAAAACACAATAGAAACCGCCGCTTGATTTCTGTTCAAACACATGATCGCCCGGTTCAGCATCCCCAAAGAGTTAGTCTCTGACCATGGGAAACACTTCGAGAATGAAGTTTTAGAGGAGTTATCTCACCACCTTGGATTCACCCATGAATTTTCTTCACCATACTACCCCTAGTCCAACAGACAGTTAGAAGCTATTAACAAAGTACTCAAAACTATGTTGCAATGCATGGTGAATAACCATAAAACCAACTAGCACCAGATGGTCTTTTCCAACCTATGGGCATACTGCATGGCTGTCAAGACATCCACTAGTTTCACTCCCTTCCAATCGATATATGGGGTCCAAGCAATGATTCCCATATTACATGAGATTCCAAATTTGCACACCACCGTCAAGCTCCTCGATGACACCCAGCCTCTAGAATGGTGCCTAGTACAATTAGAGCTTGTCGACAAAAGTCAATGATAGTTGCTGAAACACAACGAGGCCAACAAGAAAAGGGTAAAAGCATCATTCGACTGCGACATCACCCCTTGCTCATTCACCAAGGGAGAATTAGTCCTCAGCTACGATGTCAAAAAAGAGGCAGTAGGGCCAAGAAAGTTTGAAACCTTTTGGAAAGGACCCTACATTATGAAACATTACATCTGACAAGGGGCATACATATTTACAGAACCAAACGGGACATGCCTTAACAACCCTGTCAATGGCGTTTACCTCAAGAAGCTTCACCCATAAGGGCCAGAACAGCCCTGCCCCTAGAGTGAAAGTACACAAAGACCTAACCACTAAAAGATTTTGACCAAAGACTAATTAAACATGCTAAAAGTGCCACCATGGATCACCAACCTGAACCCTATTTTGGATTTGCTGATGGAGCATCACGATGGTCTCAAAGTTTAACTAGAGCATCTTCGGTCATCTACCACCCTGATCGATCACCACTATGTTCTAACGATGTGTGCATCGATTCAACAACAAACAATTAGGCAAAATATGACGTCGTTATCGGACTTATGTGTGATGCCCTTCATCGGGACATATGCCATATGCATGTTTACCTCGATTCCCAGTTAGTAGTGTCACAGTTAAAAAAAACATTTGGTACAAGAGATATGCATCTGTTTAGAAAATATTTGCGTTGAAAAATATTAAGCAGACAATTTGAATATATCACATTTACACATGTACCAAGGAGTCAAAACCAAACAATTGATCGCATAGCTAACAATATCCAAAAATGGAATGCATCTCGAATAAAAAATCATACATAAAATCCAAAAATATAGATGTCCATCAACATAACATCATACATAAATCAAAATAAGTGACACACCATGTAGAGCCACAAAAACTATCTCTCATATATATATATATATATATATATATATCATAATGTATATGGCTGAGTACAAAAAATAGTGTCGCTAGCTCACCGGCTAGCCCAAAGATGCAAAATTCATCAAAAATAAGGGAAGCATCTTCATAATAGGTGCTTTCCCTATGTACAAGTATGCTCTAGGGTGGTTCCCCCTTAAGAGGGGCACCTGGACCCACCACTGCTCCCGGTGCCACCACCGGAGCTGCCATCAAAACTATGATCGCCACTCGATGGAGAATCGGTCAGGAGTCCCTCATGTAGGCCATTACAGTCTCCAACTAGACCTCATAGAAGTCATCCATGAAACCTTGAGCAGGCATTCCCTAGGTGAGGTGGTCCACTCGACCTCGGAAATCCTCAAGAGCTAACACATGAGCAATCAACTCCTCAACACGTGCTACTACTGCATCAGCACGAGCTCACTTGACCACGACCTCTGCAGCAGCTGAGTTGCTACCCTCACCTAAAGGGCCAATACCATCACCATGAGGTCCTCCAGCGCCACTACTTGGTCCACCCGCATCACCACCTCCCTAACCACCCCTAGGTCATCGTGCAGGATCGTGGCCCACTATTCAAGCCACAGGGTGACCCACCTCACTAAAATCTACATGAGTAACCAAAATAATGTCATTCGCACTAGCAAAAAATAGACAAAATGTTCCTGCTGGCCCCCAAGCATAACAATAAGGAAGACCCATGTCTGGATCACCCTGGAAGTCCATTCCCGCATACGGGTATGGCGAGAAAATTTGGCAGTTGGCCTCAAACTAGGCCTTTTTCATTGTGTTCGAATAATTCCCCACCATACCACCACTGCCTCATGGCATCACTGGAGCCGACCTCCTCATATGAGGCTCCCATGGCCCCCCAGAACGCACCGCTACTACTGTCCTCAGTAGCACTACTCTCTCATACATAATGCTGCACAAGATACTAGTGTACGCAAGTGACTTAGATCCATGTTGGAACTTGTTCAGTTGTGATTCCATCCCATCAAAGAAAAAGTGGGAAAATTTGAAAAAAGTGCCCGGACCTCAATCGGGGTAGAACTCCAACCTGTGGGCGTGACACCCGATGCGGAGCAACTAACCCTACCAGTCATACAATCACTGCTATAGCACACTAATCTACAAAATCTGTAACTGATGCAATGCTGATGCATCCCTCTGTCAGAGGTGCCCCACCACAGTGACACCTTCAGAACCTCTCCAAGTCCACTCTCTCGGCAGGGAGTGGATATCTCAATGCCTCACCCTGAGGAAGCAACCCGATCAAAAAATATATATCCATCTTAGGATGGATGACCAGGTTCATCCCCCGTAACATCGACATGTTGTGACTCCTATGCTAGTGTTGGGTAATGTACCGTATTAATCGGTCCTATGACCGAAGAAACTCATTCTCAGCAAAATTCAGGAGGCCCCATAGCGCCAGATGATGGCGCACCCCAGGATCAATAGCTAGCTTGGCATAGAGCTTGGGAAAACCCCACTCCCTCCACAATAACCTACCATCAAGACAAGTACCCATCATTACAGAGAAAAAACCCAAAAAATAGACAAAAATCCAAACTATTTTGTCACCTCGGCTTTGCGGACCTATCCCTAAGACAGGCGTGCTTAGCACACACCTGTATTTTACACAAACATTCCTAAGGCATGCTAAAAGTGGGGAACAGAGCCCCCTTGCATGCCTATTTCCCTAAATTGTGCACAAGGAAGGTGACCTTTGCCCAGATCGCTGGCGCAATCTACAGAAAAGTTATCCCAAAATCCATACAAACCCAGTCTTTATGAACCCCAACACCATCAAATTGTAAAACTTAAAGTGCAGGACGTTATGGAGGTTACTTGGGCATAGTATCGCTAGTCCCTAGTGCTCTGGCTGACCGAAATGGAAAGAACTACTACGCAGAAGCCTCTGACCTCTCAAAAACTCAGCAAGTACAAAAGAACTGAATGACAACCATATTCATCTATTTATTTCCCTTTCCAGAAAACTTCGGAGGACCATAACAAGAGATCATAAGGTCCATTCTGTGAACCATAAGTTGCATGACAATCATCACTCCACGATGAATAGAGGTGATGCCACACAAATCTCACTCCCCAAAAATTATTTTTTCAGCGCCAACAGGTATGCCCTATCTCATATTCTTTTTAAAGCTCATGAATTTCAATAATATTTTGATAAAGAAGATTCTTTCACCCGAGGTAGTTGTTTTTGCATGAAAAGCTGGCAAACCATTCACAGCACCATCTACTAAAAGTCTTAGAGCAGGTATCATTCTACCCCCAGCATGATAGAGTGCCATTCAACTCTGCATATCCTAACATCATTTCTCCATCAAAAATCAACCATAGGATCGTCATATCTGACTGTGTTTATCATCACCTCACCTTGCACATGGTAAACATCCTTGTAATTCAGTAGAGCCTCCCCTCCATAGCACTCGTCACCCACATTAGACCATATCATAGGAAAAATGATGCCATGTCCATACCATTTTATATCAGGAAGCACCTCATGCCCATCCATTCACCATGCATAAGTTCAAGTTTACCATACAATCTGAAACCTCCTTCGCAAATTACTAGGTTGTACAAATGGATCAAAAATGCACCACCCGCCTCGCATTTGGCCCGCCATACCTCCACCAGCATAATCCCATCTACAATACTTTTTCATCCACTTCATCAACCCCACACATGAGATGAAGCAATGGGACCCCCACCCTCAACACATTACCTTCCTCACAACATTATTGAGCGAATACTTATATGTTTCGGGGTATCCATCTCTGTGTTTTGTATAAACCAAACCCCATTATTTTATTCTTTCGGTAAGTGTACAAAGACCGCAAATGGTGCACTTCGTCCCTTCACCTTCTCATTTCATATTTTCTCCCATGGCAGCAGTCCCTGAAAAAGTTTGGTCAGATTATTTCACCCTCATGCAAAATCCATCATGACATTCATAGTTAGTTTATACCCACCCTGGAAGTCCTACCGACTTCGGGGATTTCCCCATTAGAAATCAACATGACTGGCGCTAAGCTGCTTATTATAGTCCAACCTTGAGCCATTGAATCCTCATTAGTTGTTCGTCATCCCTTTTCAACATGCCTATGTTAAACCCATCACATCCAGGTCCCTAACCCCTTATGTTGGTGACCCCTCATACGGTTAAGGCTTCCTTTTTTTTTACCTCGACACCTATTTTCCAAAAAGGAAGCAGTACCTTGGATCACACCTCTCCATACAAGTGGCATCCTTGGGTGGCACTGTGGGAGACATAATTGTCCACAAATTTCATCGATCCTCCTGATATTCGACTACAACAAAAGCTTTCATGTCAATATGGTATCATACCTTACAAACATTGAACTTTGATCAAATTTGTCGAAGGCTCGTGCCTCCATAAGTGTCTCTGTCACCAATGCTTACACGGGAAGGTCCCAGCCAGAACCTATGTGTACAATGCGCAGCTATATGCCATACCAATTATATGCATATGTGTACTGAATTCCACCTATTTTCAAAGAAAAAACACCCCTAAGGGCATCAATAGTCATTGTCAACAACCGCCGATGTCACTATCACAATAGTGACATAGATACGACATATAATCTATCAATTTTGTTTAACTAGACACAGCATCATGAGCATGGGACATGCTCGACTCATTGAAAATTTTTATATGAATTGTACATTGTATTTGCTTATAGGAATCCCTTAGGACCTAGTCATTCTTGGAACTGGTGCAAGGTGTTTTCAATTCCAAGGCTTCACGCAGGTCTCTCTCTCTCTCTCTCTCTCTCTCTCTCTCTACACACGATACATAAAAGAAACTATAATGTATTTCAGCTATACAGTCCTTCCTAGACCTCACACATTAGGGGGAAACTGTTAGCACTAGAAAATCATATAGCAAAAGTTGACATTAATTAATGTTAGGGAAAAGTATTTACAGGGCTAGAAGACATTACAGAAAAATCAAAGTATTTCAAAATCTCTAAGTTCTCAGGAAAATCAAATTTGAACTAGTCCTCAATGCTATTTGTGCACATAATCCTTCAAGAAGAGTGCCTTTTGCGTGCCTGTTTTCCTGATATGTGGGCATTCCTGAGAGTGTCGAAATGTCACTATTTGGGACCACACAAAGCAAAGGAAAAGTGATGCCTTACATGAATCCGCCTAAGGACAGCCACCAATGCCTCCTTAGACACTATGTGAGAACACAATGGAATATTTGGAGCACACAAGGGAATCATACCCCTCTCTTGGGTAACCATCCTCCATGTACCAAGACAAGGAAGGGATGATTTGAAATTTCCTATATAAGACCACCATGAGATGAAGAATTGGTGATCACATTGTTATTGTAGCGATAATTTCCCAAGAAATACCAGTAGTGTGTGAGCCATAGCTGAAGATAGAGGGGACTCAATTGTTGGACACCCAACAATTTCAGTCCAATATAGTAGAGAGAGAGGTAGACTGCATTTGCTTTTGTTCAAGCTTTTGTTTATTTTTTTAAAGTTTTAGTTTAGTTTCAGTTTACATTAGCATGTTTTTTCCTCTATATAGTATGCTTATTGATTCTAGCTTATTCCACTCACTTGCTTGACTCCACTTATTTTCTTCCTGTTACCAATAGCATAACGAGGTAAGCCACACCCCTTAAGTTGTTTTTATTTCATACATATGTGCACCAAACACACTTCAACACTCATCTTCTAGAATTCTAAGTACATATTCTAGCACTTCAAGTACATCTTCTAAAACTTCAAGCTCATCTATAAGAAATTCAAGCTCATCTCCAAGCACTTCAATTTTGTCTCAAAGCACCACCACTTTACCTCCTAGCCAAGCTATAATCTTAGCCATGGTAACCAAATATGCCTCTTTTGTCTTACAAGCTCCTTTACATGCCATGGCATAGGATCACCACAACAAAAAAATTTAGTTTGATGGTACTGGTCAATATACTACTCAACAACATGTGAACAAAATGATTTATTACTTTTAATTACATGAAATTCATGAGGCCGGTGTAAAAATGAGATTTTTTTCTCAAAAATTATTAGGTGAGGCTAAGAAATGTCTTAAATATTTACCTGTTAACCATATTGTTGATATAGCTGCTTTTCATCAATTATTCGTTAATAGATGGGAAAGAAAGAAAAACCCTTTACAGATATTATATGAATATGAAAAAATTACGAGATCTACTAATGAATCTGTTCACAATTACTGTAATAGGTTTAATAAAATCTATAATGAAATTCCAATAAACATGAAATCTCCACAAGACTTGGCCCTAATCAAATTTCTTGATGGTTTTGATGCTGACATGTCATATCAATTAAGAGAAAGAAACCATGCAACATTAGAACAAATGGAAAATGATGTAGTTACTGTAGAAGCTAACTTATTAGCTAAAAGAGCTAGGATGAGGAATGAAAGAAGAGTGACCATTAAGGATGAACCATCCAGTTCAGACATTAACATAGATAGTTTAACTAAATATATGGAAAGACCAATGGATAGAGTAGAAAACATGGAAAGAAAGCCTTAGTGGGACAATCAACAAGGTCCACAAATTAGAAATCCCAATTTTAGGAAAAATCCTAATACTGGTAAATCAAGAGAAGTAGTACCTGATCAATAGATTAGACCACCTTTCCAACAAAACTATGCTGAGAGTTGTGAACAAAATGATGAAGACTAGGACACCCAGATAAAATTGATGGGAAAAAATGATGAATATACTATTTTTCTTTCCGAAGAAGAACAAGAATTATACATGTTACAACAATTACGGTTAAAATAGGGAGAGTCCTTTTATTATAAAGAAGGCTATGAATCTGCTAGCTATGAAGTTTAGAAACAATATAGCCTTACAAGTAAGAATAAAACAGAAGCTCCTACTAAGAAAACAATTGAAACCCAAACTAAGAAAACAGTGGAAGCTCTTGTGACTAGAGCTCTACAAATTCTCCGTAGAGAAACCAACAATACTTCAAGCCCAAATATTGTAAACATAACATCTACTGCTACTCAAAATTCAACTCTTTGTAAAAATTTAACTGCTACTTAAACTGTTCCAGACAAGAAAATTGAAAGTAAAATAGTGGAAACACAAACTGAAATACTACCTGTTGATAAAAAAGACAAAAATACACAAACTACAGTTGGTAAATATGAAATCATTTAGTTAAGTAAAACTCAAGTACCATTCAATATTCAAGTTGAGCAAGCCAAATTTAAAATACGAGTTCCTTTAACAGAGCTGGTAAAAAATTATTCATACAAAGAACAAATCGCTGAAACACTGAACATAGGTGAAGGAGAAGATGTTGTTAATCTCAATGATGATCAACCTAAGTTATTATTTGGTACTAAAGTTTATGGTAAACATCAACAAGGAGGTGTCCCTCCATTCTACATTAGCTTGAACATTCATGATAAAATCTTACACAATGCAATGTTGGATTCTAGAGCATCTCGTAACTTAATTCCTAAGGTAGTAATGGAAAAATTGAATTTAGATTTCACTAGACCATACAAAGACCTCTTTTCCTTTGATTCTAGTGGAGTTAAATGTCTTGGCCTGATAAAAGACCTGTGTGTAACTCTAGTCTAGTGCCTGACAAAGAGTGTTGTTATGGATATTGTAGTTGCTAATATCCCTCCAAAATATGGAATGTTATTATCTTGCTCATGGGGAGAAAAATTACAGGGATCATTGCAATTAGATATGTCATAAGCTACCATTTATATATTTTGTCAAGAACGAAATATTTACAGAGAAACTTTGATAAAATATATGGACAGTAGTGCAAAAAACGCACAAAATTATAGTATCTATTCCCTGCATTTTGATATCGACTCATATCCTATGCAATTTAGACACTGGTAAAGATAAAATCATGGTTGTAGAAAAGAAACACAAAGAAACTGATAGTGACAGTATAACTCGCGAGTCTATGAGGCATTTAGATTTTGATGGTTCTGTAAACATATTAGCAGTAGGAGCTAGAGTATGGATTTACAGATTAGAGAATGATCATTCAGAAGGACATGCTTTTAGGTTAAATTTT
This sequence comes from Pinus albicaulis, assembly GCA_034641835.2. Classification (NCBI taxonomy): domain Eukaryota; kingdom Viridiplantae; phylum Streptophyta; class Pinopsida; order Pinales; family Pinaceae; genus Pinus; species Pinus albicaulis. Next base: position 16,211,481 of record CM076580.1, on the reverse strand, counting down.
AAAAGCACTAATAATATGGTAGAAGAAGAATCATTAGTGTTATGATTGTAAATTGTAAGAAAAATTGGAGCCAAAAGAGTTTATGTCATGGGATACTCAGAACTTATCATAAAAAAAATCAAAGGAGAATATCTTGTGAATAATCCTAGACTTAGCCAATACAGAGAAACCATTCTAGACTTGTGAAATTGTTTTCTTGAAATTGACTTTGCTATTATTGCAAGAAAGAATAATATGCAGGCACATAGTTTGGCTACTTTTGCCAGCACATGCAGGTTACCTTTTCAACCAAATCATTAGTACACTACTGAGGTAAGACATAGGCTAGTCATACCTGATAATTTGAAGTGTTGGCAGATCTTTTTACAAGACTCACAAATGTATAATTTCATGAATTCTAAGGGAGAGTTTCAAAATTGTAATATGGACGCTGATTGTACATTATTTTATAACATAAATAATGAGATAGATATAAGTGATGTACATAAAATAGATCCAACTAAATTTATTAAAATAGAAATACAAAAATTAGAAACTGTAGAAATAGAAGAATTAACCAATTATGAATCAAAAAATTTAAATCTTAAACACAATATTTTCCCGAAGGATTAGCCCCATTAGAAGATCTTGTTGACTCAAATGATGTAGCTAGAAAACCCAAAATGGAGCCTTTAAGGTCATATATAGAAGAATGTAACATAGGAACATAAGAAAAACCCAGGCTTATCAAAATATCAAAAGCATTACCTCTAGCTAAAAAGTTGAAGTGCATTAGTTTGTTGAAGGAATTTCAAGAAGTCTTGCATGGAGTTCTGAATACCTCAAGTTTTATGATACCAACATTATCCAACATAAAAAACCAATAAAAGAAAATTAGAAGCCCTTTAAACAAAAGCTCAGGGGAATTAACCTTGTCCTTATTCCATTGATAGAAAAAGAAGTTAAATGGATGTATACGGCACAAATCATAGCACCCATTATATGTTTTGATTGGGTCTCTAATTTAGTTCCCACTAGAAAGAAAATAGGGGAAATTAGACTATGTGTTGATTTCTGAAACTTAAAGAAACTATCACTGAAATATAACTATCCTCTCCCAAAAATGGACCACATTCTATAGAGGGTAGTAGGGTCATCGAGAAATTCATTAGTTGCTGGATTTTCTGGATACAACCAAATACTTGTCCAACATGAAGATCAATCAAAGACTGTATTTACCACTCCTTGGGGAACTTTCATGTATTTTAAAATGCCCTTTGGACCGACGAATGCTGCAGCTACATTCCAAAGAGCTATGGATGTAGCTTTTGCAAAGGAAATTGATGACTTTTTATTCATTTATCTACATGATATCACAGTATTTTCCGAAATAGATAATGAACATGTAGATCATTTGAGAAGAGTTTTCATAAAATGTAGAAAATTTGGCATTTCCTTGAATCCTAAAAAGACACTTTTTGGATTAGAAGAAGGTAAATTCCTCGGACACATAATCTCAGAAGAAGGTATTAGAATTGATCCATCTAGAATAGAAGAAATCTTAAACATTAGTCATCCTAGGAACATCATAGAATTACAAACATCTCTAGAAAATTAATTTTTCTTAGAAGATTCATCTCTAATTTAGGAGAAATAGTTAGGAACTTAAACAACATGTTAAAGAAAGATTCAACACTTAAGTGGACAGTACAGGCTAAACAGTCTTTTGAAGTAGTCAATCAAGCACTTGCTAAAACACCTGTCCTCATGAGTCCTAACTTTAGCAAATATTTCATATTTTTTTTCATTTTCTTCAAAACACACCATTGCAGCAGTCTTGTTGCAAAAGAAAAATGAAGGTCTTAAACAACCCATTTCTTTTTTCAATAAAACCTTAAGGGATGCAGCACTAAAGTACAATATTATTAAAAAACAAGCACTTTCTTTAGTGAAAGCTATAAAATATTTCAAGTGTACCTTTTATACTCCCACATAATTGCATATGTTCCAAATTCAGTTGTAAAGGAAATTATAACTTAGAATGGGCCTCATGGAAAAATAGGCAAATGGATTGCCACAATATTGGAATATGACATTGCAATAAAGCCTACCAAATTGATCAAATACCAAGGTTTAGCCAAGCTCATTGCTAAATCAAAATTTCAGGCCTTAGATATAATTTTCATTGCTGCCCTAGATGATCAAGAAGAGATGGCAACTCCACAAAGTAGTGAAGCTTTCATAGATTCACCCCGGTATGCAAACATTATATTTGTTTTACTCAACCAAAAATATCCTACTAGTTTATCTATAACTAAAAGTAGGTTTTTGAAAATGCAAGCAATTAAATATTGTATCATAGATAATGCTTTATTTTGGAAAGATCATGGTGGCATCCTATTGAACTGTTTATTAAAATATGAAGCTGACAAAGTAATGTAGGATTTTCATGCATGAGATTTTGGAGGACACCACTACTGGAAAACAACTTCTAGTAAAATTTTGAGGGCAGGTTTTTACTAGCCCACTCTTTTTTCAGATGTCAAAAACTATATGAACTCCTGTCAAAAATGTTAGATATTTGAATGGAAGAAGAAACTCTTACCATTACCCCTCAAACCAATCTCTGTATAAATTCCATTTCCACAATGGGGTTTAGACTTCATTGGTGAAATTGACCCACCCTCCTCAGCTCAACATAAGTTGATATTGACAGCTACTGATTATTTTACCAAGTGGATAGAATCCATTCCTTTGAGACAAGGCACAAACTCTGTCATTATCTCATTTCTTGAAAACAACATCCTTTCTATGTTTGGATGCCCACAAAATCTCATTAATGATAATGGTGTTGCCTTCAAATCAAAGAAAATGATAGATTATTGGAACAAATAACATATCGACCTTGGCCATTCCACTTCCTATTACCCTGAAGGTAATGGAATAGAAGAATCATCAAATAAATGCCTAGTCAACATCATTATGAAGCTATTAGAAGATAACAAGAAAACCTGGAATGAAAGGTTAGTTAATGCCTTATGGGTAGAGAGACTAACTATCACAAAATATATTGGTACATCTTCCTATAAATAAGTATATCGCATGGATGTTGTTTTCCATCCTCATTGGGAAAGGCAGTGATGAAAATTGTTTAAGAGCTATAAGTAGAAGAAAATGACATTCAAAGGAGGATAAATCAAAAAATTCATTTGCATGAAACTAGGGAATAAGTTTATATCAAATCACAAGTGATTCAAGACAAAATCAAGAATATTTTCGATAAGAAAACTAAAGAAGATGATTTTTTCATAGGTGATAAAGTACTGAAATGGGATTCTAGAAGAGAAGAAAAACGAAAGCATGGAAAATTTGACTCTCTCTGGAAAGGCCCATACATCATCTATGGTTACACAGGTAATAATGCATTTTTCTTAAAAGAGTTAGATGGAACAAATATACCAGGTGGACAAGTTAATGGTAGAATGTTGAAGCACTACTTTTCACCAGATTAACCATTACTTCATTTGTTTTAATTTGATCATTGTAAATACCATTGCTAACTCTAGATTGGATTGGATGATTATCTTCTAAATTTGAAGCTCGAAGAGCAGGACATAAGATTTGATATATATATATAACATCATATGTTTGAAAAAAGGAGATCACAGAAAGTAGTTCCAAGGCAAGCAAAGTCAAAGTTCCAAGGCCACTGATCAGAAAGTTCTTGACATCTCACTAGCAGATGCCATCTCCAAGTGGAGACACTGTTAGGGTCCTATAATAAAAGGGATCATAATTTTGAATTGAATGTGTTAAGTTTTGTAATATTGTATGTACCTTTGCTTTCTGCAAATGTTTTCCCATATTAAAAAATTAAAATATGATATGTCCTAAAAGAAAAATCAAAATACCAAAATAAAAAAGATAAAAAAAGGATATAAAATATGGACCCCACAAAAAAGAAACAAAAATAAATCCTAAAAGTGTTGCACATTCAAACGCCACTACTCTTAGTTTAGTTTAATTTTGCAAACAAAATTGTTTGCAGTTTGTCCAAAAATTCCACAATTCATGATGATCATATAGTTTCTTCATGATTTATTCATGTTTTTAATTTCATGTCATGATAGTTAGTGAATAAAGATCTAACAAAACCATTTAATCTCGGTGGATCACTAGTTAGGTAGAGAATAAAAATGAGCTCATTTGTTTAATCTCATCCATTGGAGGATATAAGGTTAGAAATAGGTTAGTTTGCTTAGAAAAATAAAATAAAAGGGTAAGCAAGCTCAAATTCACCCAATAAATGAAGCAAAAAATGTTAGGGTAAATAAAGGGTAGGTAGAAGAATTTTTACAAGTCATGGAAAGCATAAAGTGATTCATCTCATATCACTAATGTCTTTCTAAACACTTTCCCCTTGTAAAAAATCCCTTTCCCCTTATTCTAACCCTTTTCCCTTCTTAAAATCCCTTTCCCTAGTTAAAAACCCATTTCCGTTTGAAAAACCCCTTCCCCCCATTACTAACTCTGTATTATTCAACTAAAACTTGAAAAACCCACTTTTGCATAGTTTTAAAGCACTAAAGTATTATCGCGCCCCACTTCCCTTTTGATTTAATTCCCCACTCAATATAATACCCCCCTTATAATATTTTAGCCTATATTTTATATATTTCCCCATTTTATATATTTCATTAGCACCCCCATTACATGTTAACCCTTTTTCTTTAATCTACTTCCCCAACCCATCTTTATATTAAAAACCCCCTTCATATCATTTTAACCCCTCATATATAATCTCGGGTCCCACTTTTAATTAACCTCACATATTATATTTCCTAACCCCCATTATATTAATCCCCGATCCTTTCTTAAGCCATTCACATATTTTCCCAAACCCCCTTATATTGATCCCATTGCATAAATAATCCTCGGGTCCCACCTTTCATAACCCCCAACTCATGCATCTACCCGATCCTATCCTATCAGATATAATGGCCAAAAATTTCTTTCACACCCTCAACATTCCAATGTTAAAAGCCATGGGGGGGGGTGCAAAATGGGTTGTTTCACACAACCGCCATTTTTCCGTGCGGAATTCCCATAACGTATCACACCCCCTATCTTAAAACCACCAAACAAATTTTCACGATGTGATAACCCACTAAAATGCCTCCATGCATTGCGATGAAACTAGCTACTATTTGAAATCAAACCCCTGCACCATATGATTAACTTCTTCTGGTTAAAAATAATAAAGCTCGCCTAAAACCATTTTTTCACCATTTATATTATTTGCATATGAAAAGCCAAAGAAGCCTTTCCCGACCGGAATTGAACCCTACGACCACCTGAATCTTCTGCAAAAAAAAATTTTCTATTTACCAGGTAATCCTAAAGTGCCCAACACCATTATTAGAGCTTATTAATTAATAATTGGTAAATTAAACTAATTAATGGACTCCCAGAGCATTATATCCATAAATCATCTACAACCACCTATGGTAGATGTTAACCACGCCCCTATGGCTTATAATGACTTAAAAATAAGTGATATAGTTACTGATTTCAACCATTTATAGCTCCACTACTGGAGCCATGATAAATTCATTGACCAAGAAGATGTTATCCATCTGTGGGATTCAAATTTGCCTAAATACATGTTCCCCAGACCTTTAAATTCCCTAAACTTATTAGACTCTTCGAGATCAACTATTTTCCTAATGAAAGAGCTTTAGTTACCACAAACCAAGAGATATTTTTCACAGTCACTACCTAATCTATCAATCAGATGTTACAAATCCAACCAAAGCCTGCTGAAGTGCCATTATTCATTGAAATCCTTTCTAAAATCTACCTGAAGCTGGACTTTCCCGAAAGATTCCAAATATTCCAGACATCCCTTCCACCATCAGTAGAAACCCCAAAAAATAATCCTCCATATTTAGCTTCCATATTTTCAGAGAGAAGAAAATAGATTGTTTAAATGTTTTCATGCATTTTATGGTATTTTACTGATGAACATGTAGATGCATCTATCCTAGGTTTCCTATCAATATTTTTCCTAGGTAAACCCTCAGCTTGAACCTTCAATTTTTCCCAATACATTTCATATGCAATCCACGACAAATTGGTAAAATTACCAGAGGAAGGAATATTTAAATACTCAGTTTTGTTCCATTTGTTATTATATTTCCAATCAGAAAGGTTTGTATTTGGCGTCCAAAAACTGGACACAGAGGGTAACCCCAAATCTGTAGTCTTTTGGACATCCTTGATCAGAAATGATTCCATAGAATTCAGCTATAAATACTTCATTTATCTATTTTTTTATCCATTTTTTAATATGCTAAGCAGTAGCATTAAGCCTAGAGTCAGTGAAGAAATAAAGAAGATGTTACAATTTCCAGATCAAAGTAAAACATGAGACTGGTATTTATACTAGAATCATAACGAAATTAGGGCATATGGAAGCCAGCTTACTCCATATCAAATTCCAAATTACCTCCCAATGAGGTTATTTTCATTGGAATACATTAGGAAATTCCTTAATTCAGATGAAGTCAATTTCCTTTTAGCAAAGAAGAAAAATCAATTTAATATCAAGAACCAACTAGGTCCTTTTATTTACAATAATAGGAATGTTGGTAAGCAAGTAGAGAAGTACTTACAAGATTTCAAATTTAGTAGTAGTTTCAAATGGAAATATGATCCCTTGAGAGTCATAAGTAAGTTAAGCATCAAATTCAAGTTGACGCCTTTTATTCATGAGTTAAAGCTTGATGTTGAAAAGTATTCCAACCAGTCATAGTGGTTGGAAAATACTTTACAAGAGGTGGAGAAGAAGTTGATACCAGTTCCATCATGCTTACTCTAGCCCCACAAGATAGGAATTCAAATAGGGAAAGAGAATAAGGCTCTTACCATGCAGAGACTACTTCTGATACCTAATTCAAGCTAATGTACAGGAAAAAGGAAAAACTAAATCCAGTGATAGAAAAGGAAGAGATACCTGACACAATTGAAGTCATTGATACATATATAGTGGTCAGAGATAATGCACCTCTAGCTATTTCAGAAGAAACACACGCACTATCAACCTCCAGTTCACAAATAATTTAGAAACAGTATAGTGCATAGGTTTCATCATCAAGCAAACCAATGGATAAAGATAAATATATAATGTTAAAATACAATGAAATCAAAATAAACAATGAAGCATTGAAAGAGGTAACTTATGCCCAGTATTGCAAACAAAATCCTAGTGACTAAAATAGATTATTTTCAGCTTTTTATTACAAAACTAGAAAGATGCAAATGACATTTTTACAGCCAATAGTGCAGGCTCCAAAATCATCAGTAGATTACAAGAGAACAAACTTTGAATTTCTTTCTAAATATGTACATACAATAGATCAGATTGAGTTTCATAAACAAGATGGAGAAATGATCTATTGCACTATGACACACAAGGCTTTAAGTGTCCAAAAACTACAAAATTCTCTAGAAAATATCTAGACACAATTAAAACTAGAGAAATCCTCTTCACAAGCAAAGGATAATAGGATAAAATCACTTAAAGAATTGTTCACGGAGGTTTGATATAATCCAAAGGATATCAAAGGAGAAGAAGATCTTATCAAGAAGAAGAATGCAAACATAGATGCATTGAAGAAACAACTAAAGTTACCTACCATAGAAAATCCACTAACTAAACAAGTTTTGGAAAATGAGAATCAGAAGGATGAAATGGTGAATCTCATCATTTAGTTGATAGCTCAAATGAAAAATATGGAAACTGAAATGGAAAAATTAGTGCAAGAAAATCAAGCCAGCATGGAAGCAGTTCCTGTTACTGCCATTCCTATAGCTTCAACATCAACTCCATTACCTACAACAATTCCAGTGACAACGAAAGTTTCAGCAACTACACCAGCTACTACGCCAACTACTACACTAGAAACAACATTAGCCCATCCCATTGATAATGCAAGTAAATTGATTAAGGAAATGCAGGATATGTCAATTCAAACTACTGAGATCAATAGGCTCAAAAAACAAGTGAAAAATCTAAGATATGAAAAGAAATTGGCTCAAGTAATGCATAAGGTTGAAGCACATAAATCTAACAGATTGAATGACAAAATCCAAAAGCTAGAAAGGGAATTCACATTAGTAGAGCCTTTACCCCAAGTAAAGAAACTATTGTTGGCCAATATCATTAACTCTGTTAATGATATTTGGCCTTCTATCCAATTTATATTTGTGTAGAATGATTTGATAAAAGAAGCAAGTAATGCAACTCAGAATGTCAAAGAAGAGCTTGGAAAGAAACCAGAGGAAGCCACTGAGATAATTACGTTTCTTAATTCTCAAAAAAAGCATGAATTAGAAGAACTTGGGATAAGTGACAGAACATAAATCGTATTAGAGGTGAAAAATGTGATTTCCAAGAGAAATCTGATGACACAGCTTGAGGATAAGTGCCAAACTATGGAGCTTGTAGTGAACAGATTCATGAACAAGTTTGATGTTTTGAGAAAAAAGGTCTTCCTAATTCATTATTGATCAATGATAGACTAATGATGCATGAAGATTATGATAAAAAGATCAGGGAAGTGGCTAAAGAAAATTCCAACAATTCCTCATTGAAAGGAATTCCTACAAGCAAAGTACTCTTTCAAACCTTGAAAATCTCTTTTACCTCTAGCATGAGGTAAATCATCTTTTTGTAAACAAGGCTACATTTACCAAGTATACTGAAGTAGACAAGATTTATAGGAGGATGGTAAAATCAAACTTTCAATGAAGATGTTTGGGAAAACTGGTGTGATTTACTGTGATAGGTAAAAGTAAAAACAGGTAAAAGGGAGACAAGGTAAATGAGCAAACATACAAGTCAGGTAAAAGAAAATTCACAGAGTTAAAGAGAAAACAGTTAAATACATATCAAGAAATTTTAAAGAGAATTCACATGTTAAAGTTGAAGATATATGAAAGACAACTAACATAAAAGATACAGCCAGCGTGATAGATAAGATAACATAGGAGAAACAAACAGCAAATCAAATAAACAGGGATAGCTTGCATCTAGTTAAATAGCTGTCTCTATCTTCTTGCATGAAGATATTTTTTTTCCCTGAATAAATCCTAAATCAGTTATAGGATATTTTGTAATAATTTGTATAAATACTTCATCAATTCGATGTATTGAGTGTGGATTCCTGAATATTTCTATAGTTGAATTGATCTACTACCTAATGTTTTATTATACCTTTTTCAAGTTGATAGATAGGACAAGTAATAAAGGAATCTCTTTACAGGATTCATGTGTTGAGCTACTTCAATGAGGTATATTTCCATTGTTCATGTTATTTCCTTAAGTATTCCATAAACTTGCATGTTTTCTAAATTTAAATGTTATAACAGGAATTTTATTGTAGAATTTGTTTAAATACACTCTGTTCTGAACATTTATTCATTTTAATGTTTTCTTTCAATATCTGGTTTTGAGAATCATTGACTTCTCTCTGATACTGATTGACCTCTTTCACCTTGTTTCATCATCTGGTTTATGGAATTCTTAATTTCTCCTTCATCCTGATTGAAAACCACTTCACCATTCAACCTTTAAGATATGATTTTTCTCAACTACCCTGCCCTGCCCTGTAACACTTCCTTTAGAACCTGATTCCGTTATGTTTTCTTGATATATTGACTCGATATCCCAATGGAAAGTAAAAAGACACCTATCCATATAAATCAATAATTCCACGAAAAAATCAAAATCAAACCAAATCAATCTTACATAACTATCCTAAAATCAATTAAAAACAACAAAGTTTAATTATTAAGGGAGAGTTCTCTCTGAGCATTAGGAAGGTTAGATCCTAATCTCCAAAAGTGGTTGATAGTTACCTCTATTATTTATTTGACACAACATAACAACCCTAAGGAAATTTTGGAGTGATAACACCCCCTAAACACACACGCTCTCACGCTACATATATATCAATCTCTTTGTCACTCCCTCCCTCTCTCCATCTATGTTTTCTTCCTATATTCTCCCTCCATCTATCTCTCTATCTTCCCCTTCTCTACCTCTCCCCCACTTCTATCTCTATTTCCTCCTTATGTCCTCTCTCCCTCTTTAACTAAATCCTCCTTATCACTCCCTCTCTCTCTCTCCACCTTTCTCTCTTTCTCTTTATGTATTCCTTCTCACATCCTTCTCTCTTCTCCTGCAAGTCCATCTCTCCTTCCCTCTCACTCTCCAATCTCTCACAAACTCTCTCTTCCTTCCTCTATCTCTCTTTCTCTCTCTCCCTCTCTTCACCTTACAACTCTATTATTATATCCCTACCTCTCTCCTTCTCTCTTATTCTCCCCCCATAACTCCATATCTCCTTTTTTGTCTCTTTATCTCTCCCCCAAACATACATAATCTCTTTTCATATCTCACTTGTCATGCTTCTCTCTCCACTTCTCACTCTCTGTCTTTCTTATTCCCTACCTCTATCCCCCTCCAACTCTATCTCTCTTTCCATACCTATGCATTCCTCTCTCCCTCCCTCCCTCTCTACTCCTTTCTCTCAAGTCCTCTCCCTTTTTCTTCCTCTCTCTCCCTTCTCTCATACCACAATATCTCTTTCCCGATCTCCCTCTCTCTATATTCCCTCAAATTCTCTTTCTTTCACCGTCACTCTCCTCCTCTCTCTCAAGCATTCTCTCTCCCTTTCTTTCCTAGCTCCCTCTCTCTCTCTCTCTCTCTCTCTCTCTCTCTCTCTCTCTCTCTCTTTTCCCTCAAATTTTTCGTCTTCCCCCATTACTCTCTCTCTCTCTCTCTCTCTCTCTCTATTGCTATATACCTCCCTCTCTCCTTCTCTCCCTCCTTTTGTACATATCTCCTTCTTTTTGTCTTTATTTCACCCCTAGACATACACACTCTCTTTCCATCTCTCCCTTGTCACTCCCTCTCTCTCATCATTCCTCTCTTTCGCTTCCTCTCTCTACCTTTTTCTCCTACATCCCTCTCTTTTATGCCATCTCTCTCTCTCTCTCTCCAACCCTATCACTATCTCCCTCCCCCTCTGCTTGTCTCCCCCGCTCCATATTTGTGTCCCCCCCTCTATCTCTTACCCTTGTCTACGTCTCTCACTCCTCTCCCTCTCTATCTCTCCATTCGTCTCCCCTCTCCTTTAGTTTATCTCCATCTCTCCCTCGTCAACCCCCCTATCACTCCACCACTATCACTCTATGTCTTTGTTCTTCCCTTCCATATATATCTAGAGTTAATATATATATCATGATATACTAATATATATTACAATATAACAAATTTATTATTTTATTAGTCCAATTTTATTAAATTTAATAATGTTAATATTATAATATATTAATATGAATGTTATATTTAATAATAATAATAATAATAATTCAATATAATATTATGTCAATAATGTCTTTTTTGCATGATATTAATAATGATGTGGCCCACGGTATTTGACCCATATATTCCATATATTAGTGTTCGTAAGACTGGAGCATTACCACATATCTTTTATTTACTTTATGGTATTTGGCCCATAGATTTCATATACAATTAATAGATGTTGATTTATACTTATTTTGTATTTATATATTTACCATATCTCTTTTATAAATATGGTATTTGATGCATGGTATTTATCCCATGGTATTCCGGCCATAGGCTTCATCTAAATAAAACCTCTTTTTTGAGTGTTTTTAAATATAACTCCATGTAATTGAGAGGGATAATTATTACAAAGATATTAATTATTACTAAATTTTTTTACATATAATCTTACATTACATCTAATGCTCACACATCTACCTTAGGAAAAATAATATTATCATTACAATAATAATATTATAATAAATTATCGTATATTAATACTGCTAAATATATATTATATATTAAGACAAAATATAATATAATTCTATACTATAATTATTATCATATTAATTTATTAGGTTTATAATATCAATATTAATATATTAATATAGGTGGAATTTTAATATTAATATTAATATATAAAACCAATAGATTAATATTAAAAACCCAAAAAATAAATAAACCTAAAAATTATGGTTATTATATTAATATAATATAATATATTAATAATAATAATAATAATAATAATAACAACAATATATTATTATTATTATAATTTTAGTATTCTAAACTAATAATATTAAATATATATTATATATTAAATGGAAATATAATATAATTATATATTATAGTGATTATAATATTAATTTTGGGCGTTATCATATTAATATTAGTATTAATATGGGGACTGAAGATTGAATAAAGGCTATTGAGAACATCATAGAGATCATGCCAAAACTGATCTTTGAAGAGCAAAATGAATCACTCATGAGAAGAGTAATGATTGGGGAAGTCGATCCCATAGTCAAGGAGATTCCTAACCACAAATCCCATGGGTTGGATGGATATACCATAAAGTTATACAAGGCCTGCTCCCCCTTTATCGAGAAATAAATAGTCAATATGGTCGAAGAATCTTTTACAAAGAAACAAATCTGGTCTCAGCTCAATGCAACATTCCTTGCCCTAGTTCCAAAGACAAATTATGCTTGTATTATGAGTAGACACAAACCCATCACATTATGTAATTTCATATACATGATAATAGCCTAAGTCATGGTGGGCTGACTACAGTCCCTATCTAATTTTATCATCAGTCTGTAGCAAATGAAATTTGTGGAGGGACGAGAAATCCTTGATGGCATAGTCTGAGCTCATGAAATTATTCGCCCTCTAAAACCTTGAACAAAAATAGGTATGTTGATAAAAGTAGATCTATCAGATGCCTAAGATCGCCTAAGCTGAGAGTTATTATTTTGTATTTTGGTAGACTTTGGATTCTCTAAAGAATGGATTAGGAGGATAAATTTCATGATAACAACTTCATTCTTGTCCATATGGCTAATTTTTCTCCTTCACGAACCTTCTATCTTAGTAGAGGGTTGTGTCAAGGTGATCCACTATCTCCATTTTTGTTTATAATTGTGGTGGAGGGCTTGGGTAATATGATTTAGGAAGAAAATAGATTGGGGCAGATAAAACAAATAAAAATTCCTCACTCAAATATTTCACTGATGCACCAACAATTTGTGGATGAAATGATGGTGCGTGAAGCCTGATCCATAAATTCCATACTAGAGAAATTTGAAGAAGCCACATGTATTTGTCTTAACAAATAAAAGTATATCATGTATTTTTTTAATACCCCTATTCGGGTTCAGAGGCATCTAGCCTGTCTCATGGGATATACTATTGCCTCCCTTGCATTGAAATAATTAGAAGTGCCCCTGGTGGATAACCCTCTACAATTCACCTATTGGAAGGAAATACACAACAAATTAACCAAACAACTTTCTAGTTGGACCTTTAGATCTCATAATATGGAAATAATAACCATGCTATTAAAAGAAGTCTTACAAGCCATTCTGGTATACCAAATGTCGATTCTTCAATCTCTCAAATGATATTAGTCAATAAAAAAAATCCATGTTCTGAAAATTTATGTGGCAAGTTTATAATTCCCTTCATAAATGGGAATTGATGTCTCGCGAGAAACCTTGCCTTGCCAAGATTGGTGGGGGCATGGGGTTGTGAGACCTAGAGATGTTAAATCCAGTGATGGGTACCAAACTCAAATGGTGTTTGATTGAGGGGATCAAAATTATGGAAACAAATCTAGAAAAAGGTGTGGATTGGTTCAAAATCAAGAGGAGATATTCATATGAGAAGATATTCCTTTAGGCTCAGCAGTGTTGAACATAACTTGTAGGAATTTTCGTATAGTTAAAGATAATTTCTTTTGAAGGATCCATAATGGAAAATTGACTTTATTTTCAGAAAATTCATGGAATCAACTTCTCAAATTAGTAAGGAATCCAAATTTAGATATATTATAAGACCTCATGTAGTCACTCAATGGTAATAGAGGCGTAGATCACTTGAAGAACCCATCCACTGATGAAGAATGGAAACAATGGAATTCAGGGGGACTGGCAGGGTTCATGAATTATTATGAACTTGAAATTGTTTATGGATATGTTGAAGGAATGTCACATCCCAATCTCCCGACACCATTATAGACTCTATTTGGGTAGCAATAAGCTAGGTATTTGTACAATCAAGGAATCCTATGAACTTTTTACTGAAAATCCATCCCTTCCAAGGGACCCTATCTTGAGAAAACTATGGACGTAAAAGATATGGATTTAGGTGTCCCACTTTCTATCACTAATTTGTACAAGACGTATTCTCACTTGGGATGAATTAATAAAAGGGGGAATCAATTGTCCATTGAGATGTTTGATCTATGATGTAAGCCCAATTTTGAGGTTGCTTAAATCCCACAGTGCCCACATTTATCTGAAAATGTGCTTTCGTAAAAATTGTTCATAGTCACCTTACAAGATATAACTCTTCTTATAAAATATACAAATCATACGGAGGAACTGGAAGGGTAAAAATCCTAAACCTTCAAACATATTCCCTAATTAATAACTCAGCCCCTTTATTCAACACACATGCACTAAGGTTTTTAAACATATACCCTTTACCTTTGTAGCAACCTCTAGAGCCAAACCTTTTTAGTAACACCGTGTAAGGGAAGGCCTTTCGTATGACCTTCCTATATAAATTGGATCTCCACTATTTTTACCTCGTGCATAGTTGATATCCATGAAGAAAACTCAAAAATTAAATGGTCACATTGATCTATTTCCTATTGTTTCTCGTTCCTCTCTTTTCGAAAAAATTATTTTACTTGTAATTCCCAAGAAATATTATCTGGACCTTCCTATACTGTTATCTTCAATTTTTTCTACTGGGACTTCCCTTCAGGGATGATGTAACCATAGGTACAACCTGGTCTGACATTTCTTCCTCTTATTTCCATTCACTTGGCCCACAATAGCCCAACCTTACATGTAAATGGAAATGAAAAGTTTTTAGGTTCTAACTTCCAAGCGAGTGTTGGAAATATATTCACTACTAAGGGCGGGTGGAATCAGTATTGGTGGCCTTTGTATGAAATTTCACCAGTTTAATTTTTTTTCTCAAAGTCTATTTTCTATGCACATTCAGAAGATTAGGTCATCAAATATATTAGCAGGAATAAGATAAAATCATAACAACACAAGAAATCACCATGAGAAACATAAGAATGAACACACAAGAACATAAGTATTTATGGCGGAAACCGTTTTAGAAGAAAAACCACCATGCTGTTGCTAGAGTACTCAAATCCTCTATTAATTTGTTGAATGAATTTACATGGATTAGCTTACAACCATAAGTTATAATAATTTTATTCCTTTACAGTATAGTGGCATATATCAATTTGTAACTTTGTTTCTCTTGTGGACCCATGAATTACCAACCACTGGAATCTCCCATGACCAATGATCATCACTCAACCACTGGCCAACTCCTATTAGATGGAGAAATGTTTTCCTACTATGAATTAGCGAAATCATTGTCTATACTAAATCCTCCACATGCCTTGAGTACCTCCAGTTGAACCATGTTTGATATGTTTTCATACTGGATTCTCAATTCATTCAACATGAGAAACCAAACATCTCTAGAATTATTCTCATAAATTCTGAATCATAAACATTCCTGGAGAGGGATTTTTCTTCTCTTCTACTCACACCAAATCACTTCTCTCAGGCACATCACAATCTCCCAATTCTTATCCACTCTAGCACACTAAATATCTCTGAATTTTGCATACTCAATTCTGGTACATCTCTGAAATATTGTTTGAATAGCTACAACAATCTCTATTCACTCACAATTCCCTCAAAATGGCATAATCTCACACTCTCACAAAAATCAGCCAAATTGACTCAAAGTATTCCTCTATTGATCAAATTTATGAGATGATTATCTGTGTAAATGAAACATGTTATGGAAGAGTCAACAAATCTATTCACACATTTTAATTTTATTTTATCTAGCCCCTTGACTTGCTAAGGCCAGTATCTTCACTAACATTTTGATATTTTCAACTTTAATCACATTCTAGATCCTCAATTACCTTTTCCGACCAAGTACTAAGAATTTTCAATCAAGTGCTTTTCCAAAAAATAAAAAGTGGCTAAGAAACGTGAGGAATGCAGATAAATTCTCATGAAATAACCCACTCAAACACACATCACTGATTAATTTCCACTGGAAGACATAACCTCCCCCTTGAACCTATCCTACCAATGACTAGAGCCTAAACTGCTTCGTTGACCCATCATGCTTGTGACTATGGCTAAGGAAGTTTAAACATAATCAGAAATTGTTAGAACTTGCTCTACCTTATTGAAGATATTGAAAAGCCTCTATAAGACCTCTGAAAATCATTGGCACCTATAACATTCTCCTAAAACTCATGACAACATCACATTCATCATCATCAATCAAACTACGTTAATTAGGATACCAACCAACAACCAAACTAGCCATCTAATCCATTAGAATTCCCTACAACATCTCTTCCATTCAAATGCAACTCCATAACATGTCAGACATCCTCGAACACCTACACAACCATATTAAGCATCCGCATTAACATGTAGGTACTCTCCAAGCCCAATGTATAACATGAAAAAATCTGAGACCCAATTTTGGACATGAAGACCATGGATACCTATACAAAAAGGCTCCTCAACAGTAACCCTTGAAGATACCATTATCAACTCTATGCAACAACATGATCACAAGGATCATCATCATTGTAAGACTTGCAAACTAGTGCAACGTACCATCGTCCAATGAAGGAAAATCTACACCTTATCGATCATCTCCAAGGTAGTCTAATCTAGCATACATGCCAATGACCATCTAGCATATCTCCATAATCACCTCAATCATCGAAAACATCAAACATATTCATCCCCTCATACATATGCATAGCCAATTCACCTGTAACCTAAGTAGCTAGGCTGACATCAATGATAATGAACCACATATTTGCAACACTGTAGTACACATCAATGCCAACAATCTCCACCTTTGCAGTGGATATCAACCCACCATCTGAAAAAATCATTTGATCATCATGCTTACATTCTCTTCATTTGAAAAGAATGGAAAAGGGTGAAACATGTCAAATATGAATGCTATATACTCCTCTACATGTAAGGGGATCCATCAACAAAAGCATAACTTCACTCAAAATCATATGCAGGTGATGAACAATGGAGTGCTAGACTAAGAATAGTAGCAACACCCCCCTTAGACATAAACTATGCCCAAACAATAACACACAAGAGCAGTAACATACATCTACTAACATCAATCATAAACTCTCACGGACAAGTAGCAAACACTGAAACAAGTGCTCTCTTCCATGAAGAAACAACAACATAATCCATGTAATATTGATAGAAGCAGACCATATCACCAAAACATAGCAGCAACAACATAATGTGTTCTACTATAAGCAACAACACTAGTCAACTTTATAGTAGTGGCAACATATATCCATCCACTTTTGCGGAACAACATAAAACAAATCCCCTCCACCATATACCATCTAGCATCATAAAACATAGATATCATCAACAACAATGCATTGTCTATCGTAAGTAGACATGGAAGCAACACATCAATGATGACAGGTCACAATAGTATGACTATCCATAATCCACTGAATGAAATCATCTCCATGGGTAAATATACAGTAATATACATATTTGTTAATGCCTCCTTTCCACGTACAACAGACTACTCCACATGGAAAAATGACAAGCACTGAAAGATATGCAACAATGTACATGGCCTCATATGATTATTACATCTCTTCTAGACCGATAATACATCAATAAGCCCATATATGGTACAACTATGACTCACATGACTCTCACTTAATGCATACATGGCTCTACAAAGCCTCTCCATGATAAGTATGAGAGTATGCATGAATGGTACATGAAATACATTGATTCAACGAGAATAATAATAGCTAATACATAGTTTCAATAACTCTCATCACTCATAATACATATGTCCCAAGCATGGATCTCAATGTTATGCATAAAACACAAGAGAATGAAACTCTATTATACATACAAATAATAAAAATCCTATCATCAATGCATGTATACTACAATGTCGTAATGCTAGTACATAGAGAATATCATTAGCCATATGTCCTCTATATCGCAGTAGGATAAATTCAATGTAAATCACATAAGAGACATGCGTCAGCCTCTTAAAATCATCACCCATAAGCCAATATTTCAACAACAACAACTAATTGTCCATAAGAATACATAATTTTTAAACAAAGATTATATCAACATCATCATAAGGCAAAAATGTATCACATCAATCAGAAAAATATATCACATCTCTATGGAAAGAACAATAACCATCACATGAAGCATGAATCTCTACAATATAATAACATCACATCTAGAATCATGCTCATAAAAATAAACATCAATTACCATCAGGGAAATCATCACCATGTCTAGTAGCAACATCAACATGAAGCACATAAATATAAGTATCGTGCACCATCATCGTACTAATCCAACACATGTGCAAAACCATCAATCCACAATGCATAACACATACCAAATGCATGTCAAATCATTAAAGTAGTATATAATCCATGCATAATTAGAATTCAATATCCAACAAAAATAATATATCAAATACAAATATAGCATAGAACATATAGCCAATTCCTCCAAGGATCCAGCAAAATATTCAAAGCATATAAGGTGTTCCCCCTGAACTCATGCCATCCTTCTACCTAGTGACATATTAGTTTAACCAACATCAGTAACATAGATCTATCATGAAGAAATAATAATAAAAGAGATAGGAATAAATAGCATCACATCTAACAACATGCAAAAACAAAAAGATCAATATACTCCCCCTGAGCCTATGAAGGATTCACATCCATTATACATTCTGAATGATCTGTCATGCAAGAGCTGACTCCAAGATGTGTTGATTTATCTTACTCTAAATTTGATAAATAAGACTACTCTCTTGGTCTCTTCTTATTTTTCAGACTTCCATTGAACATATATACATTATATGGGGCCTTGACTCCTCTAGAAATTACCCTCTTTTATCCCTATTTCCTGATGAAGCAACCTTTGGAGTTAAACACCACTTACTTACCTTGATCAAGCAATTGAATCGCACTTATAATATTGTAATTTAGGCCCTCAATGAGCCATACATCTTCAACATTGGTCTAATTTTCACGAAGGTTGGCCTTGCCACTTCCCAAAACTTTTCTTGGTTCACTTCCTTCAAAAGAAACATGACCACACTTGATTTTCTTAGGGAAGTGAAATTGGCTCCTATCTCCTGACATATGATGAGAAAATATGCTATATATATACCATTTTTCATCCTAATCATGTGATCACATATCAATACCACATCTTCCTAATTTTTCCTCCTTTTTCTTCCACATTTTTATAGGTTGGTTCATTTATTTTACATGTATTTTTGGATGTTTATTTTCTACTTATCGTCTTATGGATCTAGGCATGAATAAATCCTTGGATATTTTTCCAAATTTGTGACACATAAAACATTTTACATGACCAAGATAACAAGACAAAACATCTTTTCTTTTCTTCCTCATGCTAGATTTCTAATTTCTTGAACTAGAGCTACAATCAATGGCCTTATGCCAAAAAGGTTACAAGAAAAACGTAAACCATTAAATGAACTTTTATACCTGAAGAAAGATATCATTCTTTGTTGTCCAAACTTCTGTATGGATTTGTTAAAATTTCTTCTAAAAGATTTGGTTATATGTCCAAATTGATGACAATTGAAACACTCAATTTCATTCAACAAAGGAGCAAATGAGTTTTGACTTGTCCTTTCAGTTTTTCTACTTATATAAACTATAGGAGTGAACGATTTTCTTTTCATAAAAACACCTTTTGAATATGTACTTTGCTACTAATGAAATTTTTACATCTTTTCTCCAACATTTTCATAGCTACTCGCAAATTTTCTTGTCGACTTCCTTGAATCTATCTTGTTAATTTTTCCAAAATTTTAACTTGTATTTCCTCGTTAAAGGTTAGAGCTCTATTTTGTCACTACTACATTTGTCTTAAACTTTTCAAGTTTCTAGTATCTTTTGTCAATTTTATTTCTCAAATTTGCTACTACACTTTGAAGTGCCTCAACATAATATTTATTTAATTTTTTCTTGCTACACATCACTTCTTCATTTATTTTTTAATCCTCTAGCTAAGTTCACAAGATAGTAAGTTCCTGCATGATATTTTTCTCCTTCTCATCACAAACCATTGCAACAATTTATTATGATTTGTGCATGTATTTGTTAGGTTATCTACTTTAGTAGCTAATTCCTTGATCAAAACCATTACTGATTCATATTCAGCTTTAGTGACAACAATATCCATCTCATCATTAACATCAAAAGAATCATCAAAATTATAATTAAAAAATTCCTTCAAAGATTACCTCGTGACACATCTGATTCAGAATTTGAAGCTTCTTCAAATGTATTTTCTTTTGAGACATCCTTCACTTGTTTCAGGCCATGATACATGATCTACTCTCCAGCTGGTCAAGCTTCAATTAAGAGCACTAGATTTGATACAAGTTTTTGGAAATTTATTCACTGCTCAAGGGGGGGGGGGGGGGTGGTGAATGAGTAGTGGTGGCATTTGTATCAAATTTCACCAATTTAATTTTTTTTTCTTAAAGTCTATTATCCATGCACATTAAAAATATTATCTTATCAAACATATTACCAGTAATAAACTCAAATCATAACAAAATAATAAATCACCATGAGAAACAAAAACATGCACAAAGAAGAACCAAAGTATTACTGATGGAAACCCTTTCGAGATAAAAACCACCTTGTTGCTACTCCGGTGCTAAAATATTTTATTAATATACTGAAAAATTTACATGGCTTAGCTTACAACCATAAGTCAAAAGACTAGGCTTCCTATATAGTATGTTGCAATTTATCAATTCCAAAATTTGTTTCTATCGTGGATCTAGAGACTACCATCAGCTAGAAGCTCCCACAACCAACAATCCTCATGAAACCAACATTGGACTGTCAAACTCCTATTGGATAGAGAAAAATCTTCCTATTATGAACCAGGAAAACGATTGTCTATACTAAAGCCTCCACGCGCCTTCAATTTGTCCATGTGAACCACGTTTGATATATTTTCAAATTCGATTCTCAATTCGCTCAACATCAGAAACCCAAAAACTCTAGCATTACACTAATTAGATATGAATCATAAAACTTGACGGAAGAGGTGTTTTGGTTCTCTTATACTCACACAAAAATACTTCTCTCAAATGCACCACAATCTCCCAATTATTCTCTACTCTACTACACAAAACGTCTTTGAATTATTAATACTCAATTCTGATACATGTCTAAAATATTGTGTCAATAGATCCAACAATCCTTATTCAATCAAAATTCCCTCATAATGGAATACTCTTACAATATTACAACAACCAACCAAATGAACTTAAGTTCCTCCTCTATTTATAAATATTATCAGATGATTAACTCAGTAAATTCAATAAGTTATCGAAAAATCAAGAAATCTATTTATACATCTAAATTCACTAGGATCCATCCGAGAGACTTGATCAAGCCACTCTGTCCAAAATTTTTTTTTTATGATTTCAACTTTAATCACAATTCTATATGCTCAATTACCTTTTTCGACCAAGTACTTAGAATTTCTGATCAAGGGCTTCCCCAAAATGTCAAAATTAGTTGAGAAACACCAGGAATGCAAAGAAATTCTCATGAAACAACACAGTCACATGGAAAAGACAAATTAATTTCACTTAGAATCCATAAACACTCCCTTGAGCCTATCATGTCAGCACTTGGAGCCTAAAACTTCTCCCATGACCCATCGAGCATGCGACTATGGCTAAGGAAGGTCAAACATTAATCAAACCAACTCAGAACTTTCTCTAACTTCATTTGGATCTTGAGAAGCCTATGTAGGACATATAAATTTCATTGGCACCTCTGCAACACTCCTACAAATCACTGCAACACCAATGACATCATCATCAATCAAACTAGCTTAATTAGGATTCCAACCAACAAATAGACCAACCATATGATCCATTAAATTTCCCTACAACATCTATGCCATCAAAATGAAACACTAGAACATTTCAAACATCCTCCAACACCTGCACAATCATCTCAAGAATCCACATTCACATCTAGATCCTCACTAATCGTAATGTGTAATGTTTCAACATGTGGGGCTTAATAAAAGGACATGGATATCTAACCCAAAAGGCTCCTTAAATCTAAGTAATGAAGTAGCCATCATAAAATATATGCAGGAACATGATCATGAGTATCATCATCATGGGAAGACCTCCAAACTAGTGGAACACACCATCATACAACCAAGGAAGATATACATCTCAACCATCGTATCCAACGTATTCCAATCTAGTATACATGCCAAGGACCATTTACGAGATCTCCATCATCACCCCAATCATTAAATACCTCAACCATCTTGAACCTCTGATACATATGCTTAGCCAACTCACTTGCAACCAAAGCATCAAAGTTGAAATCAATGACAAACAACCACACATTTGAAACATTTCAACACACATAAATTATAATAATTGGTACCACTTAGTAATCTATTGTGTCTAGGAAATGTGAGATCCCTCAGGGTATCCTCCTCAATGGCCAATTAAACTTAGCTAAATAACCAGGTATAAATCCTCTGACCTGTCATTATCGAGAGAATGTTTTCTTATCCTTCCAGAATAAATCCTCTAGCCAAACATTGTCTAGTTCCATCTTTGATTTCTAGGAAATGATGTGTCCTAACACTATCAGATGATGTACTTCAATCTAGGCTTTCAAAAACTAAGTGTTATGTTGATTCCTTTGTGTTTTACTCCTCTAGTCCTATTCACTACTCTACCTTTGTTCTATGGATTCTCATTATTCTTTTTAATTAATTCTTGATACTTCGTTGATAAATAATCAATGCCAATCTCTCGTGAGATTATTATTCCTCGACATTTCCTCTAATTCTTTGACTCTTAGTCTGTATTATTCTAATTTGTGTTGATTCAAAGAGAAATCCTATCTCCTGCAAGTCTTAACATTATTCAATGCCTTCACCTTGTTGTTCAGGATATTTTCACTTTTTTTTTTTGCTTACTCTAACAACTCTTCTTATTTATGTTGAAAAAACACCTCATTGTCCCCTCTAGGATTCAATTGTGGCCATTCTTCAATCCATTCGAACAATTATACTGCATGGAGAGAAATTCAAATTATAACAAAAATTCATAACAATTGAGCAATCTTGGCACACGGGTACATATACTCAAACATAGTATCTCTATATCAATAAATATACAAATAAAATTTACATAAGGCCCTCTTAGCATAATTTAGAATAAATTCTCTCTCATCACTGAAGCCTTACCTGGCCCTCAAATTCTCTTGAATTCCCTCTTACATAGAATACACACCATTTCCCATTAATTCTCATTTATATTATTAAATACAGGGGATCTTGAACTAGTTCAATTGAGATACACATAATTCTCACCTAAACCTATAATATAAGATTTTTTGTATCCAAAAATCATTCCAAGAATTCGATTGGCCTTAAATCTCTCCAAATCACTTAGATGTTCTCAGGATCCTTCATGTCGAATATATCAGATTATAATTTCTTTCTTCAATTACAAATTTTATAGAAATATTTAAATAAATAAGATATAAAAATAATTTGAACAAATAACTCACTAATGGAACCAACTACCTTGGTAAAGAAACCCCTAGGTCTACTCAAAAATGGTTTTTAACTTGGAAGTGGAATACTCATGCATCATACTCCAAGGCCTGAAAATAAGCATGGTCTCCTTGCCATGTCCTTCCATATGATCATGAAAAATCCTCCTCGGTCCCAAACATTTATTAGCAATTTCTCTTCCTCATTGTTGCGTTGTTGTTTCCTTACTACATCTAGTTATCTAGGTCTCAAAGCTTTATGTTGCATTTTCCCCTTAGTTTTTTTTATGCACACTTCTTTAGTCACGTTAAATTATTTGTTAGTTGTCCTCCTCATTTTTGTCTATCTCCTCCTCAATGGATTCCTCATAAACATCCACATTCCTTTAATTCATTCATTAATCTATGCTTTCGGCTGAATTTATCTGTTACCATTCTCCTAAGGCTACTCCATATCATTATTTTTGAATTCCATCTTACACATCCCTTTATCAATCTGCTATCCACATTTTTGAATTTTTCTTGTCATCACTTCTAAATGTTATTTTCTCTTCCTCTAACTCTACTTTTGCAGTCTAAATTTGTAGTTTTTGGTTCTTTATCTTATTCTCCAAGAAGTTAAATTATTCAAAAAATTAATAATTACCTTGAATGGTACTTATGTCCTTTATGCTTAAATTCCTTTCCAACCATTCCTACTCATATTCGCTTATGTTTTCTACCACATGCATGAGAATTTTAATTGGAATCTCCTCAAGCATGTCTTCTTGAAACAATTATTCTTGCTCAATTCTTTCTTCATTCTCGGAGGACATTCCATCCTCTACACTTGCATCATTTCATTGAAATGATGTTTCTTCATCCTCCTCTAAGTGAAAAATCAAGGATGGTACTCCCTTGATCTATCTTGGCCTAAAAACTTCCTTTTTAACCTTAAACTCTTCAATGTTATTAAGTACATGCTCACAAAATTTTTGGATCTTACCCATCTCTTTGAGAAGTCTCATTTATTAATTAGCCTGGATAATTACATTAGCTAATTATTTATCACCACCTTCCAAACCTTCAATCCTATACAAAATTTATGATTCATGAAAATAAGTATT
This sequence comes from Pinus albicaulis, assembly GCA_034641835.2. Classification (NCBI taxonomy): domain Eukaryota; kingdom Viridiplantae; phylum Streptophyta; class Pinopsida; order Pinales; family Pinaceae; genus Pinus; species Pinus albicaulis. Next base: position 16,186,535 of record CM076580.1, on the reverse strand, counting down.
GTTTTTCTTCAATGGTTCAACTGCCTCTTTTTTCTTTTGCAGATTGTCTATAAATTCTTCCTCAATATATATAGCTTCTTCTACACCAAAGAACACATTTATTTCAAACTCAACTGCTTTGAGTTCCTCCTTCAGCCTGTTATACTTCCTATGTCTCAAATATATTTCCAAATAAGACTTTATTACCTTTTCTTTTCTCATTACCTAGCCATAGCTCGGTTTCTTTTTTTTTTCCCACACTACAAACTAATGCTTTAAAATATTCTCTTAACTCAGCCAATTCATTCTCTATCTCTCTTCATCACTCATCTTCCTCTTCTTCATGCTATCTGCTTGGGCTTGCTCTTCTCTATCATTATGACTTACTCTTGAACCAATAGTCATCTTCACCTTCCTCTCTTGTTAATCCTCATTTACCTGTTAGATGCAAGAAGCCTATATTCCTTTATAGCAAGTCTGCTACTTCACATGGAATAACTAATTACTCTTTGCATAGAATAACCATAGTCAAGGGACCAGTGGTAGTATTCTATTTTGAACTATAAATTTTTATCATCATATACATTGGCATATAATATTATTTTTTTTAGGATATGATTGAAAATAATCTTCTAGTGGACTTAGATTTGACTTCTTTTCTTTTCATTTCATATCTATGCACAATTATTGATTCTAATTAAAAAGTGCCTTGCCAAACAGAAGTTCGTGACTTTCATCAGCCACATATATTTCACAATGTATTACCCATTTTCCTTTATCTTAATCCTTAACATATATTTTTTTTAAATACATATTCCAATAAGAAAAAAATAAATAAATAAAAATAAAAATAAATGAATAAAATAAATAAATAAATAAATAATATCATTCGACACTGCAGGTTTCTAATTCAGAGTTTATTAAATTTTGTTAGGCACTATTAGTAACTTGTAATAATTAATTTTCGTATTCTCACTTACATTAAACATATGTTTTGCAAATTTTTGTGTAGAAATCCTACACATGATTCTTACATCTCATTCATTTCATACAAAAATGGCCTTAATGAAGTAGATTCCTCTCGTGATGCTACATATTTTCTTTTGTAGGTATTTTTTTTAAACAATGCTTGGTACTATCAACCTCTAATTGAGGTTATTACTTGATTTCACCACAAGAAATTATAATGGATTCTATGTATAAGATTTAATATTTTTTCTTTGTCACATATTATTCCTCTAAGGCATATTCCAATTTTATTTTATTTTCCTTCGAGAACATATTAAACATTTTCTATTTGAAGTGCAGATTTTTGGTGCCACCATTTTCTAATTTGAGTTACTCTCTCCACTCTTCAACATTATGTTCCTTACACCACTTATCCCAAAATGACTATATCAACACTACCTAATATAGTAGATACTAATAAACTTAGTGTGGTGCATACACTTTTGCTTACTTTAGACCAGAACTCATCAATTTATGGATGCATATTGGATAAATATATACAATAGTGACACATCATTCCTTTGTCCTTAATACAACGGTAAGTATGTCTCCACCATTTCCCAAATTAACCCTTATTCACATGCAAAATATATCATGTATTTAGCTTAAACACAAATTTAGTTTGATCGAAAAAATATATCATGTTTGATTATGCTTTATCCTAGTTTCAATAGTTATTTAGCTCATATACTTCTATTTTTTATTTTTTTTTCTGCAAACTTCCTAAAATATTCCATTTAGGAGTCTTCACCAAGCTTGTTAAAATATAACCAACTTACTTCCCACAATAACCCTTGACTTTTGATTACCTTTTTACAACATTCCGTTGGTAAGGATATGGTCAATACTCATTATAAATCTAGTTGAATATTCTAACTTTGATGAAAAGGGTTACAACCTTATTTCCTCCATATGTTTCATTTAAATTTTCTCATAGTTATACCACGTAATGTGACCATTCTTACATCTCGCGTTCAAAGTAAAGAATTTCCAATTTTCCTTTTTATTCAAAAAAAAAAATGATGTTTAATAAACCACTAGCATAAATCTATTTTATGCTAATACTTGATACTAGTGTATGAGACTTACATAAATAATTTTGATCCGGGTTATTGAAGGAACACAACAAAATACACATATAACCATAAACACAGAGATGCAGTGGAAATAATTCTTCCTTTTATTAAAATCAAATTACTGAAATATGCTTGAAGTTAGGCTGTTGGCAGCTTATCTCTGAGAAGAGATGTCCTAGCTATAGGCCTCTGAACTATGTTACAATGCAGACATAATAGAAATAAACAGCCACAGAGTTGGTAGGCTTATCTCTGAGAAGACATGTCGTGGGTACATGCCTCTAAATTTTGTTACAATGAGACATGATGGAAATGAGCGCGTGAGGGAACTGGTATCGTATCTCTGAGAAGAGATGTGATGGCTACAGGCCCCTCTACTGTGATACAATGAGGTTCAAAGGCCTATTTATTGATGAGAAATAATGTAAAACCCGAAAAGTTGAAACACATAACCCTAGGAGATGAAACACCAAAACTGTGGGTCCCGTTTGGGTAAACTGGTGTTTCAAATTCCTGAAGACAAAAATTTGGCATCTGATCTTCATTTAACACGCTCAATAGCTCATTATAATTATCTATCCGAGGAATACAAATTTTGAGTGAGAAACATCAATTTAGTGACCGATGTTGCTCCTACTTTTCCCAAAAAATGTCATTTAGGGCCACAAAACAGCTCTTTGAATGTTCATGACCCAAAAAACTGCTAAAAATAGTAAGTTGTGCTGCAGCTTAAAAACCAAAAGAACTGATGGTGGGTGTTCAAATGGAATGTTTTGGTGGCCACCAATATCCACCTTGATCATTATGGCCCCAAAATGGCTCCGAGAGTTCAGGACCTCAAAACCTGCTAAATATAGTAAGTTGTGCTAAAAGTGAAAAGCAGCAAGAATTGATGGTGTTGGTTGCAATGGAATAGGTGGGTGCCCACTGATATCCACCTAGATCATTCCTCCCTTCTTAGGAAGAAATGGTCCCCATTACGTTAAGTTCCTCCATGAGGGGCAAATTTTGCTAAACTTGGTATTAGATTTGTTAAGGATGTCGCGGACCTGTTGGTAGACATGCCAGATGTATATCTGCCGCAAGTGGGTGGCCATTGAAGGATTTGGGTAAATTTATCCGTCATGGAATTCCTTTGTTTCTCGAGGGCCTCCTTGAGCAATATTTTGATAGGATCTCTTGCTCCCTCATCTTTCTTTCGTTCTGCCATGGGCGGTCATCAGGGTTTGTGAGGTTGATCTTGCAACGGTTCAACCAGATCGAGCCTGAACTCCTTCTACCCTGACCACATTTGGGACATGTAAAGAAAAATATAGGAAGAGCATACCCCTATGATACCACTGATCCAAATATTTTTAGGCACGCAACTGAATAAACATATAACTATAAACACTGAGATGCAGTGGAAATAATGCTTCCTTTTATTAAAATGAAATTACTGAAATATGCTTGCAGACATGGTGACTACAGACCTCTAAACTATTTTACAATACATAAATAATAGAAATAAGTAGTTAGGGCACCGGTAATATTATCTTTGAGAAGATATATGGCGGCTATAGGCCTTTAAACTGTGTTACAATGAGACATGATGGAAATGAGTAGGCGAGGGCACTGGTACCATATCTTTGAGAAGATATGTGACGAATACATGCCCCTCCGCTATGTTACAATGGTGCTTTAAGGCTTATTTATTGTTGAGAAACAATGTAAAACCCAAAACATCCAAAAAACTAACCCTAGGAGATGAAGCACCAAAATTGTGGGTCCCTTTTGGGCAAATTGGTGTTTCAACTTCTCTATGACGTAAATTTTTTATCCAATCTCCGTTTTATGTGCTCAATATCTCGTTAGAAAGATATATCCGAGGAGTAAAAATTTTGAGTGAGAAACATCAGTCCATAGACCAATGTTTCTTTTGGTTTTCCCAAAAAAACATCATTTAGGGCCTCAAAATGGCTCTGGAAGTTGAGGACCCGAAAAACTGTTAAAAATAGTAAAATGTGTTGCGAATTAAAAATTGAAAGAACTAATGGTGTGGGTTGAAATGGAATAGGTGGGTGGCCACCAATATTCACCTGGATCATTATGGCCCAAAAACTGCTCCGGGAGTGCAAGACCCGAAAACCTACTAAAAATAGTAAGTTGTGTTGAAATTGAAAAGATGCAAGAATTGATCGTGCGGGTCCAAGTGGAATATGTGGGTGGCCACTGATATCCACTTGGATCATATGTATACTTAAGTAGATAACAATATTTTTTCACAATTGTTCATAAATTTTTTTTTTACCATTGCCTTCATGTAATCTTCAATTTGTTTTTTCATTCCCTTAGAGTATATTTACTACCTATATTTATTTCCATGATTTTTTTTGTTGTAAAATATAACATTATAAGGGTTAATCCAAGGTATTTCTTGCATATGTTTTCCTTATGATTATTTTATTTTCTGGACATTATATGAAGTTGTTAAAGATAATCAGTTGGCTGACATACCAGGTGCATTTTGTGTGTATGCATATGATGTATTTAAGGAATTGAGTCATATTTCTACATTGAATACCACTAGAGACAACATTCACTAAGGGGAGTTCTTCCAGTGTTTCATAATTTGAATGAAGGTGTCCCTTACATGGAACAATTTTTGGTTTTTTTTTTGTCATGCATTGTACCTGCATAAAATAGATTTCAAAACAAATAAACTCTTGGAAGGTTCAACCTTTACTTACTCAGAGAAATCCAAAAGGGTTTTTTATCAAAAATTAAGACTTCTTATCCTATTTTTTCTAAACACAACTCAATTATAGAGTCCTTCTATTACTTATTATTCATTCATGTACCACACTTGAAGTATGGACACTAGGTATTCCATTTATGGCTAAGTTAAAATTTTACAATTTTTTTCCTCACATTACAAATTCATCATTAAATATGTAGATAAAAAGTATATGAAGGATGTAGGGGACTCTTCCACAACATAATTAGAGGGGCAATGACATGTACCCAGACCTAAATTTGGGACAATATATTGCCTTTTCTCTTAAGTAATCCTAGTCAAGCCAATTGTGGTTTATTCTACTCCATTCCTTACCTCTTCTCCACTATTTTCATTTGGTTCACCCCCTTCAGGTTTCAATATGGCCAACATTGCATGTAATTTTAACATTTTTACTCTTTAACGTTGTGTATAGTTGAAAAATCATTTCCCTATACATTTCTCTCTGCATGAGTTCCCTTAACACAACTATGTGTTTAGACATCTAGTACAAAAACCCCATTTCCCTTCTATTTATGGTTTTACCATTCATAAAATTTCATATGTATTATTTACTTATATTATATAAAGATAACGTCTAATCATGTTATTCCTGCAGAATCACCTTTAATTACCAAATTTGTTTAACACTTGCCATTCATCCTCCATCACATTGCAATTGACTTATATGCCTTACCTGTATCATTATATAACTTCCTAGAATTCTTAAATTCCAATATTACTATGCTTTAAAAAGATATGTTATCAGTCCATACATAAATATCATTTTCTTTGCACATCCTTTACCTATGTGATTTTTTATATTTATTTTGCAAGTATTTTCTTTTCCTTGCAGATATATTTAAAAAGGATGATAACAATAATTATTTTAACCTGTAGGTTGGAATAGCTTTTCATTACAACATAATGGATATTCATATATGTAATGTTTCTTTATTTTACTATTGGTGATACTATACGCCTATTCATGACTTCCTTATTCTAAAGTTTAATCTTTTATACATGCAACTACTATAGAGCAATTTAATATTTTATTTCTTCCACTTAGGTCCAAGATTTGAACCTAGGGATCAGCTACCATATGTAACATACCTCTGTTTCTTGCACATATATGTTATTTTTTTTGTATTTATGTTTTCTCAATAATAATGTAATCACCTCTACAATTTTTTTTTTATCCCTTTGGGACCTTTATAATTGCCACGAATTGTTAAATATGCAATCTCCCCAATGTGTGCTATTAACTACTTCATTGTGAATACTTAAATTCAATTGTGGAGTAGAGACACATTATCCATGGTTTGATACCTTAGAAGAGTTCATAGTACTAAACCCTTTTCCCTAATTTTAAGAGGTATCTTCAAATCAATAGTTGTTCTAGTTGGGAAATTCCACTATTAGTTCCCTATATTACTAGTGTAGTCCCTTATTGTTGTTAGTGTAGCCCCTTTATGGTTATTATTGTACCCTTGTAACTGCAATATTGTTATTATTTTCCCCTTACATTATTATTTTTAGGTCGGCTAAGATTATATTGTGACCCCATGGACTCCTATATATAGAAGGACATTTTTTCATCTATAGCATCCAAGAATTGTTCATTTATGTAATGTAAAGGAGGTTTCCCCCTTGAACTGGATTATTTCTAAGTCTTTTATCTCTCTTATTTTTTATATTTGGAGCTTGTTTCATAACATTTTGTATCAGAGCTTTGGATTCTAGCATTTCACTGCTCCAAAAAGTTCATTGTGGCATTTTCACTATAACTGTATTTCTACAAAGTGTCAGAAGCTAAAAATTTTAAAGACTGAAGCCGAAATCCCAAGGAACATCGTGTAAAAAGTTAATATCACGGTTCGCAATATTTTCAGAGATATGATCTCTGGAAGTTAGGGTGTTTTTAGGCTCCTGAATTTCACCTAAACAAGTCATCGTGGAATTTTCGCTATAACGTTTTTTCTACAAAGGTGAAGAAGCTGAAATTTTGCAGGGTGAAGATGAAATCTTGAGGAACGTCATGTAAAAATTTTAAATATTGGTTTGCAATATTTTCGGATATATGATCTGTGGAAGTTACAGTTTTTTCATGCTCCCAGATTTCATCTCAAAGAGGTAGCCATGGGAAAATCATCATAAATCTCTCTCTGAGCATCCAATTGGATTTCTGTTAAAAGTGGCCACAAGTACATGGACTATAGTTTCTCGTATATCAATTTGAGAGCCAAAGGAGGAAACAATGACATTTTTCACACCATACAATTTCTCTCTATTGAAACACACCATAATTATGTCATTGTGGGAGATTGGGGATAAATTTGCCTTGAAGAATCCAATCAGGTTGGACCTGTGTCATTCGAAAGAAGTTTCAAAGGGATACTATAGGGCCAAATTTCAGATATTGAGGATCCTAAATCACATAGATAATGCAGTTTCAATATCGAGCTCCTCAAAAGCAATAACGAGATGTGTGTTTCTTTTTTTTTCTGAATTGGATAAGTCTTGTTTGAAGAATCAATTTGAATTGATTCCAAGGGAATATTGTAGAATACATATTAGTGTTGCATTCTGAAATCCCCCCTAAAAATAATTCAGCAACCATTAAGCCTTTAGAAGGCTCTACTATGACTCATGAAGATGAAGAAATGCAACTTGACATATCAAAATTACAAGAGCAAGTGCAACAAATTTCGCTCTCGCAAAAAGAAACAAAAAATGAAAAGAAAGTTTTGAAGAAGGGTGTGGAAGCTAAGATGGATGGTTTGAAGAAAGGCGCGGAATATAATATGGATGGTTTGATGAATGGCATGGATGGCATGGACGCTAAGATGGATGACATGGAAGAAAAAATGGAAAATATGAAGAATGATCTAAAAGAAGACATAGAAGGTTTGACAAAGTTGATACAAGAAATGTTTCCTAATGGTGAAAAGATAGTAGAGGAAACTCATGATGAGAAAAAATAAATGTTAATCATGATTTCATAAACTATAATGTTAGATGGAAAACCCACCATATTCCAAATATCGATATTAGGAAGTTTTATGGCAAGGATCCCATAACATGGATACTACAGATGGAGCAATATTTTGATCTCAGATATATGAAAAACACACAAAAGCTATGCATTACAACTTTATATTTAGAAAAAAATACAGTTTTATGGTATCGATGGCTTTTATCCCATAAAAAATTGTCACTTGGTCAATTTTGAAGGAGGAAATGATATCACATTATGAGGATACAAAGAGAAACATCCTTTTTAGACAATTGTTAAATCTCAAACAAAAAGGTTCAGTGGTGGAACACATTGAGGACTTCCAAAAATTGAATATAAGTGTAACTGACATTCCACGGGAACACAGGATTGATGTCTTCATAGAGACTTTAAAGGATAACATCCAACATCAGGTTTGCGTTTGGGAACCTGATTCATTGGAGAAGGCATTCAGGTTGGAAAGAAAAATTGAATGTAAAATTATGGTGACAAGGAAGCCTACCACTCACATATATAAAGATGGAAGTGTTGCTACTCCTAGATTTCCACAACCTAATTGGTTGACACCAAAAAAATTGGAAGAAAAAAGAGCAAAAGGGATTTGCTACAGTTGTGATAGAAAATACACTAAAGGTCATAAGTGTGCTAAGAAGAAATTATTTTTCATAGATTGTCAATAGGAGGAAGAAAATGAACAAGAAAATTCAAAAGAAGAGGATATACACCATGAACCAACCCTAGAAGAAGAAGAAATGAGTCTAAACATATCGTGTAATGCATTGGAAGGAATTACCACTCCTAAAACTCTCAAGACAAAATGACATATCAAGAAGAAAAACGTAATAGTATTGATTGATTCAGGTAGTAACCATAATTTTATTCATTCTAAGGTAGCCAAGGAATTGAATTGTTTCCTATATCTAGCACTAGAATGTCAAGTGATGGTTGCAAATGGAGGAACTATAAATTGGTTTGGAAAATGCCATAATGTTAAGCTAACCATGGAGGAGTATGTATTGAATAGTCCAATTCTTTCCATTCCAGTGGGAGGTTTTGATGTTGTACTAGGAGTACAATGGTTACAATCTTTAGGGATGACAACTTTTAAGTTTCAAGGAGTTTTCTTGAATTTTTTTTCAGAAGGAAAGGAAGTCAAATTACGAGGTCTCGTAGGGAAGCTGAGAAAGATCATAAGCTCTAATTTCATGAAAAAGGTTTTGAAGAAATAACAACGAGGCATAATTGCACAATTATGCTCACTAGAACTTCTAACATTAAAATCATCTATTTCTCAAGGTTTCCAAAAATACTTGGACAATCATTCCAAGCTGTTTGAAACTTCCAAATGACTCCCACCTATTCATGATCATGATCATGCTATTCATTTGATTCCAAGAAGTGTTCCTCCAAACATCGGGCCTTATAGGTAACCTTCTCTCCAAAAGAACGAAATTGAACGTATGATTGCAAAAATGTTAAGAGGCTGGTATAATTCAACCTAGTCAAAGTTCTTTCTCTACTCTAGTATTATTGGTCAACAAGAAGGATGGATCATGGCGCATGTGTCAAAATTATAGGGAGATCAATAAGCTCACTATTAAAGATAAATTTCCCATTTCTGTGATTAATGAATTATTAGATGAATTACATGGACAAAATTATTTTACCGGGGTGGATATCATAAAATTATAATGAAGAATGAAGATATTCCGAAAACAAAATTTCGCACTCATGAGGGTCATCATGAATTTTTTATCATGCCTTTTGGCCTTACCAATGCACGTTCTACATTTCAATGGTTGATGAATTCCATTATCAAACCTTTCCGTAGAAAAGTTGTGCTATTATTTTTTGATGATATACTAATCTACAACAATTCTTGGAAGGATCAAGTTCAACATGTTGACATGGTGCTCAAACTATTGGAGGAGAAAAAATTATATGCAAAAACATCCAAATGCTTCTTTGGAGTACAAGAGGTGGAATATCTGGATCACATTGTATCTCATGAGGGTGTTATAGTAGACGCTAACAAAATTAAAGCCATTAAGGAATGGAAAGTCCCAAAAACCATAAAGCACTTGCGAGGATTTCTCGATTTAACAGGGTATTATCGCAAGTTTCTTAAGAATTATGGGAGAATAGCAGCACCTCCAACAACATTATTGAAGAAAGATTCATTTTCATGGACTCCCTAAGTAACTAAGACCTTTAAACATATTAAAGAGGTGATGTGCCTAGCACCAGTCTTCGCTACGCCAGACTTGACAAAAACCTTTATTGTGGAATGTGATGCCTCGGGAAATGGAATTGGTGTTGTTTTAATGCAATAAGGAAGACCCATTGCTTTTGAAAGTCATACAGTCAAAGGAAAGTATTTAGAGAAAGCTATTTATCAGAAGGAAATGTTAGCAATACTACATGCGCTATAGAAATGGAAACATTACCTAATGGGAAGACAGTTCAAGTTAAAAATTGATCATGATAGTCTTAAACAATTTTTGGAACAAAGACTATCCTCAGAAGATTATCAAAAATGTGTTGCAAATATGTTGGGTTATGACTTGAAATCATCTACAATAAATGGAACCTAAATGTTGTTGCAGATGCACTCTAAAAAAAGAATGAAGAGGTGGAAGCATTACTTTGTGTCATTTGTATTATCCAACCAGATTGGATAACTGAAGCAAGGGATGAATGGAAGAAGGATGAAGAATTGTCGACACTCATTCAAAATTTGCAGCAACATCCTAGTACATTTGATACATTTAGTTGGAAAAACGATTCCTTATGGTAGAAAGATCACTTATATCTTTGTAATAATTCCCAACTAAAACAAAATATTATTTTGGAATTGCACACTAATCCTTTAGGAGGACACTCAGGATTTTTAAAAACTTACCATGGGGTCAAGATATTTTTTTTGGGATGGCCTTAAATCTGATATTCAAAAGTTTGTGGCAAAATGTTAGGTTTGCTAGAAAAATAAAGTTGATACAATGAAAGCCCCGGGTCTTCTACAACCTTTATCTATTCATAGTCACTATTGGGAGGAAATTTCAATGGATTTTATCTTAGGTTTACCTAAGTCTGAAGGAAAGAGTGTCATCATGGTGGTAGTTGATAGACTTACCAAGTATTCACACTTTGGTGCATTATCTCATCCATTTAAAAAATTATGGAAACAATTCAAAAGATACATGGAAACCCAAAGATTATTGTAAGCGAGAGAGATCCCATATTTACTAGAAATTTTTGGACGAAATTATTTTCTTGTTTGGGTACTCAACTAGCTCATAGCTCAGCTTATCATCCTCAATTTGATGATCAAAATGAGATAGTGAATAAATGTTTTGAAGGATATATTCATTGTTTTGTAACCTATAAACAAACACAATGGGTCAAGTGGTTACCTCTCCATGAATGGTGGTATAACACTTCCTTCCATACTGCAGCACAAACGACCCCATTTATGGCACTTTATGGATATCATCCATCGTTCATCACATCATCTTAAGAGAAAATTATAGGGTTCAAGCAATGGAATATCACATCGAGCATCAACAAGAAGTTCTCCAACTCTTAAAGCATAACCGAAATTTGGTACAAAATCAAATGAAACAACAGGCATATCAACATCGCAACGAGAGAATTTTTGATGTAGGAGACTGAGTATTTTTCCGGCTACAACCATACAAACAAATGTCCCTCAAGCAAGCTAAGAAGGATAATAAATTACCACCAAAGTACAAGGGTCCTTAAAAGGTTTTACGAAATTTTGGTACTATGGAATATAAATTGGAGCATCCTGCTTCATCGTGAGTGCATCTAGTTTTCCATGTTTCAGGCTTAAATAATGTTATAGGTAAAAAATTTCCAGTTCAAACAATATTGCCAGAACTTGATGAGGAAGAAAAAATCATATTAGAACCTCACGAAATCACGGAAATAAGAACTCAATAGCTATGAAATCAATCAATTTCAGAGTATCTCATCAAACAGAAGAACTTACGCACTGAAGATTCTACATGGGAGGATGAGAATTTTATACAAAAGCACCCAGAGCTACTCAAACATTTAGGACAACACTTTTTTGAAGGAGAGGGGCATGTTAGGTCCATATATTAATATTTTAGTACCTTATTTTTGTTAGTGTACCCGTGTAACCCCAATGATGTTATTATTGTGCCCTTACATTATTATTGTTAGGTCAGCTAGGATTATATTGTGACCCCCATATTGTTATTATTATGTGCTTACATTATTATTGTTAGGTTGGCTAGGATTATATTGTGACCCCATGGCCTCCTATATATAGAAGGACATTTTATCATTTGTAGCATCCAATAATTGTTCATTTATGTAATGTAAAGCAGGTTTCCCCCTCGAAGTGGCTTATTTCTAAGGCTTTTATCTTCCTTTTTTTCTATTTTTGGAGCTAGTGCTGGTTTCATAACATCCACCTGCCTTGTGTTTATTTTCTACCATCTCCCCCTCATGGATATTTTGTTATGTGAATATGCTATGATATAAGGATGATTTTTATTTCACTTTTCCCATTAATTTCCTAACCCAATTTTATTTCCTCAATCGTGGTTTTACATTATCTACTACATACAAGGATGTGAAATCCATTTGTATATAAGCTTCAAATTAACTCTTTAATGAGAAAATATGGAAAATTTGGAGCCCTACCCACATAGTCTCATGCTTGATACTACCCAATCCCTTTACGCACTCTATAAAAATATATTAGGCAACACACACTCATGGAATCGGTACAATAGGTTATTTAGTTTTTTGACTGCTTACATGATTTTTTTGCCTTCTAGTCAGTACATAGAATCTTATTGCTATGGTTGCCTCTACTACACAACATTACAACCTTACTTAAGCCTACAAATTTATCCCTAGAATGTTTGCATTGCTTATACTCTTTTATAAATATAGAATTTCTATTTGGCTATAGTGTCGAGGTGAGGAGAGAATGTATCTTCTTTTGATATACTTTCCAAATAAGGTAAATAACCCAAAACTTGGTATTTCAATTGAGGCTTTACCACATGTTAGAGGATAGAGTTAACGAATGTGAGGTATCCTTTATTCCCATCCCATGTGTGTGTCACTTCACCTACTAGATAATGGCTATATAAGTTATGTCAACATTGTTTTTTTTTCTCTTAATACAAGCATTTAATATATACTATTTAATATCTACCATGTTGTACCCTTTAATTACTACTAAAGTTCAATATTCACACTCTAGTATTGAGTTATGGGTAATCTCACTCCACTTCCTATTGTCCACATAGTTTGGCCCATGTTAACTCGGCACCACATCACATGGTCTACATAGCGTTCAAGGTAATGAGCTGGATAGTCCAGAGGCTTCCTTAATGCATCAAGGGTCTCAAATACTCCTTAGATAACCCTTACCATTGTTTACTTTTTCTTTCCACATTCGATCAAACCATTACGCACCTGCATTGTTTGGTTTATGGCAGAAGCATACAACTACTAAAACTCTTCCACAATACACCTTTATTGTTTCTCAATTAATCTTGCCATTGTTTTGAGTTTGCTGGGTTATGAAACTTGTAAATAGAATTCATTTTATTATTCTCTCTTAGCACAGTGAGGGAGGAGTATACCTTAGGAAATTGGAATGTAAACAACTTCAGCTTGCATACCTACCAAGTATAAAAAAATCCTTCTAATTTTATCTATTTTTTCTTCTGTCAATTGTTCGATATCCATGCTCATTATTTTTTTTCTCAGAATGGTATGCTGAATTTATATTGTTATATTTGTTTTTAAACTACTTCCATGGTTATATTATGGTCTCACTGCACTTGGGAATGGGGTGAACTCTGCAAGGCATTGCGCCCTTTTTAGGTAATTTTTCCTTTCTATACTCATTTTGCCAATATTATCTGAATCTTTTTATTTTAAGATATTTCTAGGAATGGGGATAATTGTGGTTTTTCTTTGTGCCACAAGAGTGGAAACTAGTTACGATAGCATGAATTCCCTCCCTCATGGGAAATACAGGTAATGTTTAGAAATACTTGGTCTCCGTTCTGTACTGAGATTACTTCTAATATGTTCTTCACTAATGGCTTTCTCAATCCTCTTTTTTCTTCCTTTTGATTACTTATAGGTGTAGTCTTGGCACCCTTTTTGTTCGTTCTAGTTGTTGCTTCATCTGTTGGCACGTCTTCACTCACATACTCGAATTCCAGGTGGGTTCCCATGTTTCTCTCAAGAGAGGGTAACTACTCTCATGTGCATGTAGTGTTGGTATCATGATTCTTTTCATGAGGTACTCACCCATTCAGCTATAATTTCTCAAGTATTTAATGTGTTTTCATTTCATATCATGAGGGAGGGGAGCCATACGCCCCTCTAGTTTCCTCTATATGTATTTAAGAAATATTAGAGAGCCACACTTTTACTTTTTCTCGTAAAGGCTCTAAAATAATACAATTTATCCTTCACCTATAACTATTTACTATGTTACCTTCTTAATGGAAATATTTTTAGGAAGACACCGTGCTCTCATTCAACTATATATCATTGGTGGGTATAATATAAATACATGATTCACGTATTACCATATTTTGTTTGTATATGACATAAGAGAGTCTGTTTACACATATACCCAACAATTCTTGTATTATTTACAGAATAATTATTATTGTCTGACTTACTGAGTTAATTATTAATTACTAGATAATTTTTCTGTTATTTATGCTTAGAAATGAAGAATGACTTGCATGGTTTTTTTTCTCGATATATTTTCGTTAATTTGATTCATGAATTATAGGGAATGGTACGGGGTTTTCCCACTAATTTGTTTTACTGGAAATCTAATCCTTTAGCTCGGTTCTAAGCTGCAAGAGCTTTCATTTATTTGTCATATACTACCATATACACAAACCTTGATTCCATTCATACGTTTTTGGATGGTATAAACAAACAAGGATTTAAATTGAGAATATTCCTACCCTTAACCTTCTTTAATTACCATTACTATGTTTCCTGAATGTTGACACCCCAAAAATTCTATTTACTACTACCATAATTAAGGTCAACAAATCCTTTCTTAGTGCAAGATAGTATGAGCTCCAAGAACCATGTATTCACATTATCCCTTTATCTCCTTCCTTATAAAAATGAAATCTTCCTGTTTGGAAGTTCAGAGAATTTTGTTTAATACACTGCTTAGTTGATCTCTTTAGGACTATACTGGCTCCTTGGAATAATTTTGTTTGTTTATTTCTCATTATTACCATTTCCTTAAGTTGTATGGTTTAATTTTATTAAAAAAAAACCATTAGAGCTTTATTTTGTTGATCCCTCAATCATAGGTTTATAAGTTTACGGATATTGCACCATGATAACACATGTGTGCAAGTTTATTATAATTTTTTTTTTCATTCAACATATTACCAATTACTTTTTGCCCTTTCATCTAATAATTACATATACTCTAAATTTCTCTTCCCCATATTTAATATTTAATGAGTTACCTCTCATATTGATATCATACTCCCTCCTTGATGCAGGTCATCCTCTAATTCTAGTTTCTGATAAATCTATGGTTGTCTAACTTAAATTATACGACTGACAACAAGCTTAATCTATACCGCTGACCAGAGTAATAGATCAGGTATCTGATAGTTATATGGAACCGTTTTGAGTCCTGTCAGGCCCTACACTATGAATTCTAACCCTCTAGCATAACATATGCACGCATGCACTCATTATACTTCTGTTAAATAACTAAATCATAAATATGACAATATTTATCTATTATAAATTGGATTATCCTCCGTAAAAAAATTGTAATAATGTCCTAGTATCTAAGAATTTGACTAACACACATAAACATCTCCAACAATATGGGTATGAATATATTAATGATTTCATGTAGATAATCCTCATAATTGCACATATGTAAAAAGAATGTTTTGTTCCATGCTTGTGCTACCTTAATCATTTTGTAGAATATTGATAGTTTAAAAATAAACTCAAACATCAGAAATAGACAAAAACAATATATAACTCAACATATTCTAACTATAATTAGTTCTTGCAAAATATTCTGGAATCATGCACGACATTGAACCATGAACTACCATCGAAAATTCCACCCGAGACAAGACATTCTTGTTGCGAGGTCTAAATTATTTCTCCCCCTGATTGATCCCGGGTGGTCCTATGTTATAAAAAAAATATTTCCTATAGATTTTTAGTAGCGTCCTTCTTTAAAGTCTGCTAACCCTTTTCCCTATGCCGTTTTAGTTTTACTTTTTCAAAAAATATATTTTTCTTTTTATTTAGCACCATTTTCTCTTTCCCCGTGCTTTACTCTACCCCATTTAATATCTCTTTCCCACAAATTAATTAAGATAACATTTCTCCCTGTTTATCTTAATTTTAGTTACCAAATTTTTTTATAGAATATGGACTTGACCACCACAAATTTTTTCCTAGAATGGTAGGATGTTTTCTACACACTCGTGCTTCTACCTGAGTAATTCTAATAACTTTATTTATTAGTTTTAATAACATAATTACATCATGACATAATATTCCTCGTGTCTTCTTTCACCATTACAACCAATAGTAGTTCAATCACTAAAATATAAATTCTCTAAAAAAGAAACAGGTCATAAGGGTGTTACATCTTTGCTCCCTTAAACCAAACAAGGTTCTCTGTGTTCCCTCATTGCGATCTTCGTGAATTTTTACCATGTTTCTAATAGAAATAACTAAAAAACACTCAATTACTAAACACACTCGTATATTATACATAAATGGTGTATGTGTAAACAGACTCACACACACTGATTACATTCATATTAGTCTATTAAATAGAGTTTCTGAGATCCAAATTATTCCTAATTTAGAGAGAGAGAGGTTGAGAGAATTTCTCAACCATCACAAACCAACTTCTAAAATATAGAATGTAAGAATTGACTCCAACATCCCCCCTTAATGATTACATTACATGAATTTATTGAAATCACTCATAAATAACAAACTAATCAATCATTCTTTAGCTTATCAGTAGATGCTCCATCAAGTTGCCTCATAACCCTCGTAAAGGTGTAGTTGGCAAGTTGGATTCCCGAGTTTTCTTCCTCAACTCCCAAATCAAGGACCTCCCGAAGTCAATTATTGGACAACATCCCAATCCATCACATAACCTCATTAGGAGACCACTCAATGTCTATGACTAATGAGGGATTTTTCCCTAGATCCGCAACTACCATACTATCTCGACAACCATCCATGTTGAGCCTTATTGCCACTTACTCTCTTCAAAAAACAATTGATTACATTTTTTGCAATCGCTGAACTCCTAGTCATTCTATGGACGAGCTCCCATCCACTGAAATACATGGGTGCTAACCGCTGTACTCACCAGTTATCTAGAAAATCCGTCTAAATAAAAAATGTATCTAGATTTAGCCATTACATCATAACCTTTTTATCTAGTTTGAAATCACTTAATTTACAAATAATTTATAATACTATTAAACTACAAATATTTCAACACCTAAGATTCAACCATAAAACTCAGCCATCAGCAAACAGCTTTAATATTGTTGCAACTATTTGTCATGAGAGGTATTGTCTTGCACTCATGTACATACCCAGACGTCAACACTTTAACGAACTTGACCACACAGAGCTCACAGAGTGATGATAATCTCCCAATCTCGCTGATTTTTCCATAGACCTTCTGCTTGGACTGCTCCACAGGAACCATCTTCTACTGCACTCTCACATCGGTTATCAGATCTGTATAAAGCCTCGCCTATGGAGAGAGGGTATCTGGGCAGCGTCTTCGTATCAGTTCTCACAACAGTCCTGCATGGATCGAGAACTGTCATTACTCTGCATTTCCATATAGATTTGTTCATTTGTATACACAGGCAAGTCGATTCTTAAACTTCATAAGAGCACAGAGTATCACACAACAATAATGAACAGTCCATCACTCTCCCTTCAAATTCAATCCACGCAGCTCCATTGCAATCTGACCACCAACGAATCGATGAAGATCAATGTCAAAATAAGTTACGCCCATGACCCCAGACCATTTATAGCCATGTGCTTGCTTTTCTAGCTACACCCATTACTCTAGTGCATCGATCAGATCTTCCATCAAATGGTCTCGACAACCCTCCAATGAAGTAATTACCTCTATGGAACTCGTACTAGCTCCACGTATGCATAGGTTGCTTTCTCAAGAAACCAATGGCAGAAAGTAATAATCTTGGACCTTTTAGAAATTCCTTTTCTGAGGCAGGTGGTGATAGAAATAACTAAAAGTTGTGACAACACACAGGGCTCTGATCCAATGCTCTGATACCATGATAGAAATAACTAAAAAACACTCAATTACTAAACACAGTCATATATTATACATAAATGGTGTATGTGTAAACACACTCACACACATTGATTACATTTAGATTACTCTATTAAATAGAGTTTCTGAGATGCAACTTATTCCTAATTTAGAGAGAGAGGTTGAGAGAATTTCTCAACCATCACAAACCAACTTCTGAAATACAGAATGTAAGCATTAACTCCAACGGTTTCTCGAGTATTAAAGACTTCTTCTTGATGCTACTTTGCATTAGCAGTTCAACCTTGCAATACACATTCTTTTATATTCATTCGTGCTCCTTCCTTAACATGTTTCCATACCTATAGAATAAGTACCGCCTATTTTCATTCATGCAGCCCACTTGCACTCCACAACTATGTACATGCAACCAACAATGTCAACATAATTGATATATCATGGTGAAATTACAATATACACATTAGCTATACCAACTGATATGAAAAATATTAACTTATGCATATTTACGGATTTATAAGTTACTCTTCACATGGAACAACCATAATCGAGGGACCACTAGTAGTATTCTATTTTGCACTATAAATTATAAATCATTGTATCCATTGGCATATACTATTTTTCCAGTATTATGGCTATCAGGTTATGGTATAAAATAGTCTTCAAGTGCTCTTAGCTTTGAATGTTTTTCTTTTCATGTCATATCTATGCACAATCACTGATTCGAATTAGAAAGTTTCTAGCCAAATGCAAGTTCCATGCTTGCATTAGCCGCATATATTTAACAATGTTTTACCATGTTACTTTATCCTAATCCTTTATATATATATATATATATATATATATATATTCAAATTCAGAAAAAAAAACATTTCCACACTGCAGGTTTCTAATGGAGAATTTATTAAAATTTGCTACGCATTATGAGTATGAGTAGTCTTTAGTGCGACTTTTTGAAGGCTTTTATGCTGACTTTTTACAGTGTAATTTCTCTAAATTCTGGCAAGAATTTATTGAAAAGAGAAGTTTGATTGCTAACTTTGCACAATCGAAGTGCCTTAGAGGTTTCTGAGGGTGCTGAATCCATATATAGAGTCAAAAAACCAGTTTGAATAACAAAAACCAAGATTTTACCTAAAAAAATTTCACCAGATTCTGGCACCTCAAACTTCAAAAAGTCGCACTAAAGACAAATCCTTATGAGTAACATCTAATAATTACTTTTGGTATTCTCACATGCATTACACATATGTATTATATATTTTGGTGTATACATCCTACTAATGATTCTTACATCTCATTGATTTAATTGCAAAACCCCCTTAATCAAGTTGATTCCTCCCGTGTTGTCGTTTTTTCACCTGTAGGTTTTTTTTTAACAATGTTTGGTACTCTCAACCTCTTATTCAAGTCCTCACTTTCTTTCATTGCAAGAAGCTATAATGGGTTATAGGTATTAGATTTACTATTTTTCCTTTGTCACCTATTCTTCCTCCCAGGCATATTCTATTTTTTTTTCTTGCAGAACGTATATAGCATAATTGTCTTGTTGAAAAGACGTTTTTCTCCAGTATTTATCATTTATTTGAGTGACACTCTCAAATCATAAAATTTATGTTCCTTACACCACTTCTCCAAAATTTTCCATCCTAACACTACCCGAGACTATAGATATTAACAAAATTAGTGTGGTGCATACAATTTTCGTTACTTCATAACAAAAATTCATCAATTTACGGATGCATATCTGTATAAATATAGAGAATAGTGACGCATCATTCCCTTAGCCTAATACAATGGCAAGAATTCTCCACAATTTCCCAAAGTAACCCTTATTCACACGAAAAATAGATCATATCTTTAGATTGAACACAACTTTAGCGTGATCGAAAAAAAAAAATTAGTATCACCTTTGGAAATTATACAAGAACAAGAAATTTTATATGCATCACTCCAAACTACTTTTATAGTTTGACACATATTTGATTCTTCTTTTTCCTAGTTTCAATGGGTATTTGAATTCATATACTTCCATTTTCATTTATTGCTACAAAATTCCTAAAATTTTCCATTTAGGGGTCTTCATCAAGCTTGCTAAAATATAACCAACTTACTGCCCAAAATAACTCTTGACTTTTGATTACCTTTTTACAAAAGTTTATTGGTAATGATATTATCAATACCCGGTATAAATCCAAATGAGTAATTTAACTATGATGAAAAGGGTTGCAAAATTATTTCTTCCATATGTTTCATTCAAATTTCCTCATACTTATACCTAGTAATGTGACCAGAGTTACATGCGCTCTTCAAAGTAAAGAATTGGCACTTTTCCTTTTTATTTAAAAAAATGATGTTTAATAAACCACTAACATAACTGTATTTTTGCTAATATTTTATACTATTATATTATAATTACATCAATTATGTATATTTAAGTATAGAACAGTATTTTGTCCCAATTGTTCATAAAATTTATTCTACCACTACCTTCATTATAATCTTCAAAAAACAATTTCATACCCTTAGAGTATCTTTACTACAATTATCCATTTCAATGATTCTACTTTTGTAAACAATAATAGCATAAGGGTTAATCTAGGGTATTTCATGCATATGTTTTCCTTATGATCCTTTTATTTTCCAGTCAGTATATCAAGTAGCTAAGGACAATTAATTGGTTGGCATACCAGTTGCATTTTCTTTGTATGCATCTGCTTTATTTAAGGAATAGAGTCATATTTCTGCACTGAATACCACTATAGATAACCTTTTTGGAGGTGAGTGCTTCTAGTGATTAATAATTAGAATGAATGTCTCCCTTAGATGGTTTGATTTTTTGTTTTTTTTTAATGTGTTGTACCCACATAAAACAAATTTCAAAACAAATAAATTCAAATAAACTCTTGCAAGGTTAAGCCAACCTTCACTTACTTAGCTAGATTCAGAAGGGTTTGGCATCAAACGTTAGGACTGCACAACCTATTTCACCCCGACATAAATCAATTACAGAGACATACTATTAGTTATTATTCATTCATGTACCGCACTTGGACTATGGTCGCTACATATTCCATTTATGGATAAGTTAAAACTTTACATTTGGCTTCGTAACATTTCAAATTCATCATTGGTTATGTAGATAAACATTACATGAAGGATGTAGCAGAATCTTCCGGTTACATAAATAGAGGGGTGAATGACACACCCAAACATAGATGTAGGAAAATATAGCGTTTCCCTATTAAGTAAACTTAGAAAAGCCAATTATGATTTATTCCACTTGATTCCATACCTCTTGTCCACTATTTTCATTAGGCTCACTGCCTTGAGGACTCAATATGATAATTATTGCATGTCATATGAACATTTTTACTCTTTAGCCTTGTGTATAATTGATAGATATTATCCCTTTACATTTATCCGTGCATGAGTTCCCTTAACACACAGATATGTTTAGACACATAGTACAATAATACCATTTCCCTTCCATTTATTGTTGTACCATTCATAAAGGTTTGTATGGATTGTTTAATTATATTATATAAACATAACATCTAATCATGCTATTTTATAGAATCACCTTTACTTAGAAGATTTGTTTGACACTTGACATTGATCCCCATCACATCTCAATTGGCTTATATGCCTTACATGTATAATTGTATAGTTACTTGGAACGCTTAAATTCCAATATTATTATAGTTTAAATATATATTTTATCATGCCACACATATATATCACGTTCTTCACACATCGTTCACCTATGTGATTTTTCATCTTTTTTTTCGAAGTATTTTATTCTCCTTATAGATATATTTAAAAAGGATGCTAGCGGTCATTCTTCTAACGTGTATGTTGGAATAGAATTTCATTATAGCATAATGGCTATCCATATATGTATTTTTTCTTTATTTTATTGATGGTGATACTATACCCATATTCTTGAATGCCTTATTCTAATGTTAAATAATTTATACACACAACTATTGTCGAATAATTTTATATTTTATTTCTACCTCTCATGTCTAAGATTTGAACATATAACTCTGATACCATATGTAACATACCTCCATTTCTTACACACATATGCTCTCTTTTTTTATCCATGTTTTCTCGACAATAATGTAATCCCATTTGGAATTACTTGTTTAATCCCTTTGGGACCTTTAATATTGACGCCACTTGTGAAATATTTCAATCTCCCCAAGGTTTTCTACTGACTACTTCACTGTCAATAGTTATAATTAGTTGTGGAGGAGATAAACATTTTCCATTATTTGATATCTGAGAGAAGGAATTCATAGTACGAAACCTGTTACCCTAATTTTAAGAGGTATATAAAAATCCCTAGCTATTATGGTTAAGAAATGCCACTTGCCTTATGTCTATTTGCTACCATCTCTGCTTCACGGAGATTTTATCATGTGCATATGTTAAGATATAATGATGATTTCTATCTATCTTTTCCCATTAATTTCCTAGTCAAATTATATTTCCTCACTCATGGTTATATATTATCTATTGCATACAAGGATGTGAAATACGTTTGTATATAACCTTCGAAGTAACTCTTTTATGAGAAAAGTTGGACAATTTGGAGCCCTGCCTAGATAGGTTCATGGTTGATATTACTGAGTCCTTTTACACCCTCTCTAAAAAAAAATATTAGGGAACGCACACCAAAGGACTCGATACACTATGTTTTTTAGTATTTTGACTGCTTACATAATGTTGTTGCCTTCTACTCACTATATAGAGCCTTATTTCTATGGTTACCTCTATTACCTAGCCTTATAACCTAATTTAAGCCTAGAAAATTTCCCCTCCAAGGTTTTCATTTCTTACCCTCCTTTATTAATATATAATTCGTCTTTGTGTACAATGTTTATCTGAGGAGAGAATGTATCTCCATTCAGTATCATTTTCATCTATGATAAATAATGCAAACATTGGTATATGAAGCAAAATTAACGAATGGGAGGTCTCCATGATTCCCATCCCATGCACCTGCCAGTTCACCTACTAGTTAAAGGTGATATTATTTATGGCAATTGATTTTTTATGTTAATATAAGAATTTAATATATACTATTAAATATCTACTATGCTATACCCTTTCACTACAACCAAAGTTCAATATCCACACTCTGGTATTGAGTTATGGTTAATCTTGCTCTAATACATGTTTTCCATGTTGTTTAGCCCATGTGAACTCAGTACCATGTCCCATGGTCTAAACAACATTCAAGGTAATGCGTTGGACAATCCAGATGCTTCGTTAAATCATCAAGGGTTTCTAATCCTCCACCGATAACCCTAACCCCTATTTATTTTTTTATTTCATGATTTGGTCCAATAATTACACACTTGTGTCATTTGGTTCTATGATAGAAGGAGATAACTACTGAAAATCTTCCACAATATAGATTTGTTGTTTCTGAATTAATCTTGACATTGTTTCTGGTTCAATGGGTTATGAAACTTCTAAATAGATTTATTTTTAGTATTCACTATTAGCATCATGAGGGAGGAGTACACCATGGTAAATTGCCGTATAAACTGCTCCGAATTGCATACCATCAAGGTATAAAAATTTGTTCTAATTTTATTTTATTTTTTCTTGTGTCGGCCTTTCGAGAGCCTTACTGGTTATTTTTTTCTCGGAGAGGTATGACGCAGTTATATTTTTATCTTTGTCTTTGAATGCTGCTAGGGTTTTCCTAGGGACTTACTGCACTCGAGAAAGGGGTGATATCTGCAAGGTGTCATGCCCTTCACAGGTAATCTGGCCTTTCTACACTCACCATACCAATATGATTTCAATATTTTTATTTTAAGAGATTTATAGGAATGTGGTTAAATTGTACAGTTTTCGCTTTTTCCACAGTAGTGGAAAATGGAGACAAGAGGGTGAATCCCCTACCTCATGGGAATTATATGTCATGTTTACAAATAATTGGTCTCCATTTTGTACTGAGATTACATTGAGATTACATTTAATGTGTTATTCACTAACGACTTTCCCACTCTTATTTTTTTTTCCTCTTGATTACTTATAAGCACGGTCGTGGCACTCACATGGTTCCTAATATTTGTTACCTCATCCATTTTCACGTCCTAAATTGCAACTTTGAATCCGAGGTGGGTTTCTGTGATTTTCTCAAGAGAGGGTAACTACCCTATTGTGCATGTAGTGTCGGTGTGATAAGTTTTGTCATGCACTACTTGCCCATTGAGGTATGGGTTCTCAATTATTCCATGTGTTTTTCATTTGGTATCATGAGGTAGGGGAACCTTTCTCCTTCCTGGTTTCCTCTTGATGTATTTAAGCAAGCTGAAAGAGCCACCCTTTGACTAGTTTCTCCTAAATACTATGAAATGATAGGTTTTCTCCTTCTCCTATAGCTATTTACTGTGTTACTTTTCTTATAGCAATATGTTAAGGAAGACACCTTGTTCTCATTTAATTTTATATTTTTGGTAGTATAATATAACTATATTATTCACAAATTACCCTAATTTGTTTGTATATGACGTTCGAGAGTTTGTTTATAGGTAACACAAAAATTCTTGTCTTTTTTTTAAATTTAAAATCATTATTACTGTCTACCTCATTGATTTAATGCTTGATTACTCAATAATTTCTCTACTGTTCTCTCTTATAAATTAAGAATTCCTTGGATGGTTTTATTTCGCGATAACTTGTCACTAATTTTTTTCATGAATTATAGGGAATGATACGCGTTTTTCCCAATAATTTTTTTTAATGGAAATATAATCCTTTAGCTGGGTTCTAAGATGCTTGTGCTTCCACTTATTCATGGTATACTATCATATACACAATCTCTGATTGCATTCATACATTGCTAGATGTAATAAACAAATGCCGATTTAAATTGAGAATATGCCTACCCTTAACGTGCTTTAACTTATCTTCTTTGTGATTGTTGACACCCAACTACTTCCATTTAATACTACCATAAGTAAGGTCAGAAAATCCTTCCTTTTTACAAGAAAGTATGAAGTCCAAGAACCGAGGACTCACAATATTCCTTCACCTCCTTGCTTATAAAAATGAAATCTCCCTCTCTGGAATTTCATAGAATTTTCTTTTAATACGTTGCATTAGGTGTATTAGCTGATATATTTAGCCCTATACTCTCTCTCTAGAATAAATATTTTTATTCAGTTCACATTATTATCATTTCCTTAAGGTTTATGGTTTAATTCAACTAACATAAAACAATTACAATTTGATTTTTTTTATCCATCAATGAAAATTTTACTTATATTGTTCGGTCCCTATATTACTAGTATACTCCCTTATTGTTGTTAGTGTAACCTCCTTATTGTTATTATTGCACCCTTGTAACCCCCATATTGTTATTTTTGTGCCTTAAATTATTTTTGTTAGGTCGGCTAGGATTAAATTGTGGCCCCATTAAGATTACATTGTGGCCCCATGGACTCCTATATATAGAAAGGAAGTTTTGTAATTTATATCATCCAAGAATTGTTCATTCATGTAATGTATTGGAGTTTTCCCCCTCGAAGTGGCCTATTTTTAAGGCATTGATATCTCTTTTCTTCTATTTTTGGAGCTTGTTTCACAACATTTGGTGTCAGATCTTTGGATTCTAGGGTTTTCGCTACTCCAAACCGATCATCATGGAATTTTCTCTATAATGTTTTTCTACGAAGTTTCAAAAGCTGAAATTTTTAGAGTGCGAAGAAGATATCCTGAGGGACATCATTGAAAAATTTTGGAGCTTAGTTCGCAATATTTTTGGAGATATAATCTGTGGAAGTTAGGGCTTTTTGCAGGCTCCTGAATTTAACCTAAATAGGTGATCACGACATTTTCGCTATAACCTATTGTTTACGAAGATTCAGAAGATGAAATTTTTAGAGAGTGAAGCCTAAATCCTAAGGAACATTGTCGAAAAATTGAAGAGCTTGGTTCACAATATTTTTTGACATAAAATTTGTGGAAGTTAGGTATTTTTCAAGCTCCCGAATTTCATCTCAAAGAGGTTATCATGGAAAAATCTTCATAAATATCTCTCTGAGCATCAGATTGGAATGATGTAAAAGGTGACCGCAATTACATGGACTGTGGTTTCCTATCTATCAATTTCAGAACCAGAGGAGGAAACTGTGACACGTGGAAAGTCGTACAAGTTTGCTCTACTGAACTAGTCCATAATTGGGTCATTGTGGGAGATTGGACATAATTTTTCCTTGAAGAACCCAAATTAGTTCAGACCTATGAAATTTGGAAGAAGCTTCAGAGGGCTACTACAAGGCAAAATTTCAGATATTGAGGATCCATAGTTATAAATATAATTCAATTTCAATATAAAGCTCCTCAAAAGCAAGTAAAAGGTACGTATTTTTTTTCCCGAATTGCATAAGTCTTGTTTGAAGAATCAAGTTGAATTGATTCCAAGGGAATATTGTAGACTAGATATCAGTATTGGATTCTAAAATGGCCCCTAAAAATAATTCAACAACCATTAAGCCTTTATAAGGCTCTACTATGACTTATGAAGACGAAGAATGGCAACATGACATATCAAAATTACAAAAGTAAGTGCAACAAATTTTTCTCTCGCAAAGAGCAACAAAAAAGGATATGGAAGTTTTGAAGAAAGGCATGGAAACTAAGATGGATGGTTTGAATAAAGGCATGGAATCTAAGATGGATGACATGGAAGCTAAGATCGATGAAAAAATGGAAAACATGAAGAATGATCTAAAAGAAGACATGGAATGTTTGAGAAAGTTGATACAAGAAATGTTTCCTAATGGTGAAAATATAGTAGAGGAAACTCATGATGCGAAGAAAATAAATGTTAATTGTGATTTCATAAACTCTAATGTTGCTGGGAAGAACCACCATATTCAAAAGATGGATATCAGGAAGTTTGATGGAAAGGATCCTGAAACATGGATACTATAGATGGACCAATATTTTGACCTCAATAATGTTCAAAACACACAAAGGGTATGCATTGCAACTTTATATTTATAAAAAATTAAATTTGTATGGTATCGATGGCTTTTCTCTCATAAAAAAAATTTCACTTGGTCAATTTTTACGGAGGAAATGATAGCACATTACGAGGATACAAAGAGCAACACCTTCTTCAGCTAATTGATAAATCTCAAACAAAAGGGTTTAGTGGGGGAGCACATTGAGGACTTCTATAACATCCAACATCCAACATGAAGTTCACTTTTTGGAACCTGGTTCATTGGATAAGGGATTCAGTTTGGAAAGAAAAATTGAATGTACAATTATGGCGACAAGGAAGCCTTCAACTCACTTCTATACAGAGGGAAGTGTTGCTACTCCTAGATTTCCATAACCTACAAGGTTGACACAAAAAAAATTGGAAGAAAAAAGAGCAAAAGGGCTTTCCTACAATTGTGATATCAAATACACTAAAGGCCGTAAGTGTGCGGAGAATAAATTATTTCATATAGATTGTGAAGAGGAAGAAGAAATTGAACAAGAAGAGAATATACACCACGAACCAACCCTAGAAGAGAAAGAAACGAGTCTGACCATATCATGTAATGCATTTCTAGGAGTTACCACTCCTCAAACTCTCAAGATAAAATGACATGTCAAGAAGAAAAAGGTAATAGTGTTGATTGATTCAGGTAGTACCCATAATTTTATTCATTGTACGGTAGCCAAGGAATTGAATTGTTTCGTATACCCATCACCAAAATGTCAAGTGATGGTTGCAAATGGAGGAGCTATAAATTTCCTTCAAAAATGCCATAATATCAAGATAACCATGGGGGAATATGTATTGAATAGTCCCGCGCTTTCCATTCCTATGGGAGGTGTTGATGTTGTACTAGGAGTAAAATGGTTACACTCTTTGGGGATAGTAGCTTTTAATTTTCAAGAAATTTTATTGAATTTTTTTTTCAGAGGAAAAGAAAGTCAAATTACGGGGTATTGCAGGGAAGCTAAGAATGATAATAAGCTCTAATGTCATGACAAAGCTTCTAAAGAAAGAACAATGAGGCGTAATTTCACAATTATGCTCACTAGAAGTTCCAACATCAAAATCATCTATTTCTGCAGATCTCCAAAAAGTTTTTGAAAATAATTCCAAGGTTTTTGAAAGTCCCAAAGGACTCCCACCTATTTGTGATCATGATCATGCTATTCATTTGATTCCAAGAAGTGTTCCTCCAAACATCAGGCCTTATAGATATCCTTATGTCGAAAAAAGAAAAATTGAATGTATGATTGCAGAAATGTTAGAGGTTGGTATAATTCAACCTAGTCAATGTTCTTTCTCTGCTCTTGTAGTATTGGTACACAAGAAGGATGGATCATGGCACATGTGTTCGGATTATAGGGAGCTCAATAAGCTCACCATCAAAGATAAATTTCCCATTCATGTGATTGATGAATTATTGGATGAGTTACATGGAGCAATTTATTTTACCAAGTTGGATCTTCATTTAGGATATCATCAAATTAGAATGAAGACTGAATATATTCTGAAAATAGCATTTCAAACTCATGATGGTCATTACGAATTTTTGGTCATGCCTTTTGGCCTTACCAATGCACCTTCTAGATTTAAAGAGTTGATGAATTCCATTTTCAAAGCCTTCCTTAGTGTTAGAGTCATCCTTTGCATCTTTCCTCCAGTGATCAAACATGCTCTTACAAAGTGATTTTAAGGTGTCAAGGTCAAATTTTGTCATTTCAAAGAGTCTTCAAGCAAAATTTGGTCACTAGGAATTAGGTCTAGGGGTTGCTTTTACTCCTGTCAAAGTTGTCCAAATGTCGGTCCATGTCACCATTCAGCTGAGTGTGCCATCATTCAGAGGGTTTTCATCATCATGTCAAGTTCCATTGCATCATTTTACAGCTTGTTCATGCTTCAGTTGTGCCTTGGTAAGGTCCATTTCCCTCTCCTAGGGTTTTGGAGCTAATTTCTCTTTGATGGTAAAATCATTGGAAAAAATTGTATCCTAATGTTCAAACACCTTCCCCTATCCTTAATATACCTTATTAAACACTTCCCATCACTGAGATCCCCCAAATTCCTCATTTTTCCACAAACCCTAGTTTCTTGCCACAACTTGGCAATTTTCTAGGCTAGGCCTGTGTTTTTCCCTTTTGGACCCCTTCCCCTCACTCAATCTCTGAGATTCCACTTTCCCCTACTTCCCTGCATCCCTCCCTACTTCCCAAAATTTCCCCAAGAATTTAGAAGCCCCTTATCCCCTTCATTTCGCTTCATTTCGACAAAATCCCTTGTTTCACACATCGGGATAGGTTTCACTCAAATGATGTTTCAGAGTAATAAAAGATGAATTTTGGAAAAATGAGAGATTTTCTTGTACACAACATGACAAGGAAGAAAAAACTCTTTCACGTTTTACACAGGTATAATGGTTTTTGAGAAATGTCAAGAATACCGTTGCCTCAGGAGAATTGATGCACCTGCAGGAAGTAGTGTTGGGATATTTGACTTTTGACAGGGTAAATGAACTCCAAATTGCAAAATTCCACTTGGGTTAGAAATTATACTCCAATATCTTTCCAACGAGATATCACACGCCTAATTTGGACACTGGGAAGGCCTCCAAACGCCTCCTGCAAAATGCACTATGTAGCGCGCTACTCATTGGGCCAGAACACAAATTTTTTTTTTGCCATTTCTCTTCAATATCAAATTTCCATGGTTTTTCCATGTTTTAACATCAGGAAATGCCAAGACACATCAAGGAAGTGAAAAAAATGAGTTTTGAAGCCAAATTGTGTGTTGGGCTGGCGCGCTACTCGTTGGGTGGCACGCTACTCGTATAGCGAAATTTTTCAGTGTAAAATTACATTGGCGCTACTCGTTGGGTGACGCGCTACTCATATAATTTCAGAGCCAGAAATTTTCGCTCCTGCGTCCAGTTTAATGCCAAATCGCCTCAATCGGCTTGCAACTAGGTTTTTCATGATTTCTCAGTAAATTTTGAATATGATTGTGGTGTTTTGAGAGTGGAGAAACTAGTGTGTTTGATGTGGAGAAAAGTGAACCCTATGTTCATTGCAAAATTCGCTCCATAGGGTTTTGAAAGAAGTGTTGGTGATATTGTTGGTGTTTCAAACTTGTTTCAAATAACATGTATGCTCTTGTTATGGAATGTCATTATTGCCACTGTTAAATTTACCACAATCCCATTTTCAGTCTTCCCATATCCCTTTATACTCTTGACCCCCATGTAAAATCCCAAACCCTACTTATTACCTTTTTCCCTTCCATTGATTAAAATCCAAGCGTTCATAAGGATCAATGGTTGTTTTCATGTTTTTGACTGACAGTCCCTTGTTTCACTTGACAGTCCATTGTGTTCATTGTAGCATTTCCCACAGTCCCCATTCCATGTTAGAAGCAGTTGGCATATTTGATAGTGAAAGGAAAAGCATCTAGTCATCATTTTCAGGCATACACCAAACTCTTGTTTTCATCATAGCCATATCAGCATACTTTTCATACACATTGTGACACCATGACAGAGATGGACACATCACAACAGAGACAGTGTTTTCACTACTCAAACTGCATGCACCAGAAGGGCACTGAAACGGTGAAAGAGGCCTGATCCACTTTAGATTTTGGCCGAGGCTTCATGGGCTGGGCATGATACTTGATGGAGGATCTTCGCTCCAAATTTGAGCAAATTTGGAGAAAATTTTTTCAATTGTGATTCTTTATGCCTCAAAACAGATTTTTCAGCTATACGAGTAGCGCGTCGACATGCTCACTTTTGTTTGGGACACTTGCTGAAGGAAATATTTGTATTTTTGGGTTTTTCATGGTAATTTATGCATTCTCAGGTATTTCCAAAGCATTTCGTCAGGTTCTGGATGATCAAAAGGCCCAAAAACATCATGAAAACCACCTTGCTGCCACCTTTTGCACCAGTAGGAAGTACTTCTAGGAGAATGAATTTTTGGAGGGGAAAATAAACTCCAAATTGGGAAATTCCACTTGGGTTGGATAGCCCACATCTAGGGCTTTCCAACGAGCTATCATGAGCTCAATTTGGATGCCGAGAAGTGCCCCAAAATCAAGCTGAAAGGCGTGCTACTCATATAGCTCAGGCGCGCTACTCATATAGATTTTTGGTCCATTTTTCATCTTCTAGCTCAGAATTTCGACCAGTTGGACCAATTTTGATTGTGGATGTAATTTTTGAGTTGTCTTGATGTAATTTTTTGTTTGTAATGTAACTTTGACTCACTTTTACCTATTCTAGAAGATTTACTCCCAAAAAAGTGAAAATCAAGTCAAGGAATCAGTTTCCTTCCTTTTAGAGGCAAGTTGTTTGGATGCCTAGATTCTAGCTCCTTGTTTAGAATTAGTTGGAAGTGCTCCTAGAAGGAGGAATTCGACCCCTAGAGGCATGGAAAGGGGTTATGATGCTCTATATGATGTAATTCTCAATCCTTTTCAGAGGTTAGACAGGTTGGACTCTTGGGAAACTTTTGGCACGCTATTATACATATTTTTCATATTTTGGCTAAGGAAAGATCAGAGGTTTTGCAGCACCTGTTGGGATTCTTGTGGCTTTCAGTTCTTGATGGTGTTTTCTCTCAGTTTATTGTAAGTTATTTCATGTTTAATGTATGCCATCCCTTCTTATGCTTCTGAAACTAAAATGAATGAGTAGATGAGGTTGAATCCATTGTTTACAGTGCTCTGCCTTTGAATTCGTTTAGTTTTACATGTTTTCACCTGTTTGGAGAGGATCCAAGTTCTTCTTTGCCCTCTTCATCTCCTTGTCATTCTGATCTATCCATATACTAAACCAAAAGCATCAAGACTATTGCCTACCTCACCCCAACTCGAATTCTGCAAAGATCTGGCCTTATCCCTGGACCCAAAATTGTTTTTTCCCATTTTTTCAACAAAAATCCAAAAAATCAAAATCAAACATTCCTATCTCTTTACTAGCCTAAAATCAGTATTCATTGTTCATTATAAGTCATCTCAGCCCCTTTGAAGATCTTTTCCCGAGATAGACCTGGAGAGAGCCCTCTCCTGTCCTCGTAAGGCTAGCTACGAGGCGGAGCGTGGTTTGATGTAGCCTTGAGTTTTACCTTATTTCAGCCTAAGGTAGATTTGAGCGCTAACACTTAGAAAATTTTTGCTAGTATTTTTTGATGATATACTAACCTATAGTAGGTATTGGAAGGATCATCTTCAACATGTTGACAAGGTGCTGAAACCATTGCAGGAGAAACAATTGTATGAAAAAACATCCAAATTTTTCTTTGGAGTGCAAGAGGTGGAATATCTTGGTCATATTGTATCTCATGAGGGTGTTAAGGTAGCCCTAACAAAATGAAAGCCATTGAAGAATGGAATGTCCCCACAACCATAAAGCAGTTGTGAGGATTTCTCAGGTTAGCAGGGTATTATTGCAAGTTTGTTAAGGATTATGGGACAATAGTGGCACCCCTAACAACATTATTGAAGAAAGATGCATTTTCATGGACTCCTAAAGAAGCTAATTCCTTTGAACATCTTAAAGAGTCAATGTGCATAGCACCGGTCTTAGCTATGCCAGACTTCACAAAAACCTTTATTGTGGAATGTGATGCCTCAGGAAATGGAATTGGTGTTGTTTTAATGCAAGAAGGAAGATCCATTTCTTTTGAAAGTTGTCCAATCAAAGGAAAGTATTTACATAAAGCTATTTATGAGAAGGAAATGTTAGCAATACTCCATGCACTAAATAAATGGCGAACTTACCTAATGGGAAGACACTTCAAGGTAAAAAATGATCATGATAGTCTTAAACACTCTTTGGAAGAAATACTATCTTTTGAAGAGCAGTAAAAATGGGACACAAAGATTTTGGGTTATGACTTTGAAATAATCTACAAAAAATGGAAGCTAAATGTTGTCGCAGATGCACTCTCAAGAAAGAATGAAGAGGTGGAAGCATTGCTTTGTGTTATTTCTATTATCCAACTAAATTGGATAACCGAAGCAAGGGATGAATGCAAGAAGGATGAAGAATTGTGCACACTCATTCAAAATTTGTGGCAAGATCCTAGTGCATCTGATACATTTAATTGGAAAAATTATTCCTTGTGCTACAAAGATCGCTTATATCTTTGTAATAATTCCCAACTAAAATGAAAGATTATTTTGGAATTATAGACTTATCCTTTAGGAGGACACTGAGGATTTTTAAAAACGTACCACGGGGTGAAGAGAGAATTTTTTTGGGATGGCCTTAAATATAATATTCAAAAGTTTGTGGTGGAGAGTTTGATTTTCTAGCAGAATAAAGTTGATACAATTAAGAGCATGGGTCTTCTACAACCTTTATCCATTCCAAGTCAATGTTGGGGGGAGATTTCAATGGGTTTTATCATAATTTTACCTAAGTCCGAAGGAAAGAGTATCATCATGCTGGTAGTTGATAGACTTACCAAGTATGTACACTTTTGTGTATTATCTCATCCATTTAAAGCAAGTACAGTTGCTACTGCATTTATGGACACAAGTCAAAAGCTACATGGAAACCCAAGGGTTATTGTGAGCGACAGAGATCCCACTTTTACTGAAAATTTTTGGACAGAGTTATTTTCTTGTTTGGGTACTCAATTAGCTCATAGATCATCTTATCATCCTCAATCCGATGGTCAAACTGAGATAGTAAATAAATGTTTAGAAGGATATATTCATTGTTTTGTATTTGATAAACAAACACAATGGCTCAAGTGGTTACCTCTCGCTGAATGGTGGTATAACACTTCTTTCCATACTGCAGCAAAAATGACCGCATTTATGGCAGTTTATGGATATCATCCACTATCCATCACATCATATTTAAGAGAAAATTCGAAGGTTCAAGCAGTGGAAGAACACATCGAGCATCAACAATAACTTCTCCTGCTCTTAAAGGATAAACTAAATTTGGCACAAAATTGAATGAAAAAATAGGAAGATCAACATTACAGCGAGAGAAGTTTTGATGTGTGAGACTAGGTATTTTTACGGCTATAACCATACAAAAAAATGTCCCTCAAGAAAGCTAAGAAGGATAATAAATTATCGCCAAAGTTCTATGGTCCTTACAAGGTGTTGCAAAATATTGGTACTATGGTATACAAATTGGAGCTTCCTACTTCTTCATGAGTGCATCCAGTTTTCCATGCTTCATGCCTAGAGAAGGTTATAGGTGAAAATATTCCAGTTCAAACAATACTGCCACAACTTGATGAGAAAGGAAAAATCATATTGGAACCTGAAGCGATCACAGAAACAAGAACTCAATAGCTATGAAATTAATCAATTTCAGAGTATCTCATGAAGTGGAAGAACTTACTCAGTGAAGATTCTACATGGGAGGATGAGAATTTTTTATAGAAGCACCCGGAGCTACTCAAGAATTGAGGAAAACACTTTTTTGAAAGAGAGGGGAATGTTAGGTCCCTATATTACTAGTATAGTCCCTCATTGTTGTTAGTGTAACCGCCTTATTGTTATTATTGTACCCCTGTAACCCCCATATTATTATTATTGTGCCTTAAATTATTATTTTTAGCTCGGCTAGGATTACATTATGGCCCCATGGACTCCTATATATAGAAAGGAGGTTTTGTAATTTGTATCATCCAAAAATTGTTCATTCATGTAATGTATTGGAGGTTTCCCCCTTGAACTGGCCTATTTCTAAGGCATTGATATTTCTTTTCTTCTATTTTTGGAGCTGGTTTCACAACATATATTGCACCATGATAATGCATGCATGTCAATTTACAATAATTTTTTATTTTTTATTCAACATATTACCAATTAAGATTCTTTTACCCCTTCATCATATAATTAGATATACTTTAAATTTATCTTCCCCATATTTAATCTTCAAGGAGTTATGTCTCATCGTGATATCATACTTCCTCCTTGATGCATGTCATACTATAATTCTATTTCTTCATAAATATATGGTTGCCTAACTTAAATTATACGGTTGACAAGAAAATTAATCCGTACCACCACCTAAAGTGATATATTTGGTAATGGTATCTGATATTTATATGGAACTATTTTGAATCCTATCTTACCCTACCCTACAAATTCAAACCCTCTAGCATAACATCTGTAGACATGCACTAATCCTACTTCTATCAAATAACTAAATCATAATTATGACAATATTTCTCTATTATAAATTGGATTATTGTACATAATTTTTTTTTAATTATGTACATATTTTCTAGGAATTTGACTAATACACATAAATGTTTCAAACAATATGGGTACTGATATATTAATGATTTCATGCAAGAAATCCACATAATTGCACATAAGTGACAGAAAGATGCTTTGTTCTATCCTTGCGCTACAATAATCATTTCACAGAAAATTGGAAATTTAAAAGTTAACTCAAATCTCATAAATAGACAAAAAATATATAACACAACATAGTGTAAAAATAATTACTTCTTGTGAAATATTCTGAAATCATGTAAGCCACCCAAACGTCTAATATTCCAAAGATTTAGCCTTCTTCTAAATGGAATATTATAGTTTGTTTTATCACTACGTAGGTGAATAAGTAGGTAGGGAGGCCCATAAACCTCTTTAGAAGGAATAATAACACTCCTAATGTGAAAGGAGGAAGAAAAAGTAGCTAGATTAAGCACCTTTAGGTGTGAACATGGGTAGAATCATGTTGATTCAGTCAACTTGGACCAAATCAATAGCGTTGTCATGGAGGAGTGACCTTTATGATGAGACAACTCAGTTTTAGTTGAGGACAACTTGCATGAGCTTGGTGGCAAGTATGGATCAGACCCAATATGAGAAGTTTAACATGCTATATATGGAGGGGATGGCAGCAATTGATATTCATGTTTTTTTATTATCATTTGATATTGGTCTTTTTTTACTTTGCATCATCTTGCTGTTTAGAGGGTTGTTGCGCTGTTTAGCACAAGGTTGTTCCTGATCGGGAATCCCTACTTCATCCTCAAGGAAGGAGAGGTTCTTTGGTCTAAATTTCCTCATTCTGGAATTCTAGCCAAGCTACGTCCTTCAGCTATAGTGTGATTTTTGTTTAGAACTGGGTTGTGTTGCAGGGTGTAGCAAAGGAGGATCACATAGAGCCATGCTTATTTCTCAGTGGAGAGGTAGCCTATCCATTGGAGGATAAGAAATGAGGGATACTTGGCATATTTTCACATATTTGGCATTAGCCCAACCATCTACCATCCCTTAAAATGCAGTCACAATTCTAAACTACGTTATTTTTGGGGGAAGTTTCTGGAAGGGTTCATTGAGCTCATCAGGAGGGTTTATTTCTGAGTAGAGGGATCAGCCTTTTATTTAAAAATACCATTGGAGGAGGAAATCGTCATTTTAGATCTATCATAGCCTCATTCTCTTCAGATCTAGTTTTCAATGACATCTCAACCCCAGGGTTATTTGTCACATTATGTATTTCTTAGTATTTCTAGAAATCTTTCCCGGGTTGGCTAGAAATCATGTATTAGAGCCCACCTATTCTTTTATTGGCATTTATTTTGTTTCTATCAGCCATATTTCATTTATGTATGTTTATAGCAATAGCTACACTGATATATATAGCGTTTTCACTGCTCTCTAACATTCTATACAATTGCAACAACTCATGTGCTGATTGTTCTTATCATTGGAGGCTTGTTCTTATTACTTTAGTGGCTTGTCCCTCACGATATTCTTGTATAACGTTGCTGATATATTAATAAAATGATGGCTGCAAATTGATCCCTCTTATGTCATGCTCAGATTTGGTATGTTTTACATTATTATGTCTTGTATTTCTACTATTTCCATTTTGGAATATTACAGTGGTAACATAGCATAATCTTGGCTCAGCCTATGCATTCAATACATTATGCCATTAGAAGGAGAAGCTTATTATCAAAGAAAATAGAATTTGTACAAAAGAAACAAAGGCATAACTCGATTAGTTGGTGAAATTAAGGAAGAGAGGATCTCCCAACTTCTTTTCAAAACTGTGAAAAATATCAAGGTAGATCTCAAGGAGATGAAAGGGGAGAGGTGTAGAAAAATTGTAAGAGGGTTTCAAATTGAAGCAAGCCCTAGATAATCACATTATGGGTGTGGACATTTAGCCATACATGTAGATCCACAGTGCATTTTATTTTCCCACATTCACTACAAGAAGGATGAAGGAGGGAGATGCACCAAGGGAGGAGACCTTGAGTGACTATCTTCAGGAGTATGAGTCTCAATCATGGAGATTCAAAGAGCACTTGAACTTCTAAGGGTTTTTCCAACTCAAGGAAGACAGAAGATCCAACCACCATAATAGAAGCAAGAGAGGTAGAATCCTTCTAGCTAACTTTGATGGATCAACAAAGTGCACAACCAAAGCTTGGGTGGAGGAGCTAGATTCCTATTTTCAGCTATGCCAAGTTTCAGAAAAGGAGGCTATTAGAGTAGCAAAGTTGCACCTCTTAGAACGGGGACTCATAACATAGTGTGAAACTAGTCCATTTTGGATATTTTTGATTAGATTTAATCTAGCGGAGGGGTTTTTGGGTGGGTCAAAGAATCGAAAGCATTGTATTGAATAAAAGGGAAAACTAGGGGTCCAAAAACCATGGGTTGCAAATAATAGGAAAGTCGAGGCTAGATTGTTATAAATAGAGATGCATTTTGTTTTGAAAAAGGTAGGATATGATGAGCTATTGATGCAAACTGTGATTTAAGTGATCTGTTTGGGTTTTGGGGAATGGACTCCTGCTGGCTGTGTGTGCAGAGATCCAAGTCCAGCTATGTGTGGACCTTGCTGCTGTGTGCATAGTGTAACACTCCCAATTCATGTGATTGCAATTTAAAGTTAGATACTTGAACTTTATATCCTAAGGGGAGTGGACCCCAAAGGATAATTATTTTTTGAATGTAATCAAACATTTAATTGAGGAAATGAATAAATTATTGTGGTGCAAATTGACCAAAAATGAGATGATGAGATCACTTGCTAAATCTGTGAGGATGGATGAGGCAAATATTTCCCCACAATCTTTCAAAAAATCCTTGGAAGATAGTAAGTTTTAAAATTTGATTTTTGAGGAAAAATCTGAATTTCCCCAATGATGAGGAAAGTAGTTGGGAAGAGGTAAAAAGCTGGAAAGCTGAGGAAAAGCATAAAACAGCTTTAAAGAATCCCTAAGTGGGAAGCCTAGGCAAACAGGAAGAAAAGCATCCTGAGATTATGGACGCAGAATTAGAAACATGCTTTGGGGAACAATAGCTTAAATAAGCTGCTCTTGTAAAGATTAGGGGTTAATCTGCTATAGGAGGTGATCTCAGCTCAGGGGTGAGTTCTGGGAGACAGAAGAGCTCTAAGGTTGGGAGGTTGGTCTACTGCACAAGTGGTATGTCTCTGAGAAAATTTGTCTTATTGATTGCTATAGTATGAATTGGCTACATATAAAAACAAAATTTACTTCTAAGTTAGCTCATATTATTAGTCTACATTTAATAGAATGTAGTCACCAGGCAGTAACATGGTCATCCTGTATAGTTGTAGAAGAAAAACCTGTAAAAAGGAATTCCACAGAATGTTTAAACCCAGGGTGGGGTTAAATCTGAGGAAACCTTGTTCTTTCAGGAAACATTGTGAATTTGTTTTTAATCTGCTTCTGTTTCCTAGAATAATTTTATTTACAGCTACCCTAGAGAGAAATGAAATTCACTATAGTATACCAGAACTATAGCAGGATATAAATTAAGACTTATATTGTTTATGAAAGACAGAGAGTGAGAGAATCAATAAACTGATCTCAAGTTCAGCCAAGAAATTCTGTTATAATTCCAGAAAATTTAATAGTTCAAATCAACCAGGTTGTGCATGAGTCAGTTTGCTTAGGGGAGGAAAGGAGTACCTATTTATAAACAACATGTAGTAGAAACTATGGTCTCCTGAAAACTACTCTAATATCATATCACAGAGATTGATTCCATATAAGGTCATAATTATGAGTAAGCAGTTGAGAACTACAGTAGTAAAAAGCTAAACTATTTCAATCCGTATGTACAATACCTTTATATAATCACTATTTCCATTTATCAAGAGAAGAGATGGAATGGGTTCTAATCCCATAACCAGCCTTTAAAAACATTTATTACCATGTACACAGGTAGACAAAAGCTGGGTAACTAGATATAATAAAACGAGAAGAAACTAAATAATAGAAAGTTATGCAGACAATTCTGGAAAGCAGGAGAATATAAATTCTAGACTTCCATAAATATTAACCTATGTTTAGGAGCAGAAAAAAAAACAAATGGACTCATAAATTCCAGCATGCCATTCATCTGTCTAGACAGGATCAATATAATTATGAGCAGATAAACTGTCATTTTGACACAATTCGATTAATATACATCAGAAGAAGAGATAGAAATTATATAAAATCTTCCCGAAAAATTCTGATGATCTGGAACCATAATAGAGTTACCAAAATCCTTTTTTTTCTATGCTGACGAGCACACTAAACAAAGTCAAAGTTCATTGTATATATATATATAGAAAAAGAATTTCACACGATTTATACAGTCCCGGTAAAATTATACTGTGGCTTAGTATATCGAAATTCCATCTAGCAGCATAGAAATTATATGTATGTCCCAAAATGTCAAAATACATAAGGAGCCTATCAGGTTGGAGTATTAAACGTGCGACCCCTACTTCCACAGAACAAATCTAAACAAGCGCCCTTCTGCGCAACAGTACAGGAGGTCGATATCATATTTCGACGCCCATGAGAACGACGCAATAGGAGAAGAGCAATAAATCCCACAAGAATACCGACCTGGAGGGGCCAAGAGGTCCATGTTAGCAACCCTGACGATTGAAAAGATTAAGTGTTGTGGTTACAAACATGCCATAACCATTTGTTTACCTGTAAACGACAAATTCAAACCAAACCAAAGGGAATTAGTCAACTTGTAATAGCGTAGGGAAATAAGTGATGAACGAAAATAATAAAGCGGTTAAAACCATACCTGTGGAACATAAGGTCCAGGTACGTAGATTCCTGAAAACAAATTTGTATGCAGAGAGGGATTGACACGCCATATCTTCAGAATAAGGAGGAAGTTGCAATTTAAAACAGAGCCGAGAAGCACAAGAAATTACGTCATGAAAATCCACGAAATGGTAGACGTCTGTTTGATGGGATGCGAAGCCCACTACACCAGAGGCATAACACAAAGGAGTATCATCCTATGACCTCGCAGGAGTAGGGTTGACGATAACCCTGAAAGTGAAACTCAATCACAATTGGCGCTAAGAGTATGAGTCGTATAGCCTGAAACAAGAGGCATATCCATTACCAAAGATTGAATGCATACTCAGAACCAGCGCATGGCCAGAGTTGAACAACGTCCTGAAATCATTTAAGCATACAATAAATTTAAACTGAACGATGAGGTAATTACCTGAGATGTGGTGGATAAAACTGAAGCGCCATGGTTTTCTCTACAACAGAGAATTCACAACCAGAGTTGAACAACGTCCTGAAATCATTTAAGCATACAATAAAGTTAAACTGAACGCTGAGGTAATTACCTGAGATCTGGTGGATAAAACTAAAGCGCCATGGTTTTCTCTGCAACAGAGAATTCACAAACCCTCGAACAAATGTAGAAATTGGCAAACGCAGAGGTGCACAATGAGTTGAAGAATGCAGAAACCCAACTCAACTCTATCCAAAAGACTTATATAACTCATCGATAACCCCCTTAACCCTAACCAAACACGATCACCATCATCCACTTGGCATAATCGTGGAAGCCAAGCCACGGATCGAGAGTAGCAGGGGTGAGTTAAGATTAGCGTATCGCATTAATGGAGTATAAATCCAAATTCAAGTCGATATGTCCGATAGCTGTGTTGGTATGGTTGCTATACATCCCGCGTGTCGAGCTAGCACATCGACGTGGACTCACCAGACAAGCGAGTGGAGGGGTATGGCAAACTACGCAACTATCCCACTCTCAGTTATTCATTATGATGCCTAACGTGGACACAAGTGACCATGCTGTGATACACATAACAACTAAAATCTATTTTGACCATACGCCTTACGTGTATATTGATTTCAATTCATAGTACAATATCTGAATTCGACTGGAAATCTTATGTAACGTGATATATGTCATGTCCACTAGCGTATATGGGGGTTAACGCCAAACGTATGGAAAACAATCAAATCCCAATACTATGTCGAATCATATAAACATAAAAAAAGAAATCATTTCCCTCAAGGCTATACCAAAACACATAGCGGAGAAATCGTCACTATGGTGTCGAAAGGTCGAACTTATGTTTGATCCAAGGATCATTTAATTTATGTTTGATTACACGTGCCATAGAATTTACTATTATATTCAACAATTCGATAAATGACATAGATGACCCTTAAGACAAAGGTGAATTTTCAAGGGTATGCGAGTATGTGTAAAGGTCAAAGACATGAAAAATATGTTCACCCTTGACATGCAATTAGCATAAGGTAAGAAGTAGGAGTAGAGGATTTAATTGCGACAGTATATGATGATGAAAAGCATCATGATAAAAAGGTGAAATGTCATAATAAATCTATACTTACAAGTCTGAGTTCATGAAGAAATTTTTTTTTGTTGGGTGTGAAATTTGGAGGTGTGACAAATGGTATCAGAGCCCAAGTTATAAAAACTGGTCTGGTAACTTTGTGCTCACAATTGCTGTGTACTCACTGTGTAAATTTATTGTTGTAGCAAAAGTTTTGGTTTTGTTGTTTTGCGTTTTTCTGTTCACTGACCTGTGATATGTAGTGTACAGTGAGGTGATAGAATGGAAGAAGGTGGTGGAATTTATGTAGATATGCAGGGTGAGCCAGATCCAAATGCGGCCATGATGGCTATGTTGCGAAATTTGCAACAAGAATTGGCTGAGATAAAAAGCCAGAATGACAAATTGTCATTAGCCAGTGGGGAGCAGGAAAAGCTCATCAGGGAATTAACCTCACGAAACAGCCAAGAAGGCGAAGGTTTCGGGAAGAGGAAGACTGATGAATCTGATGAGGAAGATGTTATTCGACATTAGAATAAGCATCAAAAGGAATTACAAGGGGAATTCCGAAAAATAAAACCTCCTTCCTATGATGGGGAAAAGTAGGAGGATGCTGAAGCCTGGTTGCTGAATATGATTAAATATTTCCAGGTTTATGAATATGAAAGTAATCTGAAGGCCAGATTAGCTGTCTACCAGCTACAAGGTAAGGCTACCTTGTGGTGGGAGGAGACAAAGATGGTTCATGCCATAGATGAAAAGACAGTTACTTGGGAAGATTTCCAGGCTAAATTCAAGAATCGCTACTTGAATGAGTGATACTATGATGACAAAGCAAAAGAATTTCATGAGCTTAGATTGGGACAGCTCACTATCGATGAGTTTGTTACAAAATTTACCAATCTATTAAGATATGTACCTTACATAAGGGAAGAAAAGGCAAAGGTACAGAGATTTCTGAATTGTTTGCCTATGGTATACAAAGAGAAAATTGAGTTTGACAACCCAAAAACAATGGACGAAGCTGTTATAAAAGCTAGATTGTGTTACCAACAGTTCAAAGGAAAAACTGACCAAGGGAAAGGTTGGGTAAGTAAGAATGAATTCAAAGGGAGAAAACAGAAACCAGCCTATTTGAAGAATTTTGGCAGAGATCATCAGAGGAAAAGGTTTGGAAAACCCAAAGAAAGTCAAACTGCACAGTCTCAAGTGGCATCGAAACCAATAGATGGAGACAGTAAAAAGGAGGGAAGAGTTAGAATGAAGGAGCCCTTGAAATGTTGGGGCTGTGGAGAACCCCATCTTTTGAGGGACCGCCCCCATAGAAATGTTCATATGCTCATGAGGGATCCAGAAGCGACAACAGTAAATGATATAGCCAGAAACATACCAACTATCAGGGCAGCCCTGGAAAATCGGCAAGCCGAGCGTCAAGCAACCATGGTGGAAATGGAGGGTAAGATTTCTGACCTACCTGTTTCTGTTCTGATTGATCCAGCTGCTTCTTTGAGTTACATTAATCCAAATATTGTAGAAAAATGTAACTTAAAAACTGAAAAATTTCAACAGTCATGGCTGGTACAG
Organism: Pinus albicaulis; assembly: GCA_034641835.2. Taxonomy (NCBI): domain Eukaryota; kingdom Viridiplantae; phylum Streptophyta; class Pinopsida; order Pinales; family Pinaceae; genus Pinus; species Pinus albicaulis. The sequence continues at coordinate 16,143,103 of CM076580.1, read as the reverse complement.
CTGGCCACTGGAACAAAAAGAAAGGTAACACATAAACTGCCCAGAACAAAAATCAAATTAAATGAGTTCCGAATAGAAGTAAATTTGAACATTTTACCCTTAGGGTCATATGATTTATTGATAGGAATGGACTGGCTGGAAAAGAAGAAAGCTTTGATGAATTGTTGGGATAAGACCTTGCACTGTGTAGATGAGGAAGGGAAACCTTTCATTCTAAATGGGAAACAAAAACCTATTTCTGTCAGACAAATTTCAGCATTGCAATTAAAAAGAATAGTTAGAAAAGGATATCAGGTTTATGCAGTGCATGTGGAAGAAACAGAACAGAAAACTGAAGCAGAATTACTAGATGCTGTACTAGTAATAAGAGAATTCAAGGAAGTTTTTCCAAAGGAAATCCCTCATCTTCCCCCCAAAAGAGAGATTGACTTCTCAATCGATCTAGTGCCAGGAGCAACACCTATTTCACGAGCACCATATCGAATGAGTCCTCCTGAACTTATAGAGTTGAAAATGCAACTACAAGAACTGCTAGACCAAGGGTATATTAGACCAAGTGTGTCTCCTTGCGGAGCACCAGTGTTGTTCGTGAAAAAGAAAGATGGAACTTTCAGGATGTGCATTTATTATAGGCAACTAAATAAGTTGACCATTAAAAATAGATATCCTTTGCCAAGAATTGATGATATTTTTGATCAGGTGAGAGGGGCTTCAGTGTTCTCAAAAATTGAATTAAGAACTGGTTACCACCAGCTCAGAATTAAAGAAGAAGACATCAGCAAAACAGCTTTTAGAACCAGGTATGGCCACTACGAATTTGTAGTTCTACCTTTTGGTTTGACAAACGCCCCTGCCACGTTCATGTGCCTAATGAACAGTGTATTGAACAAGTATTTGGATAAATTTGTTCTTGTGCTCATAGATGATATTTTAGTTTACTCAAACAGTGAAGAGGAACACAAAGAACACCTGAGGATAGTGCTGCAAATTCTAAAGGAAAATCAGCTATACGCTAAATTTAGCAAATGTGAGTTCTATAAGGACAAGATCCAATACTTGGGTCATATTATTTCTGAACAAGGCCTTGCTGTTGATCCGGAGAAGATAAAGGCTATAAAAGAATGGCCAGTACACTCTGATGTTTCAGCAGTTATATCATTCATGGGGATTGCCGGCTATTATCGCAGATTTGTGGAGAGATTTTCTGCCATAGCCCATCCCATCACTTCCTTATAGAGGAAAGGTGTCAAGTTTGAATGGATAGAAAAATGCCAAAATAGTTTTGACCAATTAAAGCTGAAACTTACCACAACCCCTATACTGAAGATTGCAGATCCTGATAAGGAATTTGTGGTATGTACGGATGCATGCGGAGAAGGATTGGGAGGAGTTCTTTTGCAGGAAAACTCCGTGATTGCCTATGAATCTAGGAAACTGAAGATACACGAACAGAATTATAGTGCTTATGATTTAGAGTTAGCAGCTGTTATTCATGCTCTGAAAATGTGGCGGCACTATCTTCTTGGAAAAATATTTACATTAATGACTGATCATATTAGCCTCAAATATTTCTTTTCTCAAACTGAATTGAATGCCAAACAAGCCAGATGGATGTCCTTTTTAAGTGAGTTTGACATGGATATAAAACATATTAAAGGGAAGGAGAATAAAGTTGCTGATGCATTGAGCAGAAATGTTTGTCATCATATCAATAATATTGGAAGTAGTTCTCAGATAGACGTAGAAGAGTTGGTGAGTAAGGCTGCCAACCAAGACCCAAATTATGAAACACTTTTGGTGAAATTACAGAAAAAGGAGAAAACTGACTTTTCCCAAAACCAAAAAGGGCTGATTTGTTATAAGAATAGATTGTATATTCCCAATGTAGAGTCTTTAAAAAGAGAAATTCTGGATGAGTACTACAAAAAACCCTATGCAGGCCATCCAGGGTATCAGAAAATGTTGACTGCCTTGAAAAAGAAACTGTTCTAGCCAGGAATGAAGAGAGAGGTAGCAGAATATTTAAGTAGATGCATGGAATGTCAATTAGTTAAGGTGGAACATCAGCATCCTGCCGGCCTTCTGAACCCTTTTCCCATTGCAGAATGGAAGTGGGACACCATTTCCATGGACTTCATTACAGGATTACCCAAAACCAAATACTAGCATGATTCTGTAATGGTAGTGGTAGACACTTTAACCAAAGCTGCTCACTTTATACTAGTGAAATCTACCTTTGGAACAACTCAAGTAGCGAATGTGTTTCTGAAGGAGATAGTAAGGCCCCATGGAGTTCCTAAGGTGATTGTGTCTGATAGGGATGCTAAGTTTACAACAGCCTTTTGGAAGGGGTTATTTGGAGGAATGGGCACTAAATTGAATTTTAGCACTGCCTACCACCCTCAGACTGATGGTCAAATGGAAAGAACAAATCAAATTTTGGAGGACATGTTGAGAATGTATGTGATGGATAGACCCTCAAAGTGGGAAGATTTCTTACATTTAGCTGAATTTGCCTATAATAACAGCTATCAATCCTCCATTAAAATGAGTCCGTTTGAGGCACTGTATGGGAGGAACTGTCGTACCCCTTTGAGCTGGAGCCAGACAGAAGACAAACTGATGTTGGGACCTGATGCCTTATAAGAAATGGAAGGAATTGTCAAACAGATACAAAAGAACATTAAGACAGCACAAGATTGCCAGTAGAGTTATGCAGATAAGAAAAGAGTGGATAGAGAATTTAAAATTGGGGAGCATGTATATTTGCGTATTAAACCCAAAAAGAGCACCCTTTATGCTGGGAGTTGTGCAAAATTGTCTCCTCGATACTGTGGTCCCTTTGAAATATTAGAAAGGGTGGGACCAGTGGCATAGCAGCTGGCCTTACCACCCCATGATAGAGTTCATGACGTCTTTCATGTTTCATTGCTAAAAAGATATGTGCATGATGCTTCTCACATAGTTGATTGGAATTTTGTACAGGTGGAACCAGAAGGGGAGTTTCTGCCAGAACCGCTTCAAATATTGGAGTGGGAAGAAATTGAATTGAGAAGCAGAACAGTAGCCGGAGTAAAGGTGCAGTGGAAGCACTTTACTGCTGAAGAAGCTACCTGGGAACGAGAGACTGAAATGATGGAAAAATATCCATTTTTATTTGCAAAATGAACTCTAGTAGTTGAATAATAACACTGAGGACGGTGTTTATTTTTAGAGGGGGAATATGTAACACCCTCAATTCATGTGATTGCAATTTAAAGTTAGATACTTGAACTTTATATCCTAAGGGTAGTGGACCCCAAAGGATAATTATTTTGTGAATGTAATTAAACATTCAATTGAGGAAATGAATAAATTATTGTGGTGCAAATTGACCAAAAATGAGATGATGAGATCACTTGCTAAATCTATGAGGATGGATGAGGAAAATATTTCCCCACAATCTTTCAAAAATCCTTGGAAGATAGTAAGTTTTAAAATATGATTTTTGAGGAAAAATCTGAATTTCCCCAATGATGAGGAAAGTAGTTGGGAAGAGGTAAAAAGTTGAAAAGATGAGGAAAAGCATAAAACAGCTTTAAAGAATCCCTAAGTGGGAAGCCTAGGAAAACAAGAAGAAAAGCATCCTGAGATTCTGGACGCAGAATTAGAAAAATTCTTTGGGGAACAATAGCTTAAATAAGCTGCTCTTGTACAGATTAGGGGTTAATCTGCTATAGGAGGTGATCTCAGCTCGGGGGTGAGTTCTGGGAGACAGAAGAGCTCTAAGCTTGGGAGGTTGGTCTACTGCACAAGTGGTATGTCTCTGAGAAAATTTGTCTTATTGATTGCTATAGTATGAATTGGCTAAATATAAAAACAAAATTTACTTCTAAGTTAGTTCATATTATTAGTCTACATTTAACAGAATGTAGTCACCAGGCAGTAACCTGGTCATCCTGTATAGTTGTAGAAGAAAAACCTGTAAAGTGGAATTCCACAGAATGTTTAAACCCAGGGTGGGGTTAAATCTGAGGAAACCTTGTTCTTTCAGGAAACATTGTGAATTTGTTTTTAATCTGCTTCTGTTTCCTAGAATAATTTTATTTACAGCTACCCTAGAGAGAAATGAAATTCACTATAGTATACCAGAACTACAGCATGATATAAATTAAGACTTATACTATTTATGAAAGACAGAGAGGGAGAGAATCAATAAACTGATCTCAAGTTCAGCCAAGAAATTCTGTTATAATTCCAGAAAATTTAATAGTTCAAATCAACTAGGTTGTGCATGAGTTAGTTTGCCTAGGGGAGGAAAGGAGTACCTATTTATAAACAACATGTAGTAGAAACTATGGTCTCCTGAAAACTACTCTAATATCATCTCACAGAGATTTATTCCATATAAGGTCATAATTATGAGTAAGCAGTTGAGAACTACAGTAGTAAAAAACTAAACTATTTCAATCCGTATGTACAATACCTTTATATAATCACTATTTCCATTTATCAAGAGAAGAGATGGAATGGGTTCTAATCCCATAACCAGCCTTTAAAAACATTTATTACCATGTACACAGGTAGACAAAAGCTGGGTAACTAGATATAATAAAACAAGAAGAAACTGAAGAATAGAAAGTTATGCAGACAATTCTGGAAAGCAGGAGAATATAAATTCTAGACTTCCATAAATATTAACCTATGTTTAGGAGCAGAAAAAAAAACAAATGGACTCATAAATTCCAGCATGCCATTCATCTATCTAGACAGGTTCAATATAATTATGAGCAGAGAAACTGTCATTTTGACACAATTCTATTAATATACATCAGAAGAAGAGATAGAAATTATATAAAATCTTCTCGAAAAATTCTGATGATTTGGAACCATAATAGAGTTACCAAAATCCTTTTTTTTCTATGCTGACGAGAACAGTAAACAAAGTCAAAGTTCATTGTATATATATATATATATATATAGAAAAAGAATTTCACACGATTTATACAGTCCCGGTAAAATTATACTGTGGCTTAGTATATCGAAATTCCATCTAGCAGCATAGAAATTATATGTATGTCCCAAAATGTCAAAATACATAAGGAGCCTATCAGGCTGGAGTATTAAACATGCAACCCCTACTTCCACAGAACAAATCTAAACAAGCACCCTTCTGCGCAACAGTACAGGAGGTCGATATCATATTTCGACGCCCATGAGAATGACGCAACAGGAGAAGAGCAATAAATCCCACAAGAATACCGACCTGGAGGGGCCAAGAGGTCCACGTTAGCAACCCTAACGATTGAAAATATTAAGTGTTGTGGTTATGAACATGCCATAACCATTTTTTTACTTGTAAACGACAAATGCAAACCAAACCAAAGGGAATTAGTCAACTTGTAATAGCGTAGGGAAATAAGTGATGAACGAAAATACTAAAGCGGTTAAAACCATACCTGTGGAACGTAAGGTCTAGGTATGTAGATTCCTGAAAACAAATTTGTATGCAGAGAGGGATTCACACGCCATATCTTCAGAATAAGGAGGAAGTTGCAATTTAAAACAGAGGCGAGAAGCACAAGAAATTACCTCATGAAAATCCACGAAATGGTAGACGTCTGTTTGATGGGATGCGAAGCCCACTACACCAGAGGCATAACATGAAGGAGTATCATCCTATGAACTCGCAGGAGTAGGGTTGACGATAACCCTGAAAGAGAAACTCAATCACAATTGGCGCTGAGAGTATGAGTCATGTAGCCTGAAACAAGAGGCATATCCATTACCAAAGATTGAATGCATACTCAGAGCCAGCGCATGGCCAGAGTTGAACAACGTCCTGAAATCATTTAAACATACAATAAAGTTAAACTAAACGCTAAGGTAATTACCTGAGAACTGGTGGATAAAACTGAAGCGCCATGGTTTTCTTTGCAATAGAGAATTCACAAACCCTCGGCCAAATGTAGAAATTGGCGAACGCAGAGGTGCACAACAAGTTGAAGAATGCAGAAACCCAACTCAGCTCTATCCAAAAGACTTATATAACTCATCGATAACCACCTTAACCCTAACCAAACATGATCACCATCATCCACTTGGCATAATCGTGGAAGCCAAGCCACGGATCGAGAGTAGCAGGGGTGAGTTAAGATTAGCGTATCGCATTAATGGAGTATAAATCCAAATTCAAGTCGATATTTCCGGTACCTGTGTTGGTATGGTTGCTGTACATCGCGCGTGTCGAGCTAGCACATCGACGTGGACTCACTAGACAAGCGAGTGGAGGGGTTTGGCAAACTACGCAACTATCCCACTCTCAGTTATTCATTATGACGCCTAACGTGGACACAAGTGACCACGCTGTGATACACATAACAACTAAAATCTATTTTGACCATACACCTTACGTGTATTTTGATTTCAATTCACAGTACAATATCTGAAGTCAACTGGAAATCTTATGTAACGTGATATATGTCATGTCCACCAGCGTATATGGGGGTTAACGCCAAATGTATGGAAAACAATCAAATCCCAATACTATGTCGAATCATATAAACATAAAAAACGAAATCATTTCCCTCAAGGATATACCAAAACACATAGCGGAGAAATCGTCACTATGGTGTCGAAAGGTCGAACTTGCGTTTGATCCAAGGATCATTTAATTTATGTTTGATTATACGTGCCATAGAATTTACTAGTATATTCAGCAATTCGATAAATGACATAGATGACCCTTAAGAAAAAGGTGAATTTGCAAGGGTATGCGAGTATGTGTAAAGGTCAAAGACATGAAAAATATGTTCACCCTTGAGATGCAATTAGCATAAGGTAAGAAGTAGGAGTAGAGGATTTAATTGCGACAGTATATGATGATGAAAAGCATCATGATAAAAAGGTGAAATGTCATAATAAATCTATACTTACAAGTCTGAGTTCATGAAGAAAATTTTTTTTGTTGGGTGTGAAATTTGGAGGTGTGACACATAGGTTGGGAAGGGAATTGTAAGGAAGAATTGATGAATGAATGAATGTGGAATATTGTTAGAGAAATGAATATGTGAGTACTTTTATGTGAATTACTGATAATTTTTGTATTGTGTGTTTTCTGTCCTTAACCTGCGAAATATCTGTATACTATATTCATGGATCTGGATTTGTTATTTTCTATTTATGTACTGCTATGTTGATGTTATAACAAGCATATAAATATAGATATAGTGCATGTGGATGTGAATAGAGACTTAATTAACCCTGCATAGAACAAGGTAATCAGGGATTGCATGACCTAGCGCAACTTTGCTTACTTTACCCATCCTTTCTCAAGGTGCACAAACATGGTTCCAACACCCACCCATACTACTTTAGGTGAGACATTGACCTACACAAGCAAGTCACTGTTGAAATGGCCAATAGTAGAGGGGTTTGTTGGCAAACCTTGTACAACGAACCTGGGTCAGGACCCCTCGAGCCAACAAATGGATCCATTGTCAAGACTAGAAGAAGTCTGAGAGAGGAATCGGGTAATGACAAAAAATACTGGAAACCTAAAAGAAAAGAGATCGAAGACTAGTATGAAAGACAGATCCAGGAGTTCACAGTAAAATAAAATCACAATGAGAAGGTAATGGCAGAAAGGTGGAAAAATAGGTACCTCCTTACTAGAAGCTATGAAATATTATTTGTAACCTTTACGATTGAACTCCAGGAGTGCCTGGTGAGACTTGTGGAATTGCAGAAGTGTTGGAAGGATGAGCGAGTCACTCGGTGGACCCCAGAGCTGCTTGAGCAGCTGGAAAAAACTGATAATACTATCACATGCACGGTGGATCACTGGGTGGATAGTGTGCTGGGAGGATTTGTGATGAAATTTTCCATTGATCAGTTTGTATCATACTCTCAGGCTGAATGATGATTCTTCAAAGGATTTCGAGGAAACTTTCTGAGGATTTTACCGTTGTTGATCAAGAAATTACTATGAGAAAAGAGAATTCTATGTAGTCATACTGACTGAATGACCTCAGATCTAGATAGGAGCATGACACATAGTGGTAAATACTATCGGACCAACCTTGATGGAGGGAGAGCCACCTACAATCTGTTACAGGAACCAGCTGCGCAATATTCCCCATCTACATCACCATCGAGGCCGCGCAAAGGTAAGAATTGGCCTATACCACCACCCCCGCAAACAGTGATATGGTTTCACATCTAAAACTACCTACCTTTAAGGGGGTGGTAGATGAGAATATGGACTAGTTTTGGTTCATTGCAGACTCTGTATGGATAGCATAGAATGTGGTGAGTGATACGGTGAAAAGGGCACAACTGTTGTTGGCCTTCAAGGACAAGGCCCTGGACTGGTATATGCACTATATTGCCCAGAATGGGAGCGCATATATTCAAGATATCAAGGATGCTTTGAAGCACCAGTTCAAGAAGCCAAAATCTTATTCCCTGTTGGTAGCAGAAGTGAAGAACTTCAAACAAGGTGTGTTTGAGTTAGTATGGGAGGTTGATCAGCGATTGAAGAAAGGAATAGGAAAGGAGGATTCGAATATGATGATAGACATCATATGGAATGTTTCATCACTGTGTTCCTACCTCACCTGCACATGCTAATGAGTGATTAGACCTTTAAGTCGCAGGAGAAGGCTGTGGAAGTCACTACAAAACTAGAGGCTACCCCCAGAGAGGATACGTCAGCAGGGGTACAACAAATCCAGGAACAAATTGGGGCTATGCATATGGAGATAAAGAACCTACAAAAAGTGTGAGGAAAGGATGGTTGCGCAGATCTCTAGTGCATAAAATGCTGGGTGTCTGGCCATACGAAGGATTAGTGCCCTCTGCTGATGGATTACATGTAAGCAGGAGGACCTAGTCTAGTATGCCTAGGGGCAATTAGGGAACTCATCCTGTTGCGACCAAGTTCAATAAGACTTGTGCTATGGTGTGATGATTGTCAGGTAGCAGGACTACATGATATGAACCATTGCCCTCAGTTAGATGCGTATGTCCTAGAATTAAAGAAACAATGGTGCCAATTCTGCCAATCAATGGGACATGATGAGCAGAATTGCTGTACTTATGACTTAATGATGGATCGTGGGAACTTATATAGGGTGCAATCGGACCCTGCGTTGCCAAGAATTTATGCACACTTTGGAGGATCACTAAGCCAAGGTAGAGGAGGTTGGTTTGGAAGCACAGGGCGAGGACGTGGGTAGCTAATCTGTTATAATTGTGGAGAAATAGGGAACTTTGCCATAGAATGCCCAAATCCCACCAGACCATCATGCAAATATTGTAGGTAGTTCCACAATGAGGTGGAGGACTGCCCAATTTTAATAGCCAAGATGCAGGAAAAGCTACCCACCCCTATGCAGAACGTACAAAGAGTTCAAATTGAGCTAAGAAAGGAAAATACCTATGTAAAAGTCATGACACGCAGTGGGCGAGTCACCTAGGGAGAAAAAGAGGAGCTTGCCTCCTGGGAAGGAGTTCCTTTCAAAGAACAAACACCACTGGTAGTCGCCACGTAGCTGCCGATGCAACCTCGGATAGAGGAGGGGGTTGAGCCCTTTTTAAAGGCATGTCTGAAGCTGCTACGAAATCCGCAGGTTGTAGGAAATCTCCAAGCACTACTAAATGCCTACGTATTTCGGTCCAATTTGATCCCTAAGACCAAGGATGTACATAAACTATATAGCTATAAGAAGCGCACTAGAAGAGAGATGTGATTGACTGTGCATATTGGTGACTACAAGATGGATCAGGTTATCTTAGATCTGGGGTCAGATGCGAATGTATTACCAAATCAGACATGGCAATGAATGGGAGAGCCTAAATTAAAATGATCCACCATCCAGCTCCGAATGGCCAATCAAAAAAATCATCCCTCTAGAGAGGTTACCCAAAGTCATGGTTGACATCGCAGGGGTAAGGGTCCTAGCTGACTTTGACATCATAGAAATTATGGAAGATGCGGATCCCTACCCTGCGCTCCTCAGACTGGACTGGGAAATTGACATGGGGGGTGTCATCAATATCAAGAAGCGTAGCATGGTGTTTGAAAGCAAAGGTACACGTGTCATCGTACCACTAGATCCAACAAAAGGTGTGCGGTATATAGAGCCAGCCTATGAGGAGGAGGATTTAGATCACATTTATAAATTAATTACGTAGGATGAAGATCAGGTTAACCCCACGGATGAAGGAATGCTCTGCTGGGAAAAGGATAGTGAATGTTTTTCTGACTCTGATGAGGAGCTGGAAAATTGGCAAGGCCTATTGCACGAGGTTTCGGTGCTTTGATGTCTTCAGACCATCAGGAATATTTTTCACATCTCTACCATAGAAAGAAAGCTGCCCTACTAAGAGGATGCAGATGATAGTCAAAAGGCGATTGAACCTAAGAGTCCCACAGAACGCAAGCTAGGGACACTGTCACTAACACTGCGCAGAACACCTACGCAAGGACCGGTATTCTTCACTCAGGAGAAGTATTAGAGAAGGGTGATCCTACACATAGGTACCCCAGTTGGTAGATGGACTCTGAGGTCAGTCAACCTACATGGATACTTGCTGACATAAAACACTCACGGGTGCGATCCAACCTTGCCCAGACAGGTCTACCAGGGTACTACTAACCTAGGCATGCATTGGGTTACGAACTTGCCAAGACCCACGTTTAATTTGGAGAATTTTCACATGCCTCGAGTAATAAATGGCATGAGGACACATGTTGGAGCCCTATCGTGCAGGGACATCATGACCAAAGGCGAAGCGCATGGCTCGAAAAGAATAATGGCCAACTTGTAGACACACCTCACGTCGACCTTCATTCAAGTTACACGAACAACATGCAGGCGTCATCTGTGGTCTGAAATTCCATGGAAACGACCTCAAGCATGATGGACGCCCATCAACACATCCCGATTTGATAAAAAAGGAATCTTACAAGTATGTAAAATAGGTGGTAGGTCATCACTGCAACCATTTATGGTAAGATTGATCCACCTGATCAATGGTCAGTCTCAAGAATGGGCTACTCCACCATTAAATAGCTCCGGACGGTGTGTGGTTGGCTAGATCACTTCACACCAGGCTATTTATTCACCCTACAACATGCTCCTGCTATCTACGTACTGGTTTTTTGTGCTCCTTAAAATTCTCTGGGATGCTTGTTTTTTTGTTGCTCGGATGGACCCTAACCCGCTGAATGATCTGGTCCCAGGCTTCTTAGTAACTAGATATATCATCTTAAAAGAACCTAGGCATGCTGAGTGCAGTCAAAGAAATGAGTACTAGCTTCCTACAGCAATATTTTTTCGTGAACCACAAATAGGGAGACACCAGCACTGCACAAACATCCTTCATACTCCAGGGAGAGCCATGGGACCCAGCTGGCTAGCCTTAGAAGATATAGCAGAAGAAGGTCTTCTAGTACCGCAGTCTCCCGCTCGCAGCATCACAGTCCAGTACCAACTAGTTTTGTGCCAAGAAGGAACGCTGAGATACAGGGACATGATGCGACTTCTCTGCAACTCCAGAGTACCACCCAGTAGAAGCAATGTGTGTTCACTCCCTCACCTTGCCCTATTCAACACTCGTAACCCAGTTACTGGGGACATTCAAATACATTTAGTGCAGCTATCTCACACAAAGCTCCAAGGACTATACGTCGAAGTGTTGCACAAAGTTCGCCATCGTGACAGGGCCATGAAAAACCAGTATGACATACCTCTAGATGTACAAGACCAGCAGATTGCAGTGGTCACAAATGCAACACATATTATTCAGGAGTAGCTGACGGGGGGTGCACAATTGGTCGAAATAGCTACCCAACTATGGACGGCCATCCATCACCATCCTACACTTCAACATATCCAGAAAGAATTACAGCAGGCGGAAGCTACTCTGGATCAAGTTAGAGCCTCCACCACCTCTTCACAGCATCTAGCCGTCCTGGACAAGCTGGAGAACCTTCACCATGATAAGCATGTCATCTAGAAATGATCGAAACCATGGGCTGACACCACACTCCAGCTAGCCGAAGATGCTAAGTCGACCATTGTGCACCTCCACTCGCTATTAGAAAGGGTTACTGCGGCTCCAAACAGCCCTGCCTCCCTGACACTCGTCAACATTGCACAACGAGCTGCGGCCCATAGTCAGGAAGTGCTCCCTCTACTCGTCTACACTCTAGATACCTTGTGCGTGCAAATAGAGTCTGCACCACTGCAGTGACTCAGGATGAGTCACAAGATTGTCTTGGGGGATTGTTGGAACAGGGTCTCCTAACATGCTACGAAACTGGTCCATTTTGGATATTTTTGATTAGATTTAATCTAGCAAAGGGGTTTTGGGGTGGGTCAAAGCCCCAAAAGTGTTGTATTGGGTAAAAGGGAAAACTAGGGTCCGAAAACCATGGGTTTTGGACCATAGGAAAGTCAAGGATAGATTGTTATAAATAGAGATTAATTTTGTATTGAAAAAGGTAGGATATGATGAGCTTTTGATGCGAATTGTGATTTAAGTTGTCTGTTTGCGTTTTTGGGAACAAACTCCTGCTGGCTGTGTGCATGGAGATCCAAGTCCAGCTGTGTGTGTACCCTGCTACTATGTGTGCAGGTTGCGAAGGGAATTGTAAGAAAGAATTAATAAATGAATGAATGCGGAATATTGTTAGAGAACTGAATATGTGAGTACTTTTATGTGAATTACTGATAATTGTTGTAATTTGCATTTTTTGTCCTTAAGCTGCAAAAGATCTGTATATTGTGTTCTTAGATCTAGATTTGTTATGTTCTGTTTATGTACTGGCGTGTTGATGTTATAACAAGCATATAACTATAGATCTAGTGCACGTGGATGCGAATAGAGACTTAATTAACCCAGCACAGAACAAGGTAATTGGGGATTACACGACCTAGTGTAGCACTGGTTGCTTTACCCATCCTTTCTTAGGGTGTAGAAAGTTGGTTCCAGCACCCACCCACACTACTTTGGGTAAGAATTTGACCTTCACAAGCAGGTCACTGCCAAAAGGGCCAGTAGTATAGCAGTTTCTTGGCAAACCTTGCACACCGAACCTGGGTCAAAACCCCTCGAGCCAACAACACCTCAAAGGTATGGCCCATGATTGATGGTTTTATAGTTTTTCTTCATTTTTTCATGCAAATGCAAACACTTATGCAGGGTTCACTACGAAATTATTGAAAATATTACATCTTAAACATTGTGAAACATCTCTTGTTGAACCCAAAAACTCAGAACCTTTTCATGAGTTAGAGAGATCTATTTTTCCAACTCCACTCTATATTTCTATTAAAGGGGATAAAAACACGCACGATGCCTTTCCAAAGGCAAGATCCCCACTTCTTGAAGAGCCCTTTTCTATAGATGAAGACATGGAGGTTCCTCCCTCAAGGGAAGACCAAGGTCAAGGGTCTCTCATTCAGGATGAGACATTCTCACATATTGATGAAGAGGATGACCAGAGAAGAGCTAACAACGATGTACCATTAGAAGGAGACCAATCACCACATGGAGATGGGAAGGGAGACATTGCTTCCATTACAGTAGCCCTTGTGTCTTTGCAAGGAGTTCCAAATGATTCAACATGTGGGAACCAAAACACAATTTCGGAGGAGCATGCATCAGTTTTTGTGGATTGTGAGATGGAAGGGGAAGAAATGAAGGATCAACATCGAGGGATGACGAGCATTCACCCTTATCTATTTCAAGAGGTTTATTCACAAAAGAAGGATATTGTATTGCACAGTGGAGAGAGGGACAAATTAGTCCACTCATATCTACAGTCCACTTCAGATTATGATGTCTCATTACATGAGGGAATTCCACTTAGGAGGCCACCAGATCTAGAGTTGGTGAGAGACATCTTGCTATTTGGTACACCACTCTTAGATTCAAGAGGGGTGAATACCTTGGAGGATTCTAGTACAGCAAAAAGAGTTTGGGATAGACTCAAGGAGGAGGGAAACATTCTCCCATTTTCAGCATTAACCACTCTCACTACATATACTGTGTTGACAGAAGTTGTTGCAGTGATGGAGGATGGATCCTTCATGGTGCATGGGATTTACTCTATGGATTTGGAGAAACAAAGGGTACTTCCTTTGAGGAAGGAATCCTCCATACATTGGAGTAGATGGAAGCCACTCATGTTTACATTGGCCAATATCAGGAGATTATTTTTCGATGGGAGCTTCTCATGGGAGGCCGACTTATAAGAGACACCACTTCTATTTGAGCATGAGCAGCTACATGATGGGCATGGTAGCATTTTGGAGGATGAATTTGGCATGAGGGATGTCAAAGGAGAATACAAAAACATGTGGGGAGATCCACATTTCAGATCTTCAGTGTTGTCTCTTAGGAGGATTGATCCATATTGGAGATCTCAACTCTTGGTAGAGTATTCCAAGGATCTTGGTGCTTGCATGATTCTTGATGATTTAGAAGGATATTATAGATACATGGTGGTTGATGAGCTCATCTATTCTCATCGTAGAGTATTCTTGACTATATTTTCTGAGCTCAAGAGGACTCTAGTACATGTAGCACATGTGGACTTTCTTTCCATGCACTTTCATGCATTTCATTCTTTGATGGAGGAGTTCACTTGGGAGGGAATTCAGTAGGATGTATATCAGCATGAGGAGAGATGGATAGCCTAGATTGTGATGGAGAGGTTGTCACAACCACTTCCCTACACATTGAGAGTGAGGGAGAATTTTCAGTTCAGCCATTTTAGCTGAAGGACCAAGGTACATGGTAGAGAAGGTACATTTTTGCATTATGATTTGCACTTCTTTACTTTATATGAGAAACATGTTTCATTAAGGAGGGTCATTCATTCGTATAAATTATATTATGATGTACTTGACGCCATATTTATAATTGAGATTGGCTATCCCATCGGTGGTTTGTTGGGGAAGCCACATGATTCTTGGTGTGCACCATTGACACCACATTTTACCTTCATGATCCTATCTTATAGGATGATTGTGGCAGCAAAAACATTGTTGGAAAAGAACTTGTTATTATTTATTTGAGGAAGGTAGGGGATGCACTCTGCTAGCTCCATTTGTGGAACTATGATCCACTTTCCAGTTGTCATATGGCAACTTGTTTTCATTGGTTTTTGCTTCCATATGTTGGAGATGTTATTATGTTTATAGGAAGCTTTGTTGGGAGAGTGGCACAAAGGTTGAAGGTGACCATTGGGAGTATTATTCTCCCTACTTTACATGTTGCATGTTTTAGGAGAAACTATGGGCAAACCATGATTGCCACACTACATCTATTTTCTTCATTTGGGAGGAGCCATTTGGAGAACTTGAGTTCTTGGAGGAGGCACTTCATGGCTGATTTGTTTGGTGGGGTAACCTGGGCCATCCTTGGAGGCCATAAAATTTAATCCCAAGATCAGCAACAACCCAACACTTACGATAAATGGATAGAGAAATAACTTGAGTGGAAGAATCTAATCTCTCCATGCAGCCACAATACATTCCATAGATTGGGGGTTGAAGATTTCTTTGATGAGCTACCTAGAATGACTCATTTTATTTGGATGATAGCATGGGTGTGGGAGTCTCTCATTGGGAATACGATCCCCTATGTTAGTCATCACTCCTACCTTGAGGAGGCAATTGGAAAGCAAGAAGGTTTCCACTTACATCTTCCACTTTTTATATGATGTGAGCCATTTGGGTTTGCATACTTGGGAGGGACCATTGGAGGGAAGATTTATTGCAGATTATGCTGAGTTGTGGTGGGAAATATTGATGAGGAGGCCACAAGAATAGGAAGGGAGGAATTGTTTTCCACCTTTACAGTTTCTTGAGGACAACTAGAATCTTGGAGGGGAGGACTGTAATATTCCAAAAATTTAGCCTTCATCTAAATGGAATATTGTAGTTTGTTTTATCACTAGGTAGGTGAATAAGTGGGTAGTGAGGCCCATAAACCTCTTGAGAAGGAATAATAACACTCCTAATGTGAAAGGAGGAAGAATAAGAAGCTAGATTGAGCACCTTTTGGTGTGAACAGGGGTTGAATCATGTTGATTCAGTCAACTTTGACCAAATCAACAACGACGTCATGGAGGAGTGGCCTTTATGATGAGACAACGTAGTTTTAGCGGAGGAAAAATTGCATGATCTTGGTGGCTAGTATGGATGGGATCCAACGTGAGAATTTTCACATGCTATATATGGAGGGGATGGTAGCCATTCATATTCATGTTTTTAGATATCATTTGATATTGGTCTTTTTAGATTTTGCTTCCTCTTGCTATTTAGCAAGGTTGCTATGCTCTTTAGCACAAGTGTGTTCCCAATCAGGAATCCATACCTCATCCTCAAGGAAGTAAAGGTTATTTGGGCTGCATTTACTCACTCGTAATTCAGGCCAAGCTACCTCCTTTAGCTACAATGCAGTTTCTATTTAGAGCTGGGTTGTGTTGTAGGGTGCAACAAAGGACGATCACATAGAGCCATTTATGGGCTTTTTTTCTAGTGGAGAGGTAGCCTATTGATTGGAGGATCAGAAAGGAGGGCTCCTTGGCATATTTTTACATCTTTGGCATTAGGCCAACCATCCAACTTCCCTCACAGCACAGTCACAATTCTGAACTACGTTATTTTTGGAGGCAATTGCTGGGAGGGTTCATTGATCTCATTAAGAGGGTTTATTTCTGAGTAGAGGGATCAACCTTCTATTTAGAAATACCATTGGAGGAGGACATCATCATCTCTAATCTATTATAGCCTCATTCTCTTTAGATCCAGTTTTCAGTGACATCTCGACGCCAGGGTTATTTGTCACATTGTATATTCCTTGGTATTTCTAGCAATCTTTCCTGGGATGGATAGAAATCATGTATTAGAGTCCACATCTAATTTTCTAGGCATTTAATTTTTTTATATCATCCATATTTAATTTATGTATATTTACAGTAGCAGCTACACTGATATAGACAGTGTTGTCACTACTCTCCAACATTCTATATAGTTGCAGCAACTCATGTGCTGATTGTTCTTATCATTGGAAGCTTGTTCTTATTGCTTGAGTGGCTTGTCCCTCATGATATTCTTATACAATGTTGTTGATATATTAATAAAATGATGGCTGAATATTGATCCCTCTTATTTCATGTTCAAATTTGTTGTGCTTTACATTATTATGTCTTGTATTGTTGCTATTTCCATTTTGGAATATTACAAAACATGAACTACCATCGATTGTCCCCCCTCCCCTCATTGATCGTGAGTGGTCCTCTTTTATAAAAATCCATCCTCACTGATTTTTAGCAACGTCCTACTTTTAAGGTTTGCTAACCTTTTTCCCTAGGTATTTTTAGTTTTATTTATCGAAAAAGATACTTTTCTTTTTATTTAAAGCATGATTTTATTTTTCTCAGTGCTTTATTCCACCTCACATATTATTTATCACTCAATAAGAGATTAATATAACCTTTCTCCCCCATTATGTTAATTTTTATTCCCATAGATCTTTAGGGATTTCTTTTAGGGAAGGTCCATTCTGTGGACTTGACCACCACAATGTTTTCCTAAGCTGGGAGAAAGTGTTCTACACTCTCATGTTTCTTCCTCAATACTTCCAAGAAGTTTATTTATTAATTTTAATAATATAATTATAGTTGTACATAATATTCCTCATGAATTTTTTCACCATTGCAACTAATAGTAGTTTAATGGATAAAATAGTAATTCTATATAAAAATGAGTCATAGGGGTGTTGCATCTCCCCCACCCCCCCCCCCTCCTTAACCAAACTCCTAGTTTCAATATTCATGCATTTTTACCCTATTTATTCAATACTAAATACTTCCTCTTGATGTTGCTTTCGAGTGGTAGTTATCCTTTATAGTACAAATAATTTTGTATTCATATCTCCTCCTTCTTAACATGTTTTCATACCTACTAAACAATTACTACCTATTTGTGTTCATGTGGCCCACCTGCACTCTACAAATATGTCCATGCACCTAGCAAGGTCAACATCATTGATATATCATGACGATATTAAAATATACACATTATTGATATCGACATATGTTAGGTCCCTATATTACTAGTTTAGTCACTTATTTTCATTAGTGTAGCCCCCTTATCGTTATTACTGTACCCTTGTAACCCCAATACGGTTATTATTGTTCCCTTACATTTTTATTGTTAGGTCGGCTAGGATTATATTTTGGGCCCATGGAATCCTATATATAGAAGGAGGTTTTGGTCATTTGTACCATGCAAGAATTGTTCACTTATCTAATGTATTAGAGGTTTCCCCCTTGAAGAGGCTGATTTCTAAGGCATTGATCTCTCTTTTCTTCTATTTTTGGAGCTGGTTTCATAAAATTTGGTATCAGAGCTTTGGATTCTGGGGTTTCACTACTTCAAACAGGTCATTGTGGCATGTTCACAATAATTTTTTTTTCTACAAAGGTTCAGAAGCTGAAATTTATATAGTGTGAAGAAAAAATCATGATGAAAATCCAGTAAAAACTTCAGATGTTGTTTCACAATATTTTAGGAGATATGATATGGAGAAGTGAAGCTTTTTTCAGGGTCCCAAATTTCAACTAAAACAGGTCATCGTGGAATTTTCGCTATAAATTTTTCTATACGAAGTTTCTAAAGCTTAAATGTTTATAATGCAAATCCTAAATCCTAAGAAACCTCCTGTAAAAATTTTAGATCTTGTTCGCAATAGTTTTGGAGATATGATCTATGAAGTTAGGATTGTTTCAGGCTCTTGAATTTCATATCAAAGATGTTACCATGGGAAAAACATCATAACTCTCTCTGAGCATTGGATTGGGATTATGTAAAAAGTGGCTGCAATTACACTGACTATAGTTTTTGGTATATCAATTTTAGAGCTGAACGATGTAACAGTGACATGTGGCAAGTCATACAAGTTTTCTTTACTAAAATAGTCCATAATTAGGTGATCGTGGGAGATTGGGTACAAATTTTCCTTGAAGAATCCAAATCAGGTCAGACTTGTGGCATTCGAAAGAAGATTCAGAGGACTATTGTAGGGCCAAATTTCAGATATTGAAGATCTTAAATCACATAGATAATTCAGTTTCAATATCGAGCTCGTCAAAAGAAAGAAAAAGGTGTGTATTTTTTTCGAATTACATAAGTCTCATTTGAAAAAAATTAGTTTGAATTTATTCCAAGGGCATATTAAAGAATAGATATCAGTATTGGGTTCTAAAATTCCTCCTAAAAAAAATTCAACACCCATTAAGCCTTCATAAGGCTCTACTATGACTCATGAAGACGAAGAAACACAACATGAGATATCAAAATTACAATAGAAAGTGCACCAAATTTCATTATTGCAAAGAGAAAAAAAAAATGAAATGGAAGTTTTGAACAAAGGCATGGAAACTAAGATGGATGGTTTGAAGACAGGCATGGAAGCTAATATGAATAGTTTGGAATCTAAGATGGATGGCATGAAAGTGGGCATGGAAGCGAAGATGGATGTCATGGAAGCTAAGATCGATGAAAAAATGAAAGACAACATGGAAAACATGAAGAATGATCTAAAATTAGAGATTGAAGGTTTGTAAAAGTTGATACAATAAATGTTTCCTAATGGTGAAAAGATAGTAGAGGAAACTCATGATGAGAACAAAATAAATCCTAATTGTGATTTCATAATCTCTAACTTTGGATGAAAGAACCACCACATTCCAAGGGTTGATATGAGGAATTCTGATGGTAAGGATCTCGTAACATGGATACTACATATGTAGCAATATTTTTATCTCAATAATGTGCAAATCACACAAAAGGTATGCATTGCAAATTTACATTTAGAACAAAATACATTTGTATCGTATCGATGGCTTTGCTCCCGTAAAAAAATTGTAACTTGGTCAATTTTTACAGAGGAAATGATAGCACATTATGAGGATACAAAAAGCAACACCTTCTTTAGCCAATTGATAAATCTCAAACAAAGGGGTTTGGTGGTGGAGCACATTGAGGACTTCCAAAAATTGAAAATAAGGGTAAATGATATTCCAAAGGAATAAAGGATTGATGTCTTCATGGGGAGTTTAAAGGATAACATCCAACATGAAGTTCATGTTTGGGAGCCTGATTCATTGGAAAAGGAATTCAGGTTGGCAAGAAAAATTGAATGTAAAATTATGGCAACAAGGAAGCCTACCACTCACATATATAAAGATGGAAGTGTTGCTAATCCTAGACTTCCACAAAATACAAGGTTGACACCACAACAATTGGAAGAAAAAAGAGAAAGAGGGCTTTGCTACATTTGTGCTAGAAAATACACTAAAGGTCATAAGTGTGCTGAGAATAAAGTATTTTACACAGATTGTGAAGATGAAGAAGAAAATGAACAAGAATCTTCAAAAGAAGAGGATATACACCAGGAAGCAACCCTAGAAGAGGAAGATATGAGTTTGAACATATCGTGTAATGCATTTGAAGGAATTACCATTCCTCCAACTCTCAAGATAGAATGACATATCAATAAGAAAAAGGTAATAGTGTTGATTCATTCTAGTAGTACCCATAATTTTATTCACTGTAAGGTAGCCAAGGAATTGAATTATTTCCTATACCCAGCACCAGAATGTAAAGTGATGGTTGCAAATGGAGGAAATATAAATTTCCCTGTAAAATGCCATAATATCAAGCTAACCATGGTGGAATATGTATTTAATAGTCCAATGCTTTCCATTCCTATGGGAGGTGTTGATGTTTTACCAAGAGTACAATGGTTACAATCTTTGGGGACGATAGCTTTTAATTTTCAAGAAAATTTATTGATTTTTTTTTTTGGAAGGAAAGGAAGTCGAATTATGGGGTGTCACTGGGAAGTTGGGAGAGATAATAAGCTCTAATTTAATGACAAAGCTTCTGAATAAAGAACAATGAGGCATAATTTCACAATTATGCTCAGTAGAAGTTCCATCATCAAAATCATTTATTTTTGCAGATCTCCAAAAAGCCTTGAAAAATCATTCCAAGGTGTTTGAAACTCCCAAATGACTCCCACCTATTCGTGATCATGATCATGCTATTCAATTGATTTCAGGAAGTTTTCCTCCAAACAATAGGCCTTATATATATCCTTATGTCCAAAAGTGCGAAATTGAACATATGATTGCAGAAAAGTTAGAGGCCGGTATAATTCAACCTAGTTAAAGTTCTTTCTCTGCTCTGGTAGTATTGTTGCACAAGAAGGGTGGATCATGGCACATGTGTCCAAATTGTAGGGAGCTCAATAAGATCAGCATTAAAGATAAGTTTCCCATTCCTGTTATTGATGAATTATTGTATGAATTACATGAAGAAATTTATGATACCAAGTTGGATCTCCATTCAGGATATCATCAAATTAGAAGGAAGACTGAAGACATTCCAAAAACAACACTTCGAACTCATGAGGATCATTATGAATTTTTGGTCATGTCTTTTAGCCTTACCAATGCACCTTCTACATTTATAGGGTTGATGAATTCCATTTTCAAACCCTTCCTTAGAAATTTTTTTCTAGTATTTTTTGATGATATACTAATCTACAATAGTTCCTAGAAGGAGCATGTTCAACATGTTGATAGGGTGCTCAAACTATTGCAAGAGAAACAATTATATGAAAAAACATCGAAATGTTTCTTTGGAATACAAGAGGTGGAATATTTGGTTCATATTGTATCTCACGAGGGTGTTAAGGTAGACACTAACAAAATTAAAGCCATTAAGGAATGGAAAGTCCCCACAACCATAAAGCAGTTGCGAGGATTTCTCGGGTTAAATGGGTATTATCACAAGTTTGTTAATAAGTATGGAAGAATAGAAGAGCCTCTAAGAAAATTATTGAATAAATATGCATTTTCATGGACTCCTAAAGCAACTAATGCATTTAAACATCGTAAAGAGGAAATGTGCCTAGAACCGGTATTAGCTACGCCAGACTTCACAAAAACCTTTATTGTGGAATGTGATGCCTCCGGAAATGGAATTGGTATTGTTTTAATGTAATAAGGAAGACCCATTGCTTTGAAAGTCATTCAATCAAAGGAAAGTATTTATATAAACCTATTTATGAGAAGGAAATGTTAGCAATACTACATGCACTAAAGAAATGGCGACCTTACCTAATGGGAAGACAGTTCAAGGTAAAAACTAATCATGATAGTCTTAAACACTTTTTAGAACAAAGACTATCTTCAGAAGAGCAGAAAAAATGGGTCACAAAGATCTTGGGTTATGACTTTAAGATAATCTACAAAAAAGTGAAGCTAAATTTTCTTGCAGATGCACTCTCAAGGAAGAAGGAAGAACTGGAAGCATTGCTTTGTGCCATTTCTATTATCCAACCAGATTGGATAACTGAAGCAAGGGATGAATGGAGGAAGGACGAAGAAGTGTGGACACTCATTGAAAAGTTTCAGCAAGATCCTAGCATATCTGATACATTTAGTTGGAAAAATGATTCCTGATGGTACAAATATCACTCATATATTGGTAAGAATTCACAACCAAAACAAAAGATTATTTTGTAATTGTACACTTCTCCTTTAGGAGGACACTCAGGATTTTTAAAAACTTACTATAGGGTGAAGAAAGAATTTTTTTGGGATGGCCTTAAATCTGATATTCAAAATTTTTTGGTTGAATGTTTGGTTTTCTAGCAAAATAAAGTTGAGACAATTAAGACACCATGTCTTCTACAACCTTTATAGATTCCAAGTAAATGTTGGGACGAGATTTCAATGGATTTTGTCACAGGTTTACCTACGTTTGAAGGAAAGAGTGTCATCATGGTGGTAGTTGATATACTTACCAATTATGCACACTTTTGTGCATTATCTCATCCATTTAAAGCAAGTACAGTTGCTACTACATGTATGGACACAATTCAAAAGCTACATGCAAACCCAAAGGTTATTGTGAGCGACAGAGATCCCATTTTTACTGGAAATTTTTGGACGAAGTTATTTTCTTGTTTGGGTAATCAATTAGCTCATAGCTACCCTTATCATCCTCAATCAGATGTTCAAACTAAGATAGTGAATAAATGTTTGGAAGGATATCTTCATTGTTTTGTATCTGATAAACAAACACAATGGGTCAAGTGGTTACCTCTCGCTGAATGGTGGTATAACACTTCCTTCCATATTGCAGCAAAAATGATCCCATTTATAGAAATTTATAGATATCATCCACTATCCATCACATCATCTTTAAGAGAAAAATCTAAGTTTCAAGCAGTGGAAGATCACATCGAGCATCAACAATAAGTTCTCCAACTCTTAAACAATAACCTAAATTTGGCACAAAATCGAATGAAACAATAGGTAGATCAACATTGCAGGTAGAGAAGTTTTGATGTAGGAGACTGGGTATTTTTATGGCTACAACCATACAAACAAATGTCCCTCAAGCAAGCTAAGAAGGATAAGAAATTATCTCCAAAGTACTATGGTCCTTACAAGGTGTTGCAAAAGATTTCTACTATATCATACAAATTGGAGCTTCCTGCTTCTTTGTGAGTGCATCCAATTTTCCATGTTTCATGCTTAAAGAAGGTTATAGGTCAAAATCTTCCAGTTCAAGAAATATTTCTAGAACTTGATGAGGAAGGAAAATTCATATTGGAACCTGAAGCGGTCACAAAAACAAGAACTTAACAACTACTAAATCGATCAATTTCAGAGTATCTCATCAAGTGGAAGAACTTTCGCACTGAAGATTCTACATGGGAGGATGAGAATTTAATATATAAGCACCCATAGTGACTCTAGTGTTGAGGAAAACACCTTTTTGAATTAGAGGGGCATGTTAGGTCCCTATATTACTAGTTTAGACCCTTATTATTATTAGTCTAGCCCCCTTATTGTTATTGTTGTAGCCCTATAACCCCAATATTTTTATTATCATGCCCCTACATTGTTATTGTTAGGTTGGCTAGGATTATATTGTGCGCCCATGGACTCCTATATATAGAAGGAGGTTTTGGTCATTTGTATCATCCAAGAATTGTCTATTTATGTAATGTATTGGAGGTTTCCCCCTCGAAGTGGTTGATTTCTAAGGCAGTGATCTCTCTTTTCTTCTATTTTTGGTGCTTGTTTCATAAAAAATTCTATGAACAATATTCACTTATGCACATTTACGAAGTTATAAGTAACTCTTCACATGGAATAACCTTAGTCAAGGGACCATTTGGTAGTATTTTATTTGGTACTATAAATTGGATATCATCGTATCCATTGCCATATACTATTTTTCCACTATTATAGCTATGAGGTTATGATATAAAATAATCTTCAGGTGGACTTAGCTTTGATTATTTTTCTTTTCATTTAATATTTGCGCACAATTATTGATTCTAATTAGAAAGTGTCTTTCCAAACGCATGTTACAGGATTTCATTAGCCACATATATTACCCAACGTGTTCTCCATTTTATTTTATCTCAATCCTTAGCATTATTCCAATCTAGAAAATATCTTAATTCCACACTATAGGTTTGTAATTAAAAGTTTATTAACTTTTTGTAGGTGCTATTAGTAACTTGTAATCATTACTATTGGTATTCTCACATCGATTACACACAAGTATTAAAAATTTTGGTATAGACATCCTACTCATGATTCTTACATCTAGTTTATTTAATCCTAAAATGGTCTTAATTAGGTCGATTCTTCCCATGCTTCTGCTTCCAACTCTTCATCAAGCTTGCTAAAATGTAACCAAATTACGGCCCACAATAACTCTTTACTTTTGATTACCTTTTTACAAAAATCGATTGGTAATTATATGGCCAATAATCATTACAAATCCAACCGAGTACATTAAATTTGATGAAAATGGTTTCAACCTTATTTCCTACATATTTTTTGTTCACATTTTCTCATAGTTATACCAAGTAATGTGACCATTGTTACACACGCCCTTCAAAGTAAAGAATTTCCAATTTTCATTTTTATTTAAAAAATGATATTTAATAAACCACTAGCATAGCTCTATTTTATTCTAATATTTGATACTGGTGTATCATACTTACATCAATTCTGTATACTTATGTATACAATAGTCTTTTGTCCCAATTGTTCATAAAATTTGTTTTAACCATTACCTTAAATGTGATCTTAAAAAAAAAATTCATTCCCTTAGAGTATCTTCACTACCTTTATCCATTTCCATGATTCTATTATTGTAAAAAATAATAGTCTAAGGGTTAATCTAGGGTATTTCTTGCATATGTTTTCCTTATGATTTTTTTATTTTCTAGCCATTGCCTCAAGTTGTTAAGGAGAATCAATTAGATGCCATAGTAGGTGTATTTTCTTTGTATGCATATTCTTTATTTGAGGAATTGAGTCATATTTCTGCATTGAAGACCACTATAGAAAAAATTTGCTTAGTTGAGTGCTTCCAGTTTACAAAGATATTTCATCATGCCACACATATATATCATGTTCTTCACAAATCCTTTACCTATGTCATTGCTCATATTTTTTTCCAAGAATTTTCTTTTCCTTAGAAATATATTTAAAAAATATGCTAGCAATAATTATTTTAACCTATAGGTTGGAATATATTTTCATTGCAACATAATGGATATTCATATATGTAATGTTTCTTTATTTTACTAATGGCGATACTATACCCCTAAAATTGTCTGCCTTATGCTAAATTTTAATCTTTTTTACATGAAACTACTATAGAGAAATTTAATATTTTATTTTTTCCCCTTAGGTCCGAGAGTTGAATCAATGACCTTGATACCATATGTAACATACCTTTATTTCTTGCACATATATTCCTTTTTTTACCTTCTTTGTTTGTATGTTCTCTAGAAAATAATTTAATACCATCTAGAATTGTTTCTTTAATCCCTTTGGGACCTTTATAATTAACACCACTTATGAAATATTTTTATATCCACAAGGTGTGATATTAAATACTTCATTATGAATACTTACAGTCAGTTGTGGAGGAGATAACCATTTTCCATGGTGTTATTTCGTAACCTACTTTTATTTCCTCACTCATGGTCATACAATATCTACTTCATACAAGGATGTGAAATTCCTTTGTATATAACCTTAGAATTAACTCTTTAGTGAGGAAAGTTATACAATTTGGAGCCATGCCCACATACGTTCATGACTGATATTACCGAGTCCCTTTATGCCCTGTATAAAAAAATATTTGGGAACACACACTCAAGGACTCAGCACACCAAGTTATTTATTCTTTTGACTGCTTACATAATTTGGCTGCCTTCTAATCACTAGATATAATATTATCATTATCGTTACCTCTATTAAGCACCCTTCTAACCATACTTATGTCTAGAAAAATTTCCACAAAAGGTTTTTATTGCTTACACTCCTTTAGTAATAAATAATTCATCTTTTGTTAGAGTGTCGAGGTTATGAAAGAATGTATCTCCATTCGATAAACCTAGATAATATGGTAAATAACCTAAAACTTGGTATATCAATCAAGGATTTACCACATGTTAGAGTGTAAATTTAATGAATGGGAGGTCACCACAATTCCCATCCCATGCACTTGTAAGTTCACCTACTGGCTAATGGCGATATTAGTTATTCCAATTATTTGTTTTATGTTATTACAGGAATTTAGGATATACTATTAAATATCTACTGTGATGTACCCTTTCACTACTACCAAAGTTTAGTATTCTCACTCTTGTATTTAGTTATGGTTAGTTTTTCTCCACTCAATGTTTTCCATGTAGTTTGGCCCATGTGAAATTTGTACCATGTCGTATGGTATACACAACATTCCAGGTAATGATTTTGATGGTCTGGATGCTTCCTTAATGCATCAAGGGTCTCAAATACTCATCTGATAAAACTAGCCCTTGTTTCTTCTTTTAATTCCTCATTCCAAAGAACCATTATCGAGCCACATCGTTTGGTTGTATTGCATAAGGAGATAATTACTGAAACTATTCCACATTAGAACTCTCTTGTTTCTAAATTAACCTTGGGATTGTTTATGGTTTGTTGGGTTATAAAACTTGTAAATATAGTTATTATTATTATTCTCACTCACCGTTGTGAGGTAGGAGTATACCTAGGGAAATTAGCGTATAAATTTCTCTCGCTGTCATACCTACCAGGTATAAAAAAACTATTTTTTTTCTTGTTTCAATTGTTCCAAATCCTTACCCATTATGTTTTTATCTCATAGAGGTATTCTGAGGTTATATTTTATATTTTTTTTTTAACTCCTGCCAAGGTTTTCCTATGGTCTCATTGCACTCAGGAATGGGGCAATCTATCCAAGGAATTGTTCCCTTCACTACAAGAAAAGGGACATTGGTGAGGGGCAAAAGATGCCACCATAAACTCATTAGTGAGAGTCAGAAGAGCCTTCGTCACCAAAAATATAACATCACCAATGATGGCATCACCAAAAGATAGGTGTTGTGGTGACATTCAAGGTTCGTCACAAATAATGATTTATAATGATGGCTAGTGAGCATCACCATTTGATATTAGCAATGGTGACAGACAATAGGCTCCATCACCAAAAATTTGAACGTCACTAAAGGTGGTGTCTCTGAAAGTATGTGTTGTGATGACATTAAAGGTTTGTCATGAATATTGATGATAATGAAGGATAGTGACCATCATAATTTCATATGAACAACAACAATTTTTTTTTATGGAACTTTCATGGCCATCACTATTGGTGCATATATATGGAAAAATTTGTTGACATGACCATTTCATATTTGGTGAGGGTCAAAAGATGTCATTATAAGCTCATTGGTGACATTAAGGCCCATCACCAATAATGACTATAATGACAAACAATGACCCTCACCATTTTATATCAAAAACAATGATTTATGGTAACATATCTTTCATGCTCATTACTATTGGTGTGTATATATGGTGACGTTCATTAACCATCACCATTTCATATTTTGGTGATGGTAAAAAAATGTCACTATCAGCGCATTGGTGATGGTAAAAAGAGAATTTGTCACCAAAACAAGATCATCGCCATTCCCGATGAGTATCAGGACACAATGGAATCAAACCACCAACCTCCTGCTTTTAAAGGAAGTGCTCTTCATTGAGCTAGCACCCTTTAAAGAACTAGTTAAACTAGTAACTGCCCCTAAAGGTGCAAAGGTACACCAAATCAATAAAATATCTAGCAAGATCAAAAGTTGCTGAAAATAATATGTTCAATATACATAATAAAAAGACAATAAGAATAAATATGATATTCAATGTAGATAATAAAAAGACAGTAACTAAATTGATTAATTTCCTCTATGATACATGATATTTACCCAAACTATTCATGATTAAATACTTAATATTTTCCAAAACTACCAATGATTAAATAGGTTTATAATTTCATGAAGGAACATGATTTTCCTTTTACAATTTTTTTATCTTGTCATGTCATGATTTAATAGGAGAATGGTTAAACATATACTGATTGGAATTTAATCCAATGAGTGTTTAAGAAAACACAAATTTTAGAAATGAACATTTTCATGTTACAATATGATTTTAAAATGGATAGAGGCCATAATTAAACTTCTGCGAAATAGCCATTTATGACAACAAGATAATGAGAAGCTCAGGAAGCAACCACTAAAATCATCTTAATGTCCACCTATATTACATTGAAATCTTTAGTGTTCTGGTTTACAATTAAATCAATGATATTAGAGCAAGAGGAGGTCAATAACAAGACACTAACATAGATGATGATGAAAATGGTATCTATTTGTGCTTTCATCATGGTGTTTAATATGGAGCAAATTCAATGTCTTAGCTAGCCTTGGAGGGTAGATTTCTAAAAAACACAAGAACACAATGGCCCATGCCTGGGAAGATAGATGCACCCTCTAACCATTGGATTTTCATGGGGAATTATGTCGAAAGAGTTACAAAGGCCAACTTCTATTTTGAGTATTAGTATTAGGTTAGATTGAAAAGGTTATACATGAACAATCCTAAACAAACACAGAAGCTACAAAATGCAAGTAAATATGGAGGCCATGTAAAGAAGAAAATTTTGGGCTAAACACAATTACCACCATGCCTATACAATGAAAATTTTCAGTTCCACATACAAGTGAAGAGACTATTTTTCATCCTTGGCAGTTGCCTTGGCCTTGTGCTCGGTATTGGCTTCCTGTAGCAAATGTAAGATTCTCTTCATTGTTGGAAAATTAATGGGAAAGTTAATTATAAAAATGAGTCCTACTTTTAGAACCATGCTCATTTCCTCCATGAAGCAGTCCACAAAATCAAGATACAATACTTCAAAAAATCCATTAATTTTCTCTATTTTATTACACACCCACTTCACAAGATCTTCAACCTCTTCAATTTATCGATCTATTGGTTGTCTTCCTATAATCAGCTCCAAGATCACCACTCCAAAACTATAGATGTCACTTTCTTTGGTCATTTCTCTGTAGAAGTTATGTGTTCCTGAAATCCTTGTATTGGGGACTTTTTGTGTAGTGCTTCCTTCAAGTTCACTAAAAAAAATAACACTAACAAACTCCACCATGCTGATAATGGTAATCTAGGAATGCAAGGATCATAATTAATTTCAACCACAAATTTTGAATTTCTGAAATGTACAAGATCTAACTAATTAATCTCCTAACATATATTGTCTTCGATGAGGTAGGTCTACATCACTAAGGAAATTAGGTAATAACATAATATGAACAATAAAATTTGGAGTGATATTTATAGTGAAATGGGGCATGAACCTGTGCTAAGGTTGGCCATGCTATATTGAAAAGTTAAATCCATAATGTGCACAGAATAGTGTATGTAGGCTATAACAACAACCTTTCCACATCCCAACTAATAATTATCTCATGTAAATAATGGAATAGATGGAATGATCTAATTTCCAAAATAAACTTGCACGATTCAACTCTCCAGGGCAAACAAGTATATTATTTATTCTAATTTATAGGAGTTCACATTACGAGTATTCATTCATAAGAAACAATCATCTTTATATTACTTTTCAATAGAATGTACTTGTTCTTATCAGCTTTAGATATTAAAAAAAAATTCCTATTATCCCACCCCAACCTATACAAAGTGCATAACTTTACAAAATCTTTCTAGAAGTCCATAGAAAAATATCTATACACAACACCACCAGGCGTACCATAGACAATTTATTGATTGATGGTTGCCAAAAAAAATACTCAGATACACTACCAATCCCTCATTGACATGCCTAGCTTTGCAGATACCACCCTCTAGTTCAAATCTTGTTCACAGTACCTATTACAATATAAAGATGTTTTTTAATTATTTAGTTATTCTTAGGATTTAGCTCACTTTGTTCCCATATGCACTGGAAAACCAAGAAGACGAATGAGTCAAAATAATTTCCTATTTTCTACAACCAAGAAAGATTTCTTCTTTCACTAAATATGTAATTAATAATATGCATAGGAGGGATAAGCCATGTGTTTTGTAAAATTTAACACCATTCCTTTGCATGATATTTTGTACCATCACTTGCTATAAGTTTTTAGATTCAAGTAATCATGACAAGAGATTGGTAATTCATAAATTTCACTTTGATATTATAAATATGGAGCATAATATTCAATGCCAAAATATAACTTAATAACAAAACCATACCAAAATAAATCATGATTCCTAGCAACAAAGGAATTTCCCATAAACATGGAGACAGAATACCATAAATTCCATTATGATAATATATATTACATATTTTGGAACTTCCATTTGAAACTTGTGGAGGTACTACAAGGGGTGGCAGTAAGAAACAATAAAACTAAAAGAAATCAATTTCCGTGCTCCTATTTTTATTCTATGATGCTATACAAAGTATGATCTTTATATATGACATATTTGTACCAAGTGGTCCTAAGTTAATAATAAATGTTATATTAAGATAAAATAAATGAATAACTGAGAGGAATTGTCAGCTAATTTTTAATCCTTACACCAAAATCTCTTAATATTCAAGTATATGGAACAACGCGTTCAAACTTCAAACTGGAATAGATTTTAAATCGAAAGAACATGCAACAGGAAAGGAACAATTCCAAAGTTTGAGAAATATGAACAATCCATGGGAATGTTCTTATATATTGATATAGATAATGAAATATAGATCTAGATGTATGAAATTCAAATATCACAAAACAATGTCTTGGACAAATATAAATATGTAAAATAGTAGTTTTTTTCATTTGGAATTACCTTTAAGAACCTTAGGAAACAATTTCCACAGAAAAAACAAATAAACATAACAACATGAACCTCAGAAGCATTAGAGCAGTGGTAAAAATATGAAGGTAAAGCACTAGATAAGTATTCAAAGAAAATTATGAACAACGTATCTAGAAAGAATTGAGAACGCTCTGATGTAAACAACACATTTATCATTGTGACTAGTACACTTGCAAAAACAAATTAGAATAAATTATCAACTATTCCACCAAAAAACAGTGAATTTTTCCACAAAAGTACAATTTCAAATTAATCACTAGCATGATGCTAACTTTGTTTGAGTTGACATATAGAATATTTAAGCTTAAAATACAATACACTAATTAATTAGAGATTACCATGGAATTATAGGGTAGATGCCAAGTTACATTATCATCTCCAAATGCACCCCTACGTAGTGTCGATCTAGCACTTTGTTACTTGAGCCTTTAAAAGGTTTGCTCAACCCCTTCGTCATTCAATATTTATTGTGAGAGTATGATGTTACAATGTGATCTTCATGTCCCAAATTATGTGAGCCAACAATGAAAAGCATAATTTTATTATTAATGTCTTATTATTTTAATCATTGAAAAGATGAAAAACATGAATCCAAGAAAGGAAATGATAAGGTTCTCATTAACCAGCTATTATATTTACAGATATGGAAGAATTAATGATTGGTTGTTATCAGAATCTAAAGCATTTTAATTATTCTCTCAAACATATGAAAATACACTAAAATTACCAAGGTCATATTTCAAAAAAAATCTTGCAGAAATTCATATTGGAACTATGAAGATATTATTACAAAAATCTTGTAGAAAATCACATTGTAAATATGAATATATCAATAGAAAAATCTTGCAAAAAATTAGATTGAAACTATGAAGATATTATTACAAAGTTCTTGTGGAAAATCAGATTGCAACTATGAAGATATTGTTCTAAAATTTAAAATTGTAATAGTAAAATCCATCTTCAAAATGACTTAACATTTTATATCATATTAGACAAATTTTGAGTTAGGGAAAAGGTACAAGGTTCAGAGTTAAAATATTTGCATCAAGGGCAAGGAGATATCATATATAACTTTTTGAGTTGGAGTTTATCACTAGTGAACATAACCTTGAGTCTTAGACTAGTACTTAATGATGGAATTTTGGAAATAAATGCGTACAAAATGTGAACTCATCGCTCATGATTCATGGAAACCCACAAACAACTCTTGAGGCTTTACAGCCACTGCAGTTGATCTAAAAGGACCTTTGCACATGAAAAGAGATTTGCACCATGTTGATTTGAAGTTGGTGAAAAGTGCTTAAGTGGGTGAAATTATGTTCATACGTTTAATTATGCATTTTATGAGCCCTTATTAAACCCATGCACTATTGATATAAATGATTAATATTTTTGAGAGAATTTGTCTCACATATTATTAATTTAATGTAATTAGAGAAATTCGTTTTTATGTGAGAAACCACCTCACACCAATTCTCTATTTTTCTCAATTGTATGTTGAGAGAATCAAGGCATGGTTGAATATTCTTTAGGTGGTTTTGAGACGGTTCCCAATTATGAGCCTGAGATTGTTGAAGATCCTACTTTCAAGGATCTTGTTTTTCCTTCCTTGTAATTAGGCCCTACATTTGTGGGTCATGTAATTAATTCTCTTTGTTGGAGAGTGGATAAGGGAAAAATATATATATTCCTTATGTGAGCCATGAAAGAGAGGGAATAAATGAGAGAATAATTAGCCATTGAGAGCCATAGGGCTTGGCTAATGCTCGGCCATAGAGATTGGATGTAAGAAAGCTCACTTTGAAGAATGAATATAGAATATATGTATTCCAATTAAAGCATATTCAGAGATGTAGCCCTTGAAAGATGGAGGGGTGAACTCTGTTACCAATTCGTTGTGTCTCTCTTACTTACATGTTTGTGTTTTTTGATATTTTAAGTTCATTTATTTATGTTTATGTATTTATGCACTATATTCGATGTACTAACATGATCATTTAAACCTATATAAGCCATAGTCAATTAAAATATCTTCATACCATACATGATGGTTAGAGTAGTACTCGACCCATGATCAGATCAATTGGTATCAAAGCAGGTGACTACATTGTAGGATGGAAAGAGGAGCGAAGCACATTGAACGAATGCAAGAGTTACAAGAGATAAATAACATCATTCAAGCCGAAAATGCAGAATTGTGAAGATTGTTGCAGGTAGTTGAAAAGGATAAGCAGGAGCTTCAAGAGATGCTACAAGCCAAAGAGGAGTTATTATCTAATTTGGAGAAGGTTGAGATTATGGATGCTGCATATCAAACTAAGGTATATGATGTTAATTCATTTTTTGTTCTCTCTCAATATGAGACTAATGTTGCCATGAAGATCCTCAGGAAGATGGGGTATAGTGGAGGTGGACATGGCATAAATGGAAAAGGATTCGCCCAGCCATTGGAGGTTGTACAAATAAAACCATTTACAAGTTTGGGTTATGAAGAGGAAGAGAAAGGAGGAGGCTCGAACATTGCTGAAGCAAAGGCCATTACTTCATCACCCGATTCCAAGAAGGGATTCAAGCCACCTAGTCCCCATCAATTCAAGGACAAGTGAAGAAGGTATAATAATCATTCTGGTATCACTCCAATAATTCTCAAAAGTTGTGAGATTTTTTATTTTAGTTTAAATAATATTAGAGGTAACCACAAACCTACTTTTAAGCCTTAGGATCTATCATTCCTAATGCTTAGAGAGGGCTCTCTCTATAAGACTTAACTTTGTTGATTTGTGTTTGATCTTAGGCTACTTATGTAGGGTTAATTGGTTTTGGGGTTTTGATTTGATTTGGTTTGGTGGTGAAATCACTTACATAGATGGATAGCTATAGATTTGTATCCCATTGGGAAAATGGAGTCAATGTGTCAAGAAATTAGATCAGGATCAAGGTCTAAAGGGAAATTTTTATAGGGCAATATAGCTGATTCACTTCAGATCTTCGAGACTGATGGTGAAATTGTTTTGATTGGGATAAAAGATAAATTAAGGGTTCTTAAATCCGAATTATAAGGAAGAGAGAGAGGTCAATTGAAATTAGGGAGCAATTAAGGATTCCCTAATCTGGATATCAGTTGAAAACATATAAATGATAATCGGTCAAAACAGAGTGCTTTTAACATATTCTGAAATAACAATTCCTGATAAATCATTTAGGTTTGGAAAAAACTAAAGTATTGATTGAAAACATAAGGAAATTGGAAAAGTAGCATGTGAAAATACTTCATTACAGTAGCCCAACACATGAATCTTGTAATATGATGCTTTATTTCTTGTGATCCAGTCTGCTAACTTGAAATTGATACAAAAATCCTTAGGTTCAGAATAGTATGAATAAAGAAATGTTGAGCAATTCATCCACACTCAATACTTCCTAATGAGAATTATTTATATAAAAATTCATACAAAATATCCTAGAATAAACTTGAGAAATTTTTATGGAAAAGAAATATCTTCATGCAATCAGATAGTGATAGCTTTCTAACTAATGCTAGTTGTCCCTTTTTATTGAAATAAAATAGTTGGTGTCTTTATTTTGCCACTGATTTATCTCTTTTTTTGTTCAACGAATACTACAGTTGGACAATGAGGTGTCCTTCACACTGGTAGATTTATCTTTCTTATGATTTTTCTTTAACCTGTTATTTGATACGCTTTCATCCTAATACCCTTTACTGATACTCTTTCACTGCAAAAAATATTAATGCTGGTGTAAAAACAACAAACTCTGTTTTTCACTTTCACTTCTCTTTGCTCATTGTAATCTCATCTTATAGTAGATCAATCAAGTTCTCCCAGAACTCAACTTCTAGCAGTTTTAGATTCATAAGCCTTCTAAAGTTTTCACCAGCTTTAGTATATTTTGAAAATCTTGGTTTTTTCACAAATAAGTGTTTTACTTCATGTTGTAAGTAAAACAAATTTTCAAAATTCTTATATAGGACCTTCCCTGTTGGGATTCCCTGCAAAGCTGATTTGTTCACCTGCTCTTTGGAGAATTCTCTTATCTTTTTATCGTAATCCCCCTGCTTCATTAATATATAATTAATCACTAGAGGATTGGGAAGGCATTTTTCCTTAGAACAACAAACTTAACCATGAACCTTGTAATTTCAATTTCCATGTTCTGGCACTTCTCCTCTAACTGTGTCATCAAGTTCTTCTTAGAGATTACTTTCCTAACTTTTAAGATGGTCTCTTTTAAGTCAATAATTCCAATTTTTTCAAGCTCTTATTTATTTTTGGAATTGAGGAACTTGATGATTTCTAGAGCTTCTTCAGGTTTTCTAACTAGCTCTTCTTTTGTCTTATGTATTACTTCTCTTGCTGATTTAAATAAATCTTTATGTTGATAGATGACCTATATGGATGGCCAAATATCATTGACTGCTTCAATGATATTGGACCATAATTGTTTCTTAACATGTTCCATTGGTTCCTTCAAAGTTAATTCTTTTTCCAACTTCTTCAGTTATTCATTGAATCTATTGCCTTTTTGTTCCCCATTCTTGGCATATATTTGAGCATGTTTCTTAGCATCTTCAAGATTTTTGATCTGTTCTTTTAACTTGTTTATCTCATTTGTCTGGAGAGAAATATCTTGCATTGCCTTAATAATTTTCTTGCTTCATCTGATTTCTATGCTGCAGTTGTTGAAGATTTAGTGGCTGAAGTTGTAGATGAAGTAACAGGAGTTGTTGTGACCATTGGGACATTAGGAGTGAGTGTTTATCCCAAAGTATATGGTACAGCTGTTGTAGCTACATGAATCACAGTGGAAGGAACTTCATGTGCCTTGTTGGCTTCTTTGTCTTCGACCAATTTGTCCATTTCAATTTCCATTCTTTTATTTTTGTTGTCAACTGTAAAATGAGACTCATCATCTCATCTTTCTGATTAGAATCCTGTAAAATATCCTTGGCTTGAGGATGCTCTGTAGGGGGCAGCTTCAATTATTTCTCAAGTGTAGAAATGTTTGGATTCTTCTTTTTAATCAATTCCTCTGCCACTTTTATATTTTGAGGATCATATCCTACTTCAATCACTAGTTCTTCTAATGATTTCATTCTAATGTCCTTTTCATATGAAGATGATTTTACCATTTTGAGCTGATCTACTACATTTATCAAAGTATTTTGAAGTTTTTGTGCATTCATGGCCTTAGTAGTTATTGTGGAATAAATCTTCTCTGCTCCCTGTTTATGAAATTAAATTTGACCGAGAGGATGAATATCCTGGACTGGAACTTCAAAATAAATATTTCTATAATCAAAGGATGATTTGGGATTTGGAATTGTGGGCTCAAGCACTATAATCAACAGCTTTTTGTTCTTGTAGTCAAAGGCTAATAGAAGTCTGTTCTAAATGCTAGGAGTTTTCTTTAATTACTGAGAATATATTTCATTTTTTATTTCTTCATTTTTTGCCTTAATTTCCTTGTATCTTTCCTTTATATCCATTTTCTTTTTAACTGTTTTCTTGGATGAAGACACTTATATACTATGTTTTTTCTGAATGAACTATGTCTTTGATGTAGTTGGTTTTTGTTCATCTTCAATGATTGTAGGAGGTACAATACCTTTCTCTAGAATCTCTATGTCAATGACCTCTACTCTCTCCTTTTATTTATTAGCAGGATTTGTTTTTGGCTTTTTGTTGTATCTTAGATTGAATTTGGTCTCTGTAGTAGTATTAATTGTATAATACCCTTCTTCCCTATTTCTTTTTACAATTCTGTCTTCCTGGGCTAGAGTTAGGAAAGTTTTACTAGTATCACTTTACTTCCATGCCTCTACCAATGTATTCTCTAAGCATTCAGATTTGTTTGAGAATTTCTCAATCTCAGGCTTCTTGTTATGTATATATCGAGTTAATTTACATTTAACTCTCATTTTTCTGATAACAACAACGAGATCAGAATACCAAATAACTAGGATTGAATTTGAAATTCTGAAACTATTATTCTGCCTCTAGACCTGCTTCTCTATTGTGAGAAATGAATGGGCCAACCCAGTTCTTCAACTTAAACTCTATTTTCTTCTTTGCACTTAAAAAATTTACAGAATCTGAATTTAAAATCTTCTTTATATACTCCAAAGAAAATAACCTCATAGGGATGTATTTTGACAATTTATAAGGAATAAGGCTTGACCCATAGACTCTAATTTCGGTGTTTTTTTTGTACAAGTACCAATAAATTGTCCTGTTATGCTTAGAAAATTGTAAAACCTTCTTGATTTCATTTCTAATTCTGGGTTTCACACTAATATTTAGAAATTTGACCAAGGGATAGATGGAAGAATCTGTGAACTATGAATAGGCAAACTCATTTCAATTCTTCCTTGTCAAAGAAGTCAAAAATATGACAGATTGTGGATTTCCTTCTACATCAAGATTTTGAAGACCTCTAGAAAACTTTTCAGACTGAAAATATAGGAACATGTGGAATAGGAATGAAGAATACCTAAAAACACCTTGAGAAGGAAACTTGACTAATTGCTCATGGATACTGTCAAAAATATATTGGGAAAAGTTAAAGATGATCGCAGGAGGCTGAACATGTACAAAAATAAACAAGAAACCAAGAATTTCAACATCTGCATGTTCATCTGTAAAATAGCCAAGGATAAAAGACAAAATGGAAGTAACATGCCTGGTTATTTCAGAGAATTTAGTAGAGGAGTATGGAGGGTTCATCTTCGTAATTTCCACAGAGGATGGCATGCAGGTTTGAAATATAGAATCTTTTGGGAAAATCTAGATCCAAGTAGAACTTAGTGAGGGCTTCAATAGACAAAGGAATCTCATTTGCCCCAGGTTGTAACTAAAGCATATGGTTGATAGACTGGTTCTAATGGTAAACAAAACTTCCTTCTTAGGGTCCAAAATTCCTCCTTGATTAGGAGAATAGCATGATTGGCAGAGTCTGATTTCTTCTGGGCATTGGTGAGTGTGAGGAACAACATATTTAGCGAAGTTTTATTCCCAGATAAACACTTCATCAACTTGATATAGGGATTTTTCTTGACTCCAACAGTGGAGCTCAAGAATATTGAACTCTATCACAGTATCTATAATTTTAAAGTCTACATCTACCAGGGGAATATGTTCTACATCTACAACAACGGGTTGTAGAGGGCTGACTATTAGAGTGCTTCTGAAAGCCATTGATTAGTTTTGATTAATCAATCCCAATACTTCTGACCTTAAAAACAATGATTTATGATTGAAAAAGACTTCTGAATGTTTAAACAGTTTGCATAATGACTAGGATAAATAGGTGTTCTATATTTTTGTCTGCAAATGGATAATTTCGATCAATTTAACTCAAACTATAACTTTTGTATCAAAAGAGGAATTGCAAGACATTATAGCTTTCATCAAATGATATCTAGGGTTTACAGTGGATTCTCGATGATAAAACAATCTTTAGGACATCAAAAAGTATGCCTAAGAACTGTAGGAAAGGTTTTTGAAGGTCTTAGATGTTTTCTTAGGTCTACAGATGGCTAAACTTAATCAAAGTTTGTTTTTAAAACAATTCAAGGCTTTAGAACGTATGAAAAATTTCTCAAGGTTTACAAAATCAATGAATTTATGAAGCAATAGGGGTTTCTTTTAGGTATATAGGCTATTAACTGATTCAATTAACTTTAAAACTCTTTTTAGATTTGATGAATGAGTCATTTTCCTCTAAAAAATACTTGGGAAAATTGGAATTTTGCTATGTAGAAGGGTTTCTGGGGTTGGAAATCTTTCAGAAGTTTTTTCTGGTCTTTATAGGTACCTTGATGGCTTCAACACCATTTGTAGCAGTTAAATTGGAGAATTATTTTTGTTTTTAGGCTAAAACAGAGGTGGCAATGGTATTTTTGGTCAGAAATACTTCTTCTGTGTGGAAAATGGTAACATAAAAGTATGAATGAATGCATTCAGGCATTTTTAGAAACAATTTCATTGAATACTGAATGTATTAAATGCAGGGTCAATTCAAACAGAAGGGTGGTTTGGGCACAAGGGAGGGAATAACCGCTAAGTATTTTTCGTACAATTGAAAGGTTTTAAGCGAGATTGGAACGATCGATGTGATCCAATTAAATTAAGACTCATGGAGGCGAGAGAAACCCTGAAAACTGCGTTTATCTTAAGCTTTGGGTTTGTTTAACAGTTGTGCAATGGAATGTGCGTTGAAGATTTGCTGCCGTTGGATCAGGGAGATGGAAAGTAATGGTCGAGATGATGCCACAGAGTTGCGAGGTGAAATTACGTGGGGCCTGGGATTTTTATCCATCCGGAGGTGTAAAATGTATTTAAAGAAAGACTTAATACATTGATTGGATAGGCAGATATTAATGTTTTATTTAACAAATGGAATGAGGGTATATGTAACTTTAACATTGATGGGGGTTATATATATAGTGGGATTAAGATGATTAATAATTTTTAACCTAAGGGGTGAGGAGGAATATTTATCACATGGGAAAATAAACCATAGGTTAAAATTAAAATATGGGTGGGAATAATATTTAAATGAATTAATCTAATATGGGATAAAAGGTGAAATATAGGGGTTAATATAAAATTAATGGTTAGTAATGAATGTGATGAGGGAAGATACACTAATTCTAGGATAAAATATATAGATAAATTATTTTTTTGTGGGTCCCAACATAATTTTTTTACACCTAGGATATAGTATTTTTTTGGTTTTTTGGGTAAAGGGGAATTAGTTCAATGGTTTTACTTTTCTTAAGTATCATGAGTTTTAAACATAGTAAAAGGGAATTTGGCAAATAAAAATGGATGATGATGCGAAAAAGGGAAAAAATAAGGGGAAAGAATTAAAATGTAGGGGATTAAGTATTTTTACAAGGTGATGATGTTTTGAAGGAATTTAGTGACTCAAATGACCAAATTTCTGCTTATCCATGATTTGTAAAAACTGCTTCTTCCTACCCTTATGCTACCCTAACATTTTTTCTTCATTTACCTAGGTGCATTTGAGCTTGCAAACCGTAGTTCATTTTTCTTTTAAAACAAAAAACTAACTACTTATATCCTTATTTCTTCCAAGGGCTCATATTAAGTTGTTGAGCTCCTTATTATTCTCTACTTAACTACTCATCTGCCAAGATTAAACTGTTTGGATAGATATTTATTCTCTATCTAACAACATGAAATTTAAAGCATAAGAGGTTAAGATTAAGTTGTTTAACCTTCATGGATTATGGCATTTTTAACAAGCTGCACATAATATTTATTTTCCAATAAAAGTAAATAGTAGTGTCATTTGAATTTGCATCACTTTCATGTTTTATTTTTATCTCTTTTTTTGTTTGGAGTCCATTTTCTATTCTTTCAAGTCCTTTGATTTTTCTTTTAGGACTTTTACCCTCTTTACATTTTTTATATTATTTTTCTAACATGGCAAAATAATTTGCAGAAAGAAAAGTATATACATATTACAAGACTAATCAAATTCAATTCCAAAATTATGAATCCTATTATTATAGGACCCTAAGAGTGGCTTCACACGAGGATGGCATCTCCTGGTGAAATGTCAAGAACTTTGAGACTAGTAGCCTATGAATTTTGACTATGATGGCCTTGGAACTATTTTATGGGCTCTGCATTATTCATACTTATGATATTTTATCCTTCAAATCTTAGGGACTTCTCTCTGGGCTTCAACTTTACTGGAAAACATCCAATCCAATCTAAAATCTACAATGTTATGTACAATGGGTAAAGTAAATAACGTGAATCATTTTTATTCTAAGGAATAGTAATGCTTCACCATTCTACCATTGATAGGTCCACCTAGCAGATTTGATCCATATAACTCCTTAAAAAAGAAAGAATTTTTACCTCTATAACCATAAACAAAATAAGGGTCTTTCCATAAGAAATCAAATTTCCCATGTTTACCTTTCTCTTATCTCCTTGAATCCCATTTAAGAAATTTTTCACCTATATAAAAATCATCTTCCTTAGTCTTCTGGTCAAATATATTTTTAATCTTTTCTTGAGCAACTTGAGACTTGAGATAAACCTCTTCCCTGGTTTGATGCAAGTCTACGTTTTGATTTATTATTTTTTGGATATCATTGGTTTGAACTTGCAGTTCTTGGAATATATTCATTACCGGTACTCATATAGAAGATGGAAAAACAACATCCATCCCATAAACAAGCTGGTAAGGGGATGCACCAATAGATTTATTTGTGGTAAGTATATATGCCCATAAGGCATTCACTAACCTTTTGTTCCAGGTTTTCTTATTGTCTTCTAATAGTTTCTTGATTATATTCACAAGGATTTTATTGGAGGATTCAGCAAGGCCATTATCTTGAGGGTAATAAGAAGTAGAATGACCAAGGGTAATGTGGTATTTCTTACAGAAGTCAATCATATTTTTGGACTTGAATGCAGCTACATTATTAGTGATGATATTTTGGGGACATCAAAATCCTGAGAGTATGTTATTTTCTAAAAATGAGATTATGACAGTGTCAGTGGCTTGCTTGGAAGGTATGGCTTCTATCCACTTAGTGAAATAGTTTGTGGCTGTCAAAATCAACTTGTGTTGGGCTGAGGATGGAGGGTGAATTTCACCAATGAAGTGAAGAGCCCATTGCTGGAAAGGCATTTCTGTGGAGATTGGTTTTAAGGGCAAAGGTAGCACCTTTTTCTTTCCTTCAATGATTTGGCACTTGTGACAGGAGGTCATATACTTTTTCACCTTTACAAACAATGTAGGCCAGTAAAAACCAGCTCTCAAGATTTTATCTGTAGTACTATTCCAGTAGATATTTCATCGATAGTGACCTTCATGAAATTCTTCCAAAACATTATTAGCTTATTCTTTAAGAAAACAATTCAATAAAATGCCACCATGATCTGTCCAATAAAGTACATTCTCTATGATACAAAACTCCATTTCCTTTAAATTTAAAAATCTAGCTTTAGTTCTTGATAATTCAGGAGGAGATTGTAAATTTAGTAATACAAATATAATATCTTCATACCATGGTGAGTCTAAAAAGGCTTCACTAATATCTAGAGTTGCCATCTCTTCATGATCATTTATTTGGGCAATAAAATTAACATCTAAGGCATGACAATTTGATTCAGACATGACTTTGGCTAAACCTTGACCTTTTATGAGTTTGGTAGGCTTAATTTCTATGTCATATTCCAAAATGGTGGTAATCCACTTGCCTCTTTTATCATCAGGCCCATTCTGTGTTAGAATTTCCTTTACAACTGCATTTGGAACATAAGCAATGATATGTGAATAAAGGATGTACACTCTAAAGTGTTTGATAACTTTAACTAACGCTAGTGCTTTATTTTCCATAATGTTATACTTTAAAGTGGCATATATAAGTGATTTGGTGAAAAAAGAAATGGGCTACTCATAGCCCTGATCATTTTTCTGTAGTAAGACTACAAAAATAGTGTGTTCTGAAGCAAAGGAAAAATTAATGAAATCTTTTTTGAAATTCAGACTTATAAGAAATGGTGTTTTTGTCAAGGCTTGTTTAATTGATTCAAATTATTTCTTGGCTTCCATAGTCCATTTAAGCACTGAGTCTTTTTTCAACACATTGTTAAGTTCACTAATTATTTCTGCTAGGTTTGAGATGAATCTTCTGAGAAAATTAATTTTACCTAAGAAAGCCTACAATTCCTTAATATTCCTAGGATGACTAATGTTTAGAATGGCCTCTATTCTAGCTGGGTCTATCCTAATTCCCTCTTTAGATACGATATGTCGTAATAATTTACCTTCTTCCAGTCCAAATATAGTCTTTTTAGGATTTAAAGAAATGCTAAATTTCCTGCATTTAATAAATACTCGTCTAAGATGACCTACATGTTCATTGTCAGTCTTTGAAAATATGGTAATATGATCTAGATAAATCACAAGAAATTCATGGATTTGTTTAGAAAAATCTATATCAAAAGCTCTTTGAAAAGTGGATCCTACATTCATTAATACAAAAGGCATTTTCACATATATGAAAGTTCCCCAAGGATTAGTAAAAGCAGTTTTAGGTTGATCTTCTGGTTGAACTAAAATCTAGTTATATCTAGAGAATCCATCAAGTAATGAAATTATAGAAGAACCAACCACCCTTTGTAAAATGTGATCCATCTCAGGGAGAGGGTAGTTGTCTTTTAAGAACACTTTATTTAAATACTTCAAATCAACACACAGTTTGATTCCTCCCATATTTTTCTTAGTGGGAACTAGATTTGAAACTCAAACAGAATATCTGATTGGTGCAATTATTTGGGGGCTTCATACATTCTTTTAAGCTCTTTCTCAATTAAAGGCATTAAAATTGGATTGATTCTTCTAAGTTTCTGTTTGAAATGTTTTTGATCTTCTTTTATGGTTATTTTGTGTTGTATTATGCTAGTGTCATAGGATTTTCAAGTCCTCAGAACTCCATGCAAAAACATCTTGAAATGCCTTAAACAGAGCTATGTATTTGACTTTTTATTTTTGAGGTAAGGCTTTTGAAAGTTTTAACATATTAGGCTTTAATTGTGTTACTATATTACACTCTTCAATATCAGATCTTAATGGTTCCATCTTAGGTTTCCTTGCAACATCATTAGAATCAAAACGATCTTCTAAAGGGGCTAATCCCTTAGGTAAAAAGTTGTTCTTAAGGTTCAAAATGTCAGAATCAACATCTGCTAACTCTTCAATCTCTACTTTTTCTAAATTATCTATTTCTACTTCAGTAAATTTAGTGGGTTTGTCAAAATCTAAGTTATTTATAATTACATTTTTTATGTCAATCTCACTATCTATGGTTCGATCTATTGTACAATCTATGTTTTTATTACAATTATGAAATTCTCCTTCATTATTCATGAAATGATAAATCTGTTCATCTTGTGAAAACATTTTCCAATATTTTAGATTATTTAGTATTGTAGGCTTGTGTTTAACTTATGTTCTATATTTATGATTTGGTTGAAATGGCAGATTACAGGTGCTAGAGAAATTTGCTAAGTTGTGTGCCTGTATATTCTGTTTTCTAGGAATTATAGAAAAGTCACATTCAAGCAATTCCTCAATCATATCTAAAACAATATCTATATATTGGCTTAACATTGAATTATATACATAATATTCTCCTATTATCTGTTTCACAGTTAACTTAGAATGTCCCATGATTGAAACTCTTTTGGCTCCTAAATTTCTAA
This sequence comes from Pinus albicaulis, assembly GCA_034641835.2. Lineage (NCBI taxonomy): Eukaryota > Viridiplantae > Streptophyta > Pinopsida > Pinales > Pinaceae > Pinus > Pinus albicaulis. The sequence continues at coordinate 16,098,475 of CM076580.1, read as the reverse complement.
CAATCTGCAGTCCTAAAATAAGAGCTTCATATTCAACCATGTTTTTTGTACATTTTAAACTTAATATTAAAGCATGACCTTCTACATGATTTTTTCCATATTATGTATCCAAACTCCTGCTCCTGCTCCTAATTTGTTAACCAATCCATCAAAATCTAGGTGCCACATTGATTAATGAAAAATCTTGTCACTGTCTAGTGCTTCCTTTTTTTGTTTTAGTTCAGTATTGTTCTCAATTCCAGTTTTAGAATTACATAAAATGAATGAGTCCATGTGAGAAGGTGTAGAGTAAATAGAATAGTTTTTAGGTCCTTCTACACTACTAACCATGTACCTCATTAATGTTTCCCTGTAAAGTTTCTTGGGTTCGCCAAAAACTGATATTTTTGCGTAAGACATATCATGTTGTAGATATCCCTATAGTTTAGCTCCCCATGAGCGAGATAAAAACATTCCATACTTAGGAGGGATGTCAACTACTACAATATCAATGACTATGCTTTTTCCTAGATATTGAACTAAGGTAACATATAAATCTTTTATCAGGCCTAAACATTTCACTCTACTGGAGTCAAATGAGAAGAGATCTTTATAAGGTATAGTGATGTCTAAATTCAAGGTCTCCATTATTTATTTTGGCATCAAATTGTCTGAAGCCACTGAATATAGCATTGCATTATTTACAACATGTTCATGAACATTTAAGCTAATGTGGAAAGGTGGAACTACTCCACCTTGGTGTTTCCCATTAACATCAGGACCAGCGATTAGTTCTCATTGATCATCACTCAAATTTACAGAATCTTCTCCATTATTAATATTTAAAGTCTCAGTGATATTTGTTTTGTATAGGTCATGTTTTACCAATTGTGTTAAAGGAATTTGTGTCTTCAATTTTGCAATTTCGGCTTGGATATTAAATGGTGCTTATGATTTTCCTAGCTGAATTATTTCTTCTTTTGTATTTGTAGTTTTGGTGGGTTTGTCTTATTTTTCTACATTTGGTTTCTCATTTTTTGTTTGTATTTCCACTATCTCACTACTTTTAATTTTCTTTATAGGGACAGTTTCAGATGCACTGGAAGTCTTTGCAAATTTTATGGTTTCAACAGTTGTTTTAGCAATGGATGTTTTAGGATCAGCTAGTTTTGGATCAACAAAAGATGTTTTTCAATTTGAAATTGTTGTTTTAGCATCAATTATTGTCTTGGAAGCAGCAAATGTTTGAGGATATGTGGATGTTTGGACAAAAAAATCTATGATGTCAACAATTTTAGGACTAGGTGAAATTTTGGGCCTTGAAATTTTCTGAGTTGAGCTAGAGTTTTGATTGGCTTCCCTAGGGAGAATTTGCAAAAATTTAGTTTTAGGAGCCTCTACTATCTTCTTTGTTTGAGTTTGGACAAATTTTTGAATAAAAGGTTCTAAATTTTTGTTACTCCTAAGGTTATATTGCTTATGAACTTCATTGATTGCAAACTCATAACCTTGCCTGTAATCAAAAGACTCACCAGAATCTAGTTGTAGTTATTGTAATTCATATAAATATTATTCTTCTTGTGTAATAAAAATGGTGTTATCATCATTAATGCCCATTATATTAATGGTGTCTTCATCATATTCATTTTTATCAGAAATTTCATAATAGTTCTCTTGGAAAGGTGGCCTTATTGTTTGGACAGGTGTTGATTCTCTAGATTTTCTAGTGTTGGTATTTTTCCTAAAATAGGGATTTCTAATTTGAGGTCCTTGTTGTTGGCTATCCCACTATGGGTTCCTTTCCATATTATCTAGCCTATCCATAATTCTCTCTAATGTTTTTTCTAATTGATATATTTTCAAATGTGAAGTGGATGATTTCTCTTTTATTGTCACTCTCCTTTCATTTCTTAATCTATCTTTCTTTGCTAACAAGTTTGCCTCTAGACTAACATCATTACTTTGCATCTGCTCTAAAGTTTCTAGATTTCTATCTCTCCTTTCATAAGATATATATGTATGAAATCCATCAGACAATTTGATAAGAACAAAGTTTGGAGGAGGTTTAAGATTAGCTGGAATTGCATTATAAATATTGTTATATCTAGTGCAATATTCTTGGATTGTTTCATTTGGTGCCCTTTTTATGCTTTCAAATTCAAATAAGAATTGTAGTGGATTTTTGTTTCTCTCCCAATATTAAAAAATATATATGAAAAACTGCTAAATCAACAATAATACCAGCATTCAAACCTTTAAACCACTTCCTTACCTCACTAGTTAAAGTTTCAGCAAAAACTCTCATTTGGACATCAACATCATCAATTTTGTGTACTTCAAAATAATATTTCATCTTATTGACATGTTGTTGTGCAGTATAGTGATTTGTTCCATCAAATTGAGGGATTTTTCTTTGATAATTCTGGGGCATGTCATGTAACTGTGATGGTAGGACCAAGGGAGCATATCTGGAAGCCATGGCTATGATTCTAGCTTGGCTGGGAGGTAAGTTTGAAGTAATTGGTGAAGAACTAGAAGTACTTGTTGATGTGGTTAAAGCACTTGCAAATGTTATTGGGATATAAGAAGATGTACTAGCAAATGTGGTTGATATACTAGAAGATGAAGCTGGGTTGCTATAAGAGGTGCTTGGGACTTATAATGATGTACAAGAAAATGTAGTAGAAATACAAGGGGATGAACTTGGGTTGGTGGAAGATGGAAATAAAATTCTAGGTTGAAATGATTGCTTAGGAAAGAATGAATCTGTGGAATGAATTTTGGTGGAAACAATGGATGAAGTGGTAGTGAATATGGATGAACCTACTCATTCTAAAAGGTTGGTATCTAAATGGCTGGTAGAAGGCTTAGGGGTATAGGCGGATAAAGCACTTAATTCAACATAATGTTGTAAATAAGCTTCATCTATTTCTTTAATCAAAGTTGTAGTTATGGCATCAAGCTTATCATATACTTCAAAAATATTTTTCTTAGAATCAAATGAAACAGTTTCCTTTTTAGTTTCAATGAATGAAATAAAATTAGGATATATTACAATATTATGTAAGCCACTTTCTGATTTAGTTCCAAACAAATATTGTTCAAAATTTAAATCAAACTCAATGTCTTGTAAACTTGATACTTTTTTGGGAAGGGAATTTGCTTTGACCAATGAAATATTATTACCTATATCTTCTACTCTTTTGTTTTCCTTTCAAATTCTGTTAGGATTATCTACTATTATAGTAGCTTGTGGATCTGGATTAGACCTGGTATAATAGACTCTTCTGGAATCCAGAATTATAGTTTTTATGAAAATATACTCACAATTTATTTAAAACAATACTAAGGTGAAAATAAAAATGAAAATATTTCCTTTAAGATTTATTTAAAAATTGAGGATTGGTTAGTTCCCAGTATGGTTTCCAGTATGTTATCACTCCAATATTTCTCAAAAGTTGTTATATTTTTTTATTTTACTTTAAATAATATTAGAGTTAACCACAAACCTACTTTTAAGCCTGAGGATCTAGCCTTCCTAATGCTCAGAGACGACTCTCTCTATAATATTTAACTTTTTTTATTTATATTTGATCTTAGGCTAGTTATGTAGGGTTAATTGGTTTTGGGGTTTTGATTTGATTTGGTTGGGTGGTAAAATCACTTACTTAGATGGATAGCTATAGATCTGTATCCCATTATGAAAATGGAGTCAATGTGTCAGGCAATCAGATCAGGATCAAGGTCTAAAGGGAAATGTTTACAGGGCGAGATATTTGAGTCACTTCATATCTTCAAGGCTAATGGTGAAATGGTTTTGATCGGGATAAAAGGGAAATCAAGGGTTTTTAAATTCGGATTATGAGTAAAAAGGTAGAGGTCAATCGAAATCAGGGAGAAATTAACGGTTCCCTAATCTAGATATCAGTCAAAAACATATAAATGGTAATCAGTCAAAAAAAAGTGCTTTTAGCATATTCTAAAATAAAAATTCCTGACAAATCATTTAGATTTCGAAAACATTAAAGTATTGATGGAAAAAATAATAAAATTGACAAATTAAAATGTGAAAATACTTCACTGCGGTACCCCAACACATGAATCCTGTAATATGATGCTTTATTTCCTGTGATCCAGTCTGTTGACTTGAAATTGATACAGAAACCCTTAGGTTCAGAATAGTATGACTATAGAAATGTTCATCAATTCATCCACACTCAATACTTCCTAATGAGAAGTATTAATACAAAAATTCAAACAAAATATCCTAGAATAGACTTAGGAATTTTTTATGGAAAAGAAATATCTTCATGCAAGAAGATACTGGAAGCCTCCTAACTAATGCTAGTTGTCCTTTTTTATTGAAATAAAATAGTTTGTTGTCTTGATTTTATCACTGCTTTCTCTCTTTGTTTGTTCAACAAATAGTGCAACAAGAAAATGAGGTGTCATTCACGCTGGTAGATTCATCTTTATTTTGATTTTTTCTTTAACCATTCATCTGATACACTTTCATTCTTATAATTGTTACTGATACTCTTTTACTGCAAAAACTGTCAATGCTGGTGTAAAAAAAACAAACTCTATTTTTCACTTTCATTGCAATGTGCTCACTATAATATGATTTTATAGTATATCAGTCAACTTCTCCCATAACTCAGCTTTTGGTAGTTTTACCTTCATAAGCCTTCTGAAGTTTTCATCAGCTTCAGTATATTTTTAAAATGTTGGTTTGTTCACAAATAAGTGTTTTACTTCATGGTGTAAGTAAAACAAATTTTCAAAATTCTTATATAGCACCTTCCCTGTTGGGATTCCTTGCAAAGGTGATTTTTTTACCTACTCTTTGGAAAATTCTCTTATCTTTTTGTCATAATCCTCATGCTTCATTAATCTATCATTAATCATTAGAGGATTGGGAAGGCCTTTTTTCCTTAGAACATCAAACTTAACCATGAACCTTGTAATTGCAATTTCCATGTTCTGGCACTTCTCCTCTAACTGTGTCATCAAGTTCTTCATAGGGATTACATTCCCAACTTTTAGGATGGTCTTTGTTCTTTCAGTAATTCCAATTTCTTCCAGCTCTTGTTTATTTTTGGAATTGAGGAACTTGATGATTTCTAGAGCTTCTTCAGGTTTTTTACCTAGCACTTCTTTTGTCTTCTGTATTGCTTCTCTTGCTGATTTCAATAAATCTTTCTGCTGATAGATGATCTGTATGGATGGAAAAATATCATTGACTGCTTGAATGATATTGGACCATAATTTTTTCTTAACATGTGCCTTTAGTTACTTCAAAATTAATTCTTTTTCCAACTTCTTCAGTTGTTCATTCAATCTGTTGGCTTTTTTTTCTTCATTCTTGGCATTTATTTGAGCAGGTTTCTTAGCATCTTCAAGATTTTTGATCTTCTCTTTTAACTTGTTTATCCCATTTTTCTGGATAGACACACCTTGCATTTCATTTACTAATTTTCTTGCTTCATCTTATTTCTGTGTTGTAGTTGTTGAAGATTTAGTGGCTGAATTTGTAGATGAAGTAACAGGAGTTGTTGTGGTGATTGGGACATTAGGAGCCAGTGTTTCTTCCAAAGTATATGGTAGAGCTATTGTAACTACATGAATCACATTGGTAGAAACTTCTTGTGCTTTATTGGCTTCTTTCTCTTGGACCAATTTGTCCATTTCAATTTCCATTTATTTTATTTGTGCTATCAACTATAAAATGAGACTCATCATCTCATCTCTCTAATTAGAATCCTGTAAAATCTCCTTGGCTTTAGGATGCTTTGTAGGGGGTAGCTTCAATTGTTTCTTAAGTGAAATAGTGTCTGCATTCTTCTTTTTTATCAATTCCTCTGCCACTTTTATATTTCGAGGATCATATCCTACTTCAATCACTAGTTCTTCTAATGATTTGATTCTAATTCCCTTTCCATATGAATATGCTTTCTCCAGTTTGAGTTGATCTCTTACATTTACCAAATTATTTTGAAGTTTTTGTGCACTCATGGCATTAGTAGTTATTATGGAATAAATCATCTCTCCTACCTATTTGTGAAATTCAATTTCATCCAAAGGATGAATATCCCGGACTCGAACTTCAAAATCAATCTTTTTATAATTAGAGGTTGTTTTAAAGTCGGAACTGTGGGCTGAAGCACTGTCATCAGCATATTTTTGTTCTTATATTCAAAGGCTGAAAGAAGCATGTTCTGAATGCTATGAGTTTTCTCTAAGTACTAAGAATATATTTCATTTTTTATTTCTTCATTTTTGGCCTTACTTTCCTTGTATCTTTCCTTTATATCCATGTTCTTTTCAACTGTTTTCTTGGATGAAGACTGTTCTACACTATGTTGTTTCTGAATTAACTGTGTCTTTTATGTAACTGGTTGTTTTTCCTCCTAAATGATTGTAGGAGGTACAATACCTTTGTCTAGAATCTCTGTGTCAATGACCTTTACTATCTCCTTTTCTTTACTAGTAGGATTTATGTTTTTCTTTTTGTTGTATCTTAGTTTGAATTTGGTCTCTATAGTAATCTCTACTGTATAAGACCCTTCTTCCCCATTTATTTTTACACTTCTGTCTTTCTTGGCTGGAATTAGCAAAGTTTGACTAGTATCACTTTGCTTCCCTACCTTTACCAATGTACTCTCTAGCCATTCAGATTGCTTTGAGAATTTCTCAATCCGAGGATTTTTGTCATGTATATATGGATTTAATTTACATTTAACTCTCATTTTGCTGATAATGCCAAGTGGAGCATAATACCAAACAAAACTAGGACTGAATTTGAACTCCTGCAACTGTTTTTCTACCTCTGGACCTACTTCTCTATTATTACATATGAATGGGCCAACCTGGTTCTTCAAATTAAACTAAGTTTTCTTCTTTTCACTAAAGAAATTTACAGCGTTTTAATTTAAAATTTTCCTTATATACTCCATAGAAAATAACCTCATAGGGAGGTATTTTTGAAATTAATAAGGAATAAGGCTTGACCCATAGACTATATTTTCAGAGTGATTTTCGTATAAGTACCAATCACCTATCCTGTTATGCTCAGACAATTGTAAAACCTTCTTGATTTCATTGCTAATTTTGGGCTGCACATTGCTATTTATAAAATTTACCAAGGGATGGATGAAAGAATCTGTGAACTATGAATAGGTAAACTCATGTGAATCACTCCATATCAAGGAAGTCCAAAATATGACAAATTGTGGATTTCCTTCTACATCAAGCTTTTGAAGACTTATAAGAAACTTATCAGATTGAAAATATAGGAATATATGGAATAGGAATGAATAATACCTAAAGAAAACTTTAGAAGGCAGTTTAACTAATTGCTCATGGATATTGTCAACAATATATTGGGTAAAGTTAAAGATGACATAGGAGGCTGACCAGGTATAAAAATAGAAAAGAAGCCAAGAACTTCAACATCTGCATGTTCATCTGTGAAATAGCCAAGGATAAAAGAAAACATGGAAATAATATCCCTGGTTCTTTTAGAGAATTTAGCAGAGGAGAATGGGGGCTTCAGCATGGGAATTTCAACATAGGATGGCATGCAGGTTTGAAAAAATTGCAATCCTTTGGGAAAATCCAGATCCAAGTAGAACTTAGTGAGGGCTTCAATAGACAAAGGAATTTCATTTGGCTGAGGTTGTAACTGAAGCATTTGGTTGATATATTCAGATATAATACTAAACAAAACTTCCTTCTCAAGGTTCAAAATGACTCTTTGATGAGGAGAATAGCATGATTACCAGAGTTTGATTACTTCTAGGCATTGGTGAGTGTGAGGAAAACCATATTTAGGCAATTTTGATTCCAAGTTAAGCACTTCATCAGCTTGATCTGGGGATTTTTATTGGCTCAAGTGGTGGAGCTCAAGAAGATTGAACTCTGTCACTATATCTGTAATTTTGAAGTCTACATTTTCTAGGGGAATATGTTATACATCTACAATAGGGGGTTGTACAGGGTTGACTATTAGAGTGCTTTTGGAATCCATTAATTAATTTTGATTAATCAATCCCAATACTTCCAACTTGAAAAAAAATTATTTATGCTTGAAAAACACTTCTGAAAGTTTAAATAGATTGCAGAATGACTAGGATAAATAAGGTTTCTATATTTTTGTCTACAAAAGGATAATTCTGATCAATTTAACTTAAACTATAACTTTTGTATCAAAAGAGGAATTTCAAGACCTTATAGGTATTAGAAAATGATATCAAGGGTTTACATTGGACTTTCTATGAGAAAAAAATCTTTAGGACATAAAAAAGGATCCCTAAGAACTGTAGGAAAGGTTTTTGAAGGTCTGAGAGGCTTTCTTACGTCTGTAGATGGCTAAAATTAATCAAAGTTTGTTTCTAAAACAATTGAAGGCTTCATAACCTATGAAAAATTGCTCAGGGTTTACATAATCAATGAATTTATGAAGCAACATGGGTTTCTTTTAGGTATACAGGCTCCTAACCGTTTCAATTAATTGTAAAACTATTTTTAGATTTGATGAATTAGTCTTTTTCCTCTGAAGAATACTTGGGAAAATTGAAATTTTGTTGTGTAGAAGAGTTTCTGGGGTTGGAAAGCTTTCAGAAGATTTTTTTGGTCTTTATAGGTACTTTGATGGCTTCAACACCATTTGTAACAGTCAAATTAGCAAATTTTGTTTGTTTTAGTCTAAAAAAGAAGGTAGCAACGGTCTTTTTTGTCCAAAATACTTCTTGTGCATGGATAATGGTAAAAAAAAGGTATGAATGAATGCATTCAATTTTTTTTTTCTTTGAAGTATTAAATTTAGGGTCAATTCAAACAAAAGGGTGGTTTGGGCGTAGGGGAGGGAATAACCGCCAAGAGGTTTTCGCACAGTTGAAATGTTGTAAGGGGGATTGGAATGATCGATGCAATCCAATAAAATTAAGACATGTGGAGGTCATAGAAACCCCAAAAATTGTGTTTATCGCAAGATTTGGGTTTGTTTAACAATTGCACAATGAAAAGTGCGAGGAAGGTTTGTCGTCGTTGGATCTGGAAGATGGAAAGCGAATGGTTGAGATGATGTGATAGAGCCGCGAGGTGGAATGGCATGGGGACCGAGATATCTATGCATTGGGAGGTGGAAAATATATTTAAACAAAGTTTTAATACATTTTTTGGATATGCGGATATTAATGTTTTATTTAACAAATAGAATGAGGGTGTATGTAACTTTAACATTGGAGGAGGTTAAATATATAGTGGGATTAATATGACTAATAACTTTCAACCTATGGGGTGAGCGGGAATATATATATCACATGGGAAAATAAACCATAGGTTAAAATTAAAATATGGGTGGGAATAATATTTAAAGGATTTAATCTAATACGGGCTAAAAGGTGAAATATAGGGGTTAATATATAAATTAATGTTTAGTAATGAATGTGATGAGGGAAAATACACCGAGCCTAGTGTAAAACATGATATAGGGATAAATTCCTTTGCTGTGGGTCCCAACATAATGTTTTTACGCTAGGATATAGTATTTTTTGGGGTTTTTGGGTAAAGGGAAATTAGTTAAAGGGTTTTACTTTTCTTAAGTATAATGAGTTCTAAACTTAGGAAAAGTGAATTTTGCAAAGAAAAATGGATGATGATGTGAAAAAAAGGAAAATGAAGGGGAAAGAATTAAAATGGAGGGGATGAAGTATTTTTACAAGGGTATGATTTTTTGAAGGAAGTTAGTAACTGAAATGACCAAATTTCTACTTATCCATTATTTGTAAAAACTGCTTCTGCCTACCCTTATGCTACCCTAACATCTTTTCTTCATTCGCCTGGGCGCATTTGAGCTTGCAAACCCTAGTTCATTTTTATTTTAACTAATTCTATCCTTAATTCTTCCAAGGGGTCAGATTAAGCCGTTGAGCTCCTTATTATTATCGAGGAGAGCAACAGCAAAAGAAATTGTGGGTTAAGACGACAGATGTGTCCACGAGAAGTGAGACCAAGAAGAATGAGAACCTTCTGAATCCTAATTTCATGAAGACACACTTGAACGATAAACAACATACTTTCTGCAGTTTCTGCAAGATAAGTGGCCCTTGAAAGAAGAAGTGATGGAAGTTGCACCCCGAAAGTCACCACAAACCAAGAAAGTAGCTTGCAAAAGAGCCTCTGAAGAAGCAGGCTCCATCCACCATTTGAACAACACGCTTACAAGAATAAAGTTCTTGGTGCCAGTTTGGTAAGTAGTTCATGATGTTTATGCAAGTTATATTTATGCTCTTTTGCAAAATTTCGATTTTTATGGGAGTAGGTATCCTTCTTTTGATACAAAATTCTCAAATATTTTCTGACTTGGAATCAAAAAATAATGGCACAATTGCAAAGATCTCGACAAGAGGAATCCGCCAACACTTGAATCGTATCAAACGGCCTCTAGATGGAAACGTTATTACGATCTAAAGGATCACTACACCTTGTTGCGCATGTTGTTCCTAGTGTTAATGAAGCCGAGCAGGAGCAACGAAGTTTTGGAGGCACAGCAACAGTGGCACGTCACAGATTAGATTAAATCTCACTTTGAATTTGTGCCTCCCAAGAGCCACATGAAGACCATTCGAAGTGAAGGCTTTGATGATCATCAAAAATTTGAGTGAGCTAAAGAGGATCCATGCATTTCTCTAAGAAGGAGAATGGATTCTATGGAGGGCATAGAGTAGTGGGCACCCAGGTTCCCTTCAGCTGCCGCTTGGCCCTCACGCAGAAGTACTCAGGGGTAGAAGCAATTACCTTTGTGCTCTATGGAGATGGAGCTGCCAATCAGGGGTAGCTCTTCAAGGCTCTCAACATCTCTGCTCTTTGAAATTTTCCTGTTGTGCTTGTCTCCAAGAAGAACCATTATGGAATGGGTATAGAAGTTCCATTTGAGGTTATGAACAAATATCTTATGCTACAACTATAGGAGGGAATTAGAAGTTTCCATGTTTTTCACATTCTAAGGCCACACCTATTGATGGAGAACTATAAGCAAGCAGTTATTTTATTTTGACAGGCACACTGACGGTATCAGAGATGGGAATTTAGAAATTCATGCCCGCCGATGGTGACAAAGAAATTTACTGCCTGGATGGGGATTTAATTTTTTTTTAAAGTGTCTCCATGGTGACAAAAATCCACCTGTTGTCAATTAATGCGTAATTGTGTTCGGCCTACCTGGCGGCCTGCTAGATTGATCTGTTCTTTGACCCTCTTTGTAGCAGAGATCTACGGTTTGAATCCCGTGAAATCTAATTCCTAGATTCAACTCAGATCGTCCTGGAAGTCAAGCCATAGAAGGTGTTGTGATCTCACCGACCCATCGTGGTTGAATACTTCAAATCGTGGTTGACTACAACATTTTGGTTAGTAGTCCTATAATGAAGGTTGTCCTAGATCATTTCTCCACCGTTATTTGAGTTTTGGTGGTAGACGATGATCTGACTTGCCTCAAAATTCTGGAGAGATGATGTAGAGAACCGATCTTCAAGATCTGATATGTTCATCGAGAATGGTACAGATGGAGAATCGACGTTTGCAACCTAGGTCATCTGACGTGTTGTGGATTGCACCTAAGCTAGGCATGCTAGATTTGATGCCATGAAATCAACATTCAGGTGATAATATCATGGAACAATTCCACCAAATCTGTTGTACAATCTTCACCTCTACATTACTTGCTAAAACAAGGGGATACAAAAGTCAGACTTTAACTGTGCAATTTAGCAACCTGTCATACAAACACATCCATGACACTTCATTGAACCCAAAGGATATAAGGTTTTATTGTAGAGATATTTTTCCATGTACGAATATTTTTTTTGACGACATAAGCATTACAATAAACAATGGATGCCCTGCAAGTTCTTTCGTTGATGGCGTCAAAGATCTTGTAAATATTGGGCATGTCATTCTGGAAACCTAGCAAGCGCACTTACACATTATTACGGTGATAAAGGAAAAGGAAACTCTCATGACAGCAAGGCCTTCTTGGTAGCTTAAAATGCAACTTGTAGAGCCATGTTGCCTTTTATTTTTCTCATTCTAGAAGGAAATACATACCTTCTAAAACCTACCAACTTCAATGGTCCTTGCAATGCTTTTGGTTTGGCTACTAAGATATCTAGCACAATAATTGCCCCAAGCATTCCATGGAATCATGGGAACGCAACGACATGGATTCAATTCTCCAATCAGCAAGGATTAACCATACAAGGTGGAGGCATTGTCAATGGGTCAGGCTGACAATGGTGGGAAAAGTGTTTCTTTGACCACTCTATCCAGATTTCCATGAAAGCACCAGATTCAGTGCTTGTTAGCCTTTCCCAAAACGTAACGTGATTAGAGATTCGTAAATCGCATCATGAGATGATTGCATTACTATAGTTACAACAAATCCATATGTTCAAGTCAACAACATAGTTTTTAGGTAGCATGGAATAAGCATTGGAAGCTTGGGCCCAAATAACTCGCTTGCGACTATTTCAAATGTGCTATATAGTAATATTTATCTGATTGATACAATCATTGAAATATGTATAAAATAATGGTAGGGAGCTTTTGGTTATGCCAAAAATATTAGGCACGTGAATGTGAGATTGGTGAATGTCTCAAATCCCATAATCGTCGACCAATATTGTTGTACCGCTCCATTGGAATGCAGATGGACATAAGTCATTTTTATACTAGTTTCAGTGTGCTATCATCAAAGGCATTATGATGGAGGATGTATCATGTATTTTTGAATGTATTTTTACTTGCACATTTGTGCTGATTACTAAAAATTCTGAGGATTATCCGGAGCACCGATTGAAATTATTCTCATTACTCCACGCGATTTCCACTTTTTTTTTTGTGATTTGTTTTCATTATCAAGTTAGAAACTCAAGTTTGTCATGGATTCCATAATATGGGCCTTTTTCCATACTAAAATAAATATTGTCGAGACTGGGCTTTACATGCTTTTTAAGATGCTGAAGAATTTCCAGATATCTGAATTTTGCAATGAGTTCCACCAAAGCTATTTCTTGAAAATTGAGAGACCAAAGGATCAGTATGGAAAGGATTTACTCAAAGTAGGAATGGGTGAAAATCATGGTCATGATCCATTTTATATATCCTAGTGGTTCTTTGCATTTTAAATGGGATCAAGATGGGAGGTTGTTGATCGTGTTAAATGAGAATTGCATTGGATGCTCAATAAGGATGAGTTGTGGGATGTCGTTCTCTTCATATTTTTAAACCACCAAGATATTCCTAATGCAATGAATGCTGCTGAGATAACTGATAACATTGGCCAACATTCTTTGCATAATGTTGAAGCATTGTAATGATGCTACGAGGCCTTTAAACGTGTTGGATATGTTACCCATTTGGAATTCAATGCGAAGGCAATGCAAAAAATTTCTCGACCATGTCATGACTAGTGTGTTTTTGGCCATTGCCAAAGTTGTTATCCTTCAAGCAGTCATGACATGGCTTCTTCTTAGATTTTATAATGCTCGGGACCCATTCAACCAGAAATGATAGGTGCTGAATATTCTAAATATGGTAGCCCTTTTTCTGGTTCCATTTAATCAATTTCTAAAGGTTTGAAGTGGGTTTTATTTTATTTTTTAACCCATAAACCTTTGATGCATTTGTATAATGGGGGATTTAACTTATTTTCACCTTCCAAGTGCACATGTTATTTGGCACACAATATGCTAAAGGGCAGAATTTTTATTTTCCCACCATTGGTGCTCTTTGTTTATGTACACATTATGTAAAATGGGGTTATAAAACTTTGTACTTTTCCCTTTGTGCACATGTTTGGCACATTAAATTTCTTGTAATTTCCATGTAAAGGGCCTTAGTTTCCATAATATTTTGAAATAAAAAATTTGGCACATAAATTGTTGAATGCCATGTAAAAGGCCATAGTTTCCATGAAAGTCATGATGTGAAGCTGATTGTGAAGCATTGTAAAATGCTTCTTTTATCCATTCTTATGTGAGGGAGAGTGAGAGGTGTATTTTTGTGCATTAAACCTTGTTGGCCTCTTTGTAATCGGGTTGAATGAGGCAATTTTCTTAAGCTATTTTGGCATGTAAACTTGACCAATGAACTCTTGGCAAGTGTTGTAAACATGTATGATTAGCTATAGGTTGCAGATTTAGGCATATGTGGGCTTTTTTATTCTGATTCTGAAGGACTAAGGTGAAGGGATATTGAAGGGATGTGCCTTTTCAAGAATTTGAGTTGCAACTTTAAGTAGATGTTGTTTTTCATCCTGATTTTGGAGTACATTAGGTGAAGGAGTCTTGAAGTGATGTGCCTTTTCAGGAATTTTCATTTCAACATTTTCAAGTGTTGGCTTGCATCCTGATTCTGAGCTACGTTGGGTGAAATATTATTCAAGGGATGTGCCTTTTTAGACATCTACATTGTAATAGTTGCAGGTGTTGGAATTGCATTCTGATTCCGAAGTACGTCAGGTGAAGGAGTCATCTGGAAATATGCCTTTTAGGGACATTTGCATATATTTGATGATGGATAGAAGCCGATATTTTTGGAGATCAAAGGTTTCTTTGTGGGGAGGTGTGATCCGAAAGGACCTTCACACATGAAAATAGTTTTGTGCCATGTTGATTTGAAGTTGGCGGCAAGTGCTTAAGTGGGTGAAATTATGCTCATGCATTTAATTATTCATTTTATGAGCCCTTATTAAACCCATGCATTATTGATATAAATGACTAATATTTGTGAGAGAATTTGTCTCATATATTATTCATTTAATGTAATTAGTCAAATTGGTTTTTATGTGAGAAACCACCTCACACCAATTCACTATTTTTCTGAACTGTAGGTTGAGAGAATCAAGGGCATGGTCGACGAGTCTTTAAGTGGTTTTGTGACTTTTCCCAATTATGAGCCTAAGATTTTTGAAGATACTACTTTCAAGGATATTGTTTTTCCTTCCTTGTAATTAGGCCCTACATTTGTGGGTCTTGTAATTAATTCTCTTTGTTGGAGAGTGGGTGAGGGAAAATTATATATATTCCTTATGTGAGCCATGAGAATGAGGGAAGAAAGGAGATAATAATTAGCCATTGATAGCTATATTTCTTGGCTAATGCTAAGCCATAGAGCTTGAATGTAAGATATCTCACTTTAAATAAGGAATATAGAGGATTTGCATTCCAATTGAAGCAGATCTAGAGATGTAGCTCCAGAGAGATGGAGGGGTGAACTCCATTACCAATTGGTTGTCTCTCTCTTACTTATGTGTTTGTGCTTCTCGATATGTTAATTTCATTTATTTATGTTTATGTGTTTCTGCACTATAATCGATGGTGTTAGGTCCTTATATTACTAGTGTAGTCCCATTTAGTTGGAAAAATGATTGCTTATGGTACAAAGATCGCTTATATCTTTGTAAGAATTCCCAAATAAAAAAAAAATATCAACAATTCCCAACTAAGAATTCCATTCAACAATGAAATTGATCGATTCTGTAGCTGTCGAGTTCTTGTTTCCGTCACCACTTCAGGTTCCAATATGATTTTTCCTTCCTCGTCAAGTTCTGGCAATATTCTTTGAACTAGAAGATTTTCACCTATAACCTTCTTTAAGCATGAAACATGGAAAATTGGATGCACTTGTGAAGAAGCAGGAAGCTCCAATTTATATGCTATAGTACCAATATTTTGCAACACCTTGTAAGGACCATATTACTTTGGCAATAATTGATTATCCCTCTTAGCTTTCTTGAGGGACATTTGTTTGTATGTTTGTAGCCGTAAAAATACCCAGTATCTTACATCAAAACTTCTCTCGCTGTGATGTTGATTTTCCTGTTGTTTCATTCGATTTTGTGCCAAATTCAGGATGTCCTTTAAGAGTTGGAGAACTTCTTGTTGATGCTCGATGTGATCTTCTGCTTCTTGAACCGTCGAAATTTCTCTTAAAAATGATGTAATGGATCGTGGATGATATCCATAAAGTACCATAAATGGGGTCATTTTTGCTGCAGTATGGAAGGAAGTGTTATACCACCATTCAGCTAGAGGTAACCACTTAACCCATTGTGTTTGTTTATGAGATACAAAACAACGAAGATATCCTTCCAAAAATTTATTTACTATCTCAGTTTTACCATCGTATTGAGGATGATAAGATGAGCTATGAGCTAATTGAGTACCAAAACAAGAAAATAACTCTGTCAAAAAATTTCTAGTAAAAAAGGGATCTTTGTCGCTCACAATAACCCTTGGGTTTCCATATATCTTTTGAATTGGGTCCATAAATGTAGTAGCAATTGTACTTGCTTTAAATGGATGAGAAAATGCACAAAAATGTGCATACTTAGTAATTCTATCAACTACCACCTGATGACACTCTTTCCTTTGGACATCGGTAAACCTATGATAAAATCCATTGAAATCTCCTCCCAACATTGACTTGGAATGGATAAAGGTTGTAGAAGACCCGGGGTCTTAATTGTCTCAACTTTATTCTGCTAGCAAACCAAATATTTCGCCACAAAATTTTGAATATCAGATTTAAGGATATCCCAAAAAAATACTTTCTTCACCCTGTGGTAAGTTTTTAAAAATCATGAGTGTCCTCCTAAAGGAGAAGTGTGCAATTCCAAAATAATATTTTGTTTTAGTTAGGAATTCTTACAAATATATAAGTGATCTTTGTACCATAAGGAGTCATTTTTCCAAGTAAATGTATCATATGTACTAGGATCTTGCTGCAACTTTTGAATGAGTGTCCACACTTCTTCATCCTTCTTCCATTTATCTCTTGATTTGGTTATCCAATCTGGTTGGATAATAGAAATGGCACAAAGAAATGCTTCCACCTCTTCATTCTTTCTTGAGAGTGCATCTGCAACAACATTTAGCTTCCCTTTTTTGTATATTATTTCAAAGTCATAACCCAACATCTTTGTGACCCATTTTTGTTGCTCTTCTAAAGATAGTCTTTGTTCCAACAAGTGTTTAAGACAGTCATGATCAGTTTTTACCTTGATGTGTCTTCCCATTAGGTAATTTCTCCATTTCATTAGTGCATGTAGTTTTGCTAACATTTCCTTCTCATAAATAGGTTTTTGTAAATAATTTCCTTTGATTGGACGACTTTCAAAAACAATGGGTCTTCCTTCTTGCACTAAAACAGCAACAATTCCATTTCCAGAGGCATCACATTCCACAATAAAGGTTTTTGTGAAGTCCAGCATAACTAAGACTGGTGCTAGGCACATTGCCTCTTTAAGATGTTGAAAGACCTCAGTTGCTTCAAGAGTCCATGAAAATGCATCTTTCTTCAATATTGTTGTTAGAGGTGCTGCTATTCTCCCATAATTCTTAACAAAATTTTGATAATACCCTGTTAACCTGAGAAATCCTCGCAACTTCTTTATGGTTGTGGGGATTTTCCATTCCTTAATGGCTTTAATTTTGTGAGGGTCCACCTTAACACCCTCGTGAGATAGAATATGACCCAGATATTCTACCTCTTGTACTCCAAACAAACATTTGGATGTTTTTTCATATAATTGTTTCTCCTGCAATAGTTTGAGCACCCTGTCAAATATTGAACATGATCCTTGAAAGACCTATTGTAGATTAGTATATCATCAAAAAATACTAGCACAAATTTTCTATGGAAGGGTTTGAAAATGGAATTCATCAACCCTTGAAATGTAGAAGGTGCATTGGTAAGGCCAAAAGGCATGACAAAAAATTCATAATGACACTCATGAGTTCGGAATGCTATTTTAAGAATATCTTCAATCTTCATTCTAATTTGATGATACCCTGAATGAAGATCCAATTTGGTAAAATAAATTTCTCCATGTAATTCATCCAATAATCCATCAATCACAGGAATGTGAATTTTATCTTTAATGGTGAGCTTATTCAGCTCCCTATAATCCGGACACATGCGCCATGATCCATCCTTCTTGCATACCAATACTACAGGAGCAGAGAAAGAACTTTGACTAGGCTTAATTATACCCGCCTCTAACATTTTTGCAATCATACATTCAATTTCGCTCTTTTAGACATAAGGATATCTATAAGGCCTAATGTTTGGAGGAAAAATTCCTAGAATCAAATTAATAACATGATCATGATCATGAATAGGTCGGAGTCCTTTTGGAGTTTCAAAAAGCTTTGAATGATCGCCCTTGACTTTTTGGAGATCTGCAGAAATAGAGGATTTTGACGTTGGAACTTCTAGTGAGCATAATTCTGCAATTATGCCTTGTTGTTATTTCTTTAGAAGCTTTGTCATGACATTAGAGCTTATTATCTTTCCCGACTTCCCCACAATACCCCATAATTCGACTTCCTTTACTTCTGAAAAAAAATCAAGAAAAGTTCTTGAAAATTAAAAGCTAATGTCCCCAAAGATTGTAACCATTGTACTCCTAGTACAACATCAACACCTCCCATATGAATGGAAAGCATTAGACTACTCAATACATATTCCCCCATGGTTATCTTGATATTAAGGAATTTTCCAGAGCAATTTAGAGTTCCTCCATTTGAATCCATTAGTTGACATTCTGGTGCTGGGTATAGGAAACAATTAAATTCCTTGGCTACCTTACAATGAATAAAATTATGGGTACTACCTGAATCAATCAACACTATTACCTTTTTCTTCTTGATATGTCCTTCTATCTTGAGAGTTTGAGGAGTGGTAATTCTTGCCAATGTATTACACGATATGGTCGAACTCATTTCTTCCTCTTATTAGGTTGGTTCGTGGTGTATATCCTCTTCTTGTTCATTTTCTTCTTCCTCTTCACAATCTATGTAAAGTAATTTCTTGTCAGCACACTTATGACCTTTAGTGTATTTTCTATCACAACTGTTGCAAAGCCCTTTTGCTCTTTTTTCTTCCAATTGTTGTTGTGTCAACCTTGTAGGTTGTGGAAATCTAGGAGTAGAAACACTTCTATCTTTATAAAAGTGAGTGGTAGGCTTCCTTATCGCCATAATTTTACATTCAATTTTTCTTGCCAACCTGAATGCCTTCTCCAATGAATCAGCTTCCAAAACACGAACTTCATGTTGGATGTTATCCTTTAGAGTACCTAAGAAGAGATCAATCCTGTGTTCCTCTGGAATATTAGTTACCCTTATATTCAATTTTTGGAAGTCCTCAATGTGCTGCCCCACTAAACCCTTTGTTTGAGATTTATCAATTGGCTAAAGAAGGTGTTGCTCTTTGTATCCTCATAATGTGCTATCATTTCCTCCGTAAAAATTGACCAAGTGACAATTTTTTTACGGGAGCAAAGCCATCGATACCATACAAATGTATTTTGTTCTAAATGTAAAGTTGCAATGCGTACCTTTTGTGTGTTTTGCACATTATGGAGATCAAAATATTGCTCCATCTGTAGTATCCATGTTACAGGATCCTTTCCATCAAACTTCCTCATATCCATTTTTGGAATATGGTGGTTCTTCCCAGCAACATTATATTTTATGAAATGACGACTAACATCTATTTTGTTCTCATCATGAGTTTCCTCTACTATATTTTCACCATTAAGAAACATTTCTTATATCAACTTTGTCAAAGCTTCCATGTTTGCTTTTAGATCATTCTTCATGTTTTCCATTTTCTCTTCCATGTCATCCATATTAGATTCCATGCCAGCTTCCATGCCATCTATCTTAGATTCCATGTCATTCTTCAAACCATCCATCTTAGATTCCACGTCTTTCTTCAAATCATCCATCTTAGTTTCCATGCCTTTCTTCAAAACTTCCATGTCATTTTTTGTTGCTCTTTGCGAGAGAAAAAATTGTTGCACTTGCTCTTGTAATTTTGATATGTCATGTTGCCATTCTTCGTCTTCATGAGTCATAGTAGAGATTTCTAAAGGCTTAATGGGTGTTGAATTCTTTTTAGGGGCCATTTTAGAATCCAATGCTGATATCTATTCTACAATATGCCCTTGGAATCAATTCAACTTGATTCTTCAAACAAGACTTATGTAATTCGAAAAAAAAATACACACCTTTTACTTTCTTTTGAGGAGCTCAATATTGAAATTGAATTATATCTATAATTGCAGATCCTCAATATCTAAAATTCAACCCTGTAGTATCCCTCTAAAGCTTCTTTCAAATGCCACAGGTCTAAACTGATTTGGATTTTTCAAGGAAAATTTATGTCCAATCTCCTACAATGACCTAATTTTTGACTGGTTCAGTGGAGCGAATTTGTATGACTTACCACGTGTCACTGTTTCCTCCTTTGGATCTAAAATTGATAGCTCAAAAACTATAGTTTTTTTACTTGCAGCCACTTTTTATAGCATTCCAATCCGATGCTCAGAGAGAGAGCTATGAATATTTTCCAACGATCATTGCTTTGACATGAAATTCAGAAGCCTCAAAAAGCCCTAACTTCCACAGATCATATCTACGAAAATATTGCAAACCAATATCTGAAATTTTGAAATGATGTTCCTTAGGATTGCAGCTTCGCACTCTAAAAATTTCAGCTTTTGAACCTTTGTGGACAAAAAGGTATTACTAAAATACCATGATGACCTGTTTAGGTTAAATTTAGGAGCCTGCAAAATGACCTAACTTGCACAGATCATATCTCCGAAAATATTGCGAACGGAGCTCTGAAATTTTACGAAAATGTTCCTTAGGATTTTTCCTTCGCACTCTAACAATTTCAGATTCTGAACCTTCGTAGAAAAAACGTTATAGCGAAAATGCCACGATGACCTGTTTCGAGCAGCGACACCCTAGAATCTCAAAGCTTTAATACCAAATGTTGTGAAAATAGCTCCAAAAAGAGAAGAAAAGAGGTATCAACACCTTAGAAATAAGCCACTTTGAGGGGGAAACCTCCAATACATTACATGAATGAACAATTCTTGGATGATTCTGTTAGCACCTAATTTGAACCTTAGGCTGAAAGAAGGAAAATCAGGGTAACCTCAAACCATGCTTAGCCTTGTAGCTAGCCCTACAAGGTCAGGAGAGGGCTCTCTCCATGAAAAATATTCAATGAAGTGTAACTGCAAGCCGATTTTAGGCTAGGCATAATAATTTGGAATGTTTTTATAATTTTTCAGGGTTGTAGGATTAGATGGGTTGGGCAGTTTGAAACTGCGGAATTAAATCAGAGATAGAAGGCATTTCATGGGGCATGGTAGGTAGGGATTTTAACAACTTGGTTTAAATAATGATAAGATTATTAAAACTAGTGAGGAGCTGAAAATTGCATAGAAAATGGATCCTTTTCAAACAGCAGAAAAAATCAAATATTGAATGATTTCCCAAGGTAGAGCATTATGCAATGGATTCTAACTTTCTATCTTGAAATCATTCAACAATAAATGTGAATGACTGAATGGTAAACATTACAATTAATAGATGAACACAAAGAAAAAAACAATGCTAAAATCCATACCACAGGGATCCCATAAATCAGGGTTGCATATCTTTATTAATTCCCTGCAAAACTATTACAAATGGAGCGCAGAGCATCCTCAGTGATTTCCAAATTATTCCACACTTTATTCCCCTTACAAATGATTTATAAATTAAATTAAATAGATAGAAATTGTGGGGAGTAGGTCCACAGAAGAAGGAGCTATTTCACCAGCTCATAAATCGAAATATGAACATAGGAAGAAAACCAACAATCTGCCCCTGAAAAGAAGGGGAAACAATACATTTGATCGTTTTGAAGATTTAGTGTTACACCCCATGAATGAAAATAGGAAATTTGAAGAACAGATCCCTTTTTCATCGCTGGTGTAGATGTCTCTATTTCATAATTAGTTCAAGGTCATTGACTATTATCTTTGTTTTTTCTCTTTGAAGTAAAACCAAGTGTTGAAAAATAATGCCTTTTGAAACCACTGAAATCCATATTTTCCATTTTAATGAAGAAAAGTCCCTTTTGGATGAAAAAAGAAAAGGAAAGGATGGTGGGCCCAATTTGCGATCACAAATTGCAATCACAAATCACAATCGAAATGGAGGGAAGGTGTTTTATAACGATGCGATTGAAAACTGCAATGCAATAATGTATAGGGAAAAAGGGGAAATTGCAATCACAAATCAGGAATCGCAGTGGGAGGGTGCATTGGAATGATGCAACGAAACTTGCAATGCGATTGGAAGAAATGCGATCGAGTAATACAATATAGTGGCGAGGGAAAATTATGTCAAATGGTGTAAAAAAAATTAAAAGTAGTTTTGCGCTTTTACAAAGAGAAAAAATGTTTTTCATTTGAAAAAGGTGGAAGGGATTAAGGTGGGACCCATGGAAATTGCAATCGCAATCGAAAGGGGGACGAGTTTAACACATAGCATTGGGGATGCGACATGCGATTGCTATGGGAATAAAACTTTGGTGAGACCGGAGGTCAATCACAATCGCAAATCGGTAGGGAAGGGTAGCAGGAGTATTGCATAGTGGGATCCGCTGATTGTGATGAGAGATATGCGATAAATTGCATCAGCAGGGAGGAGGAAGCTAGTTTAAGTGTTGGGGAAATGAAATAATGCGATTGGCAATATGTGATTGGTCACATCGGGGGAAACCAACATAGCGGGACTCAATCGCATTAGAAAAATTATGGGCACGGGGACACTGCGAAGCTGCGATGTGATCGAGCGATGCGATTACATATGGGATGTCGAATCATTGAAAATATCAACAATCTAGATGTCATCGGATCAAAGGGACTTAATCGCATCAGAGATAGTCAGTCGGAGGTGGGTCAATCGGGACTGTGCGATCGCGATGATGCGATCGGATCGGAAGAAAAGGGGTGCCATCGGATCGGAAGAAAAAGGGTTGCAGTTGGATCAGAAAAGGGAAAAACTTTAAAATTATATGAAAAGGTGGAAGTTATAAAGTCTAAGGGACAAATAAGAAAAGGGGTAAAGTAAGGCTATTGGGGACTTTTGTTCACTTAGGCATATTTTTCAATCCAAGAGTCAGTTTTGAGAGTATAATATACTATTGGAGAGCTTTTTCCGAGCTCTTTCTGATGGAAATATTTAGAACATAATTTTACACTGAAAATGCTGTGGAAAACACCTTTGAAAGGCAGGGTGGTGGCTTTGTGAAGATAGCAACTTTTGAAGTGCAACTTATTACATATGAAGACATAATATTACATAAAAGATGATAATAAAAGTACCATGTTTTCACCTCAAAACATGTTTTTGAGGTGAAAATTACATCAAGCTGAATAGAAAAATGCTTTGATATTTCAAGATGTTGTACCTCTGAGTTTATTTGACCTCCTCATGACCTTGCTGATATTTTTTGACACTTGACTCATTAATTTGACCATGATGAGACCCTACAACCTGATGAGACCAACCCTATGGCCTAACAACATGAATTACGGAGTGAAAGTGAATCATTACTAAAGACCATAGAGAGGAGAATCAACAAGTTTCACATGAGGGGAAACTGATGAAATACCACTACCATCAATGAATCCATGACCTAATGGAATGATGGAAATTTATGGTATGGGACTCCTAATATGCAAATGAAAAAGAGTAAATTTGATCACTGATGGCAGTATGACAAGAATGACACTAACATATTCAAACTACAAAACCTCCTTTCTATATATAGGAGTCCATGGGGCCACAATGTAATCCTAGTGGGGCCACAATGTAATCCTAGCCAACCTAGAAATAATAATTTAAGGGCACAATAATAACAATATGTGGTTACAAGGGTACAATAATAACAATAAGGGGGTTAGTCTAACAACAGTAAGGGACTTTACTAGTAATATAGGGACCTAACAAAGATATAAGTGATCTTTGTACCATAAGGAATCATTTTTCGAACTAAATGTATCAGATGTACTAGGATCTTGCTACAAATTTTGAATGAGTGTACACACTTCTTCGTCCTTCTTCCATTCATCTCTTTCTTCAGTTATCCAATCTAGTTGGATAATAGAAATGGCACAAAGCAATGTTTCCACCTCCTCATTCTTTCTTGAGAGTGCATCTGCGACAACATTTAGCATCCCTTTTCTGTAGATTATTTCAAATTCATAACCCAACATCTTTGTGACCCATTTTTGCTACCCTTTTAAAGATATTCTTTGTTCCAGAAAGTGTTTAAGACTATCATGATCAGTTTTTAACTTGAAGTGTCTTCCCATTAGGTAAGTTCTCCATTTCTTTAGTGCATGCAGTATTACTAACATTTCCTTCTCATAAATAGGTTTTTGTAAATACTTTCCATTAATTGGATGAATTTCAAAAGAAATGGGCCTTCCTTCTTGCATTAAAAGAGCACCAATTCCATTTCCTGAGGCATCACATTCCACAATAAAGGTTTTTGTTAAGTCTGGTGTAGCTAAGATCGGTGTTGCTATTCTCCCATAATGTTGTTAGAGGTGCTTCTATTCTCCCATAATTCTTAACAAACTTGCGATAATACCCTGTTAACCCGAGAAATCCTTGCAACTGCTTTATGGTTATGGGGACTTTCCATTCCTTAATGGCTTTAATTTTTTTAGGGTCTACCTTAACACCCTTGTGAGATACAATATGACCCAGATATTCCACGTCTTGTTCTCCAAAGAAACATTTGGATGTTTTTGCATATAATTTTTTCTCCTGCAATGGTTTGAGCACCCTGTCAACATGTTCAATATGATCCTTCCAAGAACTACAGTAGATTAGTATATCATCAAAAAATACTAGCACAAATTTTCTAAGGAAGGGTTTCAAAATGGAATTCGTCAACCCTTGAAATGTAGAAGGTGCATTGGTAAGGCCAAAGGCATGACCAAAGATTCATAATGACCCTCATGATTTAAAAATGTTGTTTTCAGAATATCTTCAATCTTCATTCTAATTTGATGATATCTTGAACGAAGGTCCAACTTGGTAAAATAAATTGCTCCATGTAAATCATCCAATAATTCATCAATCATAGGAATGGGAAATTTATCTTTAATGGTGAGCTTATTGAGCTCCCTATAATCGGGACACATCTGCCATGATCCATCCTTCTTGTGTACCAATACTACAGGAGCAGAGAAAGAAAATTGACTAGGTTGAATTATACCAGCCTCTAACGTTTCTGCAATCATACGTTCAATTTCACTCTTTTGGACATAAGGATATCTATAAGGTCGGATGTTTGGAGGAACACTTCCTGGAATCAATTGAATAGCATGATCATGATCATGAATAGGTGGGATTCCTTTGGGAGTATCAAAAACATTGGAATGATTGTCCAAGACTCTTTGGAGATCTAGAGAAATAGATGATTTTGATGTTGGAACTTCTAGTGAGCATAATTGTGCAATTACGCCTCGTTTTTATTTCTTTAGAAACTTTGTCATGAAATTAGCGCTTATTATCTTTCTTGTCTTCCTTGTGATACCCCATAACTTGATTTCCTTTCCTTCCAAAAATATTTAAAGAAAATTTCTTGAAAATTAAAAGCTACCGTCCCCAAATATTGTAACCATTGTACTCCCAGTACGACATCAGCAGCTCCCACTAGGATGGAAAGCATTAGACTATTCAATACATATTCCCCCATGTATAGCTTGATATTATGGCATACAAATTGGAGCTTCCTGCTTCTTCACGAGTGCATCCAATTTTCCATGTTTCATGCTTAAAAAAGGTTATAGGTGAAAATCTTCCAGTTAAAACAATATTGCCAGAGCTTGATGAAGAAGGAAAAATCATATTGGAAGCTGAAGCAGTCATGAAAACCAGAACTCGACAGCTACGGAATTGATCAATTTTAGAGTATCTCATCAAGTGGAAGAACTTACCCACTGAAGATTCTACATGGGAGGATGATAATTTTATACAGAAGCACCCAGAGCTACTCAAGCATTGAGGACAAAACTTTTTTGAAGGAGAGGGGCATGTTAGGTCCCTATATTACTAGTATAGTCCCTTATTGTTGTTATTTTAACCCCTTTATTGTTTTTATTGTACCCTTGTAACCTCGATATTGTTATTATTGTGCCCTTAAATTATTATTGCTAGGTCAGCAAGGATTACATTGTTGCCCCACTAGGATTACATTGTGGCCCCATGGACTCCTATATATAGAAAGGAGGTTTTTTTATTTGAATCATCCAAGAATTGTTCATTCATGTAATGTATTGGAGGTTTCCCCTTCAAAGTGGCTTAATTATAAGGCGTTTATATCTCTTTTCTTCTATTTTTGGAGTTGGTTTCACAACAGATGGAATAACATGGTCATTTGGATTATAAATGTTAATCGTGATTTCAGAAACTCTAATATTGGGTGGAAGAACCACCATATCCCAAAGATGGATATGGGTAAATTTGATGAAAAGGATCCCGTAACATGGATACTACAGATGGAGTAATATTTTGATCTCAATAATGTGAAAAACACAAAAAAATGTACACATTGAAATTTTACATTTAGAACAAAATATATGTGTATGGTATCGATGGCTTTGTTCGCGTAAAAAAATTGTCACTTGGTCAATTTTTAAGGAGGAAATGATAGCACATTATGAGGATACAAAGAGCAGCACATTCTTTAGCTAATTGATAAATCTGAAGCAAAAGGGCTCAATGGTGGAGGACATTGAGGACTTCCAAAAATTGAATATAAGGTTAACTGATATTGTAGAGGAAGATAGTATTGATGTCTTCATAGGGACTTTAAAGGATAACATCCAACATGAAGTTCACCTTTAGGAATAATATTCATTGGAGAAGGAATTGAGGTTGGAATGAAAATTGAATGTAAAATTATGGCGACAAGGAAGCCTACCACTCAGATCTATAAAGATGCAACTGTTGCTACTCCTAGACTTCCACAACCTAAAAGGTTGACACAACAAAAATTAAAAGAAGAAATAGCAAAAGGGATTTGATTCATTTGTGATAACAAATACACGAAAGGTCATAAGTGTGTTGAGAAGAAATTATCTTACGTACATTGTGAAGAGGAGGAAGAAAATGAACAAGTTACTTCAAAAGAAGAGGATATACGCCAGGAACCAACTGTAGAATATGAAGAAATGAGTTGAACCATATCGTGTAATGCATTGGCATGAATTACCACTCCTCAAACTCTCAAGACAAAAGGACATAGGAAGAAGAAAAAGGTAATAGTGTTGATTGATTCCGGCAGTACCAATAATTATATTCATTGTAAGGTAGCGAAGGAATTGAATTGTTTCCTATACCCAACACTAGAATGTCATGTGATGGTTGAAAATGGAGGAACTATAAATTTCTTAGGAAAATGCCATAATACCAAGCTAACCATGGTGGAATATGTATTGAATAGTATAGTGTTTTCCATTCCAATGGGAGGTGTTGATGTTGTATAGGGAGTACAATGGTTAGAATCTTTAGGGATGGTAGCTTTTAATTTTCAAATTTTCTTGAATTTTTTCTGGAAGGAAAGGAAGTCGAATTACGAGGTATCAAAAGGAATTCAGGAAAGATAATAAGCCCTAATTTCATGACAAAGCTTCTGAAGAAACAACAAAGAGGCGTGATTGCACAATTATGCTTAATAGAAGTTCAAACATCAAAATCATCTATTTCTCCTGATCTCCAAAAAGTATTAGACAATGATTCCAAGGTGTTTGAAACTCCCAAAGGACTCCCACATATTTGCAATCATGACCATGCTGTCCATTTGATTCCAGTAAGTGTTCCTCCAAACATCAGGCCTTATAGATATTCTTATGTCCAAAAGAGTGAAATTGAACGTATTATTGCAAAAATGTTAGAGGTTGGTATAACTCAACCTAGTCAAAGTTCTTTCTCTGCTCCAGTAGTATTGGTGAACAAGAAGGATTGATCATGGCACATGTGTTCAGATTATATGGAGTTTAATAAGCTCACCATTAAAGATAAATTTCCCATTCATGTGGTTAATGAATTATTGGATGAATTACATGGAGAAATTTATTTTACCAAGTTGTATCTTTGTTGAGGATATCATCAAATTAGAATGAAGACTAAAGATATTTTGAAAAGAACATTTCGAGCTCATGAGGGTCATTATGAATTTTTGGTCATGCCTTTTGGCCTTACGAATGCACGTTCTACATTTCAAGGGTTAATGAATTCCATTTTCGAACCCTTACTTATAAAATTTGTGCTAGTATTATTTGATGATATACTAATCTAAAATAGGTCTTGGAAGGATCATGTTCCAGTTCAACATGTTGACAAGGTGCTCAAACTATTGGAGGAGAAACAATTATATGTAAAAACATCCAAATATTTCTTTGGAGTAAAAGAGGTCGAATATCTGGGTCATATTGTATCTAACAAGGGTGTTAAGGTAGACCCTAAAAAAATTAAAGCCATTAAGGAATGGAAAGTCCCCGAAACCATAAATTAGTTGCAAGGATTTCTCATGTTAACATGGTCTTATTGCAAGTTTGTGAAGAATTATAGGAGAATAGTAGCACCTATAACAAAATTATTGAATAAATATGCATTTTCATGGACTCCTGAAGAAACTAAGGACTTTGAACATCTTAAAGAGGCAATGTTCCTAGCACAAGTCTTAGCTGCGCCAAACTTCACAAAAACATTTATTGTGGAATGTGATGCCTCAAGAAATGGAATTGGTGTTGTTTTAATGCAGGAAGGAAGATCCATTTCTTTTGAAAGTCTTCCAATCGAAGGAAAGTATTTACAGAAAGCTATTTATAACAAGGAAATGTTGGCAATACTACATGCACTAAAGAAATGGTGACCTTACCTTATGGGAAGACACTTTAAGGTAAAAACTGATCATGATAGTCTTAACAAATTTTTAGAACAAAGACTATCTTCAGAAGAGCAAAAAAGATGGGTGACAAAGATGTTGGGTTATGAATTTGAAATCATCTACAAAAAATGGAAGCTAAATGTTGTTGTAGATGCACTCTCAAGAAAGGACGAAGAGGTGGAAGAATTTCTTTGTGCGACTTCTATTATCCAACCACATTGGATAACCAAAGTAAGGGATGAATGGAAGAAGGATGAAGAAGAGTGGACACTCATTCAAAAGTTGCAACACGATCCTAGTACATATGATACATTTATTTGGAAAAATGATTCCGTATGGTACAAACATCGCTTATATATCTGTAATAATTCCCAACTAAAACAAAATATTCTTTCTAAATTGTACACTTCTACTTTATGAGGAATCTCGTGATTTTTAAAAATTTACCACGGGTTGAAGAAATAGGTTTTTTGGGATGGCCTTAAATCTGATATTCAAAAGATTGTGGCGGAGTGTTTGGTTTGCTATCAAAATAAAGCTGATACAATTAAGACCCAGGGTATTCTACAACCTTTATCCATTCCAAGTCAACGTTGGGGACGATTTCATTGGATTTTATCATAGGTTTACCTATGTCCAAAGGAAAGAGTGTCAACATAGTGGTAGTTGATAGACTTACCAAGTATGCACACTTTCGTGTATTATCTCATCCATTTAAAGCAAGTACATTTTCTACTACATTTATGGAAACAATTCAGAAGCTACATGGAAACCCAAAGATTAATGCAAGTGACAGAGATCTCATTTTTACTGGAAATTTTTGGACGGAATTATTTTCTTGTTTGGGTACTCAACTAGCTCATAGATCATCTTATCATCCTCAATCTGATGGTCAAAATGAGATAGTGAATAAATTTTTGGAATAATATCTCCGTTGTTTTGTATTTGGTAAGCAAACATAATGGGTCAAGTGGTTACCTCTCACTTAATGGTGGTATAACACTTCCTTCCATACTACAACAAAAATGACCCCACTTATGGCACTTTATGCATATCATCCACCATCCATCACATCATATTTAAGAGAAAATTATAAGGTTCAAGCAATGGAATATCACATTGAGCATCAACAAGAAGTTCTCCAACTCTTAAAGGATAACCTAAATTTGGTACAAAATTGAATGAAACAATAGGCATATCAACATTGCAACGAGAGAATTTTTGATGTATTAGGTTGGGTATTTTTACGGCTATAACCATAAAAAAAAATGTCCCTCAAGCAAGCTAACAAGGATAATAAATCATTGCCAAAGTGCTATTATCCTTACAAGGTGTTGCAAAATATTATTATTATGGCCTACAAATTGGAGCTTCATGCTTCTTCACAAGTGCATCCAGTTTTCCAGGTTTCATTCTTAAAGAAGGTTATAGGTGAAAAACTTCCAATTCAAACAATATTGCAAAAACTTGACGAGGAAGGAAAAATCATAGTGGAACCTAAAGCAATCACAGAAACAAGAACTCAAAAGCTACGAAATCAATATATTTCAAAGTATCTCATCATGTGGAAGAAATTACCCACTGAATATTCTACATTGGAGGATGAGAATTTTACACAGAAGCACTCAGAGCTACTCAACCATTGAGGAAAACAATTTTTTGAAGGAGAGGGGCATGTTAGGTCCCTATATTACTAGTATAGTCCCTTATTTTTGTTAGTGTAATCCCCTTATTTTTATTTTTATACCCCTGTAACCCCAATATTATTATTATTGTGCCCTTAAATTATTATTTTTAGGTCAACAAGGATTATATTGTGACCCCATGGACTCTTGTATGTAGAAGGAGCTTTTTTCATTTCTGTCATCCAAGAATTGTTCATTTATGTAATGTAAAGGAGGTTGGCCCCTCAAAGTGGCTTATTTCTACGGCATTGATCTCTCTTTTCTTCTATTTTTGGAGCTATTTTAATAAAAAATTCACTTTCCCTCGAGATTTTTAACATGTTGGGCATTGATATTTACTTTCATAACTTCCCTGATATAAAATGCAATCTTTTGGACATGCGTGTATCATATAATAGTTTAATCCCAATGATTTTACCAAATTTTACATCATATGCAGAGTATGGTAATGTGTTATCTCTAGGAAGCACATTTTTTTGTAATTTTAACATTTGGTCAAAACATGTATCAAACCATCCACTGTTCACTTTCAGATTGTATAATTTTACAGTGGCTCATAGATTTGTGAAGTCAACACAACTTGGGTACAATGCCCTCTTGGAATATTCGATAAGTTTCTTATATTCATTAACTTCATTTAGTACATTTGTTGATTCCAAACCCTCATTATCACAACTCCAATTGATGTTTTCATTAAGACATTGATTGATATCATTTACCATTTCAAGCATTTGATCACCAACAATGGTTGCATCATCATCATATTTTCGAGGTTCACTATCTTTCTTAAAAATGTTTCATTCTCATCACCCTAATTATCATAAGCATGTTCCACAACATGTTCATAAACATGTTAATAAGAAAATAAAAAATTGTGTTAATACTTTTATGATATTGCTTAACAGTTGAGATGAAATATTCTTGAGAACTTCATGTGGCTCATTTTCAGAATCTTGCATGTCCTTTTCAATAATAGATGGAATCTAAAGGAGACAAAGAAAAAATATTTGAGTTTGCACATATAAAAATAAGTGATATATTTATTGTAAAACATATAAGAGTGAGACTAGATGAATTCAAAAGAAATTCAAGGTATTTGATTGGAATGCTCTCTCCATGCAAATACCAAATTATATATTGTTCGATTATACCATCACAAATAAAGTTCTCTCGTACTTTATCAAATGTTTATAATTTCACTATGCCACATTTATTACATGGACATTTTGTGGACATCTTATTTCTTAAATTCTCCACGGAAAACGTTAAGAATTACTCAAACCCATCTCTATATTATTTTAGTGTTCTATACATAGCTAATTTACAAGTCATATAAATTTAATTGAGCACAAGTTACTAATTATACATTTTTGGCATATCACAATGAATAATCAAATATACAAACTATACCTAATTTTCAATTTCGTCCAATTTCTTTTGTCCATCTGATAATATGTTCCAAGCTCCTTTGCAATTGTGTCTGCAAAGGACTATATAACTCATTTTATACTAAATATAGATCACAAGCGAATTAATGATAGATGTTGCTAAAAATAAGCCTAGATTTGTAACAAGAAATTAGCATCCCTATATAATGACACATAAGATGTAAAATAACCCTCTAATATTATATTTATGTTGGTGCAATCCACTGTTTTGTTGGTATATGATTTCAAGGGCCACATTTATTCTATACCTACTCAAGGTTATAGTGTATCTGTGATCATTCTTTTCATACGATGTTGACCACTTATTATACTAACTTGACAATCTAGCAAAGCCTGAAGTTAAATTTATTTTTTTGCCACACAAGTGAATCCTTAGCTACCCTAATGTGTGGTCTTGAAGGAAAAATATATAATAATTCTACTGAATGTGAACATTAAAAAGGAATTATTTAATTGTGATAATGGCCCTGAGAGAGGAATTGACATTCACAATTAACCTTGGAAACTATGTGCTCAGTGTTTTGTGTTTCGTATCAGGTTCCCAATTCTTGTAGCTCCCTAGTACTCGCACATTGTAGAAAGTTCATAATGCACTATAAATATTCACTAAAATGTCACTTCTCCTAGAAATTCCTAGCTAACATGCAAAAAAAATATTTCATTGTATTCTGACATAGGTGTCAGATAATGAAAGCTTCCTATAGTTGATGCAGGAAATCGAATGCGATGTAGACAATCATAATCAAGTAAGTCCTGTAGAAAGAAATAATAGGTGTTAAAGTGAGGAAAAATAAGGAGCAACGGAATTGGGAAAAAGGTCAAATCAAAACAATTGTGACTTGTACAATTGCATATCTAATGTCATGTGCAGTAAATAGGGGTTAGGATTATCACAAAATAGTATCAAAAATTTGAACATATATCTAAAAATCTAACTCTTTCTTAAGTGCACTAGTGGACACTACAAGTCTCGGTTTGACTATAAACAACTACAGATCTGATTCGCACTTTCTTGATGAGGAGGAATACTACCTAATAATCAATAGCATGACTCAATTCTTCATTCTTGGCTTTGTTGAAAATAGTAGTAAGAAAGGTCCTTCTTTGACTTGTGCCTATTAAATTTTCTCAATCTAAGAAACCTTACTCCTAACTCTTGATTTACTTCTCCTACTTGATTATTTATACAGGTTATTAATATTAATATTCATAAAAATAATGAAGTAAACAGAAATAACTACCTAAGAATACAAATAATTTATTGAATATAATGGACATATGACAAAGTGACACATAGATATTTTGAACAAATTTCCTCATAAAAACCCAATGTGGGAAAACTAGTGCAACTAGCTCTCGAGGGTTTTATAACTATGCAGAATCTGAATACAACAATTTCTAGGAAGCATACATGGTTGGTGCTACAAAGAAAATCATGGTAGTAATACCTTTTTGACTCAGAGAAAAATCTTTTGCTGATTCACACCCTCAAATGAGATTCACAGAATTTGAGCCCTTGCTAGCCCACCAGAAACCCAAGCGCTGCCCCTCAGCCCTTTGTGTCAGAATTTCTAGCCTGCATCAGCCTCTGTGCTTCTACGGAATGGTCTATGTCACCCTCTCTAGGGTTAAATTACCCCTCCACTACCCTGACTGGCACTACATCACCCCTAAAGGGCTCCCACTGCCTCTGCGCTTCCCCTGACAGGGCTCTCGCTGAACTGCGTAATTATGACTGGGCTATATGGTGCTGGGTATGCTGCCTCTCTATTACTATTGTACTCTTGGCCTTGGATCAAAATCCCTCGCCAATACTGTCCCTCGCTACACTGCAAGCTCTCTTTGAATCTCTTGGCTAACCATTCCGTAGGATGTTATCTTAGCTTCCATGCTCTGCCAATGTGTGTGTTCTTCAGCTAAACATAAGCCCTTCTCTTATAATTTTCTCATTTTTAAACCAACGACCATGATCTAATATCTTATCAATAGCTGAGATTATAAGATTCTTGATCCATATCACTTATAATGTTCTCATCACATGTTTAAGTTAATTCACTTTAATTTTTTTATTTCCCAAAGTGAGACATAGGGTCATAAATTAAAAAGATTAATTATTTGAATAAATATTAAACCAGATGGAATTTATCCAAACACTTTATTTTCCTTGGATATCTGATTTACTCTTTCTCCTCCACAAAATTTCAGAGCTAGATCACATACGATGCTACCCCAAAATCTCAACACTCCCTCTTAGCAAGGAATGTGCTCCAGGAAGACATCCAGACCAAAGTACTACCTTGATCTCTAGAATTGGTCTCTCTGCTGATGCTTGGCCTACTGACCTTCATCATGGCATTGCTATTTTTCTCTATACTGCTGTCCATGACTCTGCCACAGTCACTACTACATTGTACTGTAGCTTCTCTCAAATTTCTACATCATGCTTCCCATAGCACTGCGACTACTAACTGTTGCACTGCAGCTGAACTACTAAGAATTAATAGACAGAAGGAAACCTCTGTAAAAACTGACAGATAAGTCAATTGAGCTTCATATCATCACTAAATCCCCATTGGGTGCTCGTTTGTACTATCCTCTAAAACCATTGCACTTCTATAGATCTGCACTATGTAACCACTGCATCCTCGGCACTGCTGAAGTCCCATCAGCCCCTCTATGTTGTTTCCTCTATGCTGCTACTACCTCTGCATTACGTTTCTCTGTATAAATCATCTATCTCTTCCCTCTGCTTCATTGTGATCCTCTACACCCACTTCTTACGTCATCCTCGGCACTGTCTTAAGGCTTCCATATCACGTATGTGATCGAAGAGTTGGGCTAGTCAAGGATCATGCCTTTAATTTGAAGCTACTCTATAGATCAATATCACTTGACCAATTCTCTTGAGCTACGTGAGCACTCATAGCCACATCATCATCAGATCCATCCTCTTCTTTAGCTGTTACAACCTTGGATTCAACTTCCTTTTCCTTCTTCCTTAGAGGACAAGTGGTGGCGAACTGTCCAAATTCACCACACCCGAGGTAACGGATCTTGGATAGATCCATATTCTTATTCCCTTGTTTCTTCTTGGATGCAAGGGTTGCAGCTTCCTCTTCTTCCTTCTTCACTTTTCTTGATCAGGTGTTGGCTTGTCTCTTGGTCATCTGGTGGATTTCCTCTTGTCGAAGGATAGCCCACATGTCTTCCTAACATGGAAGTTATTGTCTGCCCAAGATTCTTTGGACAAATGTTTCCCATTCATCTTTGACTGCATTTAGAGTAATCCTCACCATGACATCATCCCCCACCTTGATCCCCATGGAAATCAGCTGATCCTGAATCAGTTGTAGCCTATAGTGCAAAGGATCGATTTCCTCTCCCTTATTCATCATAAAATTCCTCATCTGGTTCTCCAAAATCATCTTCTTCTAGATGAATTTCCCTTAATACATTGTGGTTAATATTGTCCACATAGCATTAGCCATCTTATTCTCAGTTATGTGTAGGAAAAAATGATCCTTGAACCCGTTAATGATGAAGCGCTTAGCATGCACGTCTTCTTCATTATGCTTTGCGAGAAGAGCAACATCAGTTGGTGTAGCCAAGACGTTCACTACATCCTCACATAATGTGTATGCCTCTGGGACCATCAAGATTGTAGCCTTTGAGATAGAAAGTTTAGACAAGTTTTCCAACCTATCTTGATCACGTGGTCCGTATGACACCATCTAGCTAAGAAATATTATGTCAAAATAGATACTCCTCTCCTTGCTATGGTTGCTACCTCAAAAGTGGCCTGGATCTAGGGTCCTTGGCAAAAGGGCACCCTCTATAGTAATTTCTCCCTCTAACAAATGATTTTCTTCCTCAGAAATCTGCCAAATCCTGTAAATCAGTCATCTTCGATCACCCTCCTGATCGATCCTCAGATTTCTTTGGCAAAAATCTACTGAACAGTTGTTCTCCTCCCACTCTTTGTGAACTTAGCTAGGCACAATTCTGCACCAATAGAATCTCCACCACACCAACAACCTTTGAAGCTCTGAAGCTTTGCTTCCAAACTACAAAACAATTTCACATCAACTCGAAATTGGACTGCATAGCTCAGGCCAACCTCTGCATGAACAAACCAAGTCAGCATAGTGACTACGCAATGTAGGTTTCTCCTGCGTCACTCTGGAAGGATTTGCGTTGACGCTACATCACTTAGCTAGGAATGTGTCAACCCCTACACGATCTTTGCTGGGACTACATCCTCCCAGTGCTGGGCTACCCTTTCCCGAATTCTAATGCCTCAACTGCCTTCTCTAAAGTACAAAAATTCTTTAGACGATTCACTGGAGATTTATATTGATCGACAATGGTCAGATACCATGTGAAAATTTCTCAATCTAAAAAACCCTATTGGTAACTATTTATTTACATCTCATAATTAATTATTTATAAAAGTTATTAACCTGAATATTCATAAGAATATCGAAGTAAATACAAATAGAATAGTACACACATGATAATTTACTGAATATAACGCACCTATAAGAAAGTGTAACACACATTTTTTGGACAAATGTCCTCGGAAAAACCCAACGCGAGAAAATGGTGTAGCTAGCTCTTGAGGGCTTTATTATTATGCAAAAGCTGAATAAAACAATTTCTGGTCACTAGACATGGTTGGCCCTATAGATCAAATCATGGAAGTAATACCTCTTTCACTCAGAGATACAAAATATGGCTGATTCACACCCTAAAATGAGATTTATAGAACTTGAGCCCTTTCTAGCCCAATGGAAGCCCAGTGTTGCTCCTCAACCCTATGTGCCAGCCTTTTTGTCCTGCATCATCCTCTACACTACTCTCAAAAGGCCTACGTCTCCCTCTCTGGGCTTATGATGCCCCTGCAATGCCCTGACTGGGACTGCGTCACCACTGAAGGGCTCCTTTTGCCTCTACACTACCTGTGACTAGGCTCTGAATGAACTGCATAACTCTGGATGGCCTTTGTGCTATTGGGTATGCTGCCTCTCTGCCACTGTTGAATTCTTGACCTAGGATAAGAATCACTCGCCAACGCTACCCCTTTCTGAACTACAAACTCTCTCTGAAACCCAGAGCAAAACACACCCTATAATATCGGCTTATCTTGAGTGCTCTACTAATGTTTGTGTTCTCCAATTGACCCCAAGAACTTCTCTTACACTTTTCTCATTGGAAAACCAATGGTCATGATCTAAACTCTAATCAATGGCTAAGATTAGAAGATGCTTGATCCATATCACTTATAACATTCTCATCGCATGTTTAATTTAATTAACTTTAATCTTTTAATTTTCCTAATTTAGAATTAGAGTCCTTAATTAAAAATATTAATTATTTTAATAACTATTAAACCAAATGGAATTTCTCCAAATGCTTTCTAGGTCTTGTATATCGCATGTAGTCTAGCTCCTCCATTAAATTTCAGAGCTAGAGCACATCTGATGCTACCTAAAACTCTCAATAGGGCCTTAGTCAAAGAGACCAAGAAGAAATTTTCCTTAGAATGCACATGTTCATAATGTTCAGAAAAGTTCCTAAAATTTAGGACAAATTCCTAAAAATTAGGGCAAGTTCCTATAATTTAGGATAGTTCTTGAAGTAGTTTGACTTATGTGTGAAAATAGAAGGCTCAATTTGTTGTCTGCTAGTGCAAGTTCTTTTTTGGGAAAATACAAATGACTGAGTCTCAACTTATAATTTGAGGGAGGACGAGTTTCATGAGTTAGTTAACTCATTAATCACTAGTTTGAGTTCCAAAAATAGGACTTGGCAGAATTTTCTAATTTGAAATGTTTATAAGGAGATCAAAAATTGGCACAATGTTTCATTGTTTTCTGAGCACGAGTTGGTGAGGAAAAATAATAGAGAGCATAGTTTTGTGTGTATGTGAGCTTGTGAGAAGAAGAGTGTGAAAGAGGAGCTTGTCCACAGATTAGTAGAGGTTGTTTTTCGCTCACGAATTGCACTAGAAATTAGGAGGTATTTCCTAGTTAAATAGGAGCAGCCTATGCACTTGGATTGAGGGAATAAGATCAAGGGTCTTTCAGGTTTTTCAATATTATGAAAAGCAAAGAAACTATATTGGTTTCCACTGAAACAAAATTGTATTGTAAGGGATCCATTGCTCATTTTGTATAAAAGAAATTCTCAATCAGGGAGAGGGTTTCTGCAGTTGGGTTCCCTAGATTTTTTCTTTTTGTGATTGTGTGAAAATGACTTAATTATGTTCTATTCCACTATAATTATTAGATAAACTATGTGTCTTGGTGGTACAATTTAGTTTCAGAATTGTTCACTAAAAAAATGAAAAAATTTCAAGGATTTTTAAGTACATGGTGTCAAAGCAAGGAGCAAAGAAAAGACATGAATGCTGACTTTTGTAGCTTGGGAGGTACTCTAAGCCTTTATGATCGAGGGTTTGCAGGAAGGAGTTCTACAAGTGGCCTTGTTGGCTTGAAACACTAGGTTGGTGTTTTTCACCCATCGTGATTTAGGCCAAAACCATGAGCACATTTCAACATGTGATGGATGAAGATGATACCTCTCATCAAGACGAATCCGAAGCAACAAAAATCATCCAATTCTGAGTTGTAGAAATGGAGTTATGAATTTTTGAATTATATGGTTGGGTTTTCACAAGAAGGGTCTAGGTTGACTTGATGTTAATAAGCCACGTGAAAACTTGTCAAGCCCATGTGGACGTCCAAATGAATCCTTCTATTGCATATAAATAGAAGATTAGGTTGGAGGCTAAGATAATATCCAAGTGAAAAAAATTAGGAGTAAAACACCTTCTAATGTAAGTCACAACTTGAAGAAGAGAAGGTTGAAGGCCAAAATGACTGTTTTGAGGTCTGATTAGGAGATATAACAAGGCCGAGGAGTAGCTGGGTAAATCCATTGATAAGAGGGTTGTTTTGGTACCAAAAGGGGTGGCATATTTTTTTTTTTAAGAGAGTTGTGGGCACTGTAGTTATTATAGGAATAACACGGGTCTTTATTAGGCTTGTTGGAGGGATCGTAAGGCCTATTTACTACAACATAACTAAGGGACAATCAATGTAGCAGATAAGATCTATGGTGAAGGAAAGCTACATTGATAGAAGGGATTGTTGGCAAGTTTTGAGAGGGATGACATGGACTGTGTCTAAGCCCTAACCATATTGTAGAATTAACAGGGTACCAAAGCATGAGAAGGTCTGCTTTTATGCTAAAATGTTTGTCCTAGTTTGGACAGTTGGATCATTTTAGCAGAACCTTCAGAAGTGAATAAGGGAGGGCTAATATGTTAGTTAGAAGCCCTAACTAGTGTAATTATTGGTGATTGAATCAAATTCATATGAAACCTGTGGGAGCCATGTGTTGGAGTTGTCTTGGGTGTTGATAAACCCCAACTAGAAGAAAATCCCATAATGAAGTAATATGTGTCCTAGGAAAAGAATGTTAGATAAGTCTATTGGTAGCCAAGTGGAGGGTTTCCTATCTGTGAGTATGCCCTAGCGAGAGTTAGATGGTACAACAAGTATTAGTCAGTCATGGTCTATTAAAGGGCAACGTGAGAGTGGGCCAAGTGTGAACATGTGTTGTGCATTTATGGTCTATTGGAGGACAGTGTGATAGTACCCAATATGGGGCCTGGTGTGCACCATCTTCATGGATCTTGGTGGTTGCTATAGATCAAGGATTTGATCAACCAGGAGAAATTTTGTGTAGTCCTAGACTTGTGCATTGAGAAGGACATCAACAGAAGATTATGGGAAATCCTCCTAACCCATGTTAATTATGGGATAAGGATATCTTCCAGTGATAAGTGGAAGCCCTTCATGCCCTGCATTGGCCTTCATCGGTGCAGTACAAGAAGACCATAGTGGGATGGAGTCCCTAAGTAGATGAGGAGTAGTAGTGAGAAGATTGAGAGTTGTTCACAAAAAGAGTTGTGAGAAATTCGACAAGAGTGTCAATGTGTTGTGTCTCTAATGGACTAAGGCACAAATATTGGGTAGATTGGTAGCCAATCTTTAGTGGCTAGATGGACTTGGAGCATTGATAGAGGCAAGAGTTGCAGATCAGGAGCGAAAGGACCGAGCTGGAACATGGTACAACCAAGAGGAGCTAAGAGAGAATGCAACAGTGACATGGTCAGAGTATCTTATTGAGGGAAGAATTATTGTTGATGGATTGACACCAAGTCCAATTTTGTATCTTGTATCATTGGATGTAATATTACCATTATCCCTAGTACTAAAGCCCTAGATTTTTTTATTATATGTTGATTGATATAATGAAGTTGGGTTACAAATTGTAAGAAGTTGTATATATTTTCTTCATTGCTAGACTTACTACTATTTATGTTTTTTTGTGAAAAGTAGTATCATTTTGATCCTTGGTTTGGTAGTGTCAAAGATTTTAAGACTCTATCCTAGACCCAAGATCATCGAAAAACAACATGGTATCACAAAGTATCTTAGCTACTTTGAGGGGCAGTGAATAAGAGTGTGCTCAACGAAGCGACTCAGAGGGAGTTGCATGTTTCTAGATAAAGGAGCAGAAGGTTCATCTAAAGACATAGAGATGTGGTCTTGACTAGCTTGGAGGCAAGATTGGCTGTAAGCTCTGCTGGATTGGTGGAGAGCCTGGTGAAAAAAAAATATTTGTAGGGAAGATTGTTGCTCATGGAATTACATTGATTTCTCATGGATGGTTAGGACAACTCAAGGGTTTATTTGGCATGGATGAGATGAGGTTGATTGAGATGGGTTCATGTGATGGACTAGATATTGGCAAGCTAGAGTCTTCATCTGATCCTGATGTTTCATATCCAAGATTGGAGGGATTTGCACGAGTGGTATTTAATATAGAAGGATGAGTTCTTGGAGGACTGAGTTAGTTGAGATCGTTTATACTCAGAGGGAGTTGTGAATTTTTAAATTAAATGGTTGTATTTTCATGAGAAGAGTCTAGGTCGGCTTGATGTTAACAAGCCATGTGACAACTTGTCAAGCCCATGTGGACGTCTAAATGACGCCCTTATATTGTGTATGAATTGAAGGTGAGGTTGGAGGCTAAGACAACATCCAAGTGAAAAAACACCTTCTGATGTAAGCCACAACTTGAAGAAGATAAGGAAAAAGATTGAAATTATTGTTTTGAGGTTAAATTAGGAGATATAACAACACCAAGGAGTATTTGGATAAATCCATTGATAACAGGGTTGTTTTGGTGCCAAAATGGGTGGCATATTTGTTCTTTAAGATATTCTCAGGCACTATAGTTATTATAAGGGTAACGTAGGTCTGTATTAGGCTTGTTGAAGGCGTCGTAAGGCCCAATTCCTACAACAAAAATAAAATAAAATCAACATATGGGAGAAGCACTAATGAGTGTCCATTATTGATAATCACGAAAAAAATATGATTGAATTTATAAACTCTTGTCAACCCTACCACTGCCTTCTTTTCCATAATTCGGTATACAAGTTTAACTCTCTTTAAATTTCAAAAAAAAAAATCATGTAAATCAAGAAAATATATTTCAAACGTATCAATACACACACTGCCTCTCAGAGTTCTCAAAGTTTGCAATTTTATCTCCATGTCCTAGGAACAAACCACGTGTTTTCTACTCTGAATTACAGGGAAACCCCCAAATTAGGAGAAGAATATCTCAATTAAAGCTTGAAAAAGAGCTAAACTAGATCTGATATAATAAAAGTGCATTAAAAATGTAGTCGAATCAAGACTGTAGTGAATAAAAGAAGGGTATGGAATCTGCAGTGAAATCATAAAGATTATTAGCAAAGAAATATAACCAAACTCTGTCTTGAACTTAACAAGGGAGAATAGTCGCCGGAAAATAAATTTTAATAGTTCCATTTATATTTTAGAGTAGCCACCAAATTATATTTTAATACGAAGAAAAATCCTATAAAGCAATTGCTATCGTCGTTTTGGTTTTCATTAAGTTTTAATTTTATTTAAGTAAAAGGAGGTCATCCATTATTTTTATTTGAGCAAAGGGAAGTCATTTCACATAGAGTACTAAGTTTTAATAGGTCCATTTAGATTTTAGACTAACGGCCAAATTAGATTTTAATAGGCAGTAAAAAATTATAAATAAATTTCTATCGTGGCTTTGTTTTTCATTAAGTTTAATTTTTATTTGAGCAAAAGGAGGTCATGTAGTATTTTTGGTTTTAATTAAGTTTTATTTTTATTTGAGCCAAAGGAGGTCACCTAGTATTTTTATTTGAGAGAAAGGAGTTCATTTCAAATAGAGGTTATATTTAATGATGTTGAAGACCCATAAAGTAATAATGTTAGTTTAAAGTCAGTTTAATTTGAGCATCAACAAAAACTATATTAGGGAATATGTTTTTTACATTGGATCTTGCGCATGCTACCTAACCTAGCCGGGTGTTTGAATTTCTGACTCAGACTTTTGCCTTCATGGCCCCCTGGAGTTCGATCTAGGTGGGGAACTGCCCCTTGGTGCTCCTAAAAATGATGTGCAACCTCATCATCATGAATTTGTAATCACTTTTGCATGTCTTGTTTCTGCAATGGGACCTCTATGATCACACACAGCTGTGACATAATTTGCGAAAAAATTGATGAAATAACAGAAATCACTCTTCCACC
This sequence comes from Pinus albicaulis, assembly GCA_034641835.2. Lineage (NCBI taxonomy): Eukaryota > Viridiplantae > Streptophyta > Pinopsida > Pinales > Pinaceae > Pinus > Pinus albicaulis. The sequence goes on along the minus strand of CM076580.1, from coordinate 16,055,860 downwards.
AACACTCCCACGTAGATACCCTCTCGTTATCATAAAAAGGACTCGTTGGGTAGGTCAAAGGACTATACACCTCTTTAAAAACAGTACAGAAGTGGGTAGATAGAAACTGGTCTCAAGTGACATAAGGGGAAATAGCCATCAAATTCTACAGAAAGAGATACTCCACCTTTCACTTGAAACAAAGGAGGACAGAGACCTCATATTCATAAGTGGTCTGTATTTTATGGCTACAAGAGTTCTCTATATGAATGATGGACTCCAGACTTTGATCTCAAACTAGATATGCCAAATGTTGTCCCAGTCTGGGTTCGACTACCACATATTCCCTTGAATTGCTAGGAAGATGAATCTGTTGAAACCATTAGAAACAAACTCATAAAATTACATATATATGAGTGAGCCAAAATACAACATGTTGGCCTGTGTGATAATTTGCATTGAATTTGACTTCGGGCAGATGCTCTCGGAGGCTATCAAGCTCAAAGTAAACAACTGAACACACATCCAGCAGCTAAAATATGAGAAAATACCCTTCAAGTACAAGGTATGTCATGAATACGGGGATTTTGAAAATAGATGTAGTAAAAAAGATGAACATCAAAAGAAAAATGAAGAAGAACAAGAAAAAAAATGGAAGAAAGCTAAAAAAATAGCAAATAAAATATCACATGTCCCTATTCCTACATCAACCATAGCCCCGTCTTCCCCTCCCTTAAATAATCCCCACCAATCCTCCCCCTTCTCCCTAAATCCTCTCCTATGTCTAGCTCAAATCCTTCTTATTCCCTTTACATCCTCCTCCATTCCTCGATGCTCCCATCTTCTCCTCTCCAGTAGCCCCTAGTGGTTTCTCTTCTCCTCCTTGCCCCCCCCCACCCACCCCTTCTCACCCGGCTTTGCATTCATGGGTCCTACTATTTCGTCTAATCTTCCCTTCCCTGCTAGTCCTCCCACCCCCCGCATCCACAAAAAGTATCCTCACCTGAAATTAGATAAAATAATCCTTGGATTTTTTTGATACTTCTAGGAAAGCTGGAAGGAAATCAAATAAGGAACTAAGGGACGAGGAAACAACAAAGTAGCTTACTCTAGGCACCGACCAACCCATGGAAAGTTACCTTGAAAAAATATCTAGAAGCAAAGTGAAATGCCAACAGAATCATTGAGGGAAAAGTCCCTTGGCATCAAACCAAAATAAATAATTATAATGGTCTCTTGAAGATGTAGAGGATTAGGACATCCATCCAAAATAAACATTATATGGGATCTTATATCAGAGGATAAACCATATATCCCAATAATTGAGGAGACCAAAATCAACAATGAAGAAATGAGAAACATCATAAAAAAATGAGAAACTATGAAGTAACAACATTGTACGTCATTCAGGCATCTGGAGGAATTAGTACAAATTGGCACAAAGAAAAATGGGAATTATAGAATTAGAGAATGGAGGCACATTGGATAAAGAAAAATTTAGAAAGTGAAACTATGAAAATACAAATTAGCCTTTATAATGTCTACACCCCAAATCATTATAAAGATAAGGAAACATGTTGGAAATCACTGAAATAAAATATGTTGCTTGAAAAACAAGAAAACCTCATTCTGGGAGGGAATTTAGTTCTAAATGTTGATGAAACTACGTACTCTCTTCCCTTCCCCTCTATTATTTTTCCATGATCCATGCCCTGGAAAGAATACATAAGCAAATAGAAATTATAGTCAAAGGACTTCTATGGCAAGGAGGAAAAACGAAAACCAAGAAATTCAATTTAATAAAATGGATTCAAGTAATGATGCAATATAAGAATGGAAGTCTCTCTATTAGAATACCTAGTTTGATCAACATGGAACTTAGATCCAAGATTGATTGGAGGTCATTACTGGAAAAGAAGTTGGTGGAGGCATGCTTTAGAGTCGAAGTACTTAACAGCTCGAAGGATATCCATCTTGGACAGGAATGCACCTCTCTGACCTTGTACTCAAATATGGAAGCTCATTTTCAAGGTGCTACTGCTGATCAAAAAAAACATTTCAAGGATGGCAGGAAATGGAAAAAGCATTAATTTGTTGATGGACATCATAATGGGAAGTGAGCCATTATGTAAAAATCAAGAAATTTTAAGACTAGGGAACTAGATGACTTCAAAGAGTCTCTCCAAGTTGGGAAAAATATCATAGTGGGACTGTAATGGAATAATGAAATAATGGAAAAATCCTAATCTACCACAGGAATTTAAAAAAAAAATATGGGATTTTCTGACTTCCCTACTAAAAGGTGCAGCCCCATTGGAGTAAAGGAAACAAGATGCACACATTTGAAATGCTACATGAGGGGAGTATTCTGTCAAATTAGGATATGTAGTGTTTCACAAACAACAAGGGAAGCAAGGTTGCCACCTTTGGAAAATTGCTTTTAAAGTTCAAAGATTACCTAAAATTAAAATATTCATTTGGACTCTTCTAAATAACAAAATTCTAACTCTGGAGAACTTGAAAAAAAGAGGAATCTCTGGGCCCTCTCACTAGCCATTCTTTCTATGGGAGGAGGAAAACATTTAGCACATGTTGATAGAATGTAACTTCACTAAATAATGTTGGAAGGGTGTGGCCTCTCCAATAAAAGTAAATCTAAATTACACCATCCCACTCAATGAGTTCCTATCTAACTGGAAAAATAGTTATCCTTACTCTCTCAAAAACAAAATCACTATGAAAAGGTACTGGACCAAAGTGGAAAATAAGGCTCACAGAAGAAGACTTCGAGAAATTGATTAGCTCTTTCAATGGACCCTGCCTCTTCTTCAGTGGGGCTTCAAAAAATAATGTTGGAAAGCAGGGGCTAGAGGAATTATACTCACTAGCGATAAGAGAAACACTATATCATATGATTGGGGATTATGCACTATGTCTAACAATAGAGACGAATATTATGGGTTTCTCCTTGGGGTAAAAATATTAAAAGAAAGAAGGATAATGAACCCAATAATCTTTGGAGACTCATCGATAATTATATAGTCAATAGTCAATGGCAATAGTTTTAAAAATGCGGCCCTGTGCCATATTATAGAAAGGATAAATCAATATGCAAATAAAATTGGGAAAATTACCTATTATCATATCTTTAGAGAAAATAATATAAGTGTTGACAATCAGGAAAATAAGGTACTTTATAGAATAATGGGACATGCCAGTATTGATAGATATATGGTCAAAATACTAGTCCCATGATTAAGAAAATGTACCGAAAATCAAGCAAGTAGGATGGAATCTCTCTTAGAATCAGCAATACCCTTAACCAGCCTGGAAACTGAATATTTTCTTGTACCAACAAGATCCAAATCGATCATTCTTAGATTCTACTCCCAGCTCTCCTCTTTCTCGTGACTCTCTGTTAGGTCCCTATATTACTAGTATAGTACCTTATTGTTGTTAGTGTAACCCCTTTATTATTATTATTGTACCCTTGTAACCCCCATTTTTTTATTATTGTGCCCTTAAATTATTATTGTTAGGTCGGCTAGGATTACATTGTGGCCCACTAGGATTACATTATGTCCCCATGGACTCCTATATATAGAAAGGAGGTTTTATAAATTGTATCATCCAAGAATTGTTCATTTATGTAATGTATTGGAGGTTTCCCCCTCGAAGTGGCTCATTTTTAAGGCGTTGATATCTCTTTTCTTCTATTTTTGGAGCTGGTTACACAACATTTGGTATCAAAGCTTGGGATTCTAGGGTTTCGCTGCTCCAAACAGGTCATCGTGGCATTTTCGTTATAAATTTTTTTCTACGAAGTTTCAGAAGATAAAATTTTTAGGGTGCGAAGCTGAAATCCTGAGGAATATTGTCTAAAAATTTCAGAGCTTGGTTCGCAATATTTTTGGAGATATGATCTGTGGAAGGTAGTGCTTTTGCAGGCTCCTGAATTTCATCTCAAAGAGGTGATCGTGGGAAAAGTTCAATAACTCTCTCTCTGGGCAGTGGATTTGAGTGCCGTAAAAAGTGGTCGCAAGTACACAGAATTTAGTTTCTTGGCTATCAATTTCAGAGACAAAGGACCAAACAGTGACACGTGGCAAGTCCTACAATTTTGATCTACTGAACCAGTCCACTAGGCTGTCAGGGGAGATTGGACACAACTTTGTCTTGGAGAATCAAAATCAGGTCAGACTGTGGCATTCAGTAAAGATAATTTAGAGGGTTACTTCTGTTGAAGTCTAGATATTGAAGATCTGCAATCATAGAGATAATACAATTTCAATATCGAGCTCCTCAAAGCTAGTAAAAGGTGTGTATTTTTTTTTTTCAAATTGCATAAGTCTTGTTTGAAGAATCAAGTTGAATTGATTGCAAGAGCCTATTGTAGAATAGATATCAATATTGGAGTCTGAAATGGCCCCTAAAAAGAATTCAACACCCATTAAGCCTTTAGAAGGCTCTACTATTACTCATGAAGATGAAGAATGGCAATATGACATATCAAAATTAAAAGAGCAAATGCAACAAATTTCGCTCTCGCAAAGAACAACGAAAAATGAAATGGAAGTTTTGAAGAAAGTCGTGGAAACTAAGATGGATGGTTTGAAGAAAGGCATGGAAGCTAAGATGAATGGTTTCGAAAGCATTGAGGACAACACTTTTTTGAAGGAGAGGTGCATGTTAGGTCCCTATATTACTAGTATAGTACCTTATTATTGTTAGTGTAACCCCTTTATTTTTATTATTGTACCCTTGTAACCCCCATTCTGTTATTATTGTGCCCTTAAATTATTATTGTTAGGTCGGCTAGGATTACATTGTGGCCCATTAGGATTACATTATGGCCCCATGGACTCCTATATATAGAAAGGAGGTTTTTTAAATTGAATCATCCAAGAATTGTTCATTTATGTAATGTATTGGAGGTTGCCCCCTCGAAGTGGCTTATTTCTAAGGCGTTCATATCTCTTTTCTTCTATTTTTGGAGCTGGTTACACAACACTCTCCAATCAATGGGCTCCCTGTCTTTATATAATATCCAAAGCATCGCCCTCATCAATTCACCATAAATCCCTGATCACATTTATGCCTAGATATTCCTTCAAATCGACTCTTCCAAACTGATTTTTTTCTTTTAAGAATATCAGTGCAAGCTCCTTCATATCGGGCTTGATCCATCTCCCTCTTCCTAGCATGCTTGACCAGTGTCAAGACTAGGCTCCCTGGTAAGCTCGAACACTCCTTTCTCTACAAGTTGTTTTCCCCTCCCTTTACGCTCTCAACTCTCCATCCTCTCGCCCACTCATCTTATAGCAAGTGTGCTATATCTCGAGCTTCTCCTTTGAGCCTAGTTGTGTTTCATTGAATCACCAACCATCCCTTATTCTCAATCAGCTTCATTTTGGATTTGCTCTCTCCTTCCTTCTTACTGACTTTTCTAATTTTTCCCTCTGTGCAGCCTTGCAGATCTATTTCCAAAGCCTCCCTCACTTTCATCCTTGATTTTGTTGAATTTAGAGTTGTTCTCCTCAAGAGGTGTGATATCCTCCATTCTATAGTGAAAAATTTTAGTCTTCGCACAATCCTTCACCTAGTCATCACAGTGCATCTAGAATCACAACCAAATCTCTTTGTCTCCAATGCACAGAGGTATCATCACTCTATCTCTCATCATCAATAGATTGACTTTAAGTATCCTTGGAAACCAACAATGGCTATGAGCTCAATAGAAATAATCATTGAAAATGATAGATGCGTGTTGACCAAAGCAAACAAATACATGATGGAAAAAGCAAGACAGAGAATACAACAATGGAAGTTTCAGGAAAATTCAGAGAATTTTACCTCGAATAGGCAGCTTGAGGGGCAGAAGCAAGAAATAGTTTCTATCTACAAATGCTCTAGTCATCAAGGCATTAAACAAAGGGCATAACAAGGGTCGATCAAGGTCACAACACAAAAAAAAATGCTCTAATCAATAACTAGTAGATCTTAGAATACAAAGAAGGATATTCACTTGACATATATTAATCCTTTTACATTATGTTATGTAAATTTGTTTCTCTCATTTTTCAGTTTGTAAGGAAGTATGCCAAAAAAGTAGTAAGAAATTCAGGAAATTTTCGAAACAAGGCTTTAGATAACCGAGACTACACTCCCACTCTTATCACCTCAAGCCTGCTCCTCTTTAAACTCTTTAAACCCTCTCTGTAATGGGAGCGTGCTCCTTTTAATTTACAACTGCTTATGTGAAAGAACACTACAAGATCCAGCTCAATATGATGAATTGTATATATTGTGAGTAATTAAAATGAAGGCTTTGCAAATTATCCAATTTTCTATGTTTGGTATACATGATAATAATGTCATTACCCCCAAACACATACCCTTATAACGAGTATTAGTTCTCTAAGGATCAAATGTTTCTAATATGCTTAATTAGAGATGAAGGATTATTCTAGGAGGTTAATATGCTTGTTTGGGGTGTTTTTTTTGGCCTTGGATACTTAGTGGTTAAGGGATTCAAAGGGTAAAGGGTTAAGGGCCAAGGGATTTAGGGTCATATGATTTAACAATTAAGGACTTAAGATTTTAGGGATTTATGTGTTAGTGATTAAGGGGTTAATAGTTAAGGTGTTTAGGGGTGAAGGGCTCGATCTTAAGGGTCACACGTAAAGAGGATAATGAGTTATGGATTAGGAGGTTCATGGATTATAGGTTAGGGATTAATTTCTAACGAGTTAATGAGTCAAGGGGTTTATGGGTTATGATTTATGAGTGCAGGGGTTAAGGGATTATGGATTGGGGGTTAAGGGGATAGGGAATTTAGGGGTTACAGGTTAAGGGCTTATGTTTTGTGAAAATTGGACTCCTAATCCCCTTGTCACCACTGTTGGAGGTTCCCCTATGAATTTCTCTCGTTTCCTTCCCTCTAGGCCCCTTAGGCCCTAAGCCCCCTTCTCATTCTCTAATGCTAGGATTATAGATCTTAGTAAACCATGCTTGCACCTTTGACTTCTACCCATATATGCTACCCTTGTGTCCCCTTGACCCATTCAATACACCATAAGATACCCCCCCCCCCCCCCCCAAACAAACTTTTTGGTTATTTCATTCCACTTTTCCTAATTTTATGAACCCCCAAATTTGGTCTCAATGCCCCTACAACCCTTGCGCCCCCTTGGCTAAGGGAGTAAACACATTAGGGGTTATGGTTTGTGATAAGGAGCCCCTAATCCCATTATTGCAATTGTAAATATGCTTATGAACACCATGAACAACTATTGTAGGTGTTGTGATGAAAGCAATAATGAATACAAAAGTTGTAGTCAAAAGAATGGGGATCTTTAATATTTTGAACCATCCAATGTAAAGATGGTTTTCAATGCTAGTGCTCTAGTCACCTAAAAGAGTACCCCATAAATTTGTGCTTTGTGACACCCCTAGGATTCAATAATTAATCTAAAGTGAGAGGATTTTTTGATAAGGTAACAATGGAAACAACCTTGAGTTGATGGAGAATGACACTTTTTTACACAACCAAGGTGTCAGTTTCATCGTCAACAAGAGGCTCAATTGACAAGTGGCATCATCTCACATTTAAGGCACTTGGAAAAAAATATTTATGCATTTTTCTTCACTGAGGTTACCTTTCACATTTACCAAGGCTCAAATCACATATTTGGATGAATTTTGGATAACTTATTATATTCCACTAGCTTCATGCATGAAGAGGAGCTCACATCCTTTAATAATATGTTGGATATTTCATGGCATAGTCAAGGTTCGCATATATAAAAGAATAACATCACAACCACAAATAAGAAAATTTCCATTTGTATCACACAGCGTAAAGGAGAAGGACATAGGTGAAGAGTACTCCATTTAGAAACATATAAAAGCTTATTTATTTCCTCTTTCCAAAGATGATGAGATATATAGTTCTGAGAAAACTCCCAAATTGCCAACAAAGCAGGACTTGGGTAAGGGTTTACTTTTTCTTTCACATGTTGAGAGACATGATTCGTGTATTTTAAGGTGTGATTTATTGTTGAGTTCACATATTTGGAAGCACAATTGTAGAAGTGGAAACATCTCAAGAGTGTCATAAGATTAAAAAATATTTATAATTCCCACCCTTTTATTAGGATTTAGATTTCGCACTAATATTTTCCATAGTTTCCTACCTTTTTTTTTAATCATCTGGTTTAAATTGAGAATAAAACTCATTAATATTCAATAAAATAAGGATCTAAATTTCCCACCAATATTTTTACGAGTTTATTTCCATTTTTTTAAAATTGATAATACAAATCATTCCTATTCAATGAAATCACTATTTATATTTCTCGGCATTTTTATTGGGATATAGATTCCCAGCCATTTTTATTAAGATTTAGATTTCCCACCAATATTTCAACCAATATTTTTAGGGTCTTTAACTAATTTTTTAGCATTGTTTTATTTAAATTGATAATAGAACTCATTCCTATTAAATAAAATTTTGTTTGAAGATGCATTTGAGTGTTCTTTAGATTAAGTTGGAGTCACTAAGAGGTAATCTTACCATCAATCAAAAATTCGCCATGATTACAAGGAGAGGAAATGCAAAGAGGTAAATTTATATTTTACAACTCTGAATTATTTGAAGATAATTTTTATTTTTTTAATATATATTAGAAAATATTGATTTAAAAAATTTCGAAATTGAAGTGGCGGGTCTTTGATTTTAGCAATGTCTCATTGTTTATGTCTGTATGAGAAGACTAGCTAGCCAGATCCATCAAAAATTCGTTTTTCTATTTCTTACCCAATGTAGATGCACTAATAGTTTTCACCATCAGCAAATATAGTTTTTATGTCAGTCTGAGAAGCATCTCCACAACCTAGCTAGTGAGATCCATCAACAATTCACCTTTAGTTGTGTGACAATATGGAAGATGTATTATTTATATGTGTTAATTTTTATTTTTTTTGTTTTTTCAAAATGTAAATTCTACTGTCAAATGCATTGTTTATAAATGCTAATTTTTATTTAATTATTTATTTCGAATGGGCATTCTACTGTCAATGGGAGCTTCGTTGACTAGTTGGTAATGTAGGGGTGTTGAGTTTCTCTCCACCCAGATTTGAGTTCCTCTTGTGACATGTTCACACGAAAATTTGAGTCGCTCTTATGACATGTTAGTCCTTTGTAGGCTGATGTACCTTGGAAAGAAGATGTTTTTTGTTTCTATTGGGGGTAGGTGCTTGGAATGAAGAGGGTTGTTTCTTTCCATGGTAAAGTTTAGGGGCTAATATTCATATATGGGCTAATTTTCTATACTTTTTCTAAAAACAATATTCACCAATTTCCATTTTTTCTACAAATAATTCGCCTAAGTTTTATAGTATGAAATTATTTTACCTTAAAAATTGCCATGATCTTATATATACTAATATAATATAATCAGTAATTTAGATATTTTTACAAAAATATCATCAAACATTTTACAATTTTTCTATTAGATATTACAAAGATTCGCCAAGGTTTTAAAATTTCAAATAGATATCCATCCATAAAATTTTCCCTGTTGCTATTGGGGGCAGGTGCTAGTTGGCAATTCTGGTAGCATATATACCTTAGTTGTGGCTTCTTAGCCAGAGAAAGGCTTGATTCCCTCTTGTAACCATTTTCGCACTCAGTTTTGAGTCCCTCTTATGACACTTTCATCCTTTTTACGCTGATGTACATTGTAATGAGGAGGGTTGTTTGTTGCTATTGGCGCTAGGTGCTAGTTGAAAATTATGGTAACATAGATAACCTAGTGGCTTCTTAGGCTAAAAAAATTGAATACTATTATGATAGCATAGATACGCCACTTGTGGATTCTTAGACAAAGCATTTTGAGCACTTGAATGTTGTGTTATTATTAGCTTCAAGAATTTGATACCTCTAAATGCATCATAGATCCATGGTTAAGATGGAACTCTAAATACATAATAGATCCATGGTTAATATGGACCTGTGTTAATTTATATAGGTCTTCATCTCCCGAAATTATAAACGAAGGCGCAAACACATCCAGAATCTGGACAGCTTTGAATCTCTTATGTAATTGGACTGCTTACAATAACCCACTGAATTTCATCATTCTGTATGTGGCAGACTTCCCCTTTCAATTTCTCAACTAAAAGCCTAGTATGTTAACGTGTAGTTGTCTCTTCTACTGTTTTTTGACTACATGTGCACTTGTCTCTTCTACTCTTGTTTAACTACCAGTTCCATCCTGTGTTAGTTTTGTCTAGCCCTCATTCCTAAACTATGTTAGTTAGAATTAAAATTGTAATCCTTATTAAAATATGCTCGATCACACAACAGGTCACTTTACAATAATGTTATCAAAAGATAACAGTGGTGGGGGATATGCTACAGTATTAGTCTAAACATATATTGGATGTTACCCTTTTACAAGGATAGAGAAATGACCTCAAGAGTCAAAATATAACTTCTTAAGGATTTTAACAATTTTTATAACACATATTTATCAAGCATAATTTTGTTTTTATTTCTGAAATTGAAATTTCTTTTCAAGTTCCGTCCAAGTTTTTTGTTTCTTTTATCTTGATGAGCAACAATTCTTTTTCTCAAGAATTTTTGCGCATGTAATTTTTAATTGTAAGCCAAAAATGGATAAGGAAAGTTGCAATGATGTGATGGGTGTTTTATAAAAACATATTTCCTTGTTATATCCTACAAAGTTACTTGAACGAACAAAGAGATAAAAGTAATATATTTTTAAATTTGAATGAACAAAGAAAAATCGATGATGAAGATATGTGCTTTATAAAAACATATTGCCTTGTTATATCCTATAAAGTTACTTGAATGAACAAAGAGATACAAGTAATAGCTTTGTAAAGTTGAATGAACAAAGAAAAATGGAAGATAAAGATATGTGTAGATGAAGTTTGTGTGGAGGATAGTGAAGCAATGAACAAAAATAGATGATGAAAATATAAATTTGGCTTTAGGGAGAGTAAGTCAATCAACTGTTTTTCATTAAATCCAATTTATGGAATCTAGATATAATTTTTTTTTCACATATCCAATTTATGGAATCTGAATATAACTTTAGCAATAATATTTTCAATTAACTCTAGTTGTAAGAAAATTACAGAATAGTTTTGTTAACACTAGAGATTGAAATGAATAAAGATCAACAACCCTTTGAAGTAGTCTGAAACAAAAATATCTTCGGCTAAAATAGAATGGAGAATAGTGTTTTAGATAAGAATATTAATTGTTACACCTGATTCAACCCAAGAGATAAGCTTTTGTTGAGTTGATAAAAAATGTTTCAATTCCATCTTCATATTCATCTTCTTCCACTATCCTACTTCACTGATTCAATGCTTCTTACTAAAGAGTTGAATTTATAACCTGCTTCCATGGACACCCACAAATAGACCCAAGTGGCCTTGAATTGTTGCAAATATGATATATATTCTTAGACATGAAGTGGGCATTATCATTTAACAAAAATGGTGATGAAGGAAGCATTCTCATCACCTGAATTGAAATGGGGAGAGGAGGACAGGGAGCCATCGCATATCTCCATTAGAGGAGTATATTTTCCTACTTTATCACTAGGTTTTGGAGACTTGAGGCATATTATTGATGGGTAATGTGATGGAGAGGGACGAAGAGGGGTGCAGGGAGGCGTTTCCAAATGAGTATAGAAAGGAGGTGAAGGTGAAGGGGTGAGAAGTGGAGGAGTTTCAACTGAAGTGTCCACCATTCTCATTTGAGAAAATAAGTTGTAGTTGTTCGAGCTGTAACTAAGTTTGATCCACACCACATGTTCTAGCATCCATGATTTTCCTTAGTTCATTGCAACAAATGACATCATTACAAGGACCTAATGCTAGAATCAATCTTCTGGGCACACAAGAACCAACTACCATGCAAACAATTAGTACTCGGTGTATGTAAACAAGTATATCATGAAGCCAACACATAGGGCTCGAATTTTTTGATGGGTTTCAAGGCTTGTTCTTGGTCATTTTCTTTGTAGAAAAACTCGAAAAGGATGTTTTCTTATGTGTTGGTACTATATATTAGTTGAATTTCTATTAAGAAGTCTTCCCCTATCAATTTCAAAGAGACATAATAAAACTATCATAGGGATTGTTACATAAATGTCTTAGGGCATATGGTTTGGGAATTAGATGATTTTTGGGCATATAATTAAACTCTTGTTTTCTATGAGAGGCGCATATTAACATTTGAATGGTGAAAAAAAGAGGAATGATTTTCCATGATAAACAAGGTCAATATTGTTATAGCGTTCAGTCCATTGGATTGACAAGGTACATCCCTAGGCATGCGTTAAGATGCATGTCTCACATATGGAAATATTGAAAATGTTGGAGGCAGGCCACCAACCCATCTCATTTTTTATACACTTCAATGGAGCTTAAGCCATATGCTCTTCCCAAACATTAGTAAGGAATTAGAGTTTGAATCTAGGTTGTAATGTTCTTGGGCTCGCTAGTAGTTACTGTAAGATCTCGATGGCCCAAGTATGCCCAATTTAAACATTTTGGAAGAGAAAATTTTCTAGAAAGCTAGCTGAATGAGTACTGTATGTATTATGGATCTCTCTATGTGACTATTTTTTATGTAGCTGAATGAGTAGTGTATCTTTTATGGCTTTGTCTATGTGACTATTTTTTATGTAGTTGAATGGGTAGTGTATCTTTTATGGCTTTTTCTGGCTTCAAGGCTTGTTCTCGGTTGTTTTCTATGTAGAAAAATCTAAAATAGATGTTTTCTTAGGCGTTGGGACTATATATTGAGGTTGTTGAATTTATGCTAAGAAGTCTACCCCTATCAATTTGAAATAGACATAGTAAAATTATCATAGGGATTGGTACATAAATGTCTTAGGGAATATGGTTTGGTAATTATATGAATTTTGGGCATAGAATATAAATCATGGAATATAAATAAACTCTACCTTTGGACATATAATATCAATCATGGTAGATAATTAAACTCTTTTTTTCTCTAAGAGACACATAATAATGTTTTAATGGTGCAAAAAGATGAGTGTTTTTCCATGATAAACAAAGTAATTATTGTTATAGTTATTATTCCATTGGGTTGAGGAGGTACACCCCTAGGGATGCATTAATATTTATGTCTCACATATGGAAAGATGGAAAACCTTGGAGGCAGGCCACCAACCCACCTCATTTTTTATACACTTCAATGGAGCTTCAGCCTTATGCTCTTCCAAAACTCTAGTAAGGAATTACATTTGGAATATAGGTGGTAATGGTCTTGGGGTCGCTAGTAGTCAGTATAATATCTTGATGGCCTAGGTATGCCCATTTTCAACTTTTTGGAAGAGCACATTTTCTTGAAAGCTATTTGAATGAGTAGTGTATCTTTTATGGCTCTATATATGTGACTATTTTTTATGTAGTTGAATGATTAGTGTATCTTTTATGGCTCTGTCTTGCTTTAAGGCTTGTTATTGGTTGTTTTCTTTCTAGAAAAATCTTCAAAAAAATTCTTATGTGTTGGGACTATATATTGAGGTTTTTGAACTTTTGCTAAGAATTCTATCCCTATCAATTTCAAAGCGACATAATAAAATTATCATAGGGATTGCTACATAAATTTCTTAGGTCATATGGTTTTGGAATTATACAAATTTTGGGCATATATTATAAATCATGGCATATAATTAAACTCCTATTTTCTATAAGATGCACATTTTAATGTTTGAATGGTGCAAAAAGAGGAGTTTTTTTCCATGATAAACAAGGTAAATATCATTACAGTGCTTATTCAATTTGGTTGATGAGGTACATACATACCCATGCCTTAAGATTCATGTGTCACATATGGAAATATGGAAAACCTGGGAGGCAGGCATCCAACCCACCTCATTTTTAATACACTTCAATGGAGCTTAATCCATTTTCTCTTCCCAAACACTAGTAAGGAATTACAGTTGGAATCTAGGTGGTAATGGTCTCGGGGTCACTAGTAGTCAGTATAAGATCTCGATGGCGCAAGTATGGCAAATTTCAACTTTTTGGAAGAGAACATTTGCTTGAAAGCTATATGAATGAGTAGTGTATCTTTTATGGCTCTATCTATGTGACTATTTTTTATGTAGTTCAATGAGTAGTGTATCTTTTATGGCTCTCTCTAGCTTCAAGGATTTTTCTTAGTTCTTTTCTTTGTAGAAAAATCTAAAAAGAATTTTTTCTTCTGTGTTAGGACTATATATTGAGGTTGTTGATTTTCTGCTAAGAAGTCTACTCCTATCAATTTCAAAGAGACATAATAAAATTATCATAGTGATTGTTACAAAAATGTCTTAGCACATATGGTTTTGGAACTATACGACTTTTGGGCATATAATATCAATCATGGAATATAAATAAACTCTACTTTTGGGCTTATAATATCAATCATGGTAGATAATTAAACTCCAATTTTCTATAAGAGGCACATATTATTGTTTGAGGGGTGAAAAAAGAGAAATTCTTGTCCATGATAAAAAAAGGTAAATATTGTTATAGTGCTTAATCCATTGCATTGATGAGGTACACCCCTAGGCATGCCTTAAGATGCATTTCCCACATATGGAAATATGGAAAACCTTGGTGGCAGGCCACCAACTAACCTCATTTTTTATACACTTCAATGGAGCTTAAGCCTTATTCTCTTCCCGAATGATAGTAAGGAATTATATTTGGAATATAGGTGGTAATGGTCATGTGGTCACTAGTATTCATTATAAGATCTTGATGGCCCAGGTATGCCCAATTTCAACTTTTTGAAGGAGAAAATTTGCTTGAAAGCTATTTGAATGAGTAGTGTGTCTTTTATGGTTATCTCTATGTGACTATTTTTTATGTAGTTGAATGAGTAGTGTATCTTTTATGGCTATGTGTATGTGAATTTGGATTATAGGGATAACACTTGCACCTCCTCCTATTTCCCTTCTTTCTACTTGGATCCCTTCATTATTGTTCAATCATTGGGATGGTTTTGGGAAACGACACGCAGTTCTGTGGAATTTTTAATGGAGCCCTGCTGCAAGTGCTTCTTCCAGTAAAAAAAGTAAAACACTTATTTGGAATCCCCCACCTCACCTTCGTCTACTTGCATGTCATTCATCATGTGCTTTGAAGAAGAAGAAGAGGAGGTTGAATAAGGATTATTGAATCACTTCTTCCAATAGAAAATCATGTCTAATAATAGAAAACATGCAAACAAAACATTGACGCCTATGCCTAGGCTACTCACAGAGCTCATTACTGAAAATCAAGAAAACAGACGATAATCAAACAATAGAGAATGAAATACCAAATGGGCATCTACACCCAACACTTAAGAGATAAAATATGGCCTGATTTCCTTTATTCATGGTTGACATAACAAACATAGCATTGGAGCCCACAAAAATACTACACCTAGTGTCCTAGATGGCTAAGGAAAGGTTTCATCAAACCAATGATACATCCATGAGTTACATATATATGTGTATAACTTAAATGAAAAATGATCAACATGATATGAATCATTGGGGAATTGTAGGGGTTGAGATGACCATCAAAACTTTAAAATATCCTCTGAAAGAAAAATCACCATAGATACCATTAAGGAAAGGAACTCAAGCATCCACAAATTATGGGCCAAGATTCTGTTCACTAGGTGTGATTTTTATTTATCTTTGTTTCCTACAACTTATCCTCATATCAGTGCCTAGTAGGAGACTAAAATCAAGCATAGACATGACTTGTAACCTTTAAAACAGGGACCTAAAACCTGCCAAATATATTTCACAAAAAACAAGAGAAACTCTCCAAGCTAATTGTTGACTTAGTTTAAAACAAATCTCTGGAAAAGAATTTAGGGCATTCAAATAGACAACTACATTAAAATAAATAATCCAATACAGCAACCTGAAAGAGGTTTAGAATCATTGGCCTAACTCGGAGGAAAAGGTAAGTCTTGAAGAAAAGCACCATCTCTTAAAAATAGCATAGCATACAAAAATTTTCTCCCCGGTAATAAAATTCAAATATGGAACCCAATTTCACCTTAGCAAACAAAATTTTTAGTGGCATATGTGAGTAAACATACCCTATACTTGTACTTATGTACACCATCAAGAAAGGGCTCTGTAAAAAGTTTCGTTTAAGAAAGTTCTCCCTAAAGTGAACAACAGGGAGGAAATATTACTTGTTTTTACTATTCAGAAGATGTAGAAATTGATTGTCATGACTGGAATGTGCATGGATTTTGTTTGGCTTGTTGGGTGAAATTGGTGTTTATGCTATAAAGTGAACATAGAAAAAATATTACTTGATTTTTCTATTGAGAAGATATAGAAATTGATTGTCGTGATTGGAATGTGCATGCATTAATCTACATTGGCTTGTTTGTGGAGGTTAGACATGAATAATAATTTGGCCATACTCCATCCTATCGATGAAGTCTGATATCACAAAGGTATCGATGGGAAGTTTAAGAGATTATTTTGAAATCTTGGTGTGTTGTGGTATTTCGCTCCTTGAGAATGTGTCTAAAATATGGCTAGTCCAAAGAGTTGGGGGCATCTATGATATCCTATAGAATGGGATGTAGGTAGATGTTTTCTATCATGAATTATTGACCCAATTGATCATGCATTTTGAATCTCCCATGATATATAGGTATTTGACCCTTTTGATGGATGCAATTTCTAGAAGGGTACAAAGAGCAATGGAATCAAGTCAGTTGTTAGAGCCTTAACTTTGGGCATATCTTACCTTCTCGCTGTAAGAATGGGAAAGGAAGAGTACCACACCCACTTTGGAGCTAGGTGGAATAGCTTGTGTAACTCCATCAAACATTAGAGAACCTTTTAGGTAGAAAATGGGCCTCTTAAGAAAAATTTACAACCAAAATAATCTTTATAAGAACCAATAGGATTCAAGATGATGATCTAAACCATGAGGGATGATTCATCATTTCTGGGGTAAAAATGTAAAAGATTAAAAAATAATAAAATAATACAACTACTTTTTCAACTTGTATTTTCAACTTATCTCCCTAAGTTTTTATTCAAATTTCAAGCGGGAGTACCCGTTGGATGAAAAATTTAATTCCTGATCCAAGGAGTACCCATGTTGCATACTTTCGATGTACTCTACTATACGAAAAAGGAGAAATCCATGAAAAATGTGATTGCAATGATGTTTTTCAAGGATTTCTCATTTTTCATATAGCAGAGTCCATAGAAAGTATGCAACATGGATACTCCTTGGATGAGGAATCAAATTATGCATCCAAAAAGTGTTCCCACTTGAAATTTGAGTAAACCCATACGGATATAAGTTGAAAATACGAGTTGAAAAAATAGTTTTTTCTTTTTTCCCTCTAAAATTCGATGATGTAATCTATTCTTATTTTATTATTTCCACTATTATTTTATAATTTCCATAGGAGGCCCATTTTAAACCTCAAAATTCCCCTAATGGAAGTCACAAGGGCATCCAAGAGGGAGTGGAGACATTGGATGCATTACCAAAATCCATTATTTTTGTGGTTTAGGATGAATGTTGTCTTCCAAACACTTTTTTTTTTCAATTAAATTGTGATCTTTGTTAGAATTTCTCGTGAAAAAACAAAATGTTACAATTCCACCAAATATTGCTGATTAGATGCATGGAAAACCTTTATAATAATCTTCCATGATGTTGAGTAACAAAGTTTTGAAATTTTCATCCAAGATTAGATAGGACAATGAACCTATCATGTTCACTTTTGCAAGGGTGTGGCTTATGACCTCCACTGTATTGCGACAAGATAAGTAAGTGTGAAGAAATGTCACCATATGACTTGCATAAATTATATATGTTGGGGTTATTTGTAAAATATCATGGATATTTCTCATGGAAAAAATGTGTTGTTGTTCCAATCTCAAGAGATATTGCTGATTAGAATGCATGGGAAACCCTTTTAATAATCTTACATGATGTTGTGTAACTATGTATTGAAACATTATTCCAAGCTTATATAGGACCAGGAGCCTATCATGTTAAATTTTTCAAGGGTGGTGGCGATGACCTGCACTATGTTGGGATAAGAGATAAATAAATGTGAAGAAATATCATCATATGACTTGCATAAAGGATATACGTTGGGGTGATTCGTAAACAATCAAGGATATTTATCGTGAATAAAATGTGTTTTTGTTCCAATCCCACCAAATATTGCTAATGAGAATGCAGGGGAGACCTTTTAAATAATATTCCATGATGTTGTGTAACTATGTTTTGAAATTTTCTTCCAATCTTCCTATCATGTTCAATTTTGCAGGGGTGGTGGTGATTACCTGCACTGTGTTTGGACAACAGATAAATAAGTGTGAAAAAATATCATTATATCACTTGCGTAAAGGACATATGTTGGGGTTATTCGTAAAATATCATGGATATTTCTCATTAAAAAAATGTGTTGTTGTTCCAATCCCACAAGATATTGCTGATTAGAATGCATGGGAAGCCTTTATAATAATCTTCCATCATGTTGTGTAACTAAGCTTTGAAATTTTCCTCCAATATTATATAGGACCACGAGCTTATCATGTTCAATTTTGCAAGGGTGGTGGTGATGACCTGCACTGCGTTGGGACAAGAGATAAATAAGTGTGAAGAAATAGCATCATATGAATTGCATAAATGATAGGTGTTGGGATGATTCATAAAATATCCTGGATATTTCTCATGAAAAAAAATTGTTTTTGTTCCAATCCCACTAGATTTTTCTAATTAGAATGCATGGGAAACATTTTTAATAATCTTCTATGATGTTGTGTAACTAAGTTTTAAATTTTCTTCCAAGCTTAGATAGGGCCACAAGCCTATCATGTTCAAACTTTCAAGGGTGTTGGTGATGACTTTCACTATGTTGGGAAGAGAGATAAATAACTATGAGTAAATATCTTCATATGACTTGCATGAAGGATAGATGTTGTGGTGATTCATAAACTACGATGGATCTTTTTTATTTTATGTTATATTTTTCATTCTCTTAACAACTCCTTTTCATATTTCATGTCATTTTTTAAACAACTGATTAGGTTCACTACTGCACTACCTCTTGTCTACTAAAAATATCAATAAATCTTACAGGAAACATATCATTTAGAAAGGAACCATTATAAATAGAAAATTCTTATCTGATCTTTCACACTAAAATTTCTGAAAGGAATTTATATTTCTGAAAAAAGACATTCTTCCAACAAAATATTTTGCGGAGGAGCCACATATTCTTCCTTCTTATCATTATAGAGACAATTCGTTTGAAACCTTATCATTACCTACATAAGTCGTCATCAGCTTTACCTCTCAAGTCCCATTTCTTGTTTTGTGTGTTTCCCTACATTTATATAACCTTTAATCTTCTCTTTTATAGTAATTTACCTTCTATATAACCAAATACTTGGAGTTATAGCCCACTTTGCAAGTATCCTTGTAAAGTCGCTAATGCTGACGATGGTAAAAACTAACTAAACCTACAAACCATTATGTGCGAGAGAATTTGGCTTTCCTATAACTAATACTATATATTTTGTCTAACTATGAATAAGGTCGCTAATAGGCGGGACCTCTGATACAAAAAAAAATTGGTCAAAAGGGCACTATTAAAAATTAGGTTAATCTTAGTGGCATAAATGATTCATTGTATAATCATTAGTTATTTTATTTTATTCAATCAATGGGATGAACCACCCATTATCTATATATATATATGTTGCCAATATTGAAAAAAGGTTCATACTGCAAGTGTTGTTATACATTTCTTTTTGTCAAGGGGTCACTTCTAGATTTCTTGTATTGTTTTTGGGAAAATATTTTTAACAAACCTATCATTTTAATAGAGTTTTATAGTTACGAGAGATAAAATATATGCTCATATTTTCCATAGAAAGGTCGTGACAAGCCTTGGTCGAAGTGTATGTCTATAATATATTCAATGAATCTATTGTTATTGAAAAGATTTGATTCCCAAGATACAACCTTGTTACAAAAGTATCATATGTTATTGAAAAAAGGTTCATAATACAAGTGTTGTTATGCATTTGTTTTTGTCAAAGGGGTCACTTCTATATTTCTTGTATTGTTTTTGGGCACATCTTTTTAACAATCCTATCATTTCAATAGTGTTTTACAGTTATGACAGATAAAATATATGTTCATATTTTCCATAGAAAGGTCGTGACAAGCCTTGGGCAGAGCGTATGTCTATAATGTATTCAATGAATCTATTATTATTGAAAAGGTTTGATTCCCAAGATACAACCTTATTACAAAAGTATCATATGTTATGGTTCATAGTTTGATGGGATGTCGATTATGGAGTATTGAGACAATGCTTAATATGCCTAGCATACAATGCATTGTATTGGTCCTTTCTCTAATGTAATGAAAGCTATGTTATGGAAAAAAATCATATTTGACATAATGGTGTAGATCAGGGGTTTATATGTGATTATTGACCACAATTTTATGATGTTGACCATATAACATTGATTGTTTCCATGATGTGATTAGAGGAAAATGGAAAAGGTATATGACATTGCCATCGTATTTCATAGTTGTAATCTCTTGGCAGTTGAATTCGATATTTCTCAGTATAAACGTTTATTTAACGAGCATCATTGGTGTTACTCCATCACCGAAGTTTGTCACCAAACTTCATTTCCATCAGAAAATTTTCATCATTGTGTGTGATGTGACCATTGCAGTAAATATTAAATGCTATATGATCGTCATAGGATGGAGCATGATTATCAATCTTTACACATTAACCCGTTACGTTTGTTGTGAGTATCACTTGCTATCAACTTGGAATTTTGTATGAGCCTTTATTGGGTGGTTCACCATTTGAATTCATCTAACTCAAGGTTATTACAAAAACCATGCCATGTTGTATATCCTTGTCATCTCTTTCACTGAGGCATGCATTGTTTCCATGAATTTACGATTTATTGGGAAACATACCTCTATGAATTTACGAGTTATTGGGAAACATACCTCCGTGAATGAGGCCTGGAAACATTTCATTCCTACATTTTCTTCATCACATTGGGTTGAGGATTTTCATTCTTGACAACTCCCCAAACCCTACCATGTTGCTCTTTTTTCCACTTGACAATTCTCCCATGTCTGCAAGTGAATTTTGTTGCTCAGCAATGGTTTTCTATGTCTATAGCTCGGTAGCGTGGCTTAAAACAAGTTTGTGTGGAATCATTTTCTTGTTGTGGCTCCTCTACTCACCAGGTATTTATAAAATAGTAGTCACTTATTTTCTTTATGCAATGCATTGGGTTTTGATGTTTTACCCTAATCCCTTCTTCGTGTCTATATGCGAATATGTATGTGTATTGTCTCTATTAGTTGGCAATTGAATTTTTCCTCTAAAAATATGAGGTCAAGTTTAGTTCCAGTCATAAATATCATTTAATTTTTGGTAATATTTCCCTATTCAATTTTACCAGACTCCTTCGAGGCTCTGGGTCCCATGGCTTATGTTTTCTGGTGATTATTTAAAATTTCTCGATTATATATATACCTGGGCCACTAATTAACCACCCCTTGTTAATTAATTAGACATTTAAATATCATTTATGGGTGTCATTTTTTCTCTTATATAGAAATTCGGTTATCAAACTCATTTGTGCTTTCAATCCATATTTTGTTATCTTTCTTTTTTCAAATTCATCCTTATTTAACTTCCCAATAAAATAACTCGTTTTTAGATAACTTTTAGTCAAATTCTAATACATTCCCAAAATTTCTTATTATGCCACATGAGGGAGATTTTAAGGACTTAGGGCTTCAGGAAATAAACCTATGTGAAGTTCATGCATAGGGAATCCCACTCGATTTGTAGAAATATATCTCCATAACAACATCTATGTACTGGCATGTTTATCATTTGAATTTTTCTTTTCGGTAACATAGGGTTTATACTATCTTCTCACCACTCGGTGTATCTATATATAAAAGAAAAAAATCAATCACATATTATCTATCGCTGTGGAAATATTTTGTTTTACTTTTGGCCCAAGGGGTCTCCATTATATAATGTGATGAATATATTCGGCCCTCTCATATGGACCATACCACTTTGTCATTTAAAATATTTGTTATTATTTTTTATGTTATGACAAACATTCTTTAATATGTTTGGGCTTTATCAGGGCTCCTTAATTTCAGTTCGAGTATCCTAGCATTTTGTTTTGATTTGCGTCATCCATCGAGGTTGATTATATGCGTATATAATTTCATTCCTTGCCCTTCGATTCAATTACTGTTTCCTCTATTTTTCTTAAAAAATTTAGTGCCTTGTTCACAAGTTAACAAATGATGCCATGTTATTTGTCGCATGTGTTTAATAAAAAATAAATTAAATCTATCGTAGAATGAGTTTATTTAATCAAAACAGGGGAAGAGGAAATGGTAGAAGGGGAGAAAACATCAATCAATAGGTCTAAGAGGGAAATGGGACCAAGCATTTATTTCATTTCAATGCAAATTATGAGATATTGAGAAAGTTATTATGCTGAGAGAAGAAAAAATTATTAGGGTTTCCTCGAAACCAGTTTGACGCACAATCTCAGTCACAACAATCCATATTGCAAGAACCTTCTTGTCCCTCTACACACATATACCTCCTGGTCAATCGAAATAAAATTGGTTGGGAGCAAGCCATTTTTGAACAACCTTTTAATTGAAGGCATAGTTGGAGGTTGATATTTTCCTTCGTAATCGTCCCCCTAAAGTTCATATGTCTGGTATACAATCTAATGCTTATCATTTAATACATATTCCTGCTTATTCACCTCAGCCATCCACTCCTCCTTATCATCATGCCTCTTTCGCAGATCGAATCTCCCAACAACACATGACATTGTCTAATTTTGTTAGTCAAATATCAAAGCTCCATGTTATCCTCCTACCTCCTCCTAGTGAGCATGAGAAAAATGCTCAAGTAGTATTGTCTGGTTCATATCATAGGTCATCACACTCAGTGTCACAATGCCTAGAATAATAGGAGTGACAATAAAAGTCAACTCCCTCTCACAGGAAAGAAAATTAATTCTAGTTTTGATTTCGTTATAGATAAAAAAATATATAACTGTTTATAGGTTTATAGCATGTTGTTTTTTAGATTATCTTCCCAAAATTATATTTATATTTTGACATTACTCATCACAAGAGAAAGAAGTATAATGTGAATATTTATATGTTATTTACACATATATGTATTTAGCGGCTCCACTTTACATGTGAATGATAAATGGGGATACAAGGGGTTTGGAGATACAAGGTTTTGATTATGGGATTATGATGTGTGATGACATGGATTGTTTTATTGGTTGACTACATATGATTCATGTTTTTGACATAATCATGCTATGTTTTATAATGGTCATCATTTATGAGATAATTGAAGTTAGTTTTTTCAATTAGATTTATGTATTAAAAAGAGACAAATACGCCTAATCGAATGGAAATAAGGGTCCCACCGATTAGTGTCTAACTTTATATTACAAATTCTTAGACTAGCCTTTCGAAGTATCTCTTCTTAACCCTAATAATCCTTATTAGGAATACAACTAATATGATATTTGAAGTGTGGAAAATGTCAAAACTACTTGAGGCATTTTTAAAAAGAGGAGAGACCTATGAAGGAAAAAGAGAGAAAGTTATGAAGAGAGGTATGCTACAACAAAATTAGGTTTCCTTTATTCCTCTGATTTTATTTTCTATAAATTAGAGATCTGATCATAATGGTGACAACAGTTCTATATCAAAAGGAGAGTCCAATTAAGGTGACTTCTATTAATTAATCAAGGATTTATGAAGGTACCTTTCATTTTTCTGATCATTTACTTCTTCAGAAGGACTGCTTTTAATTGTCATGAGTGCCAATAGTGATCATTTCACAGAAAGAAAGCTTTCAACTCATGTAAATTTATTGAAGGATTGATATAATTCCATTTTCATTGGGTTTCCTTGAGTGTTGTATATGAGTCCGTACATTGCAGTAGTTTGAGCTTTAGAACTAGTTAATGGTTTTCACAGAGACCTGTAATTAATATTTGGCTATTAATTTAATAAAATCACCTCCTTCTTTTATACAATATTCAAATTTCAGTACCTACCACATTTTGTTAAATTTATTCATTGTTTATCATAGCTTATGTTCTACAAGATTTTGAGGTCTTGGCTTAGAATCATGACTAGCTCGTTGCTAATTTAAATATGATTTTCCCCTTATTTTTAATTGTTGTTGATCACTTATCATGTTGTGAATATTCCCCTACAAATGTGTGTGTGTGTGTGTGTCTATATATATATATATATATATATATATATATATATATAATTTGACATTATTTTTGGACCATGAATAAAAAAAGAGAATATTTTCATTTTACATTGTACACTCTAAGAAATTTGTTTCATTTTCTTGATATGATAAAAATATTCAAAGATTTATATAGTTTGTTCAAAGTCAAATAAACAATCAATGCCACCAAGCAATAGGGCCTACTTTGGAAATATCATTATAATTTTAAGCTTAAAACAAATTAGAAGAATGACTCGTTGATTTTAAATTAAAAGTTGCTTTGAAGGAGAGTAGAGGATAGTAAGGAAGTTCTATATCATATAATTATTTAGAGGATAGTAAAGAAGTTTTATATCGTATAATTATTTAGAGGATAGTAAAGAAGTTCTATATCATATAATTATTTAGTGTAGGTTGGCTTCGGTAAAGAATCATAGTAGATGATTTTGGACTAAAATTTAGCATAAAGGAGACTAGAGGCACATAATATTTACATTATATAATGATTTTTTGTAGATCAAATGTTGTTGATGTCTTTGGAAAAGAATCACAAATATTTCTCTCACTAAAACATGGAATAAATGGATATAGATTAACTAAGCATGTCATAAGAGCAGACACATCATTTCTTTATAATTATTACTTTTGGATATGTGGAGGTAGCTCATAGAAATAAAAACAAACATTTTTTCTGTTGAACCTAGATTGGGTTCACTTAGTGTATAGATGGAAGTACTTCTTTTAATTTATTTTTATGTCAAAATGTTTACATAACATGATAGATAATATTTTATGCTCTGGGAGCTTGACAAATCCAGAGTTCAAATGGATCTAGGCTCATTTAACTATTAATAATTATTAAAATTTTAATTATTATTATTATTATTATTATTATTATTTATGCATATTGATGCAGTCCAAATATTTTAGTTAATAAAAATAATTATTACTTTATTTTATGTTAATTATTATGTAATTTGACAATGCCAAAATATATACATAACATAACATAACATTGCAACATATCTTCCATATTGGGTTGGATTGTGTGAAGCTTCATTGAACATTAATGGCCCTTACAATTATTTAATTCCCCCAAAAGTGGTTTACATCATCAACCTATACCATCAAATTTGAACTAAAACTTTGTGTGATCTAAACTCCACTCAAACCAACAAGTTTTGTATTCGTGATAAATTTAAATTATTGATTAATCAAATTAAACTAATAATAGCAAGCATGTTTCCCTACAATAATTTTGATTGGCTTTTACCATGTCTTAAATATGCAATTTAGTCCCCCCCAAGTGGTAGGTGTCACAACCACTAGGTGCTCATAAATTGCAACTATCCTGTATTTTATTGATGGAAAATATTAATTTACTCCAACTCATGCTACACTTGAACCCATATGATTTAGTGAGCCTTATTTTCTTGGTAGCGAGGTTGACCTTAGGTTAGCATTCGCTTGTTGGAAGAAGATTGATCCACCAAAAATGAGTCGCTGATCACCAATATTGTGTGAGGCTAGGGTGAGCCTGGACACTCCTTGGGAAGTTTAATTCCCCGAAGGTTGCTTTTATCCTGAAACCCTCCCCATAAGGTTTGAACTTGCGACATGGTGGGGACTAAAACCCATGCAAACCAATTAGTCTATACCTCATGAGTTAATCACCCACTAACAAATAGTTATTTGGTACCTATCGACGGAAAAAAACGAGTCTTCTAAATGTTAAATCTCATTTAAAGCAGTAACCCACCACCACAATAACTGCATAGCATTAGTTTCTAATAAGTTGTTGTAGATATGAAGAATATAAAATGATAGACCTTATAAACTACTAAAAAAAATAAAAAAAATAAAATATAAAAATAAATTAATGAATTGTCTCGAAGAAAAAATATACCATTCTAAAATATAATTAGTTATGAGGTGCACCACTCTTCGTACTCACTAGCATGGCTTATAAAAATACTATTTTTCTTTAATAAAAATTAAATCTAGATATCAAGTTAAAAAAAAAATATTTAAATATTTAAAATTATATAATAAATAAAATAAGGTTTATAATGTTATAAAATTAAAGATTTAAAAAATAATAACTAGAAATATTTTTACGTTTATTTTTCCATGGTCATAAATAAGTAACGCACCTAACGTATTTAATATTTCAAATTTTAAAAATCATAGAACATAAAACTCACATAAACTGTATCATTTTGAACAACATGCCTAACCGTGATGGCTATGCGAGCTTGTAAGAAAATTATTAAAAAATTACGATAAAATTTAATTTATAAGAACACGCTTGAAGATGTTCGTGAATTAAAATCATAATTTAAAGCGATAAAATGGAAAGAGGAATAATGACTAACGGTCCCGTTGACTTCGACATGTAAGAAAGATACGACATTTTTAGATGATTCGGAGAGCCTCTAATTGCTCGCCCGTAAGGGAAGTGAAATATTTGATGAGATAGGAGTGAGGAGAGGTAGCGTTAATGTTGATGAGAGAGGCGTGAGGAGAGGCAGCGTTGAGGAGAGGCAGCGTTAATCTTAGCCTACTCCATGCCTCGTGCATAGATTTATGTGACAAAGCCTTCAACACACTCGTCCAGCTAGCTTGTAAGTGGTTAAGAAGTACATGACCAATCGATTCATGGATTATATGTTACTAAGAGGTCGAGAAGTAAATGAACAATTGAGTGACAATTTACCTGGTATCAAGGGCTCTTTGTCACATAGTTTGTCTTTTTTCATGAGCAAACTACCAAGTGGAATTATATCCATAAGTGACATCGTGACAACTTAGCCCAAATGGAATGCAACTTTATATAGATTATTAATAACATTTTCGAAAAATAATAAATCGCTAAAAATAATTTTTGCAAGACGCACATCACAAGAAATGGTTATGCAAAATTTTTAAACGTAAAAAAGGCGTAAAAATCCCTATGACGGCGAATTTTCGTATCAAATTCCAACCCTCGTGACTATACCAATATTTTTTTCCAATTGTTAAATATCAACTTGGGGAGTGTTGCTAGACTTTGGCTATTCCTCGCTCGGTTAGGGTACTTCTCATGACTAGGCTTAAAGATTCACTTCCTCAACTTAGGTGCTCTAGTCTATTCACACACTTAAGTTTAAAAAACTTATATATATATATATATATATATATATATATATATATAATTGATTATAATAGAGTCAAGTATGAAGTGACCATTTTTATTCAAATTAAATTGTTCTTTTTGCACGTTTTCCAATATATTAAGTTATACACATCATGATTATGTTTTGTATTATATATACAATTTAGCTTTTGGTTTTTAATTAGCTTAGAAGATGTTTAGATATTATTAAATCAGACTAGATCCATCTTCACTCGAGATATATCAGGCGTCGAGAGGGATCAAATCTCACGAGGTGCAAACCTCTTCTTTTAGTTCAAAAATCGAGAAAAGGTTTGCACCTCGAGAGATTTGATCCCTCTTGGTAGTTGATAGATCTAGAGTTAAGATGGATCTAAGCTCGTTTCAGTTATGTGCGTCCAAGTAAAATATATTTAACATATGATTAATTTTATCGATAATATGTACATACATCTAATATTAATATAACCATTTTAAATATGCTAAATAAGTCTCAGATTCATCAGGTCATTTTAATTTTAAATTTTCTTAGTTACCTCCATAATTTGAAAATAAAAAATCATGAAATAAAAATTTTGAATGCAAAGTTTGTAAAATAACTTTAATGATGGAAAATGATGAAATGCAAATTTTGAACGCAAAGTGACTATGTAATAGTTTTGAATGATGGAAATGTGAATAATAAGAATGTAGTCAATTACAAATAGTCTTCATTGTGATGAGTCTCAAACTATTTTCTTATACTATTCTTATTCTCACCCTTGTTGTTTTTGTCATCTTTTCATATAGATTATATGGAAAGGGCAGTTAAAATCATAAACCATTTAAATAGTTATCTCGAGATGTCGCAGTAAACACCATACCTTCTCACTCATGCTCTCCAATATTGATAGGTTGAATCACTATAACACAAAAACCAATGTACATTGTCAATTTTATTGTTGTTACACTAAAATTAGTGCACACTATTAATCCAATCACTTTAAAATTAATGTACCATCATAAATATAATTACATCAAATCATATATCAACATATACACTAAAATCAATGCATCTAATGCAAGAAATCAAATAAGATTAGAAAACAACATCTACACTAAAATAATTGCAACAGACGCAAGTAATCAAATAGGATTATAAATCAACATCTACACTCAAATAGGATTTTAAATCAACATCTACACTCATATAGTACAAGTAAGAAAATGTTATATTCCTAATTAGCGACAGTTAATTGGAATATTCTATTTTGTTTAGTTTGTCGTTTATAGTTTGTAAATAAATAAAAAGTGAGTGAAGAGGGTCTAACTCACTTAAGAGAAATAAGACATCCACCTAGTAGCACAACGTTGTGACTTAAGTGGGAGTCAAGGGGGGACCTAACACCACGTGGAGGAGGGGGTCTATGTACACTCTAGAAACTTCTACAAGCTTCTACACAGATAAGGATGAGAATGTGGATAAGGATGAGGATGTGGAGGAGAGAGAAAGGCTACGTTGGGTTTTGGAGGGAAACCAACATTATAAAAGATGGAGGAGCCTCCTCATTTGATGCATGCTTGAGTTGTTGATTGTTGAGTGAGACATTTGTCTTCTTTGGCACGCTGGCTGTTTAGCCTATCTGCTGCACTATTTAGTCCACCGAGTGTCTCCGTGCGGAGATCTCACCCTTAGCCCCGGGGGACTTCGAGTGCCTACTCGGGCAAGGTTAGTTTTTCAGCATCATTCTCCAGGACAACCTTATTGCTGCAACAGCATAATACTGTTTTGTAGGGTCTTGTCGTGGAGTTGTCACGACACCACTTTCTTCTCTTGTTTTTCATAGGGAGAGTCCTTCTTTCCTTTGGAGGATTAGATTGGGAGACATTGGAGCTGATTTTCATATCTTGGCATTAGGCCAACACTTATTCTTCCCCTACTATGCAATCCCTCTCAGTTACTGCGTTATTTTCATGGTATATCTGCAGTGAGGGTTTACAGGTTGATTCGAGGGGAAGATATCAAGTGTAAGGATCAACTTTCCACATTGGAGATCTATTAGAGGAGGTCTACTTCAGTTACTCATCATTTTCAGCCTTCTCTACTTGGTTTCAGTTTGGAGTTGCAGTAGCTGCCCAGCAACTCCAACATTTCTGTCATATTGTGTATTTCAGCCAATCCCTTGGAGGATTGACATATTTTTGCTTATAAGGGTTAGAGCCTTGCTCCCCTATTGTCTTTGAGCCATATATTGTCATATCCATGTATTGATATCATTTTGTTGCAGCATTCTATCATAGACTATTTTTTCTTTCATAGCCTGGTTTTATGCAGAAATAACAGTGTTCTTCATGTTCATGTACATGTGTTGTTGAGGCTTGTATTGCTTTTCTTGAGAGGTTGTTTCATCAAAATTTGTACTCTCTCTTACTTCTATACATTATTATTCGCTATATATTCATCTTCTGTCTCACAACTACTGGAGAAAACACTGAAGGGTCTCTAGATCATTCTCTTGTCTTGTGGCACCTCAATCTTGAGGGATTTTCTATGTTGTTTATCCTTTCTTAATGCCCATGCCACATTCCTAAACCCATTTTCTCACTACCCATATTTTTTTACATCTTATTCCTTTATAAAAAACGCTGCCCCTACTTCAGTAAAATTCTGCATACTCAAAGTCATCGGAAATTAGGGTTTTTCTTGACTAGTCGGGAAGGAGGAACTGTTTAACATAGAAAAGCGGCTTTGTTTGAGCTAAAATTTGACATGGAAGTCCCTCTTGACCTAATATAACATATTCCAGAACCTTGACCCATTCGTTTACACAGATGTTCTTATACACTCATTTTAGGGCCAAAAGTCTCACTTTTCCCCACCT
This sequence comes from Pinus albicaulis, assembly GCA_034641835.2. NCBI lineage: Eukaryota > Viridiplantae > Streptophyta > Pinopsida > Pinales > Pinaceae > Pinus > Pinus albicaulis. The sequence goes on along the minus strand of CM076580.1, from coordinate 16,025,439 downwards.
TTTTTCCCTTAAAAGCAGAGTAAAGGTTTATGTTGTTCTTTATTTTTGTTGCTGAGAATCCTAAGACATATTATAAGGTAGCTAAAGCCATCATACCTGAAGAATGATTTTTTCATGCATGAGTTGCTGAGAAATTCATTTTCTGGATGAGTTGCCATAGTTGTCGTATGATATTGCATGTTTAGTTATATACCACCTGCTGTGCTTATCTTTCACTCTTAGACAGAGTCTAGAAAGGGCTAGGTAGACTCCGGATCTCATTCTCTTTTAGAGGCGACATATCCGGTAAATGCCCTCTAAGTCAATCTCTGGTTGGAGTTTGCCGTGTTTTAGAGATATCCCCGAAACAGGATATTACAGTGGTATCAGAGCATAGTTCTAGCTCAGCCTGTGGAGCTAGTTATCTATGAAAAATATGAGGATCTCACATCAGCATGATCATATACCCTTTGGAGATTATTTCCGAGAATGACAGTCTAAGGGGGAAGACTTCAAAGCACCTTTGCCCTTCAAATATTACTGTCAGCTCATGCAGGATGAAGGAGGAAGGAACAGAGGAGTTTCTAGCATGCAGAGTTCAGAGTTGCAACGTACCACTAGGAGATCACCTCTTCCCATGTACGTGGGATCCACTGGTCCCTCTGAGTCTAAGCCTAAGAAGAAGATGAGTTTATTTTCATCTCTTTTCAGATCTAGAGGAAATTCATCCACCCTTGAGGAGGTCAAGAAGATTGAAGAAAAAGAAGAGGAAGTACCATGCGCTTCATATTCTCATCAAGAAGAGATCACATCACCTCTGGAGGTTGCTTGTGCTAACGTTGTTCCACTCATGGAGGAGCAACCACATGCAACAACAGTTGGGGTAGCCAACACTTTTGAGGATGGGACTCTTGCAGCTCTACAAGAAGTTCCAAATGCACATCAAGATATGAAAATATTTCCACATTCCATTGTTGCAGCAAATTCTTCCAATCAATGTGGAGATCTACTTTTGCATGACCAAGGGTCAAATCTCATTACTACTATAGAGCAGCTTGGTTGCATTGCGTTGTGCAACATGGAAACACTCAAGAAGGAATCAAACCATCATTCTCATGAGCCATTATTAGATTATACATCACATTGGAGGTTGGGGTTTGAAGCCTTGAAGATTGATGGTAGACATCTTGAAGTTAGAAACTTTTTCTCCCTTCAAGATGAAACTTTCTCAATGAGCTCTTCTCAACTCAAAGAGGAACTTCTACTTTCAGATCCAAGACCTCATTGGTTTTGGAAGACTATGGATGAAAGGGAGGTCTTAGGGAGAGATCTCACTGGAGATGCACTTCGACACACCATGAAATGCAATGATTTTCTTCCCTTCTCACAAGAGTACATATAAGATGGAGGACATCTTAGGATGGATAACATCTATCATGCTTGTGTTGAACATCCCTTGAGCCATACACATCATGATGGGAGGTTTTTGCCTACCACCTATTTGATTCTTGATAGGGTCTCATTGATCCTTGAGAAGCTTGCATTAAAAAATCCCATGAAGTGCAAAGACATGAATTTGATTTGGGAGAATGGTAGCCCTCATGAGAGGAGTACCAAGATGAGGAGAAGAAGGAGGCATCCACAAGTGATTGGGTGGATGTGGATGATGAGCAAGGAGCTAGGGAGCTACGTGCAGATCTATGATACCGAGCAGCAAGAGGCTTGGCTGCGTTGGTTACTGTTGAAGGAGTTTGGTCATCACTTGTACCTACAGATCTATGATACCGGGCAACATGAGGCTTGGCTGCACTGGTTACTCTTGAAAGAGTTTGGCCATCACTTGGAAAACACTCTTCCTAAGAGTAGGAGGATGGAGAAAATATGGCTGGATACTTGCATCATTGAGCAACATAGAGTATGGATGCATGGTGTTGATATGATACTCATATCATTCATTGTCTCTCCATCACATGATTGGTATGATGGAGGTATGGGGAGGCAACACAATGTCCTGTTGCTTTGTTTGTTTCTGGGAGAGCAAGGGCATAATTTCTCTCGCATTTTGTATGATTTTGTAGGAAGAGGGGATGGCACTATCTCCTTGGTCTTTGATGATGGCTTGGAAGCACTTCCATTCAACATTTTTTGCAGCATTATTGGAGGAGTCTTTGACAAGGAGCATGTCAAAGAATAGAGTTCTGTATTGAGAGGAGCTGATTTGCATGAGCTCACAGCACTGTCACTTGGGAGCAGAGACTTATGGATGAAGTGTGCTCGGCAGAGATATGGTGGATATATAACCCATAGGTCCCAGGATCATTTCATGTTTGTTGCACTTGATGAACCAAGAGGAGGTAATGATTATAGAGACATCTATGGCATGTTCTTCTTGACTTGGGGTTCCAAGCATCTTCTTGCAGCACATGGTTCATTCTTCTTCATAGCATGCCAAAACACTATGAAGGGCTCATCTATGGACCCATGTACCATCTTACTTCCAGCATATAGTGATGAGTTTGTTTATACATTCATTGATTTGCACACTCTTACCATTCTTATGTAGTGCATTGCTTCACAAGGGGGCAAGCTTGTCACATTGCTCCATGAGTTGTATTGAGCCAATCTACATGATGGAGGCAGCCATCTCTTTTGTGGCTTTGGGAAAATGTTTTATCATCACTTGTATGCTCATTTTATACACTCTAACATGTATCATATGGAGACATGCATGATTAACCATGTAAGGAGAAACATTTTGCCTTGTACTTTCAACAAGCAGCAACTTGTAAAACTGCGTTGTACTTGTTTGGGAAGATGTTGGTGCCTTCTTGCGCCACATGAAACCTTCAACATTCTCTTCATATTATTTCTAATCATATCTTCATTTTCTGATATAGATCATATTTGTATGGGAGGCTTGATTATGAGAGAGACACATGAGCTGGATGTATCCGTGAGTGGGAAAAATTCTCACAATTTCTGCACTACATTTTCTAATGGGAGCATGGGAGGAGATATGGCCACCACAGCCAAACATTTGCTCTGTTTTGAGGTGGGCCATAAGATTGATATTCATCCATTGTATAGCCATGGGAAAGTGATTGATCATGTACTATTGTTGTTACATTCAGCCATTTACTATCCTTTAGTAGATGTGATGAATCATGGACATTACTTGCCATGTAATTTTCTGAAGTTGCAGTGGATGAGACTGCATTGTATCCTTGTGAGAAATTTTTTGCATCATGTATCATCATGTAAAACCTTCAAGAAACCTCTCATTAGGATGTTCCATAATGACCATGTCCTATTCTTCATGGATGGATTGTTTTGGGCCAGCTTGTTCTTCATTGTTGGAGGAACCTTCTTTGGAGGATTGTTCTTCACTGTGCCATTGGGGGGAAATGATTTTGCAACCTAAGATCAGCATACATTCTACATTTGTCATGAGTGGAGAGAAGGATAGCATGGGGTAAGCTATGATGCTTTCCAAGTTCATATTCCCAACCAACCTTCATTACCGAAGCTTGAGGTGGAAGGAGATTTTTAGGAGTTGCCTCATTTTTTTTGGATGATTTCATGGGATCCAAAGGGATTTCCGGTTGGCTGGTACCATGAGAGATCAATTTGGGATCTCAGCATTGAGAGATCCCTTCATATCACGATGATGCAGAGAACAAGGAAGATTCAGTGGCGCATCTAGGACCCAGGCACATTTTGTAGAAAGGAGACTTGTTCAGGCAGTTGCTTGAGGGCAAGCAACATTTTTCCGGGGGCGACTGTAATATTCCTAATTAGCGACAGTTAATTGGAATATTCTATTTTGTTTAGTTTGTCGTTTATAGTTTGTAAATAAATAAAAAGTGAGTGAAGAGGGTCTAACTCACTTAAGAGAAGTAAGACATCCACCTAGTAGCACAACGTTGTCACTTAAGTGGGAATCAATGGGGAACCTAAAAACACATGGAGGAGGGGGCCTATGTACACTCTAGAAACTTGTACAAGCTTCTGTGCAGATAAGGATGAGAATGTGGATAAGGATGAGAATGTGGAGGAGAGAGAAAGGCTACGTTGGGTTTTGGAGGGAAACCAACATTATAAAATATGGAGGAGCCTCCTCATTTGATGCATGCTTGAGTTGTTGATTTTTGAGTGAGACATTTGTCTTCTTTGGCATGCTGGCTATTTAGCTTGTCTGCTGCACTGTTTAGTGCACCGAGTTTCTCTGTGCAGAGATCTCACCCTTAGCACCAGGGGACTTCGAGTGCCTACTCGGGAAATGTTAGTTTTTCAGCATCACCCTCCAGGACAACGTTATTGCTGCAACAACATAATACTGTTTTGTAGGGTGTTGTCGTGGAGTTGTCACGACACCACTTCCTTCTCTTGTTTTTCAGAGGGATAGTCCTTCTTTCCTTTGGAGGATTAGATTGGGAGACATTGGAGCTGATTTTCATATCTTGGCATCAGGTCAACACTTATTCTGCCCCTACTACGTAATCCCTCTCAGTTACCGCGTTATTTTCATGGTATATCTGCAGTGAGGGTTTGTAGGTTGATTTGAGGGGAAGATCTCAAGTGTAAGGATCAGCCTTCCACATTGGAGATCTATTGGAGGAGGTCTACTTCAGTTGCTCATCATCTTTAGCCTTCTCTACTTGGTTTCAGTTTGGAGTTGCAGTAGCTGCCCAACAACTCCAGCATTTCTGTCATATTGTGTATTTCAGCCAATCCCTTGGAGGATTGAGATATTTTTGCTTATAAGGTTTAGAGCCTTGCTCCCCTATTGTCTTTGAGCCATATATTATCATATCCATGTATTGATATCATTTTGGAGCAGCATTCTATCATAGACTGGGTTTTCTTTCATAGCCTGGTTTTATGCAGAAATAACAGTGTTCTTCATGGTCATGTACATGTGTTGTTGAGGCTTGTATTGCTTTTCTTAAGAGGTTGTTTCATCAACATGTGTACTCTCTCTTGCTTCTATACATTATTATTGGCTACATATTCATCTTCTGTCTCACAGCTACTGGAGAAAACGCTAAAGGGTCTCTGGATCATTCTCTTGTCTTGTGGCACCTCAATCTTGAGGGGTTTTCTATGTTGTTTAGCCTTTCTTAATGCCCATGCCACATTACTAAACCCATTCTCTAACTACTCATAGTGTTTTACATCTTTTTCCTTTATAAAAAAATACTGCCCTTGGTTCAGTAAAATTCTGCATACTCAAAGTCATGGGAAATCGGGGTTTTTCTTGACTAGTCGGGAAGGAGGAACTGTTTAACATAGAAAAACGGCATTTTTTGAGCTAAAATTTGACATGAACGTCCCTCTTGACCTAATATGACATATTCCAGAACCTCGACCCATCAGTTTACGCAGATGTTCTTATACACTCATTTTAGGGCCAAAAGCCTCACTTTTCCCCACCTTTTTTCCCTTAAAAGTTGAGTAATGGTTTTTTTTGTTCTTGATTTTGGTTGCTGAGCATCCTAAGAAATATTCTAAGGTATCTGCAGCCATCATACCTATAGAATGAGTTTTTCATGCATGATTTGCTGAGAAATTCATTTTCTGGATGAGTTGCCGTAGTTGCCGTATGATATTGCATCTCTAGTTATATACCACTTGTTGTGCTTATATTTGACTCTTAGATAGAGTTTTGAAAGGGGTAGGTAGACTCCAGGTCTCGTTCTCTTTTAGAGGCGACATATCCGGTAAATTCCGTCTAAGTCAATCTCTGGTTGGAGTTTGACGTGTTTTAGAGCTATCCCAGAAACGAGATATTACAGTGGTATCAGAGCATAGTTATGGCTTAGCCTGTGGAGCTAGTTATCTATGAAAAATATGAGGATCTCACATCAGCATGATCATTTACCCTTTGGAGATTATTTCCGAGAATGACAGTCCAAGGGGGGAGACTTCAAAGCACCTTTGCCCTTCAAAGATTACTGTTAGCTCATGCAGGATGAAGGAGGAAGGAGCATAGGAGTTTCTAGCATGCATATTTTAGAGTTGCAACGTACCACTGGGAGATCACCTCTTCCCATGTACGTGGGATCCACTGGTCCCTGTGAGTCTAAGCCCAAGAAGAAGATGAGTTTATTTTCATCTCTTTTCAGATCTAGAGGAAATTCATCCACCCTTGAGGAGGTCAAGAAGATTGAAGAAAAAGAAGAGGAAGTACCATGCGCTTCATATTCTCATCAAGAAGAGATCACATCACCTCTGGAGGTCGCTTGTGCTAACGTTGTTCCACTCATGGAGGAGCAACCACATGCAACAACAGTTGGGGTAGCCAACACTTTTGAGGATGGGACTCTTGCAGCTCTACAACAAGTTCCAAATGCACATCAAGATACGAAAATATTTCCACATTCCATTGTTGCAGCAAGTTCTTCCGATCAATGTGGAGATCTACTTTTGCATGACCAAGGGTCAAATATCATTGCTACTATAGAGCAGCTTGGTTGCATTGCACTATGCAACATGGAAACACTCAAGAAGGAATCAAACTTTCATTCTCATGAGCCATTATTGGATTGTACATCACATTGGAGGTTGGCGTTTCAAGCCTTGAAGATTGATGGTAGACATCTTGAAGTTAGAAACCTTTTCTCCCTTCAATATGACACTTTCTCATTGAGCTCTTCTCAGCTCAAAGAGGAACTTCTACTTTCAGATCCAAGACCTCATTGGTTTTGGAAGACTATGGATGAAAGCGAGGTCTCAAGGAGAGATCTCATTGTAGATGCACTTCGACACACCATGAAATGCAATGATTTTCTTCACTTCTCACAAGAGTAGATAGAAGATGGAGGACATCTTAGGATGGATAACATCTCTCATGCTTGTGTTGGACATCCCTTGTGTTGGGAAAAAAATACTGAGAGGGGCGGGGGGGGGGGGGTGAATGAGTATTTAGTGCAGACAATCAAACTTTTACTTTTTCCTTTCTAAAAACGCATACGCTACTTTACTGAAGGAAACTAGCGTATATACGCGGATATCCTTTACAGAACTCGCGTATGTCCGGAGATCTAATTAGGTGTTTGAATCTTAACTCAGATCATTGCATTATTCATTCATCAGATATTTCAGAAATAGTAAACAGGTGCAGACAGAACATAATAATCATCACACATATGCAACACACATGAACACCAGGATTTTTAGGTGGAAACCCAATTCGGGATAAAACCACCGATGTTGTTGTTTCAGCCTCCAAAATTTATTATTAAGAAAACTTCTTACAAGCATGTACTGGTGCAGACTCAAACCAGCACGCAGGCACCCACCTGCAGAAGGCTATAACCTTCTCTCGTTTACCAGCCTCTCCTGGAAGGGAGCTACGACCCCCTGAACTCGTTTACCAGCCTTTCCTGGAAGGGAGCTACAACCCCCTGACTGAAGGCTTCGACCCTCAGCACCACTGCAGACCACGTTTCATCAATTTTCAAACTGGATCAAACAGCTTCAACACAACCCTTCACTTATCAGCAATCATACCTTGCTCATTGCTTCAAACAGAATAGTGAGACCACTGTAACCAAAATATCAGATATAACCCAGACTTCAGAATAGATATGCAGAAACACATTCAACCTTCAGCAACCATTAGATCAGAAATCATACGCGCTTTTATTTAATCAGACCCGCGTATATACGCGCTTTCCAGAAGACGAACCCGTGTATACTTCAGTGCATTTTTCAGGGAAAACCCATAACTGCGCATACACGCTTTTCCTTCCACAAACCCACGTATATACACGATTTTCATGAAGCGAACCTGCATATAGATCTATAAAAGATAAAATTTGCAGTACAGACCAGATCTATGAACTTACCCAGATTTCTTCAATCTCTTCAACAGGATTGCGCCAGGTCTTCTTCACTTCTTTTCAGATCATCCTTGACATTCACCATTTCTAGATCTAGAGATATTGAGCCTTCATCATGTTCATAGGTGCATCATAGATTCAGATCTATCAATTAGGAATAGGGTTCAACCATACAGATATACTTCAGAGTGAAGTATTCATCAAAGCCTAGACACATGCACACCTTTTGCACAATGATTTTCTTCTCCTTATATAGGGTTACCCTTCATCAATACCATGAGTCAAAACCACATAAATTCCAATGGTATTCCTGGACGGGATCACATAGGCGAACCATCATTCAATACAATGGGTCAATACCATGGTAGTTACCCCTGGTTTTACAAATTTAGAGCACTTTTTCCCATACGCGACTTGGCATGTTATTTCCCGCGTGCATACGCTACTTCGTCTAGAAAAATCTGCGTATGCCTTGAGACATACTCTTTTCATCATGTTCTGGCACATACTGACATTCCTTCCATCATTACCTTCTGTACTCATTGTAGATACATTAGATTTACATCATTTAACAAGTTCATCAAGACACATTCCATCAAGGACAACTTCATCAAGTAGGTTGCCATCATCTTCATCAAGTGGGTTGCCATCAAGGACAACACTCTGCATCATATTGCCAACAATCTCCCCCTTTGGACTTGATGGCAACCACGATGGTGTTTGATCACCATAATAGATAGATACATTAAGCACAACCATTATTCATGATATTCAAACACCATGTCACTCTCCCCCTTTGACATCAAGGGCAAAGGGCGGATCAAAACCAACACAAGGTTTTTCCCTTCATGTAGACATAAGAGCTCTGCAGATCTGATGTGCACTGAAGTTACCATGCTCCCCCTGAGATCATGCTGAATCTTCAAACATATTTTTCAATGAAGTACATGATTCTATGACCTTCCTATCACCAAGACTCATACTTACGTCAAAGATCCAACCAAGTGGATTTACATATTTGAACAAGTCCTTACATGACTGAATATTACAATTTACATCATGGGTCTCAACATGACCTTTTCATTAAATTACAAGTATGACTTTTCACAGCAAAAACCAAAAAGACCTCAAGAAAGAGATCAAGTTTCAGAACCATCATAATGCCAACAATGCATTATTCTCAGCCAGGCTAATGCTCCCCCTGAACCTGTGCACCCTTTCCATATGACCAAAACTCCTCCTTAGCTTGAGTAACCTGAACACTTTCAACAGCCAATCATCAAGGCATCTTCACCCAATATCAGAGAATGAATCAGAAATATAAGAGCTAAAACATCACCAGAGAAGCCATATAGCATTAGATATACCAAACAACACCATAGCTTGTGCTGAAGAATGCTGACCCAGAAACGTTGTCAGCAACCACCCATAACGTGGTTTTCTGTGTATGAACTCGCGTATATACGCGACTGTCTTTCAAGAAACCCGCGTATCCAATTTAATCTTCTGAAATTAAGTAGATCTGATCTTCTGAGAGGCAGAGACCATTCCAAGCTTCTGTCTGAGATATTCGAATGCTTCCCTGGGCAGAGGTTTGGTAAATATATCAGCAACTTGTTCTTTGGAGGGAACATATTCCAACTTCACCTTTTGTTCAAGAACTTGTTCATGTAAGAAGTGATACTTGATGGGAATGTGCTTGGTCTTGGAATGCATAACAAGATTCTTTGAAATACTGATGGCACTTGTATTATCACACATAATGGAGATAGGAGGTGAACATTTGATTTGAATGTCTTGTAAGGTTTGCATCATCCAGAGAAGTTGAGTGCAACATGATGCGGCAGCCACATATTCTGATTCTGCTGTAGATAAGGCAATAGGGCTTTGCTTCTTGCTGAACCAAGATACCAACCGGGGGCCCATATAGAATGCACCACCACTTGTGCTTTTCTGATCATCAACATTTCCAGCCCAATATGCATCAGTGTAAGCATGAAGATTAAGATCAACATTATTTGGATACCATAGTCCAAAGTCTTGAGTTGCTTGTAGATATTTGAATATTCTTTTGACAGCCTAAAGATGAGACTCTTTTGGATTGGCTTGGAATCGTCCAACAATCCCAACTGCATGCATAATATCTGGTCTAGTCCCAGTGAGATACAGAAGACTTCCTATCATAGATCTATATTCTGGTTGATTTACCATGGGAGAATCATCATGAGAACTGAGATTACATCCGGTTACCATTGGTGTACTTACACGTTTGCACTCTTCCATCCCATACTTCTTCAGAATTTACTTAAGGTATTTGGCTTGAGATAAGAATATACCTTATGTAGTTTGATGCACTTGTAAGCCAAGAAAAAATGTTAGTTCCCCAAGTAAAGACATTTCAAATTCTTGCTGCATGACAAAAGCAAATTTCTGACTCGTAGATTCTTCATTACTTCCAAAAATGATATCATCAACATATACAACCACAATCAATAGTTTATCATTTTCAATTTTTGTGTATAATTTACTATCAGCAGACCCCTTTGAAAATCCTTGTTGATGAAGATATTTGTCAAGACGATAATACCATGCCCTTGGAGCTTGTTTGAGACCATATAGAGCCTTTTTAAGTCTACAAACAAGATTTTCATCATTTCCCAACATGAATCCTTCTGGTTGTTCTATATAAACTTCTTCTTCTAGATCACCATTGAGGAAAGCAGATTTGACATCCATTTGATAAACTTGGATTTGTTGAAAACTTGAAAAAGCAAGAAACATTCATATGGCTTCAAGTCTAGCTACAGGAGCAAAAGTTTCTTCAAAGTATATACCTTCTTTTTGAGTATACCCTTTTCAAACCAATCTAGATTTGTTTCTTATAATGTCCCCATTCTCATTTAGCTTATTCTTGAATATCCATTTGGTTCCAATGACATTTTTATCATGTGGTCTTGGTACCAATTCCCAAGTGTGGTTCTTTTCAATTTGATCAAGTTCTTCATTCATGGCCTGAATCCAACATTCATCTTTGCTAGCTTGATTGACATTGTGTGGTTCAATCGTGGATACAAATTACAAATAGCTAGGAGATCCCACAAGAGTCCTCCTTGTTTGTACACCTGATTCCTTGTCTCCCAAAATTTGAGATTCAGGATGATTCTTTTGAACATATCTAGATGGAGTCTTTCCAGATAAATCATCTTCAGCTTCTTCATTGGATCCACTGTCTATATCATTTCTGTTTGATGTGGAAGGACAAAATTCACCATCATCTTCTTCTGTTGTTTGTCTTTCTTCTTTAGGGATTGCATGAGACTCATCAATAACAACATCAATACATTCAAAAATCTTTCGAAACCTTTTATTGTAACATTTGTATGCCCTGCTTGTAGATGAGTAACCAAGAAGTATTCCTTCATCTAATCTAGGTTCAAACTTTCCAAGCTTTTCATCATTATTTTTGATAAAGAATTTACTTCCAAAAACTCTAAAATGTTTCACAGAGGGAGAATTACCATACCAAAGTTCATATGGAGTTTTGTCACTATTTACCCAGACATGTGCCTTGTTAAGAATATTTGCTGTTGTGTGAGCTGCTTCTCCCCAAAAAATATCAGGTGTTCCAGAATCATCAAGCATAGCTCTAGCCATTTGTTGAATTGTTCTATTCATTCTTTCTGCTACGCCATTTTTTTGTGGAGTGCCTGCTACAGAAAATTGTCTTTTTATGCCATGTTGTTCACAAAATTCAAAGAATTCATTTGATGTATATTCTCCTCCTCGATCAGATCTAAGACACTTGATTTTTAGATCTAATTCATTTTCAACCAGCGCTTTGAAAATCTGAAATTTTTCAAATGCTTCATCTTTGTGTGTGATCAACCCAATCCAACACATTCTAGAAAAATCATCAATGAATAAGATATAGTATTCTTCACCACGTGGTGACTTTTTCCTCATAGGTCCACATATGTCAGTATGAATGAGTTCAAGAGGCTTACTTGACGATCCTTCATTGTCATTGAATTTCACTATGATTTGCTTACCGAATTGATAGGATTTGCATATGATACTTTCAGGTAGAGAAATATTGGGAAGACCACGAACAGCATTAAGTCTACTAGATTTGTTGATTTGAGAGAAGCTTAGATGCCCCAACCTTCTATGCCATAGCGAATTTTCTGAAGATTTACTCAAGTAACATTGTTCTTTGCAATTCTTCAATACATACAGATTGCTTGGAGTTCTTTTTCCTTTTATAATTGTTTTACCTGTATCAAGGTCACACACCACACATTCTTTTGAACTAAAGACAACTTCAGTTCCTTGATCACACATTTGACTTACACTTAACAGGTTATGCCTTAATCCATCCACATACATGACATCATTAGCCTTCACCTTTTCTTTTAGAAACACAGACCCTTTTCCTTTAATTACAGCAGGAGTATCATTTCCAAAAGTAACTTTCTTTTCCTTTTCTAGAGCACTATATGCACGAAGTTTTTGTTTATCACCTGTCATGTGTCTTGAGCATCCGCTAGCAATGTACCATTGATTTTCTTCACCTTCTACAAATAATTCTATGCCACAATTTTCAACCCGTGGTTCCTTATTTTTCCATATTTTGGATTTTGAGGGAAGATGCTCTCTTGGCTGCATTTTTCTCCTGCACTCAGAATCTTCATGGCCAAAGTTATTGCAATAAGCACATTCTACTTCATTTAGAAGAGGAGAAAATTTGTTATAGGTATTCTTCTTTGTTTCAACATCAATCCTTTTCTTTCTTGCTTCTCTTGTCATGATGGTTTTATATGCAACACATTGAGCAGCTTTATGACCAAAATTGTGACATGAGAAACATTGTCCAATGAAGAAGAAATTTCTGCGATCATGAAATCTTCAATTTGAATTTACCTGTTGATTGGTGCCCTTTTGAAATATATTCCTGTTAGTGTTCCTTGTATTAGGATGATCATGCTTTACCTGTAAAGATTCTTTATTCCCTGGTTGAGTGGCAGAATTTTGTAAACCAGTTGTAGCTGCTTTTAGATAATTTGGTGCTGAAGCTTGATAGGACTCTCCACTGTACCCAAGACCTGTCTTTATAAGAGGAGAACGTTGAACCTTGATAATCTCATCTAAGGTTTCAGATCCTTTAGCAAATCTAAAATTCAGAGTCTTTACTTTCTCAAATTCTTTTCTTACACTTACCACTTCACATTCTAATTTCTCATTGAGTTTCTTTGCTTCTTCAACCTGCTTTTCCAGAGTCTCGATAATAATTTTTCTTTCTTCTAAGAGAAGTATATATTCTTCTAAGCATCTTTTGAGTTGGTTGTTCTCTTCAAGAAAATCATTGTCCTCTAGAGCATCCACGAAAGTATCATTTTCTTCTTTAGATTCAAATGCCATGAGAAGTCTAAGATCTTGTTCACATTCTTCCTCACTATCAGATACTCCATCACTGTCATCATGAGTATAGTAACTTCTTCTAGTGCTAGACCGGTTCTTATTTCTAGCTACTTCCTTTCCTTTTGCAGGTGTTTCTTTGTGAGGACACTTAGAAGCATAATGAACAACTCTTCCACAATTAAAACATTTGAAAGGAAGCTTACCTCTAACCGTCCTGTACCAAGTTGAAGTTTCTTTACAAAATTTGCCTCATCTTCTTCCGAAATATATCCCGATCCTTCTGCTTCTTGTACTTCTTTCCCTTTTGTAGAAGCTCTAAAAATAGCTTCTTTGACTTCAGATGGTCCTCCTCTTCTCATTTCATATGCAGTCAGTATGCCATGAAGTTGCACCACAATAAGATTTTGAAGATCCTGTTTTTCTTCAAGAGTAGAGACTTTTGACTCAAATTTTGCCGTTAGCGATCTCAAAATTTTCTCAACCAAAGTAGTTTCGGTTATTTTTTCTCCCAGATTTTTCATACGATTTACAACATCATCAAGACGTAAAAAGAAACTGGCAATACTCTCATCACTATGCATCTTTAAATTTTCATATTCAATTCTGAGAGTTTGGAGTTTTGCACTTTTTACCTTTGCATCGCCTTCATAACTTAGAATTATTTTGTCCCATATTTCCTTTGCTGTATTCAGCTGCATGACTTTGACAAATTCTGATTCAGTTAGACTTCCTGGTATAGCATTGACCGCTTTCGCATTTGATTCATAATTCTTCTTTTCAGTTGGATCTGTTGGTGTAGCAGCTGGATATTGATATCCTTGTTCAACAATGGCCCATACATCAGCTCCCATAGACTGAAGATAGGATCTCATCCTCATTTTCCAGAAGATTAAATTGCTCCCGTTGAAGAGCGGGGGCTTGATAGACGTTGTTCCCTCATGATTGCTCATCTTGCTTGATCTTCCTTCTAGCGGCTAAGCTTTTTCAGAAGGACCTGCTCCGATACCAATTGTTGGGAAAAATACTGAGAGGGGGGGGGTGAATCAGTATTTAGTGCAGACAATCAAACTTTTACTTTTTCCTTTCTAAAAACCCATACGCTACTTTACTGAAGGAAACTAGCGTATATACGCGGATATCCTTTACAGAACTCGCGTATGTCCAGAGATCTAATTATGTGTTTGAATCTTAACTCAAATCATTGCATTATTCATTCATCAGATATTTCAGAAACAGTAAACAGGTGCAGACATAACAGAATAATCATCACACATATGCAACACACATGAACACCAGGATTTTTAGGTGGAAACCCAATTCGGGAGAAAACCACCGCTGCCGTTGTTTCAGCCTTCAAAATTTATTATTAAGAAAACTTCTTACAATCATGTACTGGTGCAGACTCAAACCAGCACGCAGGCACCCACCTGCATAAGGCTACAACCTTCTCTCGTTTACCAGCCTCTCCTGGAAGGGAGCTACGACCCCCTGAACTCGTTTACCAGCCTTTCCTGGAAGGGAGCTACAACCCCCTGACTGAAGGCTTCGACCCTCAGCACCACTGCAGACCACGTTTCATCAATTTTCAAACTGGATCAAACAGCTTCAACACAACCCTTCACTTATCAACAATCATACCTTGCTCATTGCTTCAAACAAAACAGTGAGACCACTGTAACCAAAATATTAGATATAACCCAAACTTCAAAATAGATATGCAGAAACACATTCAACCTTCAGCAACCATTAGATCAGAAATCATACAAGCTTTTATTTAATCAGACCCACGTATATACGCGCTTTCCAGAAGATGAACCCGCGTATTCTTCATTGCATTTTCAGAGAAAAACCCTAACTGTGCATACGCACTTTTCTTTCCACGGATCCGCGTATACACACGCTTTGCATGAAACAAACCTACGTATAGATCTATAAAATATAAACTTTTCTGTACAGATCAGATCTATAAACTTACCCAGATTTCTTCAATCTCTGCAACAGGATTGCGCCAAGTCTTTTTCACTTCTTCTCAGATCATCCTTGACATTCACCATTTCAAGATCTAGAGATCTTGAGCCTTCATCATGTTCATAGGTGTATTATAGATTCAGATCTATCAATTAGGAACAGGGTTCAACCATACAGATATACTTTAGAGAGAAGTATTCATCAAAGCCCAGACACATGCACACCCTTTTGCACAATGATTTTCTTCTCCTTATATAGGGTTACCCTTCATCAATACCATGAGTCAAAACCACATAACTTCCAATGGTATTCCTGGACAGGATCACATAGGCGAACCATAATTCAATACTATGGGTCAATACCATGGTAGTTACCCCTGGTTTTATAAATTTAGAGCGCTTTTTCCCATATGCGACTTGGCACGTTATTTCCCGCGTGCATACGCTACTTCGTCTAGAAAAATCCGCGTATGCCTCGAGACATACTCTTTTCATCATGTTCTGGAACATACTGACATTCCTTCCATCATCAAATTTACATCATTTAACAAGTTCATCAAGTCAAGAACAACTTTGTCAAGAAGGTTGCCATCACCTTCATCAAGTGGGTTGCCATCAAGGACAACACTTTGCATCATATTGCCAACACCTTGAGCCATACACATCATGATGGGAGGTTTTTTCCTACCACCTATTTGATTCTTGATAGGGTCTCATTGATCCTTGAGAAGCTTGCATTACAAAATCCCATAAACTGCAAAGACAGGAATTTGATTTGGGAGAATGGTAGCCCTCATGAGAGGAGTACCAAGATGAGGAGAAGAAGGAGGCATCCACAAGTGATTGGGTGGATGTGGATGATGAGCAAGGAGCTAGGGAGCTACCTGCAGATCTATGATATCGAGCAACAGGAGGCTTAGCTGCACTGGTTACTCTTGAAGGAATTTGGTCATCACTTGTACCTACAAATCTATGATACCAGGCAACATGAGACTGGGCTGCGCTGGTTACTCTTGAAAGAGGTTGGCCATCACTTGGAAAACATTCTTCCTAAGAGTAGGAGGATGGAGAAAAGATGGCTGGATACTTGCATCATTGAGCAACATAGAGTATGGATGCATGGTGTTGATAGGATACTCATATCATTCATTGTGTCTCCATCACATGATTGGTATGATGGAGGTATGGGGAGGCAACACAATGTCTTGTTGCTTTGTTTGTTTCTAGGAGAGCAAGGGAAGAATTTCTCTCACATTTTGTATGATGTTGCAGGAAGAGGGGATGGCACTATCTCCTTGGTATTTGATGATGGCTTGGAAGCACTTCCATTCCACATTTGTTGCAGCATTATTGGAGGAGTCTTTGACAAGGAGCATGTCAAAGAACGGAGTTTTGTATTCAGAGGAGCTTATTTGCATGAGCTCACAGTGCTGTCACTTGGCAGCAGAGACTTATGGATGAAGTGTGCTCAGTAGAGATATAGTGGATCTATAACCCATAGGTCCCATGATCATTTCATGTTTGTTGCACTTGATGAACCAAGAGGAGGTAATGATGATAGAGACATCTATGGCATGTTCTTCTTGACTTGGGGTTCCAAGCATCTTCTTGCAGCACATGGTTCATTCTTGTTCATAGCATGCCAAAACACTATGAAGGGCTTATCTATGGACCCATGTACCATCTTACTTCCAGCATATAGTGAGGAGTTTGTTTATACATTCATTGATTTGCACACTCTTACCATTCTCATGCAGTTCATTGCTTCACAAGGGGGCAAGCTTGTCACATTGCTCCATGAGTTGTATTGGGCCAATCTACATGATGGAGGCAGCCATCTCTTTTGTGGCCTTGGGAAAATGTTTTATCATCACTTGTATGCTCATTTTATACACTCTAACATGTATCATATGGAGACATGCATGATTAACCATGTAAGGAGAAACATTTTTCCTTGTACTTTCAACAAGCAACAACTTGTAAAACTACGTTGTACTTGTTTTGGAAGCTGTTGGTACCTTCTTGCGCCACATGAAACCTTTAGCATTCTATTCATATTATTTCTGATCATGTCTTCATTTTTTGATATAGATCATATTTGTATGGGAGGCTTGATTATGAGAGAGACACATGAGCTGGATGTGTCCGTGAGTGGGAAAAATTCTCACAATTTCTGCACTACATGTTCTGATGGGAGCATGGGAGGAGATATGGCCACCACAGCCAAACATTTCTTCCGTTTTGAGGTGGGCCATAAGATTGATATTCATCCATTGTACAGCCATGGGCAAGTGCTTGATCATTTACTATTGTTGTTACATTCATCCATTTACTATCCTTTAGTAGATGTGATGAATCATGAACATTGCTTGCCATGTAATTTTCTGAAGTTGCAGTGGATGAGACTGCATTGTATACTTGTGAGAAATTTTTTGCATCATGTATCATCATGTAAAACCTTCAGAAGACCTCTCATTAGGATGTTCCATAATTACCATGTCCTATTCTTCATGGATGGATTGTTTTGGGCCAGCTTGTTCTTCATTGTTGGAGGAACCTTCTTTGGAGGATTGTTCTTCACTGTGCCATTGGAGGGCAATGATTTTGCAACCCAGGATCAACATACACTCTACACTTGTCATGAGTGGAGAGAAGTACAGCATGGGGTAAGCTATGATTCTTGCCAAGTTCATATTCCCAACCCACCTTCATTACCGGAGCTTGAGGTGGAAGGAGATTTTCAGGAGTTGCCTTGTTGGGAGGTGGTTCATTTTGTTTAGATGATTGCATGGGATCCGGAGGGATTTTTAGTTGGCTGGTACCGTGAGATATCAGTTTGGGATCCTGGAATTGAGCGATCCCTTCATATCATGATGATGCACAGAACAAGGAATATTAAGTGGCGCATCTGGGACCCAGGCACATTTTGCAGAAAGCAGACTTGTTCAGGCAGTTGCTTGAGGGAAAGCAACATTTTTCTGGGGGGGACTGTAATATTCCTAATTAGCGACAGTTAATTGGAATATTATATTTTGTTTAGTTTGTCGTTTATAGTTTGTAAATAAATAAAAAGTGAGTGAAGAGGGTCTAACTCACTTAAGAGAAGTAAGACATCCACCTAGTAGCTCAACGTTGTGACTTAAGTGGGAGTCAAGGGGGGACCTAAAAACAGGTGAAGGAGGGGGCCTATGTACACTCTAGAAACTTCTACAAGCTTCTGTGCAGATAAGGATGAGAATGTGGATAAGGATGAGGATGTGGAGGAGAGAGAAAGCCTACGTTGGGTTTTGGAGGGAAACCAACATTATAAAATATGGATGAGCCTCCTCATTTGATGCATGCTTGAGTTGTTGATTTTTTAGTGAGACATTTCTCTTCTTTGGCACGCTGGCTGTTTAGCCTGTCTGTTGCACTGTTTAGTGCACCGAGTGTCTCCGTGCAGAGATCTCACCCTTAGCCACAGGGGACTTCAAGTGCCTACTCAGGAAATGTTAGTTTTTCAGCACCACCCTCCAGGACAACGTTATTGCTGCAACAACATAATACTGTTTTTTAGGGTGTTGTCATGGAGTTGTCACGACACCACTTCCTTCTCTTGTTTTTCAGAGGGAGAGTCCTTCTTTCCTTTGGAGGATTAGATTGGGAGACATTGGAGCTGATTTGCATATCTTGGCATCAGGCCAACACTTATTCTGCCCCTACTATGCAATCCCTCTCAGTTACCACGTTATTTTCATGGTATATCTGCAGTGAGGGTTTGCAGGTTGATTTGAGGGGAAGATCTCAAGTGTAAGGATCAGCCTTCCACTTTTGAGATCTATTGGAGGAGGTCTACTTTAGTTTCTCATCATCTTCAGCCTTCTCTACTTGGTTTCAGTTTGGAGTTGTGGTAGCTACCCAGCAACTCTGGCATTTTTGTCATATTGTGTATTTCAGCGAATGCCTTGGAGGATTGAGATATTTTTGCTTATAAGGGTTAGAGCCTTGCTCCCCTATTGTCTTTGAGCCATTTATTTTCATATCCATGTATTGATATCATTTTGGAGTAGCATTCTATCATATACTGCGTTTTCTTTCATAGCCTGGTTTTATGCAGAAATAGCAGTGTTCTTCATGTTCATGTACATGTGTTGCTGAGGCTTGTATTACTTTTCTTGAGAGGTTGTTTCCTCAAGATTTTTACTCTCTCTTTCTGATATACATTATTATTGGCTATATATTCATATTCTGTGTCACAAATACTGGGGAAAACACTGAAGGGTCTCTGGATCATTCGCTTGTCTTGCAGCACCTCAATCTTGAGGGGTTTTCTATACTGTTTATCCTTGCTTAATGCCCATTCCAAATTGATAAACCCATTCTATGACTGCTCATAGTGTTTTAAATCTTATTCCTTCAGAAAAAATGCTGCCGCTGCTTCAGTAAAATTATGCATACTCAAAGTCATGGGAAATCAGGGTTTTTGTTGACTAGTCGGGAAGGAGGAATTTTTTGACATAGAAAGCCGCCTTTTTTTGAGCTGAAATTCAACATGGAAGTCCCTCATGACCTAATATAACATATTACAGAACATTGACCTTTAATTTTACGCATATGTTCTTATACACTCATTTTAGGGCCAAAATACTCACTTTTCCCCACCTTTTTTCCCTTAAAAGCTGAGTAAAGCTTTCTGATGTTCTTTATTTTGGTTTTTGAGCATCCTAAGACATATTATAAGGTATTGGAAGCCATCATACCTGAATAATTTGTTTTTCATGTATGAGTTGCTGAGAAAATCATTTTTTGGATGAGTTGTCGTAGTTGCCGTATGATATTGCATGTCTAGCTCTATACCACTTGGTGTGATTATATTTCACTCTTAGATAGAGTCTATAAAGGGCCAGGTAGCCTCTGGATCTCATTCTCTTTTAGAGGCGACATATCTGGTAAATGCCCTCCCAGTCAATCTTTAGTTGGAGTTTGCCGTGTTTTATAGATATCCCCGAAACGGGATATTACAGACAACAGGTGTTGGGTACCAGATTTGTATACATTCCTCTTCCATTTTACCCTATTTTTCTATCTCTTTCTACCATTATTATTCTTAAAACGCATTAGTTTAAACCCTTCTTCCTATCTTTCATGAGATATTTGATTAATGATGTATTTGTCATGGAGGTTTTACCTTTCTACATATTAACTCCTATATTTATTCAAATATAGCTTAAACAGTTGCGTTGCAGCCACGAGTCAAGGCACATCCCATCATCTCGAGCGTCTTCCTTATTTTTTGTTACAACATGATAGCCATGGATGTATCAGTGCTATCTTAGGCCTTTTTATGGTTTCTTGCTAGGCAATCTGCTTTCCGTCGTAACAAGATGTATTTTTGTGTTGACACCTAATCCTATGGGTTGGGTGTGGATATGTAATATTGTATAATAAATAATATTAGGAAATAAGGAAGGCCAAGAGTCATTGGGAGATTAATCCCAATAGCCTCACCTCCATGTATAAATACACGTTCATTCTTCATTCAATAAACATTCTGATTTGAGGAGTTACCTCCTGGTTTGACATGGTATCAGAGCCAGTCCCACTACTGGCATTTTTTCCTGTGGTGTAACTCCCTCATTCCTTTGCTCAGTCAATTTTTCTGTATAGTTTTTCTTCTTCATTAAACTGATGCTATATACTGTAATTCTGCATTTTTTTTCTCTGCAATTTATGCACAGCTCTGAAATTTGCAGCTCCTAAAGATTCTGCAATTTGCAGTGCCTGAAATTCTGCAATTTGTAGCTCCAGCAAATACTTGCCACTCTGCAATTCTGCAGTCCTGCAAATATCTGATTCCAAATTTTCTTAACGGCCTTTTGGCCTTCCCTCTTTCTCACTCACCCTCTTTGCATAGCGCTCACCATTCTCCCTCACTCCCTCATGACCTGTGTTCGCCCTCACTGCTATCTCTCCCCATCATACCCCACCTCCCTCACTGCTATCTCTCCCCATACACTCATGCCCCCTCATTGCTATCTCTCCCCATCATACCCCGCCTCTCTCACTGCTCTCTCTCCCCATACACCCGTGCCCCCTGACTGCTATCTCTCCCTGCATTTCCCACGCCAACTACAGCAGTTCCTCGCCACTGCTCTTCACTGTGTCCTGCTGCCTACCTGACTCCCTCCCACCCGCTACCCCTAGCTCCGGTCACGGCTCCCTTGTGGCCTCACGGCCCTCCTACCTGCATACCTGACTCCAATAACTCCATGCTATCTACACGCTGTCTGCGCTACCACATCACTACACAACGCTTCCCTCTCCGTGGTCTATCGGCTCTCCATTTATATATCAACAGAATCATATATACCCGCCCTCCATTTATATATCAACACAATCATATATTACAACGTACCATATGTAATACCGTTCTAGCTTTACAATGCACCATATTATATTACGTTCTATCTGCCATATTGAATACTCCATATTACATCATTCACTCCATATTACGTTCTTTCCGCCATTTATTCTCACAGTCATATTGAATACCGCCCCGCGCCCCCCCCCCCCCCAAACCATATTTTCAATACATATAAATTTTCCTTCTTCAAACACAAAAATATATATATATATATATATTTTTTGGTGCAGAATTCAGTGTTTTTAGCAAAGATTTTTTGTCCCCTTTAATTGAGTAAATTTCCAGAATTGAAGATTTTCTAGCAAAATTTGTCCTCTTCAAAAGAATTTTTTCCAGCAAACTAAGGAATTCTCTCATATCTATTATTGGGGTGGTTCTCTCCGGAAAAGAGAAATATCTTGAATGGTCTCGGAAAATCAAACACACACTCATTTTTAATGAGTTTTGGAAAGGAATCTATGAAGGACAAGAAGGAAATCCACTAGCAAAGCTCACTTCAGACAAAGAGCTCGCCATTTGGGAAAACAAGAATTGCAAGGCCTATGCCTTGATTACAGCTTCCGTAAATGAAGAGGTGAGTCGCCATATTTCATCATTCTCAAATGCCTATGATGCCTTGAGAAAGCTAAAAGAACTCTATGACTCTCATTCAGAATTAGAAAATGTTCAATTGATGATTAAGCTATTCAGTCTTGAAATGAAGAATGATGATCCCCTTGCTTTAGCTTCAGAGGCACGATCTATAATGCATGACATTGAAAGAACTAGTGTAAAAATGGACATATCTCTCATAGCATATGTTAAGGCATTATATCTGACTTACTCACATTATCTTGAGTCTTTGCAAGCAAGTGGGAACCTTGAGCATATAGCCTTTGATACACTTGAGAAAAAGTTTGCAGAAAGAGAGAAATCTTTCTAGAAGATGACAGTCCCTTCGTCTTCCGAAGAGGCTGCATACTTGGCACATAGAGAAAATATTCATGCTCCAGATTCATCAAGAGGAAGAGGTGGCAGAAGAGGAAGAGGAAGAAGAAACTTCACAGAAAGTGGGGGCAGACAATCTGACAAATCCAATCTTCATTGCACACATTGCAATAAATATGGACATGATGCATCCAAATGCAGAACACCTTAGGAGAAAATTGAGTAGCAAAGAAATCAAGACAAAGGTAAAACTAATGACAAAGACAAAGGTAAAGCACCTAAATCCACTCATTATGTTCTAGCACATTGTAACAATGGAGTAACTAAAGACTTGTTTGATGTTTCATTTACTTCATGGAGAGATGATTGGTTGCTAGATTCAGGACCAACATGTCACATGACATTTAGAAAAGATTTTTTTGAATAATTTATTGACAAAGTTGATGGAGGAGTATATTTCGCAGATAAATCCAAACTCAAGCCATCAAGGCTTGGCACAGTCAGGCTTAAGTTTCCTCGTCTTCCGAATCATATCCTACATGAGGTTCTATACCTCGCTGAGTTGAGGAGAAACTTGTTGTCCTTGGTCCAAATCCGCCAACAAGGACACTCCATTCACTTGTTTGATGGAAAGGCAGAGATCAGAAAAGCATCAGATCACTCACTTGTCATGGAGGGAATAGAAGAAGGGAGACTCTTGAAGCTGAAAGGTTCATCTGCTCATGCTAAAAAATTTGCATTCAGTTCACATCATGATAAAGGTACATTCCCATCAAGTCTTTTAAGGCATAATAGATTTGGACACTTAAACTATGAAAGCCTTCGTTTGTTGAAGAAAAATGGTGTTAATGTACTGCCTACAATTCCTAGAAAACCTAAGGAATGTGATGCTTGTATTCTAGGAAAGCATAGCAAACAACTATTTCATGATTCACACTCCAGAGCACATAGAAAACTTGAGCTTGTTCATTTAGATTTATGTGGCCCTATGCCTATTGCTTCTGCAAATGGAAATAAATACATGATGACATTTATTGATGACTACACCAGAATGTGTTGGATTTACTTATTGAAGAACAAGTCTGATGCTTTTAAAACATTCAAGAATTTTCATGCATGGATTGAAAATGATGCAGAAACTCATATTGGCTCTCTACGTACTAATAAGGAAAAGAATACACTTCAAACGAATTTGAAAATTATCTTTGTCAACATGGAATCAAACATCAAACAAAGGAGGTAACTCCGCAAATCAGAATGTGTATTAGTTGAAAGAATGAACAAAACTATTTTAAATATGGATCGCTCCATGTTTTTTTTCAAGAATGTAAAATTGATGTTTTGGGCTGATGCAGTTCTATGTGATGTTTACATAAATAATAGGTGTCCTTCAAGTTCAATTAGAAACAAAACTCCTTTTGAAATGTGGCATGGCCACATTCCTTCGGTAAAGCATTTCAGGGTCTTTGGGTCCACCTGTTATGCCTTGATACCTAAGGGTCAAAGGAACAAACTTGGTGCTAGAAGTAGAAAATGTATCTTTTTGGGGTACTCCAATACCTCCAAAGGATATCGTCTCTATGATGAAGCAAATAAGAAGTTTGTAATAGCAAGAGATGTCATATTCCTTGAATCTTCCAAGAGTGACAAGGTTGTTATAGGTTTTAACCCTGAACAGAAATTATCTATACACAAATCTTATAACAGAAAATAAACAATAGCGAGAGCATAAAACATAAAATAGATAAACACAGAGATTTTCCCCTGGATCCCAAATTGGGACGACCAGCTTGATTTTTCATTATATTCCTTTTAGTGTTAAAACACATATATATACATGTCGAAGCATACATAAACGCCAATCCATTAACCCTGGATTAGAACATAACCATCGTTCCGTTGACCGGATCTACAAAATACCAGGGGCCGAAAACCATCGTACCCCAAAACCATGTGCAAAATCATGCACAAAACATGGGTGGGACCGCATACTAAAAAAAATTTCACCGGGGCACTGCCCCGGACCTCGACAGGGGGGGCTGCTACGCCCGGTGCAACGTACAACGCAAGGGGCTAGTCGTGGAAAGAATATAACACATACCCAACATTCTCCCACTTGTTTTCTTTCCACAGGGGGCCACAGGAGATCTTAGTCCTTGGGCCAATTCTTCAACACCCATTGTTTCTCTACACCGAGAGAACTTTTGAGTGCTCACAGACTTCGTTAATGCATTTGTAACATTCTTCAAAGTGTCTACCTTTACCAACAAAACCCTTTTAGCTTCAACCATATCTCTAACAAAGTGATATTGAACATCAATGTGCTTCATCTTTGAATGATAAGCAGGGTTCTTAGCCAAGAAAATTGCACTTTGGCTATCACAGTCTATCCTTATAGCTTGCTGTACCAACCCATACTTGAACACAATATCTGCAACCAAACTGCTTCCTTGCTTGCATGAGTGGCTGCTATGTATTCTGCCTCTGTAGTTGAAAGTGCCACTACAGGTTGTCTTTTACTCATCCAACTGACTGCGCCTCCAAATAGGATAAACACATACCCACTTGTAGATATTCTTTGGTCCAGATCTCCAGCCCAGTCTGCATCAACAAAACCACGAATGTCCAACATTCTTTCCAATCCTAGTCTTCCCTGGTAGCACAAGGCATAATCACTAGTGCCACGTAAATATCTGAAAACTTGCTTCACTGATGTCCAATGCTCCTTCCCTAGGTTTGACATAAACCTGCACAATACTCCCACTGCACGTGCAATATCTGGTTTAGTAAAAACCATTGCATACATGAGGCTACCCACTACACTTGCATATGGAACACGGGACATATCCTCCTCTTCTTCTTGTGTCTTGGGACACTGTTCAGCAGACATCTTTACACCTATAGGAATAGGAACATTTATCGGTTTACTATCCTGCATATTGAATCTCTGCAATATAGTCTCGACATACTTCCTATGGTTTAACCAGAGCTTCCTCTTTGCCCGATCTCTCTTAATTTCCATGCCCAAAATATAGTTTGCAGCACCAAGATCCTTCATGTCAAATTTTGAGAACAGCTGGGTCTTCAAATCTTGGATAATTTCTTTGTCATTTCCAATCAACAACATATCATCCACACACAAGACCAAATAAATAACACGGTCACCAATTAATTTTAAATAAACATAGTGATCCTGCTTGCTTCTAGTGAAGCCAAGTCCCCGTATATAGGTATCAAATTTCTGATACCACATCCTTGGTGACTGTTTTAACCCATACAGCGACTTCTTCAATCTGCACACCATTTCTTTCTTACCCTTCACCATAAAGCCTTCAGGTTGCTTCATGTAGATCTCCTCTTCTAGATCCCCGTGAAGAAATGATGTCTTCACATCCATATGTTCTATCTCAAAATCAAATGCAGCAGCAACAGATAAAAGTAATATAATAGAAGTAACTTTGGCAACAGGAGAAAAAATATCGCCAAAATCAATTCCTGGCACCTACGAATAACCTTTTGCTACCAACCGAGCTTTGTATTTCTCCACCTTGCCTTCTACATTCTTCTTCTTCTTAAACACCCATTTTCTCCTAATGGGCTTCCTTCCATCCGGCAACCCCACCAAATCCCATGCCTCATTTTTATGCAAGGATGTCATTTCATCAACCATAGCCTCCTTCCAGAGTTTTCCATCCTTTGAATTTAGTGCCTCCCTGACAGTTCTGGGATCATCATCAGTTATAGTTAAGGCAAAACTTGAATAGAAAGAAGATGGACAATACCTTTCTGGTTTCCTTCTTTCCCGAACTGATCTTCTCATAGCTGGAGTTTGTGGCTCTTCCTCTTCTGAGTCTTCTTCTGTTGTAGAGTCTGATTCATCCTCCTTTAGTTCAAACTATATCTTCTTAGGTTCCTTTGGTAGGACTTCATGTGTAACAACATCTTTCACCTCTCTAAACACCACATCTCGATTGTACACAACCTTCCTTGTTTCTGGGTTCCAAAGCTTGTAACCCTTTAAACCATCCTTATACCCAATAAAGATGCACCTTTCAGATTTATTATCCAACGTGGTCCTTTTCTCCTTTGGAACATGTACATATGAATCACATCCAAATACCCTTATGTCTGAAAGAGAGGGTTTCTTACCAGTCCATACCTCATGTGGAGTCTTATCCCCCAATGCTGATGAAGGTGATTTGTTAACTAAGTAACATGCAGTCTCCACTGCCTCTGCCCAGAATTCTTGTCCTAACCCGGTACCACTGAGCATGATTCTTGCCTTTTCCATCAGTGTTCTATTAATTCTTTCTGCAACTCCATTTTGCTGAGGTGTTTATGCAGTAGTCTTCTGTCGTGCTATGCCACACTTCTTACAGAACTCTTCAAATTCCTTCTTGCAGAACTCCGCACCATTGTCTGTCCTCAGCGCCTTTATCTTCTTCTCTGTCTGGTTTTCCACCAGAGCCTTAAATTCTTTAAATTTGTCAAAGACTTCAGATTTCTTCTTCAAGAAATATATCCATGTATTCCTTGAGAAGTCATCTATGAATGAAACATAGTACACAGACTTTCCCAGTGATGGAACTGAGACAGGTCCAAACACATCACTGTGCACAAGTTCTAATATCTTGTTTGCCCTCTTAGCACCAGAAGGAAAACTCACCCGATTCTACTTCCCATATACACAATGTTCACAGAAATCGAAATCCAAAGAGCAATTAGACATACCATCTACCATACCATTTCTTTGTAGTATCCGAAGGCCCTTTTCTCCAATATTTCCAAGCCTTTGATGCCATAGCATCGTCTTTTCTCTAGAGACAGCTAGGCTTTCCACTCCACTTTCAGGAACCCTAGAACTGTTACACCCATCAATAATAGTGCTACCTTGTAGCTTGTACAGAGTTCCAGTCTGAACTCCCCGCATTAATACCAGTGCTCCCCGAACCATCTTGCAGGCATCTTTCTCGAACACTGTTTTTACACCTGCATCATCCATCTTACTTATAGAAATCAGATTTCTGGCCAATGTGGGAATATGTAGAACACCAGGAAGTGTTCTAATCCTCCCACCTTGCAACTTTAGCTCAACCTTTCCACGTCCGATGATTCTGGCCTTCCTATCATCCCCTAGGAAGACATCACCACCATCATATTTCTCATACTCGCAGAACCACTCCCTATGGGGAGTGAAGTGAAAGGATACACCTGAGTCAATCAACCATGACTCATGATCTACATGTGTATTTTAAGAAGAAGCCAAATACACATCCCCACCTTCATCCGAGGTGGTTTTTGCCTCTGCGGAAGGAGCTTCATCAGATCCCTTTCCTTTCTCAGGAGCTTTAGATCTGCATTCCTTTTTGTAGTGTCTTTCCTTTCCGCATTTCCTGCACACCTTTACAAACTTTCTAGGAGATTTATATCTCCCTCTAGATTTAGATCTCCCACTCGAAACCTTATTCTCGTTTCTATTTTGGGACCTTCCTCGTACAGATAAGGCATCTCCATTTTGACCCTCCATATTTCTCCATCTCATTTCCTACGATAGCAAGGCTGAGACAATGTCATCAAAATTCAAGGTAGTTGTGTTGCTACCTATTGCAATAACCAGAATGTCCCATGAGTCTGTTACAGAACACAAAAAACTGATGCACTTATCTTCATCTGAGATTTTAATATCAACAGATGACAGCTGAATTACCACAGTATTGAAGGCGTTCAGATGCTCTGTCACCGAGTCTCCATTCTTCATCCTCATGTTATACAACTTTTTCCGCAGGAACAACTTATTCACCAGAGACTTAGATTGGTACAAAGTCCCAAGTTTTTCCCATAAATGCTTCACCGTAGCTTCCCCAGATACATTCAACAATATTGAATCTGAGACACACAACCGTATTGTGCTTTTAGCTTTCCGATCTAGTTTCTTCCAGTCTTCATCTGACATTGTCGTTGGTTTAGTACCTGGATCTACCGCGATCCACTGATCTTTATCCACCAGCAGATCCTCCATCTTGAGCTTCCACAACTCAAAACTCTGACCATTAAATTTCTTGATCTCTTTCTTTCTGCCGTTCGCCATCTTCTTTCACCGCAAGAATCGATCCCACAGATCTCCCACTGAAACAGGGTCTACCTCAGGCCCGAACTAAAAACCCTCAGCAGCAAAGGCGTCCCCTTGAAGCCAAAATAGCTCTGATACCAAATGTAGGTTTTAACCCTGAACAAAAATTATCTACACACGAATCTTATAACAAAAAATAAACAATAGCGAGAGCATTAAACATAAAACAGATAAACACAGAGATTTTCCCCTGGATCACAAATTGGGACGACTAGCTTGATTTTTCATTATATTCCTTTTAGTGTTACAACGCATATATATATACATGCTGAAGCATACAGAAACCCCAATCCATTAACACTAGATTAGAACATAACCGTAGTTCCCTTGACCAGATCTACAAAATAACAGGGGCCGAAAACCATCGTACCCCAACAAGGGGGGCTACCGCCCCCCCTGTGACCCCCCTGCTGTGCCTGGCACAACGTACAATGTGAGGGGCTAGTTGTGGAAATAATATAACACATACCCAACAGTTGTTGAGCGGAAACTTGATCACCTGGATAGATTCACACATGCAAAGTCTTTCCAAGAATTTGATAATGAGATTCCACATCTTGAAGGGGGGATTTCGATATTGAATCAAACTATGCAATCATGTCCTGAAGCAGTCTCTCCCCCACATGAAGAAACAACCATGGATGACACATTGAATGATGTGAGTGATAGAATTGGGAGGTTGAATCTTGAATCAATCCCAACTCAATCAAATGACCAGCTTGGGCCATCTGAGAAAGGTCCTCCCAAATGGCTGACAAAGACATTGGAGAATGTTCATCCTGATGAGGTTGGAAAAATAGGAACAAGAAGTTCTACTCAAAAAATCGAAGGTGATGTAGATAAGTCTGATTCTCCTATTGATATGGATATTGGTTACAACTGTGAATTGACTTTGTCTACAGATCATGAACCAAATTCCTTCAAAGAAGCCACTTCTCATGATGAATGGAAAGAAGCGATGCAAAAGGAGTGTGATGCCTTGATAAGAATGGCACTTGGAAGTTGGTTTATTCGCCTTTGGGAACAAAACCAATTGGCTATAAATGGGTCTACAAGAACAAGTATAAAGAAAATGGCTCACTTGACAAGCACAAGGCCAGGCTTGTGGCAAAAGTTTTTGCACAAAAAGAAGGAATCGATTATGAAGAAACTTTTTCTCCCATAGCAAAATGGACCACCATCCAGACTCTCTTTGCCCTAGCAGCTCAGAATGGATGGAAAGTCCATTAGATGGATGTAAAAACTGCCTTTTTGAATGGATATCTAAAGGAGAAATTTTATATGTCCCAGCCAGAAGGATTTGTGGTAAAGGGTCAAGAACACAAAGTTTTCAAGCTTATAAAATCCTTATATGGCCTCAAGCAAGCACCACGAGCCGGGTATGAGAAATTAACCGAGCATCTTCTGAAACTTGACTTCAAACATTTTGATCCTGATGATGCAACTTGTTTGTTAAGAAAGTTGGAAAAACAATTGTATATCTTGTGGTATATGTAGATGATCTTTTGATAACAGGGAACAATGAGAGCTATATTGCATCCATGAAGAAAGAATTGAAGAAAGGTTTTGAAATGACTAATTTGGGTCATGTTCATTACTATCTGGGTATTGAAGTAATTCAAAATCCTAAATATATATTTCTTTCTCAGAAGAAGTACATTAGAGATCTTTTGAACAAGTTTGGCATGGATGAATGCAATCCCTTAACCACTCCAATGGAACAAAAGTTGAAGCTCACATCTATTGAAGGGAAGGAATTCGAGGATGCAACTAAGTATAGACATCTTATAGGAAGTCTTATCTACTTGAGCACCACCAGACCTAACATTTCATTTGCTGTTGGAATCCTCTCGAGTTTCATGCAAAAAAATTGTGAAGGACATTGGTCTGCTACAAAAAGAGTGTTAAGGTACTTGAAGGGGACTCAAGACTTTGGACTCAAATACACACAGGTAGGCGACTTCAGCTTGATCAGATACTCTGATTCAGACTTTGAGTGCAACAAAGAAACAAGGATGTCTACTACAGGTTACACCATAAGTCTTGGATCAGGAGCTGTCTCATGGAGATCACGCAAACAGTCAGTTCCAGCAGATTCCACGACCGAGGCAGAATATGTGGCAACAGCTGAAGAAACAAAGGAAATTGCGTGGCTTCGAAAAATCCTGGAAGATTTGCAGATGAAACAAATGTATTCCACACCACTCATGATTGACAACACTTCTGTAATAAAGTTGGCCAAGAACCCAAAGTTCCATGATTGAACAAAGCACATCAATACAAAATACCATCTAATTCGACATCATGTCCAAGCCAAAACCATCCATCTACATCATTGTTCCACAAATGAGAAAACTGTTGATATCTTCACCAAAGCACTTGGAAGAGAAAAGTTTGAAAAGTTTAGATTGATTCTTGGGCTCACCAACATCCCTTCGGATTAAAGGGGGGAATTTTGACACCGAATCCTATGGGTTGGGTGTGGATATGTAATATTGTATAATAAATAATATTAGGAAAGAAGGAAGGCCAAGAGTCATTGGGAGATGAATCCCAATAGCCTCACCTCCATGTATAAATACACATTCATTCTTCATTCAATAAACATTCTGATTTGAGGAGTTACCTCCTGGTTTGACATTTTGTAATAGTGAAGTTGTTGAGAGGGATTGGGGGTTTCAAGATAATTGTATAAAGAAGCCTGCAGGCTGTGAATCGGGGTTAAACCCTTGGACATATAGACTTTGTAATGAATTTCTTTTACCATTAATTGAACGCACAGTAGCTTGTTGTTCCTCCTATAATTTTTGAGTTTAACATAGCCCTGTTCAGAGATTTGGGCCCACTCTTCTAATCAAGTGCTGCGCTCTCCTTTCTTTTCCTTGCATTGTTGTGTTTTAGTGTGATTCTTTATTGCTGTTACAGTCACATTTAATTGCTATGTATGCCTTTTATTTTTGCAGTCCATTTCATTGTTGTTACAATGACTTGTTTGTTATAGATTAAACCTGTGATTTACAGCAGACCATGTGCTTGTGTCTGCATATACCTTTCCATTAGTCTTGAAATAACTAATGTCCCGGGTTGATAATTTCTGTGGAGAAAAGGGTTGAATTATGTTCATATCCAGACACCAACAACATGATTAGAAACCAAAATCTACACTAAAATCAAAGCATATAGTGCAAGCAATCAAATAGGATTATAAATCACCATCTACACTGAAATCAATTTATTTAGTCAAAACAACCAAATATTATTAGAAATCATCTACATTAAGATCAATGCATCTAGTGCAAGGAATGAAATATAACTAGAAATCAACATCTACATTCAAATTAATGCATCTAGTGCAAGCGATCAAATAGGATTACAAATCAAAATCCACATTGAAATCGATGCACTTAGTGCAAGCAATAAAATAGGATTAGAAATCATCTACATTGAAATCAGTGCATCTGGTGCAAGTAATCAAGTATCATTAGAAATTAGCATCTACACTAAAATCAATGCATCTAGTGAAAATAATAAAAGAGGATTATAAATCACCATCTACAATGAAATCAATTCAGCTAGTGCAAGAAATATTCTTCCCTCTCTCCCCCCTCCACATGTATATATATATATCTCCCTCCATCTCTCCTTCTTTGTCTCTTTATCTCACTCCCCAAACACGCATGCTCTCTCACTCGACATATATCAATCTCTCTATCCCTCCCTCCTTGTCTCCATCTCTCTTTTCTTTTTCTTCACCTTCCATCTCTATCTCCTCTTGTTTCTCTATATCTTCCTCAAAACATAGAGTCTCTTTCTCCAATCTATCTATCTATCACTCCCTCCTCATCTCCCTCTCCCTCTCTCTCCTCCCCTCTTCTATATTTCTTCCCTCATGTTGTAATCTCTTCCTCTCTCTCCATATTCCTTATCACTCCATGTATCTCTCCCTCCACCTTTATCTCTCTATGTATTTATTCTTAACTCTATCTCTCCCCCCTACATCTCCATCTCTCTTTCCCTACCTCTCTCCACCTTTATCTCTCTATGTATATATTCTTAACTCTCTCTCTCCCCCCCGACATCTCCATCTCTCTTTCCCTACCTCTCTCCACTCTCTCACATTCTCTCAATTTTCCCCAACCTCTCTCTCTCTCTCTCTCTCTCTCTCTCTCTCTCTCTCTTCACCTTCCCACTATATTACTATTTTACTCTCTCTCTCCTTATCTCTCCCCTTCTCTCCATATCTCCTTATTTGTCTCTCTATCTCACCCCCAAACATACACACACTCTCTATATCTCTCCCTCTCCCTCTCAATTTCTCACTCTCTATCTTTTTATGCTTTCCTCCTTCTCTCACCCACCAAATCTATCTCTCTATACCTCACATGCTCCTCCTCTCTTTCAATTCCTCTCTCTTGTCCTCCCTCTAATACCTCCCTCTCTCTTTCCCCATCACTCTATTACTCTCTCTCAAGTCATCTCTCTAGTCCTTCATCTCTCTCTCTTTCTCTCCTTAATCCCTCTATCTTTCCCCCCACCCCCTAATCTCTCTCTCTCTCTCTCTTCAACTATGTTATGATATCCATCCCTTTCTCATTCTCTATATCTCATTCTATAGCTCTTTATCTCACCCCTAAACATACACACTCTCTCTCTATCTTTCCCTGCTCATTCCCTCTCTCTCCACTTCTCACTCTCTCTGTATATTTTCTTCCCTTCATATATCCCCATCCTACTCCATCTCTCTATCCCTCCATTTTTTCTCCACACTCTCATCCTTCTTATCTCTCTCTCTATCTCTCTCTCTCCAACGTTGTTACTATATCCCTCTCTATCTCCTTCTCTCTCCTTAGCTCCCCACATCTCTCCATCTCTCCTCATTTCTCTCCTTATCTCACACCTATACATACGCACTCTCTATCCATCTCTTACTTGTCATTTCCTATCTGTCCAATTATTACTCTCTATGTATTTATTCTTCCCTCCCTCTCTCCCTCTCTCTCCCTCCAACTCTGCCTCTATATCTGCCTCTGTTTACTCCTCTATCTCATCCTTCCTCTCTCACCCTCTCTCCTACTTGCCACTCTATTCCCCCTTCTATGTATCTCTCTCTCTCTCTCTCTCTCTCTCTCTCTCTACCCTCCAATCCTCTCACTTTCTCCCTCCCTCTTTCTTTCCCACCTCCATATTTATGTATCCCTCTCCCTCTCCCTCTCTTACCTTTCTCTACCTCTCTCAACCCTCTCCCTCTCTTACCCTTCTCTACCTCTCTCACTCCTCTACCTCTTTCTCTATTCATTCCTCCTCTCCCCTCTCCTTTAGTTTATCTCCATCACTCGCTTGTCACTCCCCCTATTTCTCCACCTCTATCACTCTCTCTCTTTGTTGTTCCCTCTTGTATATATTTAGAGTTAATATATATATATATATATATATGTTGTAATATAGAAAAATTAATATTCCATTAATTGAAATTGATAAAATTTAGTAATATTAATATTATAATATATTAATATGAATATTAGATTTAACAATAATAATAATATTTTAATATTCCCTGATGAGGGTAAGTACTTCGCTACATGTGGAAACCGAGCCTCATGAATAATCACAAGTGGCTAGCCAATGGGGGTCGTACCTCCCGGTCCCTTCACCATAACGGGTGTGATAGGAGACATACTGCAGGAGTAAAGAGTAAGTGTGAGAGCCTTCATAGTTTCTTGGAGTTCAAGGGTGTTTTATACATATTGAGTGAGATGGTGAGGGAACCAGGAATTTGATTTCTCGTCCTGGTCTCGTGTTGGGCTCCTCCGTGGTTTCCTATGCAAAAGTGGAAGCACTATCACAGATTCCTTGGCACTGGTGGGTGGTATTTGATAGGTCTTGGTGACTTCTGGTATAGTTTATTGAGTTGTGTTTTTTCAATGGAATCTCCAAGATTTTTTGCACCTATAATGATTGGATGCTGGCGAGTAATAGTCATTACTATTTTAGCTCTATATGGCTTATGGATTTCTGAATGACTAGTTCGAGAGAGGTGCTGGGAGAGGCATAGTAGGAGGTTCAATGGAGTGTGGCAGGGCATATGGGTATATGTTCCCACATCCGAAGCCCGACATGGTAATTACCATGTCTGGTGGCTCGGAGGATGGCTTTTGGTGGCTAGTGAAGGTTGTTCGTAGTTGGAATTCAGGTGGGAGTTCCATGAAGAAGCCTCGGCAACTGCAGCTAGGGGTGTGTTATCATTTAATTATACTTCTCCAATTTTCTATGTTCACATTGTGGGTGGAATTTTGTAGAGTATTTTTTGTGTTGGGGGTACTATCTCTTCGAGGTGGCAGCCAAAGGATAGCCTAGCAGTGTGGTCCTCGATTCTTGTGGGTTTTGGCCCTCCTGCCTCGAGCCAAATGAAGCCCTCTGCGCGACATGGGAAATAAGACCCTCCATCCACGTTTGGATTTGTGGGCATGGAGGCATGGAAATTGTGATGACAAGAGATCATCATGGTGGCAAGACATCCAACTGCTCTCATCTCTCTAGTTTGGGCATGGATGGAGGTTGTGGTGGTGGCATGCGACGTTTTAGCAGTAGGGATGGTGTGCAGGGATCAGAATTATAAATGTCGAGATGGAGGTCGGTGGGGTAGAATAGGGAAATGTGGGTCTCATTGGCATGGTATTATGGATTAGGTGGACATAGCAGAATGAAATCTTCAGGATGAGCATGTTGATTTGATATCTACGCTGCATATGATGCACTACTTTCAGTTCCAAGTTAGTGAGAGAGTGGTGGTGATCTAGCGAGACCAAAATGACCTTGTATAGAAAGTGGAAAAGTTTGAGACTTGGTTGGTGCACTTCGAAGGGCACGTCCAGTGCAACTTCAACCCCCTAACTCCTCCATGAACAACCCTGGACAACCCAGCTTCTATTACATCAATGAATAGTATGTTTTCTGGTGTTTTCTTATGTATATTTTGTATTTTGGTGCCTCTGGCCCTCTCATTCATGGACGTTTTCCTTCGCTTCTTTTTTGTATTTTTGTCACCTAGTGTGAATTTTGGTCAGTAAATAAACTTGGTTTGGTTGAGACTACATGTTTTCTACTTGGATGGATATATATCTTTTTCTCCATATGAATAGAATATTGACTTACAAAAAAAAATATTAATCTTATAATATTATTATTTATAATTTCATATATATACTAGGGTTAAGAATGTTTTTTTGGCATGGTATTAATAATAATTTGGTCCATGGTATTTGGCCCATAGGACTTGGTATACAATTAGATCTTGATTTATATTCATATTTATTATATATCAAAATAGACTTTATTTATTTACTATACCTCTGTAGTCTATATAAAAAGAGGTTTTACTTATTTTCCATACCTCTTATATATTTATCATTATATTTATATTGTTTATTTATATTGTTATGTAATTTATTGTTTAAATCAACATTATTTCATTTTTTTCATATTTTTTTTTTTTTTTTACTTTGACCGACATTAGTGAAATCTCATCTAGACAAAAAAACTTACACAACTAGCCCATACTGGGTTGTAGAATGCATCTCTTGGTGAAAGTAATAAAAATTTTCTGATAAACTTTAAAAAAAGCATTTATTTATTTTTATAAAAGTAAACTTATCAAAATTATGCTATGATGGGGTTGTTAAAGGAGAAACCATGGGGTGTTAGAGGAATAAAGGGATAACCCCTTAGGCAATAGCATGGAGGAGCGTGGTCACCAAATTAGGTAATGAGTTTTCAAGGTTTTATTTTGGTACATGTATTTTAAGTGTCATAATGGTATCACATGGAGTGGGTCCACTTCCCATGTATGAATGCAAAATTTAGAAAAATGGGAAGAGAATTTGAGAATATCTTTTTCTCCACGATATTTCATGATTATTATGGCATTTCGGAATAGCCACATCCATTGAGTTAAATGGAAGGGACGGAATTATAAGCCTTATTTTTATTTCAATTGTTAGTTTTTTTCTTCTCAAAGATGTTTTGAATGTGTTTGGCCTACTTAAAATATATGCTCAAAGAAGGACCATTGCCTAGTCATTTTCCATTTTCTAGGTTCTACCTTCCATTTTCTCACTCATACATTCCATTTGGCCTAAGCTTGCTAAATATTCTCTTGATGGAAATAAATTTATTGGTTAACTTAATTTTAGCCAAATGGATTTTTATTTTCTACCGAGAATAATAGAACCTACAAGTTAGTATATCACTTTCCAAATTTTATATTTTTAGTAAATTGTATCTAACTAGTTTGGTGACCAACAACATTTTTAATATTTTTATGGGTTGTAGTTTTGATTGTTTTTCTCAACAATAAGTAAGTTCTGTAGGAATAATAATTTTATTTATCCTTTTAAAATTTGTAATGTGGTGCATTAATGTTATTATGAATCTTATCCTTCAACAAAAGTATTTCCTTTTGGAGGGGATTTTTTCTCAACACTTCCCCATTTGGTAGTGTTGTGAAGGTAGTGGAAAAATAACCTATAAAAAACTCTCACTTTTTTGGAGGTGCATGTTTATGGTCCATAGGTTGTAGTGTGTGGTCAATGGTTTGTGGTCTGGGGTCTAGCATTCCTTCTCAGTTTGTGGGTTGTTTCACCTCCTTATATTGGTTTGTTTCTATTTCTTATCAATGAGCTCACTCAGATAAGGTATTTTCAAATTTTTCTTTTCCTGAGAACTTAACGTCCCAAGTTTGTGTACAACTCATATTTTCCAAATTAAACAAATCTTTGATAGTTGGAAGAGGGTGTAGCCATGGAAATGGAATGTTAATTAGATTAAACAGTGTCAAATATCATTCCTAGCTAGTTTAATAATTAGTGAATGTACATGGTAAACCTATGTTTTCATTTGAAACTACTCATGGGTAGAGTGTTACTAAATATAAATGATGAAAAAGTCTACATCTTGGGGATGTTGAATACCACAGTCAGAATTGTAATCCATGGAAAAACATTTGGAAAGGATAGAAGCTTTCATTCTATATGGAAAAGGTGATACTCATCCAAATGGTGTATGTGATCTGATGTCCATTGATATCGATGATTCCACCACCTCGTAGTATTTATGTGATTCCCTATGTTTCTTATGTTCTTTTTTAGCATGGTCATTGTCAAGATCAACCCTAACTAGTTTCAATAGTCTATAATTGTCTAAAAATTATTATGATATTTTTGGTTGAAAATCATTAGAGAATTTTTAAGTTATAAAATGGGCATCCTAAGGAATATTGTAAGATAATAGTGGAAAGGATAAAATAATATTAGATTACCTTATGAAGTTTTGGAGTAGAAAAATAAAAAGCTACTTCTTCATCTCGTATTTGCAATTTATCTCTGTGTTATTTTACTCAAATTTTGAGTGGGAGCACTCGTTGGATGCATAGATTAATTTTTCATCCAAGGAGTAAGTTTTTTTCATAATTTCGATGGACCCTACCACACGGAAAAAGTGAAATACATGAAAAAATATTGTTTTTCATTTATTTCATATTTTTCATGTAATACGGTCCCTCGAATATATACAACATGGGTACTTCTTGCATGAAAAATTAATTTTTGCATCCACCAAGTTCTCATGGATGAAATTTGAGTAAAAACGAGGCAGATTAGTTGAAAATACAAGTTGAAATAGTAGTCTTTTTATTTTCTTTTTATTTTTTTATCGTTTTACCTTTTTACTCCAAAAATGTTGAATAATCCACCATGGTCTACATTATGGTATTGAATCCTATTGATTCTTATAAAGTTGATTTTTGTTATAAATTTTTGTTTTGAGACCTATTTTTACCTCAAAATTTCTCTAATGCCAAATTTTTTGTAGTCTTATTATGGTTCAACATAGTCGCAAATCTTCACAATTTTTTTTGAAGGAAACCTTCCTATTTTACCATTAGTCTTATTTCCTAGTGGTAAGCCACGTACATACATAAGGCTGCATTAGATGTAATTTCCCTTTGATTAATAGAATACTTTGAATTAGTTAAACAAAAAGTTATGAAAATTAACACATTAAATATATAGACCCTAAAAAGGTTAATTACATTTAAATCTGGTGTAATTGGATATAGTTATTGAATATGTTAGATGGAACTGGTGAAGTTAACGGTTGGAATTTATAGTACCTAAGGTTTACCCTATTCATTGTCGGTCCCTAACAGAACCAATTTCTATGTTGGACTAATTCATGACACCTTCATAATATTAGTTCAATGATCATGTAGTAATAGATTTATATTAGAATTAAGATATTGAAAATCCATATAGGTTGGGGCCTAGTTCTAAATAAATTTGTTGCATCGAAGAAGGGTCACTACCATTGTTGGAACTAACAAAAAATTAGGAACCACTTTTCATGAAGGGTCCAAGGTATCATGGGAGACATTTGTAATGAATATAAAGAACCCAATGTCGTACTTGGATATTTAGATATAGGAAATGATCTTATAATAATAGTTGTTTCTAATCAAAAGCATGGAAGCCATCACTCATGTGGATCTCCCACCTCGCAAGTAATCTTTGAACTTTCATTTTATCTAAGAGGGCTCAAGTTGTAATTTTTTAGGCCTCTAACAAAGGCCAAAAGCTATGAGAGATGAGTACTAGAACAATTAAACCCAAAAATGGAAGTAAAATTAAATGCATCTTCCTCTAGTCCTAGTATTTGTATATTTCTCTTTCTAAACAAGCGAGGGGGATATTTTATATTTAGATAGGGGATATACTTATTAGGATCTAAAGAAATGTATCCACCCCATGGTCCCTTGATTTTAATCCATAATAGAAAATTATGATATCCTTAGTTTCGCTTAGGTTACCTCATCTCCAGCTAATGTTCTATGACGGTAACCCTGTTGAAATAATTGAAAATAAATTAGATCATTTTATTCACTTTTTAGAATCAAAATAAAATTTATACTGTTACATGACAATATGCATGGAGGTTTATTTGTACAAGGTTTATGTTAATCCCTATAAATCAATCTCTATGGGTGGAGTCTCCATGAAGCCCTATATTATAAGAAAATTCCATTCAAATACCCATGCCTATGGGAATTTTACTAAAATATTTCAAAAATAAGAGTAATGTCCTCCAAAGAAGTATGTAACAAAGTTGAAACCAAGGAAGGAAAATAATATGATTATAATTTAAAGGAAATTTCTAGCAAAAACTATGGGGCATCTAGTCCAAAGACATGATGTGTGGTTCCACATTCACAAAAAGAAAAAAAAGATATGAGTTTATCATATATTATAGAGAAGGATCTTGAAGAGGATCGAGGAACAACCCTTAATACTTAACTAGTTCATCGAAAATGTGGCATTCATGAGTGAGCTTATTTATTGCACTAGGCCAAATTAACCAAAGAAGATTAGGACAAGAGAGGGATCCATTAAAGAGAAAGAGGGCCATGTAAGGGAATATCAGGCCAAAATTAGATTGAAACTGGGTTTTATTTGTAACTATACTTTTGCTAATTAATGAGAAATTGAATACATAGTGACTGCGTGTCATTTCTCTTATGTGCTGAGTGATTCATAATGGAACAAATTTGATGTATGTGTAATAATTCCTTGTAATTAGTTCTAATTGAATGAATAATTATTCTAAGTGATAAAGGACTTAATGACTGGGTAGAATATGTATAATTCAAGTATGGGAGTTAAATAGTTGTGTGTCAAGTTGACGAGGATAATTAAGTCCAGATAAGATTAGTGTGCAGCCCGAGAATGAGAAGTGAATCTAAATTCAAGATTCAAAGAAGTAATAAAGAAGGGTGTCCTGTATTTGAGATTGAGACAACGTGCAAGGTGTGCAGCGAGTATGAACATTCCTAGTCGGAATAAAAAAACAAAGCCCAGGAGAGATTAGCGCAATTAAAATACTGAAAAATCTCAAGAAGGATAGCATGAAGGAAATGGAGACGTAGAGTGGTTACGGTCAAAGAAATAAGAGAAAATACTAAGGCAGTAAAGCCTTTAAAAGATTTCCAAAGGAAGGGAATAGACAGGGAGGATTAAATTGCAGAGGTTAGCTTTATAATTTTCAGTCCAAGATTGAATTCGCAAGTTAAATTTGGGAATTTACGAAGTGGACATGTGTTGGGTGGAGGTCCAAGCACATATCAAATAATGCATGTGATATGGTGAGTAGTTAGGGGTGGAATAAAAAATCAGCGAAGTTGCAAAGTCTAACAATGTTAAAGTGGCAAAGTTGTGATGCGGTGAAGAGGAGCCACATGGAGATTAGAGGTCCAAGCGCATATCTCATAGCACATGTGATATCGTATAAAGGTTAAACGGTGGAGTTAAAAGTCACGACATGTGAAATGTTAAGTTTTGCGATCTACGAAGTGATAAGTTATGTGATATGTGAGAAGGTATAGTGGGACCATTGGATATGGCATAGATAAATGGTGAAGATTATATTGTAGTTGAGTGAAATTTTGCGTCAAATATAGGACTAATTATTGGTGGCAAGTTGTATGTTAAGTTCGCAACTTGAGATGTCATATATTTTGTGATGTGATATAGTTCGGTGATAGAATTTGCGCTCTAGAGGTAGCATAAATCTCGGTTTCAATGTTTATTCCGTGTAGAAGTTTGATATTATTTTCTTGTGATATCAGGTTGGACTGAAGGGAGCTTTCGTGTAACGAATTGAGTTAATATTTAACTGTGTTTTGAAAGGTTTCTTTGAGTTATGTGAATCTATCCAAATATGTCAAATTCAGAATATACACTCTTTTACGAGTATTAAATCCTGGGAACATGCAGACTTATTAAAGTTTCTGTGTATGTGGGTATCTACGGCCTTTTGGCTGCATCATTCAGTATCAGAGAAAGTTAATGAAAAGTTGTTATAAATGAATATTGCAAAGCTAAAATATGAAGAATACATTTGGTAGCAGAACATAATAAGGTTCAGCATGAAATGAAACGAGAATGAAAGTGTGATTGCAAAAGAAAGAGGAGATTAGTAAACGAAATGTGCTTTGCAGAAAATTGATAGAGATATTGTAGAAAGAGGAGATAAAATTTTAAATCTGACAAGAAGTAGGCATACAAAGGTAAAGTATGACAGAAGATGGGAGTAAGTGATACTCTTAAGAAGAGATTGCAGAAGCATAAAGAAAGCACAGTGAGTCTTGTTATCTTGTGGAGAATGGAAATTCACTCGAATGTGAAGAGTGGATGGAGACTTGTTGTGAAATCATGAAAGTACTATTTTATTTGACTTTGATTTGAGTTTTTTAGGATAAAACCTAGATTGAAGATTGATAGTTGCAACTAATGAAGTATCTCAGCAAAAGGAGATCAAAGCCTTAAGAGCAGTGCTAAGGATTTATGAGTGAAAGAAGACTATGGCCAGAACCTAGTATTTCATTTGTGAATGAAATAAAAAGGTAAAGTTGTGTTCTGAAAAGTACATATGAGTTCAACACTACACGAAGCAGGGGAATTCTCAAAGAAATTTCGAGAGAGGGTAGTAGTGGCCAAGTATAGAGGAAAAGTCCCTATATTACTAGTATAGTCCCTTATTGTTGTTAGTGTAACTCCCTTATTTTTATTATTGTACCCTTGTAACCCCCATTTTGTTATTATTGTGCCCCCAAATTATTATTGTTAGGTCGGCTAGGATTACATTGTGGCCCACTAGGATTACATTATGGCCCCATGGACTCCTATATATAGAAAGGAGGTTTTGTAAATTGTATCATCCAAGAATTTTTCATTTATTTATTGTATTGGAGGTTTCCCCCTCAAAGTGGCTCATTTCTAAGGCGTTTATATCTCTTTTCTTCTTTTTTTGGAGCTGGTTACACAACATTTGGTATCGAAGCTTTGGATTCTAGGGTTTCGCTGCTCCAAACGCAGTCATCATGCTACCTGCTTATAATTTTTTCACGAAGCATATGCTAAGCTGAAACTTAGTTGAATAGTGGAGTCAAATCGTGAGTCGATTTTCAAAAATTTTAGAGCTTCGTTCGTAATGATTTTCTGAGACAGATCTAGGAAGGGCTTATTTTATGCCTCACAGGTCATCATGGACACACATAAAAACTTTTATACTAAGGTTCGAATCTGGAAATTCAGATATGTATAGCTGAAATCCTGAGAAATTATTCAAACTTTTGAGTTTAGTTCAGAATATTTTGAGATACAGATCGGGTGCAGTGCTTGTGCTCACTAGCCTGAGATCAGATGTCTCCTATATTTTCTCCTGTACTGGGATAAAGTGTCGGGAAACCGCCAATTATACCTGACTTTTGGCCTTTGGCTATCAATTTCAGAGACAAAGGACAAAACAGTGACACGTGGCAAGTCGTACAAGTTCGCTCTACTGAACCAGTCCATAATTAGGTCATTGTGGGAGATTTGACACAACTTTTTCGAGAACCACCTCAGTCACTCCGTGCATTAAAATATAATTTATAATAAATTCATGTTATATTAAACATTAGGGCCAAATCAATCAAATCACATAGATAATCCAATTTCAATATCGAGCTCCTCAAAAGCAAGAAAAAGGTGTGTATTGTTTTTTTTCCGAATTGCATAAGTCTTGTTTGAAGAATCAAGTTGAATTGATTCCAAGGGAATATTGAAGAATTTTTGTGAGTAATGGGTTCTATTATGCCTCCAAAAAATAATTCCATACCCATTCAGCCCTCAGAAAGCTATACTATGACGCATGAGGAGGAAGAATTGCAATATGATATATCAAAATTACGGTACCAAGTGCAACAAATTTCGATCTTACGAAGAGCAACCAAAGATGACATAGATGGTTTAAAAGCAGAAATGGAGGCTAAGTTGGATGGTTTGAAGGATCAAATAATAGCAAATATGGATGATAAATTAGTGGAAGATCACATCGAGCATCAACAACAAGTTCTCCAACTCTCAAAGGATAACCCAACTTTGGTGCATAATCTAATGAAACAACAGGAAGATCAACGTGACATCGAAAGAAGTTCACAGCCACAAAAAAAACAACTCACACAAGTATGGTCAATTTTAGAGTATCTCATCAAGTGGAAGAACTTACCCACTAAAGATTCTACATGGGAGGATGAGAATTTTATACAGAAGCACCCAGAGCTACTCAAGCGTTGAGGACAACACTTTTTTGAAGGAGGGGCATGTTAGGTCCCTATATTACTAGTATAGTCCCTTATTGTTGTTAGTGTAACCCCCTTATTGTTATTATTGTACCCTTGTAACCCCCATTTTGTTATTATTGTGCCCTTAAATTATTATTGTTAGGTCGGCTAGGATTACATTGTGGCCCACTAGGATTACATTATGGCCTCATGGAATCCTATATATAGAAAGGAGGTTTTGTAAATTGTATCATCCAGACTTTTTCTATTTGTAATGCATTAGAGGTTGCCTCCCCAAGTGGCTCATTTTGCAGTATGCTTACATCTCTTATTCTCTTTTAAGTTTTTCTGAGCACAAAAAGTTTCTTTGAGTTATGTGAATCTATCCAAACATGTCAAATTTAATATACACCTTTTTTACCAGTGATAAAATTTT
The DNA here is from genome assembly GCA_034641835.2 of Pinus albicaulis. NCBI lineage: Eukaryota > Viridiplantae > Streptophyta > Pinopsida > Pinales > Pinaceae > Pinus > Pinus albicaulis. The sequence continues at coordinate 15,981,187 of CM076580.1, read as the reverse complement.
AATATAAGTAGCATTTGATAAAGTTTTCGCATATGGGTATTCACGTTCCTTAATGTATCAGCCTGGTAATTAGAAAGTTAATGAAAAGTTGTTATAAATGAATATTTCAAAGCTAAAATATGCAGAATACATTTGGTAGAAGAACATAATAAAGTTCAACTTGAAATGAAAGGAGAATGAAAGTGTGATTGCAAAAGAAAGAGGAGATTAGTAAACAAAATGTGCTTTGCAGAAAATTGATAGAGATATTGTAGAAAGAGGAGATCAAATTTTAAATCTGACAAGAAGTAGGAATACAAAGGTAAAGTATGACAGAAGATGGGAGTAAGTGATACTCTTAAGAAGAGATTGCAGAAGCATAAAGAAAGCACAGTGATTCTTGTTCTCTTGTGGAGAATGGAAATTCACTCGAATGTGAAGAGTGGATGGAGACTTGTTGTGAAATTATGAAAGTACTGTTTTATTTGACTCTGATTTGAGATTTTTAGGATAAAACCTAGATTGAATATTGATAGTTGCAACTAATGAAGTATCTCAGCAAAAGGAGATCAAAGCCCTAAGAGCAGTGGTAAGGATTTATGAGTGAAAGAAGACTATGGCCAGAACCTAGTATTTCATTTGTGAATGAAATAAAAAGGTAAAGTTGTGTTTTGAAAAGTACATATGAGTTCAACCCTACACGAAGTAGGGGAATTCTCAAAGAAATTTCGAGAGAGGGTAGTAGTGGCCAAGTATAGAGGAAAACTTAGTGAGATAAGTTGTAGCAGGGAGGACATACTATTGTAGAGGCTTAAGTACAACTCATAGTGAGTGATAAAATCATAGAGATATAGGAGAATATGACTACTGATATTCATAGCAAAGGTTCTGAGAGAGACCATAGTAGAAGAAAAGTGAAGAAATATGTCAAAGCACATGGCATGGATGAAGAGTATGAGAGATAAAACGATGAGATAGGAATGAAATTAAATTTGTTGATGAAGTTGTTTGAGAAGAGTAAAGAAGACTAGAGATTTTGTTACAGAATGAGAAATAAAATGAAGTGGCATAAGCTACAAGAGAAGAGAGAAAAATTGGTGAATATGCAGTTAATAGAGGAGGTGAGGAAGATTGAGAAGATTATGGATGTTGAACTGAGAATAGAGAAGCTCGAAGGAGTTGAGCTACAATGAGACACAATTTTTGGAGATGAACAAGTTTCTTTTGAACTTGAATATGGAGCAGTGATGTCTAAAACATCAGTTTAGGAAATTGAGCCTTATGATTTTAAAATTGATGATTTGACTATGTTTGTAGGGTTGCAGAAGGAAATCCATCTCTTGTAATTCTCTTGAATGAAGTCGAGAATTTTTAAGCAAAGTATGATGATGATTGTCTTTCAGATGAAGAGAAAGTTGATTTATTGTAGCAGAAGGAGTTCATATATTCCTTTCTTAGTGAAGAAATTAACTCTAAGGAAGGTGAGACAATTATGTCTCATATGAAGGAACTTGTTATTGTTGAGGACATGGTGGAATTGTCTTACCTAATTGGCCAAGAGAAGACTGTTGGACAAATACCTAAAGTTGTCACAAAGATAGAGGATACAAATTTTATCGTGGTAGAGAATGAAGAAGTAGTTTCATAAAGAAATTGGACATCTATGTTATGAAACCAACTCTAAAAATAGAAGAAAGGAGAGATCAACGCCTTATAAATCAGTCGCTTCGAGGGGGAAACCTCCAATACATTACATAAATGAAAAATTCTTGGATGATACAAATGACAAAATCTCCTCTCTATATATAGGAGTCCATGGGGGCACAATGTAATCCTAGCCGACCTAACAATAATAATGTAAGGGCACAATAATAACAATATGGGGGTTACAAGGGTACAACAATAACAACAAGGGGGTTACACTAACAACAATAAGGGACTATACTAGTAATATAAGGACCTAACATGCTCCTCTCCTTCAAAAAATTGTTGTCCTCAATGCTTGAGTAACTCTGGGTGCTTCTATATACAATTCTCATCCTCCCATGTAGAATCTTTAGTGGGTAAGTTCTTCCATTTGACGAGATAATCTGAAATTGATCGATTTCGTAGCTGTTGAGTTCTTTTTTCCATGACTGCTTCGAGTTCCAATATGGTTTTTACTTGCTCATAAAGTTCTCAAAATATTGTTTGAACTGGAAGTTTGTCCCCTATAACCTTTTTTAAGCATTAAACATGGAAAACTGGATGCACTCACGAAGAAGTAGGAAGCTCCAATTTGTATGCCATAGTACCAATCTTTTGCAACACCTTGTAAGGTCCATAGTACTTTGGTGAAAATTTATTATCCTTCTATTGTGACCAACAACAACCCCCCTTTTTTATTTAATATTAGTAATAATACTAAATAAATGGGGACCCTTAGTTAAAAAATCCAAAAAAATCAATTAGGATTTGTTTTCCTTTTCAAATAAAACTTTCTATCATAAAATTAGAGAAATCCCTTAGAAAGAACCTTAAGAAACACTTAAGTTTATGATAGATTACAATAAAATTGTTCTTTAAACAAAATAGTGCATCCATCGCAAAATGGTATATATCTTTTGTAAAACTGAAAATGCGATTTTGCGATTTTGCGATAATGCGATCCCAAAAAGCCTATACAATAAACATATTGGTCGCAGATCGCATAGTGCAGAAAACAGAAATGTTAAACGAATATCTTTTGCGCTATTTACAATTTTACGCTTTTGCGAGATTTGCGATGTGCGCTTTTGCGCTATTTCGCAATTTGCGCTTTTGCGCTATTTACAAAATTGCGATGGTTTCATTTTGCGATTTTGCGATATTGCAACATTGCGATATTGCGATATTGCGCAGCAAATCGCAGATCGCAATGTCGCAGATTCATAAAAGCGCGTTGTTCAAAGAAAATCTTCCCATATATCAATATCTGTTATGCGCTTTAATGATTGGATTAAATGAATGGATTGACAATTAATGGTAAATGAGATTTTGTTTTGATTGAAATTCATTTCACGTTATAATAATATATTTCATCCGCCTTCGCATTTAAAACAATCTCATCACCTTTCTCATGCCATTACTCTCATTTAACTCGTAAAACGCAGGCACGAAGGAGCAAACGTCTATACAAAGCTTTCACAGAACATTATGGGTAAGAAGGAGAAGAGCTCGAATTCTGAAAATAGAGAAATGGCTTCACTGTATGCAGACACCGCTTGCAATAAGGATGCCGGTATAACCACATGGGAAGGAATGTATAATTTGCTGGAGGAAGAAAATCCTGTGGTATTGAAAGTTGCGGCTACAGCAGGTTCCAGTAATACGTCTGAGGCAACTCTTAAAGAACTGGCTTGCTCATTTCTGCATAGGATAGCGGCAAGGCCGAGGATTCTCCCATATACGGACATGGTGAAATGGGTGCTGGACAGCACCGATATTTCAGATAGGCAATTTAGAACTCCATCTCAAGAGCTAATCGGGTCATTCACCACGGAAGATGTGAGGCTGATGTATAAGTTGCCGGAACCTCAGGCGACTTATAATAAGCAATTCATGGAAGATTTTGCCAGAGAACATGAAAATTTGTCAGAATGCACACAAGAGTGGACCAAAAGAGATGAGCCGTTGAAGAAAAACAAACAAGGTATGTACAGTACTGGTTCACTTACCTCTCCTTACTGTTTTGCTGCTGCCATGTTATGCAGGCTTTTTGGAAAGCCTGACATAAATATGATCTTACCTGAATGGCTCCCTTTGTTGAATGATGCTGTTAATTCTACAATTGTAGATTGGGCCAAAATCTTATCTGATAATTTGACCACTGCTATTTTTCACTACCGGTCCAAACGAAGTGTTTCTCAGCGGATTTATCCGCCTTTTTATTTATCTGCTTATGTCATGGACGCTATCTGTTATGTCTCTAAATTCCCTGTGATGGGTTGGCAATGGACTATCCACGATCCTTTGCCTATTCATGTGTATCATAAGGAACTATGGGAGTCTAATTTTGTCCCCCATTTTTATCAAATTTGCCATGGTGTAATGCTGCCATTGTACAGAACATTGCATAATAAGGATGCCCCAAGGTTATCCCTAGAAACAGAGGTTGACATTCTCCCTGTCGCGAGATGGTTTGGAGAAGAATTGTTCACTTATATTAGGGTTTTTGGAAGTTCTGCTTCCCCCCATTTTTTACCCCTATATGTTCCAGATAGACTTGTAGCTCGGGAAATTGCTTATCAGACCTGTGGCCAAGGGGGTTTAACAAAGGAATTAAAAGAGAAGAAAAAAGGCATTTGGCCACAATTTCCCGTAAACTGTGGAACATTTTCACTGTTCGATGTTGGTCATGCATTCAAAGAGATAGGCAACATTACATGCCTACAGCTGTTCAAATTTTCGAGAAGGTTATTTGACCCAAATAATATTGTTAAGAATTTCACCAATGCAATCAAAGTGAGGGAATTTTCCGGCGAACCGGATCTTTTTGATGATATGTTCCAAACAAGAAGTTCATTTAAAGAAGTTTTGAATTCAGCTCAAATGCAGTTATCTCCAGAGGAATTCCAGGAATTCAAGCTTTACAGAGAGAGAAGACTAACTCCTATTCCTTTGGAAAATCTACGCTTAGAACCCGCAAGGGAGAAAACTCCTAGTGTTAGTCTTAATGGCAGTTCGAGTACAGATAAATCTAAGTCCAAATCTGACAGAGAGACTTCTGAACATTCCAATAAGTCTAATGAAAAGGAAGATAAAATTGAAGAATCAGTGAAAGATTCTGCGCAATCGAAAGAACTTCCTCAACAGCAAATTTTGACTTCTCAACAGACAAATCCTCCTCCAACCAATGTACAGCAACAGCCAGTCACCATTGAGTTAGACAAAGAATGGGAAACCTTTAACCAATTGATTAATGTAGAAGGATAGAATGTACAGACCCCTGTCCAGACAACCAAAGTTTTGAACACAGGAACAAGCAGCACAGTCACAGTGACAGAGCACATACCAATCACACCCTCCTCTGAAATTGTACTTAATGTAGAGGACATTCCTCCTCTAGATGTATTCTATAGCCCAAAATACAAAGCAGTAGTGAAGAAACAAAGAAAAAAGAGAAAGTTAGAAGGTGCAATTGCTACTGAAGCAGAACAACTAGATGTCTTGTGGAAGGATCCTTCCACAGAGCCTACTGAGAATCTTACTAAGTTATCTCAAATGACAGGGGCTTATGCTTCTGCAACAATTGACAAAGCATTTGAGATACAACTCTTGTTGAATGAAAAAGAAGAACAGATAAAAGTTCTACAACAGCAATTGCAACAGGTACAGGCCAATAAGGAAGCACAATTGAAACTTGAAGAGTTACAACAACAACTTCAAGAAATGAAAATAGGACATCAAAAAAGCTTGGCTGATAAAGAAAAACAAATACAGATTATCCAAGATCAGCACAAAGATGATCCTAAGCTTCCAGAATTCATTTCAGAAACTATCTCTTTAAACAATCAACTACTGCAACAAGAGGAAATGTTATGCCAAAAGATCTTGCAATGGAATTCTTTTTGCCAAGAGAGTGATAAAATCACAAATCATGTCGTAGATTTACGAAATGATTATGATTTGATTAATGAAAATATCAATGATTATCTGGTATGGCAAAAAACAGAAGAAGGCAGAAAAGCTGGTGCACCCATTATTAATGAAAACCATAAAGAAATACTTTTCAATAACTGGGATGCACAAATCAGAAGGGCAGAGAAGGCAGCAGAGGAGGTGGCTACAGCGGCAAACATTCTTACTAATTGTGTAAATGATAATTTGCACAAAGCTAATTTGATTTCAGAAACTGTTCCGAGGTATCTCCCACAGGTGAATCAACTGCAAACAGAATGGAGGCAAAAGGCAGAAGAAAGAGCAAAATCAATCCAAGGGCTGACAAGATTAAATTGGGACTCTTACTGGACATACTTAGTGAAGCCACACAGTCAGCACAGTGCGCTTAATTGTATCATCAATTCTACAGAGAAGATTGCGCCTACACTTGCCGACTCTGTCTTTTCAGGATAGTTGAATTCTGAAGTCGGTCAACCACATCTTCTCAAAACTATGCTAGATGCCTGCAAGTTTAAAGACCAAGTTCATAAATAGTTAGTTCATAAGCTTTATTTTCTTAGATTTAGTTTTAATTTTACTGTATTTTAGCCTAGGAAAATGACGGTCATTAAACCGAATCCTTAATTTTTGTAATAGACTATTTTTTAGATTTAGCTAAGTAGTATTTAAACCCTTCTCATGCATTTAGAGAAGAGTCCTGGATCTTCATATTTTTGACTTGGAGATTACATTTTTGTACTCCATTGACTTATATATTTTTTAAAAGGATCACATCTGGTGATTTTATGCGGAATTATCTTTGAAGCGTTGCATTTCTGTACCTTGGAATTTGATTTTGCATCAGAATTACTGGATTAGAGTATCAGATTTCATTTGAAAGCTTTCATGATGAATAAGGTATTTCTATCTGTTCACTGTTGATTTCTTTTGTATTATGATATTCGTTATAAAATTTGCTATCATTTATATATATTTGGCTTTCATAACGTTTCTTTATATATCATTTCTGAGTATGATTGAAATGTTATCTTTCATAAGTATATGTAGATGATATGTTATGATGAATTCAATATGTTAATTACAACTCTGTTTAATTTCTTAAACAGAGTTATCTTTATTTGTTGCTGCACATTTCAATCTAAATGATAATACATTTTTATTCTTATTATTGAAGCTGGTCCTGTCTTTTAAATCCAGTCGGAGCCACCATACCAAACGAAAAAGGCGCTGTCCTAAGGTCCCGACCCGGTGGTTTTCCCCGATGTTTGAAGCAGAGATTTTTTAGGCTTCAACATTTTTGGCACTAAAAGGAGGTCTTGAGCTATGAATAGATTTAGTTTTAATTTTATTGTATTTTAGCCTAGGAAAAGGACGGTCATTAAACCGAATCCTTAATTTTTGTAATAGACTATTTTTAGATTTAGCTAAGTAGTATTTAAACCCTTCTCATGCATTTAGAGAAGGGTCCTGGATCTTAATATTTTTGACTTGGAGATTACATTTCTGTACTCCACTGTCTTATATATTTTTTAAAAAAGATCACATCTGGTGATTTTTATGCGGAATTATCTTTGAAGTGTTGCATTTCTATACCTTGGAATTTGATTTTGCATCAGAGTTACTGGATTAGAGTATCAGATTTCATTTGAAAGTCTTCAAGATGAATGAGGTATTTCTATCTGTTCACTATTGATTTCTTTTGTCTTATGATATTCGCTTAAAATTTTCTATCATTTATATATGTTTGATTTTCACAACGTTTCTTTTTATATATCATTTCTGAGTATAATTGAAATGTTATCTTTCGTTAAGTATATATAGATGGTATACAATGATAAATGCAATATGCTAATACAACTCTGTTTAATTTCTTAAACAGAGTTATCTTTATTTTTCTATGCACATTTCAATTTAAATGATAATACATTTTTATGGTTATTGTTAAATTGGAACAATCTTAAGTTGTATTCACATATAATTGCCCGAGTTAGTGTTAGAATTTCTTTATCAGTATTTAGTTTAAATTAAATAGTTTTATTTCAGTCAATTTAGTCCCATTTTTACCCATCCAAATCAACCCATCACCAACCCATTTAGTTATAAGGAAACTGGTCCTTTAAATCCAGTCGGAGCCACCATACCAAACGGAAAAGGAGCTGTCCTAAGGTCCCGACCGGGTGGTTTTCCCCAATGTTTGAAGCAGAGATTTTCTAGGCTTCAACATTTTTGGTGCTAGAAGGAGGGCCTGAGCTATGAATGGCAAGTAAATATTTACCCACAAGCCATTCTGAGAGCAAAACACCCTCATCAACTTCTTCAATTTCTTCTAAAATACAAAATCCTATAGAAGGAATTGAGAAGAATATTCATACACCCACTACCAAAATCTCAAAACATTCAGACAATCAAAATCCTGAGTCTCCTGAAGTTCAAGATTTAATTCATAAATTGAAAGGATTCTCATTATCTCTAGAAGAGTCTGAAATATCTGAAGGTAGTGTAACTTCAAAATTTGTTTCTTCAAAACCTCTTACTAGGCTTCAAAGTGAAAAACTTGGTATTTCTCCGAAAGAATTCCCTTTACCTAGTAGAGTCAAGACAAGAAAAAATCAATCGGAATCAATAAGTGATATAAGTTCTTCATCTAATATTCAATTACCTGCTTCCGAAATCCCAACTCAACAAAGTACAGTTGTTTCCACATCATCTCCTCAATCATCATCAATATCAACATCATCTATTCCAACAACTTCTATTCAAACACCACCAGCTTCTACTACTCCTCCAATAGTTGTTCCAATAATGGCTAGACCATGGGCTACTCCAGGAGCTATCAACATGCCTGCACCTTTACATGATTTACCTGACAATCCTGGAAAATCGCTCCCAAAGTTCAGTCCAGATCTCAACATTCAAGCTGAAGAACACATCAATAATTTTATGCTGGCTGTAAATTTGAATGGAGTCGTACATGAAGATGTTGTAGTCAGACTATTCTCTTATACTCTTCAAGGGGCAGCAGGATCCTGGTACTTTTCATTACCATCAGGATCCATAACAAGTTGGGCCATTTTTGCAGATCATTTTTTAACCAAATTTGGAGATGACAGATCAATAGCTACTTTAATCAATGATCTCTCAAATTTGAAAGCAGAACCCAAGGAACCCATTAAAGAATTCAACGCTAGATTCAACAAACTCTTGAATAAAATTCACACAGATTCAAGGCCTAGTGAACAAGTCAGAATTGAATGGTACATAACTGTCTTACCCTCAAATATAGCAATTTTTGTAGATAAAGCTGCAAAACCTACATTAGCCGAAAATATGAAAGAGGCTATTGCAGTAGAAAAACGAATTATTTCTCTAGAAAAGAAAAATGCTATTGAGGAAAGGAAATCAAAGAAAGTCAGCTTCAAATATGATTCAAAGAAAAAGGCCAAAGACCCATACGACATGGAAGGTTTACAGAAAGTTCTTAAAACCATGTCAAATGAAATGGTTGAAATTAAAAAACAAGTAGTTGAAACTTCTACCAAAAAACCATTCCGAAATTTCAGAAGAAACCAAGTGGAATCTAAACCTCCTAATGCAATCTCTAATGCAGAATCAGAAGAAGAGGAAGAAGAAGAAGATACATCTTTAGTATCAGATGAGGAAGATGAGAATGAAGAAATAGTTGAATTGCATGGAATGTGGGATTTTATTCTCCCTAATTCTGATAGTGAGGTAGAACAAGAAGCTATGCCTGTAAGTACTAGGAGTAAATCTACATCGGAGCCTGTACAAACAGCTCCTAAAAATAAAATTACAACTCCAAGTACCAAAGACAAATCCCCTGCAAAGAAAGCTTCTCCATTACCTACTCAAAATCAGCCATCTTCTTCTAATCCTCCCACATCGACAACAAAGACTTTAGTGGTGTCAGATCCTATGGAGTATAACATTGTTGAAGACATGAAAAATATTAAAGCCAACATTTCCTTACATGAACTCAGCAAACTAAAACACCAGCAGAAGTTGCTATTAAAAGAATTAAACGCTACACCAATTGCTCCTTTACCAAGTGGTGTAGTTGCAAAAGTAGCTAGGGGAGCTGGTAAGCCACCAGATAAGGTAGATGCTACTGATACCGTGCTCATTGGAGAAAATTCAAATTCTCAAACTCCTCCTTTTCTTCTGACTTATGAAATGTACAATAAGAATCTGCATAATTGTTTGATTGATTCTGGAGCTTCCTCTAATATAATGCCTACTTCTGTTTGTGCCAAATTGAATATCAAACCACAGAAATCGGCAGTTCATATTGTTCAATTGGATCACCCTAAAGTTCAAGTTGTAGGATAAATCAATTCAGTTACTATCAGATTAGCTTCTGATCCTAGGATTGTCTAAAGAATTGATATTTTGATTGCAGATATTCCTGAATTCTATGGATTAATCTTAAGCAGGGACTGGTCTGCGAAACTTAATGGTTATATCGCAACTGATTATTCACATATGTGGCTTCCCTATAAAGGGAAACCAAATCAAATCAAAGTTGAACGAGAAAAACATATGACGCTCACTGTCACTGAATTTGAACAACCTAATGAGCCTGTGGCATTCAACAAAAATATTCTTGGAGGTTATTCTGCTGAGTCATTTCTTGGAAACTTCAAAGCACCTCAATCACCTTTTTCTATAAATACTTTTGTTTCTCAAATAGAAAAATTTTCACAATCTGATTCTTCCAGAATTGTAAATATTTCTGATGTAATTGTAGATAAGTCAATAGATAAATATTTATTTTGGTCGTTATATTTTGATGGATCAAAGTCTAGTGATGGAGCTGGAGCAGGATGCATCTTAATTGATCCATATGGAGAGAAAACCATGCTGTCATGTAGGTTAGAATTTGAGTGTACAAACAATACCGCAGAATATGAAGCCTTGGTTCAAGGACTTTATAAAGCTATAGGGTTAGACGTTAAATACTTGAAAGTCTTTGGTGATTCCGAAATTGTTATAAAACAAGTTAGGAATACTATTCATTGCCTTTCAGGACATCTTAAACACTATCAAACCCTAGTACAAGATCTTACCACTCATTTTTTAGCATTCAATATTTCTCCTATTCCTAGGAATCAAAATACATCAGCTGACTTGTTAGCTAATTTTGCATCTAAACTCCTTCCTGCTGAAGATTGCAGTCCTGATAGGTTTTCTGTAGAATTGATTTTTCACCCATCTATCCCAGATAATGTTACAAATTGGAGAGTTTTCTATCATGATCAAGATATTTTAAATTTCATGACTTTAGATAAATCATATGATGAGCAAATTATTGATGAGAATGATCATGATTTACAAATTGCTTCAAAAGGTAATGAAAATCCCATTCCAAAATCTGTTGTTAAATTAGAGGATTTATATGACATTAAAGATAGATTCAAGAAAGTCACTAATACTAAACTTCAAAGTTCCACTTTGAAGTTTGAATTAGTAAATCTTGGTTCTGATTCTAAACCTCAAAACGTTAATTTAGGACTCAATTTAACACCAGAGGAAAGGAATGCTTTCATTAAACTCTTGAACAGATATAAAAATGTTTTTTCTTGGAATTATGATGATTTAAAAACGTATGATACTTCGGTTATTCAACACACAATTCCAATGCTTCCTGATATTAAACCTGTTCAACAAAATCTAAGGAAGGTTCATCCAAATCTCGAAGGACAAATCAAATCAGAACTTAATAAACTTTTAAAAGCCAAAATCATTTTTCCTGTCAGGCACTCCAATTGGGTTTCTAATATGGTACCTGTAAGGAAGAAGAATGGTGATATAAGAATCTGTATTGATTTCAGAAATTTAAACAAGGCATGTTTAAAAGACAATTTCCCATTGCCAACTATGGAACAGATACTTCAAAAGGTAGCTGGTTCTGAACTTATGTCCTTTCTTGATGGATTTTCAGGCTATAATCAAGTCTTAGTTCATCCAGATGACAGATTGAAAACAACTTTCAGAACAAAATGGGGAACTTATGCTTATGAGCAACTTTTCAAAGAGCCATGGATATAGCATTCAAAGGTCTGATCAATAAATCAGTTGTTGTTTATCTTGATGACATAACAATATTTTCAAAAAAGAGAGCCAATCATCTAAATGATTTAAAACAAATATTTGAAAGATGTAGAAGGTTTGGTATCTCCTTAAATCCCAAGAAATCTTTCTTTGCTTTAGATGAAGGAAAACTCTTAGGATTTGTTGTGTCAAAAGATGGTATATATATTGATCCAGATAGAGTGAAAGAAATTTCTAATATTTCTTTACCACATAACAAAAAATCCATGCAATCATTTCTTGGACAGATTAATTTTGTTAAAAGATTTATTCCCGATTTTTCTTTAATTGTTTTACCTATGCAAAATATGATCAAGAAGAATTCAATATTCAAATGGGCACATAAAGAAAAAGAAGCTTTTGATTCAATCAAACGAGCGATCATTAATGCACCAGCATTGAATACCCCGGATTTTTCTAAAGATTTTACTTTGTATACTCTGGCCACTGAAACATCCTATGCAGCCGTTTTAACACAACTCAATGATCAAGAAATCGAAGCACCAATTTCTTTCTTTAGCTCAAATCTGCAAGGAGTTGAGCTTAATTATTCTGATGTTGAAAAACAAGCCTTTGCTGTGTTTAAATCAATCAAACATTTCAGACCTTTTCTCTTGAAAACACATACAAAAATCATTGTCCCATTCTCTGCAGTGAGGCAATTATTAATTCAAAAGGAAGTAGGAGAAAAGAGAGCTAACTGGGTAACAGCCTTGCAAGAATATGATATTGATATTAAACCAGCTAAGATTGTTAGAGGACAAGGTTTTTGCAGATTATTGGCAGGAGCTCATAACATACCAAAAAATCAAGATTCAAATCAAGATATTCAAGTAAGTCAGATAAATGTTACAGATTTCGGATCTCAGTATGCTGATCTTATCTATTACTTGAAAAATGGGTATGCTCCTTCTAATATCAGCTATAAGAGTAAACGCGCTTTAAGGTTAAAGGATATTAAATATGAGATCAACATGATTACATAAGGAAGTGCCGAATTTGTCAAAATGCAAGTGGAAGACAAAGGAAACCAGCTTTTCCTTTGCAACCAGTAACTATTGAGCAACCATTTGAACAATGGGGTCTTGACATTATTGGTGAGATAGTACCTCATTCTTCCAAACAGCACAAGTACATCCTTACTGCAACTGATTACTTTACAAAATGGGTAGAGGCAATCCCGTTGAAGGTAGCCAATTCTGATGCAATTATTGATTTCATAGATCAATTCATCATAAACAGGTTTGGTGTACCTAACGCTCTAGTCTTTGATAACGCATCTTACTTCTCTGGAAATAGTTTAATAGAATTTGTAGTCAAAAGAGGTTTTAAATTAAAATATTCAGCAAATTATTATCCACAGGGTAATGGTTTGGCTGAATCCACTAACAAAAACCTTATCAAAATCATTAAAAGGACCGTTGATCAAAATCAAAAGAATTGGCACAAATATTTAATCTTTGCGTTATGGGCTGATCGTATCACTGAAAAAGCTTCAATAGGGACTTCACCTTTCAATCTGGTTTATGGAAAAGAAGCTGTGATACCATCAAATTTAACTTTTCCATCATTAGCCCTAGTGCAGTTTATTGAAGAAAATCCTTCATCATCCATTCAATTGAGGTATGATCAAATCCTTAAACTAGAAGAAGATAGGGATAAAGCAAAAATTACTCATGAAAAACATCAACAACTTGTAAAATCTTCTTTTGATGCAAGTTCTACCGGCTCAAAAATTTTGTCAATTGGTGATCTCGTTTTGAAATGGGATAAAGCACACGAAGAAAAAGGTAAACATACCAAATTCCAGAAAATGTGGCTTGGACCATTTCAGATCGTTGAGAAGATAAGCTCAAATGCATTCATACTCCAAGATCTAACAGGTAAGAGAGAATCTCTTCCTGTAAATGGGCTTATCTTGAAGAAATTCTTTTCATAAGGAGGTAACCCCTTCTTAAACTGTACATATTTCTTTCTGCAAAGTTTTTGATTGTTTTTGTTTTTACAAATAAACGTTGTTTATGAGTCTCTGATTTACTGTTTACTATTCAAGAAAATTTCTTCGGAAAAATATTATAATTATATATTTTGTGTAAATAAGAATTTTTAAAGTAATGATCACAGTTTTTGAATAGTTTAAAATAAGATGTTAAACTTTGAAAGATTATTTCAATCATTTACATGATCTTTTGAAAACTTGAGAAATATGTAAATCATTATAAGTTTATTAAACAGAGAAAGGTTATCTATCAAAGTAAAGATTTTTTCAAAGTTTTGGAACTCAAAAAACTCTGAAAATTGTCATCCATTGATTCTTAAGGATAAAACTATTTCACCCCATCCATTTAAGTTGTGATTTTTTAGAATGTAATTCTAAGAAATTATACGAAAATTTTAAGAGATAAGAGGTCTCATTGCGAGCTAACTTACCATGTTCATAAGGAGTAATAAAACTGACATTACCAATACTGCATACCAAAACAGGGTAATGGCTTATAAATATAAGACAAGGGGTCTCATCACGAGCCAGCTTGTTCAGTTTAATTATAACTAGTGAATGGCATTGTTATTAACTCGCTGCCAAACCAGAACAATGGCTCTTAAAATAAAAATAAATAAAAGACAAAAACATGAGATAATAGGTCTTATGAATTTATCTTTTAAAAAGTCATAATTTTAGTTGGATGGGACAATGAATGGTTAATGGTTTAAATGTAACCCTGTCGAGACTATGAACGTTTGCTGGCAGCAGAGGCAATACCTATGGCAATAGAGTATATTATAAAACCAAAACTTGGAGAAATCCACTTACTTCATTATTAACACCAATCAAAGCTTGAGATAACCCAAAAATGTTTTTATTCTTAAGGAATTATAAAGAAATTATGAAATGTTTTTTATTTTTCTTTCATAGATACATTTTATTTGAATTATCCTAAGATAGTTTTCATTATCTTTAAAAATCTTTACTTACTAAAGATATAGTGTTCATTTTATTTTTTCAGAGATAATTGTTTCTTTCAGTAAATCGCCAATTGTTGTGACCAGCAACAACCCCCATTTTTATTTAATATTAGTAATAATACTAAATAAATGGGGACCCTTAGTTAAAAAATCCAAAAAATCAATTAGGATTTGTTTTCCTTTTCAAATAAAACTTTCTATCATAAACTTATAGAAATCCCTTAGAAATAATATTAAGAAACACTTAAGTTTATGATAGATTATAATAAAATTTCTCTTTAAACAAGATAGTGCATCCATAGCAAAATGGTATATATCTTTTATAAAACAGAAAATGCGATTTTGCGCTTTTGCGATAATGCGACCCTAAAAGCCTATACAACAAACGCATTGGTCGCAGATCGCATAGCGCAGAAAACAGAAGTGATTAATGAATATCTTTTGCGCTCTTTTCAATTATGCGCTTTTGCGATTTTGCGATATGCGCTTTTGCGATTTTGCGATATGCGCTTTTGTGCTATTGCGCAATTTCCGCTTTTGCGCTATTTACATAACTATGATGACTTCATTTTGCGATATTGCGACATTGCGATATTGCGATATTGCGCAGCAAATCGCAGATCGCAATGTCGCAGATTCATGTAGGCGCGCTATCCCAAGGCAATCTTCCCATATATCAAATCTGTTATGCGCTTTAATGATTAAATTAAATTATTGGATTGAAAATTAATGGTAAATGAGATTGTGTTTGAATTGAAAGTCGTTTCACGATTAAAATATTATATTTCATCCGCTTTCACATTTAAAACAGTCTCATCACCTTTCTTATGCCATTACTCTCATTTACTCGTAAAACGCAGGCACGAAGGAGAAAACGTCTATACAAAGCTTCCACTAAACACTATGGGTAAGAAGGAGAAAAGCTCGAGTTCTGAAAACAAAGAAATGGCTTCGCTGTATGCAGACACCGCTTGTAATAAGGATGCCGGTATATCCACTTGGGAAGGAATGTATAATATGTTAGAAGATGAAAACCCTGTGGTGATAAAAGTTGTAGCTACAGCAGGTTCCAGTAATACGTCTGAAGCAACCCTTAGAGACTTGGCTTGCTCATTTCTGCATAGAATAGCAGCAAGGCCAAGGATTCTCCCATATACAGACATGGTGAGATGGGTGCTGGATAGCACAGACATTTCAGACAGACAATTCAGAACTCCATCTGAAGAGCTAATCGAGTCATTCATCATAGAAGATCTGAGATTAATGTACAAGTTGCCACAACCTCAGGCGAATTTCAACAAACAATTCATGGAAGATTTTGCCAAAGAACATGCAAATTTGGCAGAATGCACAAAGGAGTGGACCAAAAGAAGTGAACCATTGAAGAAAAACAAACAAGGTATGTACAACACGGGTTCACTTACCTCTCCTTATTGTTTTACTGCTGCCATGTTATGCAGGCTTTTTGGAAAGCCCGACATAAATATGATCTTACCCGAATGGCTTCCTTTGTTGAATGCGGTTGTTAATTCTACAATTGTAGACTAGGCCAAAATCCTATCTGATAATCTCACCACTGCTATTTTTCACTACCGGTCTAAACGAAATGTTTCCCAGCGGGTTTATCTGCCTTTTTATTTATCTGCTTATGTCATGGACGCCATCTGCTATGTCTCTAAATTCCCTGTGATGGGCTGGAAATGGACTATCCATGATCCTTTGCCCATTCATGTGTACCATAAAGAACTATGGGAGTCTGAGTTTATCCCCCATTTTTATCAAATTTGTCATGGAATAATGTTGCCATTGTACAGAACATTGTATAATAAGGATGCCCCAAGGTTATCCTCAGAAACAGAGGTTGATATTCTCCCCGTCGCAAGATGGTTTGGAGAAGAATTATTCACTTATATTAGGGTTTTTGGAAGTTATGCTTCTCCCCATGTTTTACCCCTATATGTTCCAGATAGACTTGTAGCTCGGGAAATTGCTTATCAGACCTGTGGCCAGGGAGGTATAACAAAAGATTTAAAAGAGAAGAAAAAGGGCATTTGGCCACAATTTCCTGTAAAATGTGGAAAATTTTCACTGTTTGATATTGGCCATGCATTCCAAGAGATAGGCAACATTACATGTCTACAGCTGTTCAAATTTTCAAGAAGGTTATTCGACCCAGATGATATTGTTAATAATTTTACCAATGCAATCAGAGTAAGGGAATTTTCTGAGGAACAGGATCTTTTTGATGATATGTTCCAAGCAAGAAATTCATTCAAAGAATTTTTTAATTCAGCTCAAGCGCAGCTATCTCCAGAGGAATTTCAGGAATTCAAGCTTTACAGAGAAAGAAGACTAATTCCTATTCCTTTGGACAATCTATGCTTAGAGCCCGCAAGGGAGCAAATTCCTAGTGTTAGTCTTAACGGAAGTTCAAGTACAGGTAAATCTAAATCAAAATCTGACAAAGATTCTGAACATTCCAATAAGTCTAATGAAAAGGAAGATAAATGGAAGAATCCATTAAAGATTCTGCACAATCAAAAGAACTTACTCAACAACAAATTTTGACTTCTCAACAGACAAATCCTCCTCCAACCAATGTATAGCAACAGCCAGTCACCATTGAGTTAGACAAAGAATGGGAAACCTTCAACCAATTGATTAATGTAGAAGGACAGAATGTACAGACCCCTGTCCAGACAACCAAAGTTTTGAACACAGGACAAGCAGAACAGCCACAGTGACAGAGCATATACCAATAACACCATCCTCTGAAATTGTGCTTAATGTAGAGGACATTCCTCCTCTAGATGTATTCTACAACCCAAAATACAAAGCAGTAGTGAAGAGATAGAGAAAAAAGAGAAAGTTAGAAGGTGCAATTGCTACTGAAGCAGAACAAGTAGATGTTTTGTGGAAAGATCCTGCCACAGAACCTACTCATAATCTCACTAAGTTATCTCAAATGACAGGAGCTTATGCTTCTGCAACAATTGACAAAGCATTTGAGATACAAATTTTGTTGAATGAAAAAGAAGAACAGGTAAAAGTTCTACAACAGCAATTGCAACAGGTACAGGCCGATAAGGAAGCACATTTGAAACTTGAAGAGTTACAACAACAACTTCAAGAAATGAAAATAGGACATCAAAAAAGCTTGGCTGATAAAGAAAAACAAATACAGATTATCCAAGATCAGCACAAAGATGATCCTAAGCTTCCTGAGTTTATTTCAGAAACTATCTCTTTAAACAATCAACTACTGCAACAAGAGGAAGTTTTATGCCAAAAAATCTTGCAATGGAATTCTTTTTGCCAAGAGAGCGATAAAATCACAAATCATGTCGTAGATTTACGAAATGATTATGATTTGATTAATGAAAATATCAATGATTATCTGGCATGGCAAAAGACAGAAGAAGGCAGAAAAGCTGGTGCACCCATTGTTAATGAAAACCATAAAGAAATATTGTTCAATAACTGGGATGCACAAATCAGAAGGGCAGAAAAGGCAGCAGAAGAGGCGGCTACAGCGGAAAACACTCTCACTGATTGTGTAAATGATAATTTACACAAAGCTAACTTAATTCCAGAAACTGTTCCAGGATATCTCCCACAGGCAAATCAACTGCAAACAGAATGGAGGCAAAAGGCAGAAGAAAGAGCAAAATCCATCCAAGGGCTAACAAGATTGAATTGGGACTCATACTGGATGTACTTGGTAAAGCCACACAGTCAGCACAGTGCACTCAATTGTATTATCAATGCTACAGAGAAGATTGCTCCTACGCTTGCCGACTCTGTCTTTTCAGGACAGCTGAATTCTGAAGTCGGTCAACCGCATCTTCTCGAAACTATGCTAGATGCCTGCAAGAGCAAAGATCAATTTCATAGATAGATAGATTTAGTTTTAATTTCACCGTATTTTAGCCTAGGAAAAGGACGGTCATTGAACCGAATCCTTATTTTTTGTAATAAACTATTTTTAGAGTTAGTTAAGTAGTATTTAAACCCCTCTCATGCATTTAGAGAGGGGTCCTGGATCTTAATATTTTTGGACTTGGAGATTGCATTTCTGTACTCCATTGTCTTATATATTTTTTTAAAAGGATCACATCTGGTGATTTTCATGCGGAATTATCTTTGAAGTGTTGCATTTCTGTACCTTGGAATTTGATTTTGCATCATAGTTACTGGATAGAGTATCAGATTGCATTTGAAAGTCCTCAAGATGAACAAGGTATTTCTATCTGTTCACTGTTGATTTCTTTTGTCTTATGATATTCGTTTTAAAATTGCTATAATTTATATGTATATTTGTTTTCACAACGCTTTCTTTTATATATCATTTCTGAGTATAATTGAAACGTTATTTTTCATAATTACATGTAGATGGTATACAATGATGAATGCAATATGCTAATACAACTCTGTTTAATTTCTTAAACAGAGTTATCTTTATTTGTTTCTGCATATTTCAATTTAAATAATAATACATTTTCATGGTTATTGTTAAATTGGAACAATCTTAAGTTGTATTCACATTACCCGGGTTAGTATTAGAATTTCTTTACTAGTATTTAGTTTAAATTAGATAGTTTTATTTCAGTTAATTTAGTCCCATTTCCACCCATCCAATCCAATCCATTTAGTTACAAGGAAACTGGTCCTTTAAATCCAGTCGGAGCCACCATACCAAACGGAAAAGGAGCTGTCTTAAGGTCCCGACCGGGTGGTTTTCCCCGATGTTTGAAGCAGAGATTTTCTATGGGTATATAGTAAAAAGGAATGCAATGTGGTGAATAATTGAGACTAGGTCTATGTAGAAATTCGGTCAATTATTGATACCAAGGGTTTGGTTTAAAAGTACTGTAAGGGTAAATCAGTTCACTATACCTTGATCTAAAGATTGTGACGCGAAGGAATTGTGATCTCTTCTTTCGTGTCAGTAATCTCTTCAATACTAATCAGGCTAGGAGGAAGATTCTCAGTAATGCAAAGCTTCACTCGAGGTGAACAAGGACAACCAGCAGTTTGGCTATGAACTCTGAAGTTGACTAAGACGAAGTAGATTCAGATTCAGGTTCAGATGTTTCAGGTTCAATGAGTTGAGTATATGATAATTCACCGGTAGCAAACTCAATTGTGATTACTTCATAAATTTCTAGTTGTTCTTGATTTCTTCCTACTATCTTAGGTTGCTTAACTTCAAAATCGGGATGTATTTTTATAGATGTTTCCCCTTGTTCAGTAGATCTGGTTCCTGATTGTTGACCTCTTTCAGATTTAAGCTTTTCCAATTGACTCAGTTTATACTCAGGTTGTTTCCCCTACATTCTATGAGAGTGTCTTGGTAATTCAGCCACGATTAATGTTAAATGTAAGAAATCAAAAAATATTTCAACAAAATACACCTAAGGTCGCTAAGAAAACAATAAATTTGATAATACACCTAAAAAAATTAAGAGACAAAGCACACACAAACAGTATGTTCCCACACTAAAAAAACTAGTTGGTGATGAAATCCAACATCATAGAAGTTAATGTGGAAAACTTGGCAGTTGGAACAGTTACCCCGACAACCTTCTTAATGAAACAGTCTGGTGCAAGTCCCTCCACTTATGCCATCTCGAAGTGAAGATTACCCTCTAGAAAGTCCAAGTGAGCCTAGTCGATGTATGCTCCAAGTACAGTGGGACCTTCCCTCCACCATCACCTTGGGAAAAATTGTAATATTCCCAATTAGATTGCTGCTAGTTGGAATATTATATGTTGCTCTATTTTGCAATCTAGAAGAATAAATGGGGTAGGGAGACCCTTAAATATCTTTAGTAGGAATAAAACATTCCTAATGTGAATGGGGATCAGTTTAGGTAGGCAAAATAAATTCACCTTGGGTGTGAAAGGGGGCAATGCATATGGACTAGATCTATGTTGACCAAATCAACAGCGCCGCCAAAAGAGAAGATAGAGCTGGTGGGAACAACATAGTTTTGGAGGAGGACACTTTGCAAGGAAGTAACTCATGAATGAGTGGGGTCAGGGGTGAGAAGGCTCACCAAGAATAAAAAGGAAGGGATCGCAGCCATGAGAGGCATTTAGAATATTTTTTATGTTTGGGTCTTATGACTTCTTGCATGCTTCAACTATTTAGCTGGGTTTGCTGCACTGTTTAGTGCTAGGGATTCTCATGCGGGAGTTCCACACTCTTTCTTGGATAACTTGTTGAAGGGATCTGAGGGGAGCATTCTGGGATACATTTCCACTATCATACATTGGGTCAAGCAGTCACCAACATCTACAACGCAGTCTCTTGCAGAAACTGCGTCATTTCTCATGGTGTTGTAGTGGGAGGGTTAAAACCATTGATTTTGAGCTAGTTTCCTAGGAAAAGGGGCAATCCCTCTATCGAAAAGCTATTAAGGAGGATTTTCAGCCATTTCTTGTATTTTGCAGCCACATGTATGCAGAGCTATAGTTCAGATCTAGATCTGTAGATCTACCATTTTTTACTCATGCTTTCATGAAACCCTTGCTGGGTTATCTTCGTATTGTATAAAAGTGGCTATATTTCCATTTTCTCAGCTCTTTGAGTAATATAAATTCAGATATTTTGTTTCCTATATTATTTTTGCAGAAAACATCATTTAATTACACTGTCACATGCTTCAGAAATTATGTATGGTGTAAGTCATGGGGTTTGGGTGTTTTTAAGCCATATTGAGTTGGGGAGATTTTTTTAACATAGCTAGAAGGATTTGTTTCTGATCCCCTTCTGTATGTGATGGATATAAGGTATAAAATAAGGGATCCAAGTGTTTTTTCTCATTATTATAGTTTACTTTTTTGAAAACTGCGTTTTATTTGTCTATATTGCTGAATTTCCTAAGAAGGAATATTATAGTGGTATTAGAGCTCTGTTCTTGGCTCAGCTTGTGGGGAAATTATATCTATAGCCATGGAAGAGAAAGAGATCCCAAAGCTTCTACTTCAAACTATGCAGGACATTGCCAAATATATAAAGGAGATGAGGTAGAAGGAATCCCCTAGAGGGTTTCACCAAGGAGAAAGCTCTGGAAGATCACATTTTTGGGAATAAACAGAAGCAAAAAATTATTCACAATGCTCCACTATGCCCACATTCCTATCTGAGGAAGGTGAGGAATAAAGACCCTGGAAGGAAGAAACCCTTGGTGATTATTTTGTTGAATATGAATCTCAATCCCGAAGATTCAAAGAACATTTGAGCTTTCAGGAGTTCTATCGGATCAAGGATGGAAGGAGGTCTTTTCATCACCATAAAAGGGGAGGGTTTATGCAGAGCTCATATCTACAGTGCAGCTTGGGCAGGTTATTTTTACCCTCTTATGATGGATACCCAAGTGCACAGCCAAGGCTTGGGTAGAGAAGTTGGATACTTATTTCCAACTCAACAAAGTTTCTGAAATAGAAGCTATCAAAATAGCATCATTGCACTTGGAAGGTGAGGCCCATGAATGGTGGTTCCATGGGATATCTACACATGGGCATGCTCATATCACTTCATATTCAGATTTCACCAGGAGGTTAGTAGAGAGATTTGATCCAAGGGATCCGGAGGCTTACTTTGTTGAGCTAACCAAGCTCAAGCAAATGGGAGATCTAGAAATTTATATTACTGAGTATTTGAAGCTTTCAGTGATGTTATCTAAACTCACTATGAATCGGAGGGCATGCAGGTTTATTGGTGGGATGGCTAAACCATTGCATGTATTGGTGAAATCTACTAAACCTATTACACTCCAAGAAGCCGTGGAGAAGGCTAGGGATTTACAACATACCTTGCCCAAGACTAAAGCACCTTTTCAACAAGATATTTCTTCATGGCCAAAGGAGAATCAAGGGAAGACACCTCTTGAAAATGATCAAAAGAGTCTAAGGAAGAAAAAACTTTGTTTCACCTGTCAAGAGCCAAGGGTGCCAAACCACTAATGTGTTGCAGGGAAAGCACATTGCACTAAAATATTATTTGATGAGGAGGAGAAGACTAGCGATGTACCTCCCACAAAAGATGCAGTAAAGGCCTTTTCTCCAATGGGAGGAGCTCTTGTAGTTGTTGGGCTTCAGAAATGTCGTATTTCATCCACCTTTCCCTTCACTATTCTTTAAATTTCATCATCCCATTAACCTTTCATTATATCACTTTCATAAATACATTTGGGTTTCACCTTCCTATTTTCCACTTTATTCATTTTTGTATTATAAGTGAATTTATGATTAAATATTAGAAAATATACATGTTTTAATATATATCTCAAGAATGTGTGAGCTTTGTAATGTGTAGGATAAATGTGAAGGATTAATTCTAAACTTCTGGAATATCTCCTCCACCATATTAAGGAGATAATTATTCAAGCCTATTCCTAAGGAGAAGATCATGGAGGATTTGGTTGGCATGTCTTATTCAAGATATGTGAGAGATGTGTGGAGGATTCAAGATCATGTCTTGTAATAATGGGAAAGTAGTTGAGAGTGGTTGAATGAGATGGTTAGCTTCTTCATGTATATAAGAGAGTGCTCTCTCTTCATTTTGATTAGCTCAGGAGTTCATAAGTTCAGAAGTTCATTAGATTAGCTTTAAGAGATAGTTTTGTAATTAGGAGAGGGGGAGTCTTAACTGTGACTCATATTCTTTTATTGTATGCTTTCATGATTTGTCATTTGATTCTTGTAATGTAATTTGAGATGGCGTTATTGTTGTGAACTCATATATGTCATTTGTCATTCAGCTCTTCACATGTTGTACTGCTTTTCCTTTATGCAATTTCCTGCTTTCATAGATTAATTTGATTTCAGATTAGATTAGTTCCACTTCGGTCCTGCATATATAGTGCATGTGCTTCGTAAGTCTACGAACCTCGGATTGACAATTTAAATGGTTGGGCAAGTACTACAACGGAATTAAAACGACAATAGTTTCACCCAACATTTTGGCGCCGTTGCCGGGGAAGCACGATGGATTGAAGTTCAGTTTGATTTTTTTTGCAAAGTGTGAATATTAGGAAACATGTGCTGAAGATTCCTGCTTGAGGAATAGGGTCCTGTTCTCCGTTGATTAATCTTCTTTTTCTGCAGTATGACTGATATCAGGAAACAGGTGCTGAAGATTCCTGCTTGGAGGAATAGGGTCCTGTTCTCTGTTATGGTTGATTGATCTTCTTTCCTGCAAGTGTGGTTTTCAGTTTCTGCAAGTGTGTTGATTTCTGCAACTGTGAAGAGTGTTTTTTTTTCTGTTTCAGCATGAGTGTTTTTATTTTATGCAAGTAATTTATTTTCATTTAAGTTTTTTAGATTTAAGTTTTGGGTGCAGTAAGAATCCCTTTTTCAACATGGTTTAACAATGAGTGTCAGCTTGGAATTACTTACTCAGATCCTAGCAGAAGTCGGGATCTCCTCCTCCTTGGAAGAAGAGATCTTGACAAGAATTAAAAGTTCAACTACTCCCCAAGAAACAAACGAAGATTCAACATCTGAAGAATCCTGCACATCTGATGGCGAACAATCATTCGAACAGGAAATCGAGGAAGAAGACGAGGAGCTACAACATGATCTAAGTAAGAAAAATCATGCCTATCAAAGTCTTATCGAACAATGGTTCCAGGTAAGTACTCGATTAGATTCATTTTTTTATTTTTATTTAGTTGATTTGCAGTTTCAGCAATTAAACTCATTCACGCTGGAATATTTTCATTTTTCAGTTAAACAATGGCTATTGAATATATTGTTGTTACTGCTACGTGAATGGCTTCATTGGAAATTTAATTACACGTAACTAATTTTTAAAATTCTAATTAGTATAGAGTAGGCAAGCTTTGCTTTCATTCTCAATTTTTCTTTTCCTAGAATAAGTATGCTCTCCTCTGCGCTTAGTGCGATCACGAGGATCAGAAAATAAAAATGATCTAGATTAATTTCAGGAATTTAAAAAAAAAAAAAAAAAAAAAAAATTGCAATATGCCTAATCGATTTTATCATTAATTTGCAAATCATTTTTTTTCTCTTTTCTCCATTTGCTAAATTTTTTTATTTTTTATTTTTTATTAATAAACCATGAATTGAGGCTGAATAAAAATAAACTGAGATTTTATCTGAATAGTCGCTGAAACTGTGTTTAGCAGTTGCTGAAACTGTGTCTAGCGCTTTTATAACAGTGGCTGAAACTGTGTCTAGCATTTTATCAGAACAGTTGCTGAAACTGTGTTTTCTGGACATACTAAAATCTGCAGCAAGCAATTAGGTGATCAAACCTGCAAAAACAATTGAATCAGAAATTTCTTAGGTTCATTGTTTCACTAAAATAACTGTCAGTTTCGTTGGATTTGCAAGCTGTAGCGATGCCATCTCTCCGCCTGATGTTCATAAACCTGCAATCTGCAAACAACAAATCAAAACCAAAATGATGAGAAGCAACGAATGAAACCGAAATAAAATAAAAGATAATTCTCATTGTTTGCATATTTTGAACGCTGGAATTTTCTCACATCTAATTTGGGATACTATGCCGGAGATGATTGAAAAATATCGGCCAAAATCCACGGGTTGTTACACTATCTTTGGCATTTCAAGATAATAGGAACGAAATCCCATCAATATGACGATCAGTATCACTATTTTTATGGATTGGCCTTCCTAAATTGAGATTAAATGATTATGATGATCACCGAGATCACAATTCCCCGTAACTTTTGCGATTGTGGGCGATCTGGGGCAGACAGGGCACACAAATTCAACATTACAACACATTCACAGGGCACACAAATTCAACATTACAACACATTCAGCAAACAAATTATCAGAATCGTCTCGTCTCATCTCTTGAATAGCGGGACAGATTCCAGATATAATTAGCGATACGATATTCTGTGACGGTTATTTTTATTGTCTCTACATTGAACGTGGACCTGTCAGAATACTCAGGATACTAGTTTTTAGCATACAAGGTGAAGGAGAATTGAAAATGTGCGACATATCACCATTGCCGGATGCGAACAAAGTGTTTGAAAGGTTCTCTCTAGTCACCTGTGGGTCACGGGTTCTGCTGGTGTTAGCCCAGCCTGACCCCAAGGGATTCGTTATTTGGGAATTTCGTCGAAACTCATCAAATTCTTCATGGTTTTGGGAGGCGATTGCCCAGATGCCGCTAGATATAATAGAGCAACTTCCAAAGGGTAATTATGGCATCGGGCGTCAAAATGGGGGATTATATTTGCTTCATATCATTATCTCCAACGATAGCGACCGTTTGCGTTTACTATTTAGATTCAAAATTATGGAAATGGCTTCCAAGATGTGAATTAGACGCGTTCCTTACGAGTACTATTCTCTGAAATACTACCCCCCAAATAATATTGTCGACGTCTCTGAAAACCTTGGAGAAGTTCTCCAGGGCGATCGTATTGAAAAATCGCCTTATGTGTTCAAAAAGTAGACTTTGCAATTTTGTTTGCAAGATTAAGCCGGATGCAAAGGCTGTAAAGAACTTCAAGGAGAAGATTGATGATGAATATCATGTTAATATGATTCTGGATAATCTACCTGTAGCAGTAGCCAGACAGAGGTCTGATGGAAATAGTCTTACTACATATGAGCATGGCTTCTGGGTTGGCTTCAAAGCAAGCTACATAAGGAGTTCAGAAGAGAGGCACTTCATCCATAATCATTTGACTTTTATCGTGATATATCATAAGGATGTTGAACTTGATTCTGCACGCATAGTTGGATTTGAAGTTACACCATTCAGCGTGAAGCACGAGTATGAACAACCATGGGATAATGACAAACCGCGTTTGACAACTTGTGATCCAAATACCAAGCATACAGTGTCAAGTTCTGAGATTCCCCAAGAAGTTGTGTGTTGATGGCAGAAGATTCAAATGATGCTATTGGAAATTCGTTCTTGTTGGATGACGACTTGGGTATACCATTCTCTGTGGATGACATCTCGAAAGTCTACGCAAGAAACAGATTTGTCAGATATCAATCAACCATCTCAGCTTCTTGAGAATTCAGCTTTTCATTTCTTGTTACCATGTACTCTGTAATGGAGGGCTGTATTATGGATCATATTCGGGTGGCTGAGCGTATAGTTCAAAATCAAACAAGAAATGTCGAGCCCTGTGTGTTTTCTATGGCGTGTGAGAGGATTGTACATGCAGGTAAGTCTGCCTACTTAATGCAAATGCCACGCTGTTGGGGAATTTGGTGCCGCTTTATAGAGGTGTTTTGAAACTATTACGTCACATTCAGCAGAAGTATCCTTCAAATTCAATAATTATGAGATTAGCTGTAGCTTTTGCAAGCTGTGTTTTGGAGCCAATATTAATTCTTTATCTTCTACCTTCTGATATTCAAGAATCTGTATCTATGTCAACTCTAAGATTTACACATAACAGTTCGTACTTTGGAGGGATAAATAAATTTCTCTGTATCTATGTATACATCTCTCTGCTTTTGTGGGAATATATTTTGAGAGAAAACAGAGTAATGTATCTATCAGGAGGCAAGGTTTATGAAATTTCCTATCCAAACACATGCATTTCTTTTGAAACCATGGTTCAGATTCTTTCATTTCTATTTCTCAACATAATGCTTGGCTGGAAACTTGCATGGTGAAGGCGTGAGCTATTATGTCAATGTTGAAATGGCATTATGACACTGCTGAACGAACATTATATATCTGTAAACTGGCTTGTGGAAGTCAAACCTTTTAGTTCTCGAGTGCTTTGATTCTCAGAGTTACATAATTTTATTTCTTAAATTTCGTCGACGAAGACAGAATGTCGACTGAATTTTGATTTTATTTAAACCAAGATCCATCTAATGCGTTAAAACCTCTACAAGACTCCAATTTTTGTCTCACGAAACCGTGTGTGTGAATTGAGAAAGCGTTTTCTGTACATGTTCGGCGAGGGAAAAAATCCGTGGTGTTTGTTGACAGAGTCTCTTCGATTCTGAGAATTTTCACGTGCTGTCATTTCACATCTTCACATTTACAGCTACAGCAGAACCGAACTGAAGCATTTAATGACAGAGTTGAACAAAGGATTCAATAAATTGGCTTATTGAATATTGCGTTCCACTCAATTGGCTGTGTCTTCCTAATGGCTCGTGTAGATGGTGAAATTGATTTGAAGACGAGTTATACCTCCTTGCGCTGGTTTGACTCCAGATTTGCCGCATGAAATCAAGGGTGTCAGTGAACGTCCTGGAGGTCTTTATTGAAAGCAGGCTTATGAACTCTGGGTGATGAGACAACTTGTACAATGTATAGAGGATACAACAAACTATGTCAGTCAGAACACCACTCGGTCAGAAGTTTTGGCTATGCTGCACCAGACATGTTCAAAATTCGGTGTTTTCGGTCCCGAGTGTATATCAATGGTCGACCACTATGCCCCTATCAGGGAAGGCATTCAATTATCCAGCACGACTCTCTAAAATATATAACATAAACTATCCTTCCATCACTATCTCGGCACTGAAAGGGTCGGCAACTGTGAGAAGAACTGTGACAAATGTAGCAGAGGGACCTGTGACTTATAAAGCATATGTGCAGTCTCCTGTTGGAGTTTCGGTGTTAGTCGAGCCTGCAGAGCTTCACTTTTCTACCAGCGGGGAAAAGAAAACATTTAATGGTTCGCTGAAAGCCGTGAACAGTTCTAGGGAGATTGCAACTATCAGTCCGAAGGAGTTTTGTCAGAAGATAAGTATATGCAGTGATTCGTCATCGCTTGCTCTAAATAGAAATCAAAATAACAGTGATGTTTGTGAATCTGTGATGATGGAGATTGAGGAACACTTAAAAGACCCTGAGACCAAGATGAAAGTAATTGAGATGTTGCTAGATGGCTGCAAACGTGTCCAAGGTCATGAGCAGGAATGCAAGAAACTTGTCTTTGAATATGGACCTGTTATCTTGACAAATTTGAAGAAATATCTAGATTTTGATGATGTTTGCTCTAAAATTCATATTTGTGAACATGCTACACTTGCAACAAGGTCCCTGAAGTCGTTAAATTTTTCACAGTTATGCCGATTTGTAATATTGTTGTGCCTCTTAAAAATGTTAGTGGTTCAATATCCTATAAATCACAGTCTCAGGAAGAGAATGCTGCCAAGCATTAAGATTGGAGAAGAATTTTTTATTCTTATGCTTATGCTGGATTTTTATGCCGGAAACTGATTGTTTTTTTTTCATGCTCACTATTTCCATTTAACTAATGTTCATGATGCCAGGAACACTGATTGGATTATCAGAGCGCTACAATTGAATGGTTTGAATATTCAACTAATCTGACGATCTACAGGCCCAATCTTGCAGAGAAGTAAGTGACATTATTGCAGCAAATCGACGCGAATCATACTCTGCCCAACGTTCAATTGCTTGAATGAATTTAACAAGTGCATCTAAGAAACTAAATCAGCAAGAAACTGAAGATTCGCTAGCACCAAGACACTGTTGCTATACTTTGCGAAGCATGCGAAAAAATGGAGATCTGACTTTAATTTTGCCTGTTTTGTTTTTCTTTTTGCCTTTAATTTCATGAAAATTGCAAATGGAATTTTTAAGAAATTCCTGAAAACAATATGAATGCATGTATGTACACCTAACACTAATTTTCTTTCTTGAAGTCACTTTGACAGCGATCAATGATGAAATCAGCACAGGCGACAGGTTGACACACAGTTTCTTTCTTTTGCTCGCATTTGTGCTTATTCTCGCATCTTATGTTTTACAATGCTCTCACGAAGTTTTCATACAGGATTTGTACTAAGTTTTTTCCAGGTTTCGGACATGATCGCATTTTGCTGCTGAAGTGATTTTCAAAGATCACAGAACTTTGTGAGAAGCGTGCTTTCATAAACAGCTTGAAGGAGCTGTAACTTGCCATAAACATCATGATGTTTGCGCCTCTTGATGTTTGCTTTTACACAGTGACCATGTTGATACACCAACATTTCCACTTTTTCCATTATCCATGCAGTAACACTGTAACACTTCTCCTTCAAAGCTGATTGACCATCCTTGTGTTGAAGCCTATTTTCCATTACCTTATCTTTCACGACTTCATGCACAGTTATTTTTCTGAAATCGCATACATTCCTTTATCCATTTCAGCTCATTTGCCTTCTAGTTTTCCTTCTGAATAAAACTGATCCCCTTTCCATAATTACACTGCCTTGCTTTCCTCGCCATGTTGATCCACACTGCTTGTCTGTGAGTTCTTTCCATTTATAGTCCTACTAAATCTCTTTGTATAAACTCACGTTGACTGATGTGGGATTCCTTAAGGCCCACCTTTCAACAAGTCTTGACCCATCGACCTCAGCACCTTATCTGGGAAATAGACTAGAGTTCCTTTTGGGTACCTTGAGACTTGCATGCCTTAATGGCAAGTTCTCTCGCTGACAATCATGGGAATACATCAATGTCCCTTGATCGTCAGATCTTGCAAATGGCTCGACGTCAACTCCTCTATTCGCATTTCGCAAGATGTACCCGGGTACCTTGGCACTCAATGACATCAATGGTGAGTTTGCCTCGCATTGGTTAACGGCATACATCAATGGCCGGTAATCCAATGATTTCTCTTCATGCTCGACATCAACACATTCTTTCGCATGATTAGATTTGTACCATCAGTTTTGTAGCAGACGAAGACTATACACTTTTTCACGACTCCCTCAGCAGTTACCGCAGCATGAATTCTGATCTATGAGAGTACCATAGTTCCACTTTCAGCCCTTATCTTTTCCATGATACAACATCAGCAGTTCAGATTCCTTCATTTCCCAGGTTCTAGTTACAGCGACATCAACATTCACAGTTACATTTTCATGATCCTGCTGCAGTCAAACTTTCTATGTTCGAGCAGTTACATCAGTTGCAGTTACAGCAGTTAAAGCTACGATACCAGTCATGTTTTCATGATTCAGCAGCAACAGCAGCTACATTCCTATTGCATAGTTCATCATTCTTGGGTAAGTGGAAGTATGTTGTTTTCTAATCTTTAATCATGCAATTCCTTATATGCTGACTTGAATATTTTGGAAAATTCCCTCATCATGCTCCATTTCCTTTCATGACCCACACCAAGTTGCATGAGGACATGCAACCAATTCAGTTGGGGGGGGGGACTATATTCACTACATATTCGCTACCATGATTCCATTTCTCCACCACTATCACTCCATTTTTTTTCTTATCCACCATTCACCAACATTTCTTTTCCAACGATACTTTGTTGCACTTTGTTTCACACGCATCAATATACATATTGGCATATTTCATGAATATTACAAAAAGGGCTTTCTTATGCACATTGATAGCTTATGATTTCCAGTGAGTATTTACATTATTATTGCAGCAAGAGAACAAGAAGTGAAATGCATGTTGTTAACACAAGAACCAACATTCTTTGTATTCATGGTTGTCACACAAGAACCAACCATAAGAAAAGAGAACAGAAAACGAAATGAATGTTGTTAACACAAGAACCAACATTCTTTGTATTCATGGTTGTCACACAAGAACCAACCATAAGAAAATGAAAGTTGTTACTCATGCCCTGCACATATCCTGAAAACATTCATTATTAAAAAGACATCATCATGTAAAGCCAAAGTTCAGATGCCAAAGAGATCCATGCATGGTTGCATGAGGACATGCAACAAGTTCAGTTGGGGGGGATGTTGGGCTTCAGAAATGTCGTATTTCATCCACCTTTCCCTTCACTATTCCTTACATTTAATCATCCCATTAACCTTTCATTATATCAATTTCATAAATACATTTGGGTTTCACCTTCCTATTTTCCACTTTATTCATTTTTGTATTATAAGTGAATTTATGATTAAATATTAGAAAATATACATGTTTTAATATATATATCAAGAATGTGTGAGCTTTGTAATGTGTAGGATAAATGTGAAGGATTAATTCTAAACTTCTGGAATATCTCCTCCACCATATTAAGGAGATAATCATGCAAGCCTATTCCTAAAGAGAAGATCATGGAGGATTTGGTTAGCATGTCTTATTCAAGATATGTGAGAGATGTGTGGAGGATTCAAAGGGATCATGTCTTGTAATAATGGGAAAGTAGTTGAGAGTGGTTGAATGAGATGGTTAGCTTCTTCATGTATATAAGAGAGTGCTCTCTCTTCATTTTGGGGAGTTCAGGATCTCAGGAATTCATTAGTTCATTAGTTTTTGAGTTTGGAGAGATAGTATTGTAATTAGGAGAAGGGGGATTCTTAACTGTGACTCATATTATTTTATTGTATGCTTTCATGATTTGTCATTTGATTCTTGTAATGTAATTTGAAATGGCGTTATTGTTGTGAGCTCACAGATGTTGTTTGTCATTCAGCTCTTCACATGTTGTACTGCTTTTCCTTTATGCAATTTCCTGCTTTCCTAGATTAATTTGATTTCAGTAATTTAGATTAGATTAGCTCCACTTCAGTCCTGCATATATAGTGCATGTGCTTCGTAAGTCTACGAACCTCGGATTGACAATTTAAATGGTTGGGCAAGTACTACAACGGAATTAAAACGACAATAGTTTCACCCAACAGTAGTGTTAATAGGAGTTCCAAAGTATCTAACATTGAGAGTTAGAGGCACTATTAGGGACAAAGAGTATCAGTTTTGGTATAAAATGGAGCTACTCACAACTTCATTGATACATAGCTGGTACAAAGGAGGGGAATTCACATAGAAGACTTTGAGGTTTCTCAGTTTTGGTTCTAGGAGCTAGAAACATGTAGTGTGCCAAATATGTTCCAGCATTATCCATCACCATGGGAACCTACACATTGACAGACCACTTCTTTGTGGTTGATATTCCAGATACCAATATTATATTGGGTGTCCAGTGGTTAATCACCTTAGGGAAGGTTACCACTGATTGGGAAACCTTAGAGATGGAATGAACAGAAAAAGGGAATGGAAAGCATCAGAAAATCCAAGGCATACACACTTATCCACCTCAGATTGTTTTAGCCCACATGATGGAAGAAAATTTACACAGAGGAGACATATAATGGGCAGTAGAACTACGTTTGTCTAAAGCTGGGAGCAAGGACTCATCAATACATCCAGATGTACAATCTCTCTTAGATCGATACTCTACAGTATTTGGATATATCCCACCTGGGAGACCTCCTAACCGAGGATTTGAGCATACTATTGAGTTGGAGAAAGGAATCCAAGCAGTGTTTACCACACCTTATAGGCACCCCAAAGCTTATAGGGATGAGATTGAAAAGGCCATTCAAGAGATTTTGGCTCTAGGACACATCCGGCCTAGCACTAGTCCTTTTGCCTCTTCAGTGGTCTTGGTAAAGAAGAAGGATGTCACATTGAGGATGTGTATTTATTATAGAGCATTGAATAAGAAGACCATGAAGAATAGATACCCAATTCCCAGGATCGATGAACTGATGGATGAACTAAGAGGGTCCAAATATTTCTCCAAGATTGATTTGAGATCTCGGTATCATCAAATCAAGGTGAGGGATCAAGATATCCCCAAGACAGCGTTCAGGTGTCACTATGGGAATTTTGAGTTCTTGGTAATGCCTTTTGAACTAACCAATGCTCTAGCAACATTCCAATCTTGCATGAACCACATCTTCTGTGGTCATTTGAGGAATTTTGTATTGGTCTTATTTGATGACATTCTTATTTACAACTGCACATGGGAGGAACATTTGCAGCATATTGAGGCAGTATTATGCATTATTAAGGAGAATTGGTTCTATGCTAAGCTCTCCAAATGTGAGTTTGGGCTCATAGAGATGCTTTACTTAGGCCACATCATTAGAGTGGATGGGGTGAGAGTCCATGAAGATAAGATCCGTGCTATCAGAGATTGGCTTGAACCAAAGAATGTCACAGAGCTTCGGGGGTTTGTAGGAATATGTACATATTATTGGAAGTTTGTAAAAAGGTTTTTTTCAACTAGCAGCACCGCTTACAAATCTAAAAAATAAGGGAGCCTTCAGTTGGACACCTAAAGCGCAGAGATATTTTTATAAGCTCAAAGAGGTAATGAGTAGCTTCCTGGTATTGGTCCTACTAGATTTCACTCAACCTTTTGTGTTAGATTGTGATGCATCAGGGTAAAGCATTGGAGCAATTTTAATGCAAGGGGGAGCCCTATAGCTTTTGAGATCTAGAATTTGCTGCCACACGAGAGGCTATACCCTATATATGATAAAGAGATGTTGGATATTATGCATGACTTAGCCAAATTCCATAAATATTTGGTGGGGAATAAATTCTGGGTGAAGATTGATCATAATAGTCTCTGATTCTTTCTTGAGCAGAAGCAGCTTTAGGAGAGACAAAAAAAATGGGTAAGTAAAATCCAAGATTATGACTTTGACATAGAATATGTCAAGGGGAAGAGTAATGTGGTGGCAGATGATCTATCCAGAAGGCTAGCGGCACTGTCCTTAAGGGGCATAAATATAGATTGGAAGGCTCAGTTGTTGGTGGAATACTCCAAAGACAACTTTTCATGTGAGATACTAGATGGGGTGGTATCTAATGAGAGGTATAGAGTGATGGATGAGACCATCTATTATCGGGACTAGGTCTTCTTGACTAGAAATTATGAGCTCAAGGATAAGGTTTTGCAAGCATCACATGGTTCCCCACTTACAAGGCATCAAGGATTCACCAAGAATTATCGGGCTATATGGGAGATATTCTCATGGAAGGGTCTCAAGGAGGATGTAATCCAACACATTAAGGAGTGCATAGTATGCCAACAAAACAAGGGAGAAAAAAACCATCCTGCAGGATTATTGTAGCCACTTCCTATTCTGGATGGAGAATGGGAGAGGATTTCCATGGAATTCATCACCGGTCTAACTATAGTTCAGGGTAAGGATTGTATCTTTGTATTTGTTGATCGACTAACAAAGTATTCACATTTCTTTGCTATTTCTGCATGATATACTCCTTCACAGGTAGGTGATATTTTCTTCAAGGATGCGTTTAGGCTCCATGGTCTTCTAAAGACCATAGTCAGTGATCAGGATAGCCACTTCATAGGTGGCTTTTGGAAAGAAATTTTCCAGTTAGTGGGTATTGAATTGACACCAAGTACCAGCTATCACTTACAAACCGATGGATAGACTGAGATAGTGAACAAGTGGTTGGAAGGCTACTTGAGGAAATATGTCTCAGGCCAACAGAGAGCATGGATGCATTGGCTCCATTTGGGGGAGTACTGTTATAATACAAATTACCATATGTTCATTGGTATGACCCCATTCCGAGCTCTTTATGGGTGTGACGCACTTTCATTTACTGATGTTATGTTTGGGGCAAGAAAGGCTCCTAGAGAAAAGGACTGGATTCAAGAGATTCAGGACATACTCCGAGCCCTCAATGACAACATTGCTACTGCACAAAACCAATAGAAAATATATGAAGACCGCGATTGAATAGAAAGACAGTTTGAGGTAGATGACTTGGTCTATCTTCATCTTCAGCCTTATAGAAAATCTACACTCAAGGAGAAGGGGGATGAGAGGCTCAAACCTCTATTCTATGGGCCATACAGGGTGATCCGTCGTGTTGGGGAAGTAGCATATGAGTTGGAGTTTCTTGAGGGGAGCATGTTCCATGAAAATTTTCATGTCTCATACCTCAAGAAGGCCATTGGACAACATGTGGTTTCCAACATGGATCTCCCACCTATTGATGATGAAGGGCATCTAGTTTTGCAACCAGAGGCAATATTGGATACTCAGGAGAGGTAGCAAAGGAGTAAGGTGATCAAAGAATATCTAATTCGATGGAGGAATCTTGCTGATGAGGATGCCACTTGGGAAGGAGAGAAGATTTTGCAACATCCTTCTTTACTGTTTCTTGAGGATAGGCAACTTTTGGGAGGGGAGGACTGTAATATTACTAATTAGCTTGCTGCTAGTTTGAATATTATATGTTGCTCTATTTTGCAGTCTAGAAGAATAAATGGGGTAGGGAGACCCTTAAATATCTTTAGTAGGAATAAAACATTCCCAATGTGAATGGGGATCATTTTAGGTAGGAAAAATAAATTCACCTTGGGTGTGAAAGGGGGCAATGCATATGGACTAGATCTATGTGGACCAAATTAACAATGCTACCAAAAGAAAAGATAGAGCTAGTGGGAATAACACAATTTCGGAGGAGGACTCTTTGCAAGGAAGTAACCTCATGAATGAGTGGGGTCAGGGGTGAGAAGGCTCACCAAGAATAAAAAGGAAGGGATGGCAGCCATGAGAGGAATTCATAATATTTTCTATGTTTGGGTCTTATGAATTCTTGCATGCTTCATCTATTTAGCTGGGTTTGCTGCACTATTTAGTGCAAGGGATTCTCACACGGGAGTTCCACACTCTTTCTTGGAGAACTTGTTGAAGGGATCTGAGGGGAGAATTTTGGGCTACATTTCCACTATCAGATATTAAGCCAAGAAATCGCCAACATATACAATGTAGTATCTTGTAGAAACTGCGTCATTTCTCATGGTGTTGCAGTGGGAGGGTTAAAGCCATTGATTTTGAGCTAGTTTCCTAGGAAAAGGGGCAATCCCTCTCCTAGAAAGATAGTAAGGAGGATTTTCAGCCATTTCTTGTATTGTTCAAACACATGTATATAGAGCTGCAGTTGGACTATGTGATTTCAGATCTATATCTGTAGATCTACCATTTTATATGCATGCTTTCATGAAACCCTTGCCAGGTTATCTTAATATTGTATAAAAGGGGATATATCTCCATTTTCTCAGCTCTTTGAGTAATATAACTTCAGATCTATTGTTTTCTATCTTATTGTTGCAAAAACCCTCATTTAATTATGCTGTCACATGCTTCAAAAATTCTGTATGGTGTAAGCCATATCGAGCTGGGGAGATCTGTTTAACATATCTAGAAGGATTTTTTTCTAATCCACTTCTGTATGTGAGGGCTATAATGTATAAACTAAGGGATACAAGTCCTGATCCTATTTGTCATTATTATAGCTTACTTTTCTGAAAACTGTGTTTTATTTGTCTATATTACTGAATTTCCTAAGAAGGAATATTACAGTGGGTCTTAAACCCCACTGGAGCATCTGAGGGCGGGGACCCTTGTGTAGTACCTCTCATTATGCAGACCCCGAACATGTGGCTGTGGGCCCTACCTGCACATGGGACATTACAAAAATCCTAAATATTATGGCCACTAAGGTCACTAATGGAGAAAAATGCACCTAGGGGAACAGTCTATGATCCGATATACACACAAGGGAAGAGTATTGAGCTCAATCCCCTTGAAGGTTCCTCGACATGGTAATACGAGGTTTTCCAACAAGTGACTCCAAGCTCCTCGAAAATGGTTAATCTGAGGTTTACCATTTGTATTACATGCAAATATTCTATCTCCACCAATGAGATAGGTATGATTACCTCACTGGGTCCGACATGATCTCGTGCTTAACTCTTTTAAGAAGAGCTTCCCAGAGTACAAATGCAACAAGTGGATTTCCCTACTGCAAGAGTCTACTTATTTTTTTTTATTGTTTTGGAACGTTTATTGCAACCTATTCCAAAACACTAGCCTAAGCTATATTGGTGGAATTAGCCTTAGAAAAGTAAAAATGTCTAAATTGATTTTATTAGGCATTATATTGATTTGGTTGTTATTTAACACAAAGTTTATGGAGTTTAAACTTTGATGACGTTGTGACCTGACGCAAAATACTCTAAATGCATCTATATGAAAAATGAAACTCTTTCTTTTCAATGAATTCTATTTAGGAGAAAGTTGAGATATTTATTGAATTAAAAACACAAACTTCATCATTTGTAAACAAAATTGTTTCTGAAAAGAAGACAATTTCATTAAGAACTAAATTTATAAATATGATCAATTTCTCTTTTCGAATAAAATTCCATTGACAACCAAGTCAAAATCTACAATTTCAACAAACAATCAATTCCCAAAAAAAAAAATCCTAAAAAACCCTAAGAAGTATAAATTTCAAAATCAAATCAAGTTTCTAATTTTTAATCCTAACTAGGATATCTATGAATTTTTTGTTCATGATTTAACTCAATTGTTATCAGACTAAAAAATTTCTATGCATCCCAACATAAATGAAATCGCATAAGAGTGCTTGGTGTTGACTGAGGCTTCAGTGATATAGAAGTTTTTTAAGTTTGCAAAATGAATAAAGAACAAATATTCATAAAAGTAAGGTTGGAAATAATCCTGATGGCTCAAGAAGACAAAATCATAAAACCAATAATCTTAAGCAAACGAAGGTATCTTCTATATAGAGCAGTAGTAAACCAGGGCAAACCCTAACTTGTAAAATGCAAATGGGATGATAATGCACACAAGACTCAAAATTGCTGAAAAGAAGTTCTCAAACAAGATCTGACAACTAGAATGGATCAGGGAAAACTTGAAGAATTTGGTTATCTAGCTCTGAAATAGAGAAATTTATTTTTTCCAAAATTTTCCACGGGGTGCGCAACTTACAAGTTGACAATAGTGCACATGTCCAATGAATTGAACTAACAAGTCACACAGGTTGTCGCTCTATCTTCCAAAGAAAACCGCGCATGTAAGGAAAAAGTTGGAAAAAATAAAAAATAAGTTTTCCTGTTTTAATTATTGTGATAGTAGACGTAATTTTTAATACTCTTATTGTTGTGAATGCATTGCAAGATTTATGATTTATTACTATTATTTCCTTATTGTTGTTACAGTGATTGTTTATTTTCTTAATTCATTGAATCCACGATTGATATAGATTGCGCTATTATCATATGCATATATTTTGCGCATTAGCCTTGCAATAAAAAAAACACCTAGATTGATTATTAATGTGGGAAATGGTCTGAATAATCATTCACACTTTGACACCAACAACCTATACAATTTTCTAATTATACAATTGATAGTTATCTTTCCTTTAAACTGGGCCTTCCTTAGAACTGACATGCAACAACTATTTATAGTGAATTATTAGTTAACTGATTGATCAATACTTGTGAATTAAATAAGATTTAATTCACTGGACCTCTCACTAGCTCATCTCTCAGTTAACACTAGGTAAATTGATTTTAACTCAGTTAATTGATATAACTAATTATAACTCACAAATAACTGTAACTAAATCCCCTAAAATCATGGGAGAACTCTACATGCCTCCTCTTCGACCTTCAACTCAAATTTCCTAAGCTAAATAAGTCTTCCTGATTCAATTAACTAATACAAGTTGTCATGAGATGAAATTGAAATTTCTCTTCCAATTTAATTAAGGGAAAATTAAATCAGAAGCCCCTTTTGGTTCCATTTCTTGGTGCCATTTCAACACTCCCTTTGAAAGAGAAAAGGATTATCTACTACCCCGATCATGTCTTTTGGTAACTTGAATTTTCTTCTTGATAGTACCTTCATCAGGATGTCCGCATCTTGATCCTTCATGGGAATGTACTCTAATGACATAATCCGCCTCTCCACACAATCTCTAAGATGGCGTTACAATGATTAATTCCTCTTGCGGAAAAGAGTGATCTCCCTAGTACCCCAACCAGTAACTAAAAATAAAGATCCATTTGAGTATCTATTTCTCTATATTATTTGTATTTTAAGATCATTATAACAGTAAAGTAGAGAGGACATGCTCCTACCTTGAAATCCAAATGTCTTATGTAGCCATTTGTCCTATTTCTCCAAATTATTTCTCCAATGGTGAGTAGAACTTGTAATCAAATACAAGACAAATAATCAAAGAGTCTACAATATATAATAATCTAAAAGTACTAATTGTTGAGCTTCAAAGATGTTCTTCTCTTCCACCACATTCCACTTCATTTCCTTTGTCCATTATTAATTTCAGGCTTAAATGATCAATAAGATTAGTTAAAATTGCTTTGAGATTGTATATAATGCCTAACTTTCTATACAGTTTTCATGATTTCGTTGTTGTAGTACTTTTTGATTACTCCTAGCTACAGAATGCAGACATTCTGTAGCTAGTTGCCGATTCTGTAGTTGTCTTCATGTCTACGCAGGTTCTAGGTGTCATATCAGGGAAAAACACATATGGTCGTGTTCCACATCATTCCCTCATCATTTTTTGCTCCCCACGAAGTCTGAGTTAAAGTATCAAAGCGGTTATGTACGTAGAAGAGAGGCAGTTTCCTATCAAAACACGGACTCTACAGATGTTCGCAGTAAAGCACAAGACTATTAATAAGAGTTTTAATTTGATTAGGAATTGGAAAGACACTTATCCCTGTTTTTCTCAAGAAGTAGTTATGTAATTTCATTATAAGTATGACTCGGGAGACCGAGACACTATTGGTTAGATTTTGTTTTTGGTTGCTAGATCTTAGAAGTCCGAAACACTCTGTTTTGAAGTTATTTCTCCTTTAATGAAAGAAGCATCACTTTATTGAATGCAATGAGCCAAGCTTGAAGTAGATTTATCTTACTACTCCGCTGGTAGAGGGCCCCTGCTACCTGAGCATCCTTGTTTATATGTTTAGATAAGTAACTGCATTCCTAGTTTAGCCAATTTTCTGAACTTCATGTTTTTTTATTCATTTGAATCGGATGCTACAGATTAGTCTTGTTCTCACGAATTCTTCCAAAAGACTACTAATATGGAATGAGGCATAACTGTAGTATTTTAGGAGTTAGTTACATTTCATTAAGCTTTATGTTTTCATGCTTAATCACATCAGTTGTTACAACTAGTCTTGTTTTTAACAATCTCTTCCAAAATATCACTAATTATGGATGAGACATAGCTGTGGTGGTGTTTAAGAGCTTACTGCATTTTGTTGAACTTTATATTTTATGTTTTATGCATGGAATGATACATCCAGACTTGTTTCTACAAGCTATTCCAAAACATTACTCATATTGAACAAAGTAGGGCTGTAGTATTTCATAGAATTAGTTGCATTTTAGCTCAGTTAATACTCCGGAGGTAGATGTCATTCTAGTTTAATTCTGTCATTATATTTCAAGCTTGATAATGGTACTCTAGTTTAACTCTGTTCATTGTATTAGTATCATTCTAGTTCAGTTCCAATTCATTTCAAGTTAGATAATAACACTCTAGTTTAGTCTTAGTTCACTGTATTAGCATTCTAGTTTAGTTGTTATCCATTGCATTTTAAATTGTATTAGTTGTTAAATTTAGATACCACAGTCTTCATTATTTACAAAATATTCTTGTTTTGAATTCCTATTAATACATCATCATATGGACAGGAACTATCAATAATAGTTTAAGGCCTTGAGTATTTTGCAACCTTTTTACAATTTCACAAACAAGCCTTTTCTCAAAGACTATTCTAAAAAGAAATCTATAACTTTTGAATGAGGCCTAGTGGTGCTAAATTGAGTTGCAGAATAGAATTAGAAGTTAGTTTAGAGTAGAAATATTATTGTGCTACAAGTAATCTTTTCCAAATTGTGTTCCAATAAACTTCTAGCCATGGATGAGATGTTGTAACATTGTAAGTTGATTGTTGACTTAGGAAAACCTCAATTGCACTAAAAACTTATCTTTTTCTCAAGCTATTCCAACATATCTCTAAATGAATGAATTGGATGAGTTCATGATATGGGTTACTGAGTTCATGTTGTGATTTGTTTCTTTGCTATGAGTCCTTATCAAGTTTTGCATTTTCTGTCCTTTAGTTCACACCTAGTTTAGAATAGTTTCACTCTGTTTTAGTGTAAACTTCTTAGCTCTTTTTCAACATAAAAACCATAAAACCAAAAACATCATAAAAAAACTAAACACAACGTAGTGAGAAACAACTACCTAGGCACATATAGTGCACCACACTTCAGCAGTTTACTAGCCCTGGTTGACAATTAATGAACTCAATTTAGGAACACTAAGTTGAGCACAACACTAATCCAAATTAGTGATCAAGGAATCTAAGTACTGAAATTATTCGCATGAATACAGAAACAAGAAAATGAGAAAAACCATATGTATTATCATAAATTAGAAAGAGAAATCTTACAATTGGATACCTTGATGTTGTACAGATTCCTCCCAGGGTCCAAGAAATCGTTCTCCTTCAGTCTGATGAGTCTTCCTGTCTAAAATGACAAACATGAAATTATGGGCACAAAGGTGTGATCTTCAGTGTATCAACAATAACTCACTAGTATAGAAAGTATGCACTCTATGAACTCTCTTTAGCTTAGAAACTATATAGATCAGTTTCTATTATTCATAATCTACCCTTGAACCTGAAACTTGAGCTCAATTTATAGGGAGATTGAAGTAGTTTCAGTTCCATAAAGAGAGTATTGGATTCCTCCCATGAAGTGATTTGAGTTCCTTAGACCAAGGGATAACTCCATGAGTGGAGGGATAAAGCTTGAACTGGCGCGACTCTAGAGGCTTCCAGTTGGGAGAATATTTGACCAACTAGGCTTATAGAAGTTACTTTTTCTTTTTACTTGCTTTTCACGGGGGTGCGCAGGCTTTAGTGGAAAATAGTGCGACGGTCATCCCGACTAATGGAAGGATCATTAGTGCATGCGTAGGGAAAGACTAGTAAAACTATGTAGATAGGATTTTAGGGGTTTTACAGAGCTTTTCTCCAATTTCCAAGACTTGATTCAACAACATTAGTGTTTTTTACCTCTAAGGGAACATGATATGGATGGTAATAGTCCCATATAAACAATCAAATGTCATGGTGAAAAAATGATGTGTAACAGATGGTGATACTGGATATCAATATTCTTGGAACTATCATGAAAAACTGGATTAATTGAGAGTTTGATGCAAATTTGGTTACCACAATGTATCACCGTCATATCAATTTTTTGACCAAATAAACCAACAAGTATCTTCTTCATCCAAATGTCCTCACATGCTGCCTTACTTTCTACCGTGTACTTTGCCTTTACTGAACTGAGTGCAACTGATCTATGTTTCCTATTTTACCAGGAAACTATTGTTGATCCTATGTTGAAGATGCCCCCTAATGTGCTCTTCCTATCAGATGGAATCCCTGCCCAATATGCATCGTGAAACCTTGAAGCTTCAATCCCTCTATTCATCTGTACCATATCCCATAATCTGTAGTGCCTCTAAGGTATCTCAACAAATTCTTTCCAGCCTTCCAAAAGAGCTTGGTAGGCTTAACCATATCTCGACTAAGCTGGTTAATTGCGTATCATATTTCTGGTCGTGTGTTCACCAAATACATGAGTGAACTCACAAGCTTCCTGTAAATTGTAGCATCCACTACTTCGCCCAAAGTAGCATCATCCTTCCTCTAGTTTCTAGCTAGAGGAGTCTCCATGGGTTTGCTACCCTCCATGTGGAACTTCTTGAGGATCTTGTTGGCATAATTTCCATGAGATAAAAATAGATCCTCCTCTCTTTTCCATATTTTCAATCCCAGGAAATAGTGCGAGAGCTCCATGTCCTTCATCTCAAATTCTCTTGCAAGATCCTCTTTTCAAGAGTTGATGAGATGCTCATCACCTATCGGTATCAGATCATCGACATAAAGTAAAATAATAAAATTATTACCATCTACCACAATATGATATAGGTTCAAATCTGCTTTACTCTTGGTGAAGCCCAACCTGGTGAAATAATTGTCGATCCTGGTGTACAAAGAACGAGGTGCTTGCTTCAGCTCATATAATTATCTCTTGAGTCTGCACACATGTGACTCCATGTCTAAGGTCTCAAAACATTCTGGCTGCTCAATGTACACCTATTCCTTAATAAACCCATTGAGGAAGGTTGTCTTTACATCCATATGATGTATCTACAATCCCATATATGCTAAGAGTGCAAGGATGGATCTGATAGATGAGTACCTTGTGACTGGTGAAAAATTATCATCATAGTCAATCCCCTCCACCTGAGAGAAACTTTTGACCACAAATATGGCATTTTTCTTCTCCACACTGCCATATGCTTCCTGCTTCACCTTATAGACCCACCTGGATCCTACAATTGACTTCCCCTCTATTCTTGGGACAACTTCCCATGCATTATTTTTGATAATGGAGTCATACTCCTCAACCATGGCATCAACCCACACTTGATGCTACAATGCTTCCTCAAAGGAGGATGGTTCTAACTCTACACCTTTTCTCATAAGATCCATGTAGCCAGTGTACCACTCTCAAGACCTTCACTTCCTATACTGTGATGTGGGTGCTCCTACATTCTCTCTCTCACATCTAGCAACAATCTGTCAGTCTCTTTGGTGCACTTCCTTCCATCTCTTGTGGATGGCTTGCATGAGTTTTTTATACCACTCTATGTTCATTTTCTTGTGGCTACTCCACATCTTGAGGTTCTTCTTTTAGATCCAAGAGCCCCTTAATTGCATGCAACTCAAGCTCCCTCTCAACGTAAATTCACATAGCTTTCTCCTCATCAAATTTCACATCTCTTTTGACCATTATCATCGTGTGTGCTGCAAAATATTCCTTTGGTGTACTCATCTCAAGTATTCAATCAGAACTTATGTTCTCCAAAAATTCTGCTATATTGCATGCTTCCGCCCACAGTTTCAATGGTAGGCCCTAATCATGCAACATAGCTTGTGTTTCTCCCATAATAGTTAAGTTATTTCTTTCTAAAACCCCATTCTGATGTGGGTTATGAGGTGTTATCAATTCTCTTCGAATTCC
Source organism: Pinus albicaulis (assembly GCA_034641835.2). NCBI lineage: Eukaryota > Viridiplantae > Streptophyta > Pinopsida > Pinales > Pinaceae > Pinus > Pinus albicaulis. Next base: position 15,936,754 of record CM076580.1, on the reverse strand, counting down.
TTCTAAGGCACATAAGTTCTTGAATTCATTAGAGACATATTCTCCATCATGATCACTCCTTAGAGCCTTCACCTTCTTTCCTATATCTTTCTCGATAAGTGCCTTGAACTCACAAAACTTGGAGAACGTTTGATATTTCTTTTGCATGAAGAAAATATAACACTTTCTTGAAACATCATCAACAAAAATCACATAATACCTATGTTTTTCCATGGAATCTGACGAGAACGGTACACACACGTCTGAGTGAAATCTCTCAAGGATCACCTTTGCTTGGATTTCCTTATTGTGAAAGGTGGATTTGGTATACTTCCCCAATGTACACCCTTTTCATGTATCTCTCTGCGCAAGCGCTCCCTTTGGAATTCATGTAGAAATATGTTGCATGATATTCAAAGCACCATGGTGTAGATGACCCAATCTCCTATGCCGTAACTCACTGATGTCTCAGCTTTCAACCTTCTTTGTTTTCGTGCTCAAGGTAGAAAAATCTTCTACATCCAATTTATAAAGGTTTTTTACTTGAACCCTCTTACATGCCATTTTGTGACCATGGCACTTATCAAGCAAAATGGATCTATCACCATCCATACTCATGCTCCCTTACAAGTCAAACATTCATATTCCTTGACCAAATCATGAATTTTTGGAAAATGGCTCTTTACACTCTTAAAGATGAATTTCACAATTTTTACAGTCAATATATGCACATGCATTGTTACTGCCAAGAATCCCTGCGCAATTCTGCGGTCTGTTTTCCATTCAAAACTGCGCAACTGACTCAAGGTAAAGTAAAAAATAAAAGTAATTTCTAGATGAATATTTCGGCACATATATCCCGACTAGGAGCCTCTGATTCATATCAGTTTGATACAAACCCCTCCAATCATGGAGCTAATTCCCTTGGATCATGGAACCCTAATCCCCTAATTTGTGGATCTCACCCATCTTTGGTGGATCTGAAACTCCTCAGTTTCTTCTATAAATTGAGTTGTGACTTCAGGGTTAGTAGAGCTCACATATAATAGTATTATAATGGTATTTTTGGATTGGAGAGTTTGTTAACAAGGGATGAATATTGGAGGCATTCGGGAGGGACCTATATGAAATCAAGTCTTGGTTGTCATATTTCTCTTTGCTCTCTGATAATACATTTGGATACTTTTTCTCACTATTTTTTTTCTTGGAATTGTGTATGATTTGTATTCATACACTCATTAAAATGATTTAATTTCCTAATCTCCTTGATCATTAGGTTAAGTTGGTTTTTAGATTATTATTCTGTTGCAGATGCCTTTGATCCTTTGCATGTTTGTGGTTGTGGGTTTCTTCTAAGCATTGAGGAGCTTCATCGGAACAAAGTGTGGGGTCTTTAGCAAGAATTTCATTGAAAAGGTAAGAGAATCATCCTGTTCTCCTAGTTTTAGTAATTTGAAAATTGTTAGCTCAGGGAAAGAGATATTCTCATGTTTGTTTGTTTCTATTTCTCTGTTAGGATTCTAGGGAGATCGCTCTTGTTCGCAAGAGGGATTTATCTAGGTAAAAAATTGGCGACTCCACTAGGGAGTGTCTTAGTTCTCTTAGTTTTCTTTGGTTTAACTTTCCCTTTTTACTAGTTCGAATGACCTTGAATGTTGTATAATTGATGACCTTTTAGATCCTCTAGGTTGGATGCATTGTTTCTATTTTTTCTGAAATTTCTCACCCCTGCGCAGTTATGTTTTAGAAAAAGAGCACAATATTGCATAGTTTGAATTGTAACGCGGTGGGCATGCACACTGAATTACACTGGTTACCTGTGGACCACCTAGAATTTAAAAAACAATGGATTTCCTTTTTGTTAGAGTCTGATTTATAATTTCTAAGTGGTAATTTGCTTCTGTCAACCTTCAGAACCTATTTGTGAGATTGCTTTATTTTCCTTAGTGTCAAATTTTGAGAGTTCATCCCTTTTCCATTTTTGAGTAGGGCTTTCCCTGGTGTGTTTGGTTGTTTTGTTGGAAAAGGTAGGTTACCTCTCCAGATCACTGTTTTTCTGTATTTTTCCTCCAGATATACTAGATTTGTTGTTAATATTTCTCATTTGAATGATTTGTTTGGCTCATTTGTGAAAGGAACCTTCCAATATTAGTGAATTAGGGTTTGTCTCAAAAAGGTAGTGTTTTGTGAAAATACTTCTATTTGCTGATTTTTTTTTTTTTCTTCAGCTTGAATAGATCATAAAAATACACTTGTAGGCATCATTAATTAAATATTTCATTAAGAAAATTTGTCTCTAGAATTTTTTTTCATAAATTTTGGATTTTTTATATTTTTTCATTATTTTTGAGGAATTGAAGACAAATGTTTGCAAAAAGAATCATATGTTTTGGCTTAAAGTGAACAAAATTTTTCATTAATTTTTTTTGTAAATTGAATAAACTTCAAAGTGAATTGGTTTCTTTATGAAAAATAATGTTTTGGGATTTTTAGAATTTTTTCACTTTCAAGTTCAAAGAACCTCTTACTTTCCCTTAACTAGGATTTCATCAAATGAAAAGATTGCATATTCATTGTTGAATTCATTAGAATATTTTGAGTCGGCTGCAACATCATCAAGTTTCACTTTCACACCGCTTTGCGTAAGTAACAACCAAATTAACACAATGCTAATTAAAATTAATATAGAAATTTTTATATTTTCTAGGGCTTATTCCACCAATTTAGATTAGGATTAGTGCATTGGAATAGGGAATTAGTTAAATTTCCAAAGTAAATAAACTAGAAATAGTATCTTGCGATAGGGAAAAAATTCAATTGTTGCAATTTTTCTCTGGGAATCTCTTCTTAAAATAGTCAAGCATGAGGTCATATTGGAATCAGTGGAGTAATCGTACCTACTTCATTAGTAAAGATAGAAAATGTGCACACATTACAAACAGAAAACCTCAGGTTAACTGTGTCGAGGAGCCTAGGATCACTTGTCAGTAAACCTGAATTTTACCATGTCGAGGAGCTTTCAAGGGGATTGAGCTTAGTTATTGTTCCCTTGTGTGTCTATCAGGCCACAAATTTTTCTCCCAGGTTTGATTGTATTAGTTGGTAACCTTAGTGGTTATAATCTTAGGATTCTTTCCAAGGTGAGAATGGAGTGAAGGTCCCACTATACTTGGAACAGATGTTTACTAGACTCACTTGGAATTTTTGGAGGGTAATATTCACTCGAGATGGCATAGTGAAGTTGCTTTCACCATAATATTTCATTATGCAGGTTGTCGGGGTAACTGGTTCAATCCACTAGTTTTCCACATTGATCTCTGCAAGGTTGGATTTCATCACCAACTAGTGATTTTATTATGGAAACAAATTGTTTGTGTGTGGTTTAACTCCTAGATTTTATAACACGCGTTCATTTGTTTTTATTTTTTTATTTTTTAGAGGCCTTAGGTGCTATTTATTTAAATTTTTTGATTTTGTGTTTTAAAATTAATCGTAGCTGAATTATTGAGACATTAACGTATAATGCAGGGGAAACCCCCTTAATACACACCGAGTTAATTGGAGAAACTTAAAACTTAAAGGACAAAATCAACAGGATACGAGTCTTTAGAACAATCAAAATCATCAATTGTGATACATCTTGATTTTGAGGTAAATATACCTCAGGAAATTGACACATACTTAGAACAAGATCCATCGGAAATTTCTAAATCCATTATAGTAGAGTCTGTCACTGGTGAAGTTTCAGACACAAAATTAATTGAACCAGAAATCCATGACCCTGAGTTTGGTTTTACAGAACCTGGGTTACCTTCAAACTTTATAGCCCCTACTCCTGGTCCTTGTTCACTCCGAGTAGAACTTCTCATCACTAAGAATATTTCTCCTAGAATTATTAGCAGTGAAGTAATTACAACGATGACGAAGAAGAAGAAATTCCCAGTTGTCAGATTTCATTAGATTTATGACCCGGTGAACCAAAATTTCCATTAGATTTCCCTTTTTCTCCTTCTCAACAGGACGCTTGGTATCTTACGAGCCTTGAATTTTCATATTCATCTGGTTATGGTCATTCATGTCACCAAATTATATTTTACTCTTTACCCAGATATAGTATATCTAACATGGCTTCTGGAAACATGTCTATTGATTCATCTATGTTTTCATATTCTCTAGAAGACCTATTGTATGGAGTTCCTTCTATTCTTTCTGGGTACCAGTCACTTACTGAATTTTTTTCAAGAGCATCTCCTTCCTCTAATGCTTCTACTGTGTCAAATGGATTATAAGATTATACTACCCAAAATTTTACTGCGGACCACATTTACATGCTTTCCGGGAATACCCCTTCAGTTAACCCATTAGGTGGTTACATTTTTCCTGGGGGGAAAAACCTCTTCCGAGAGGAAAACCTTACGTTGGAACATATCTTTTGGTTGTAGGGAAAAATTTACTCGGTAATTATCCAAGTTATGGTCTAATGCTTCAAACTGGTTATGGTCAACCTTATGTGTCGCAACCCTTACTAGGAACTCCTTATCTAGGAATGAACACAATATGGAATCCTTTGTTTACTCAACAACCTTTTCAATCTACCTCAAAAATTCCTTCTAATCAACCTATTCAGCCAATTGAAAAATTTGGTTATACTCAAGTCTAACAAACTGTTCAACGGATACCTCAAGTTACAAGGGGGCATCTGTGCCAAATAGTTAACAAGCGGACCCAAGTACTCCTCGTACTCTCGTCCAACCTATTGTGCAAATGTCTATTCAACAAACCATAACTCCTTAAACACCCATCCCAGGATTTTTTCAAGTCTCTATTTCTAATACCCCTCAAATGTCAATGCCGACTACCACACAGGCTATCCCTTAGAATACATTTTTTCAAGCTGGACCTATGGTCCAGTCTATACCTCAAACATATTTAGGACAACCTGGTGTAGCAACTATGCAAACAATTCAACCTTTTCAAGGCCAACCATTTCAGGGACATTATCAATTCGAACAAACGAGACCAAATCTACCTTTCCAGAGTCAATCATACCCTGGTCACACATTTTAGATACCAACTCAACCTCAATTTGGTAGTTACTCTGGAGGCATGTGCATTCCAATTGCTCAGGATATTCTAGGATATCCGGAATACTCTCTTCTAGGTACCAGACTTATCCCTCAGGGTTATTGGTTTGCACATCAAGACCCTCACCGATGGTTACCTTTTATAGAAACTTTAGATTTACCAGACTTGTCTCGACTGAAAAATGATCCTATATATTATTTTCCTTTTTGGCCAACCATGCCTACTAAGTTTCCCAATGCATTCCAAAATTTGAAGGAAAATCAGGAGAGTACTCTTCAAACCATGTTATGACCTATCATCTATGGTGCGCATCCAAATTTATAATCGATGATTCCTTTCAATTAAGACTTTTTCAAAGAACCTTGATTGATTTAGAATCAAAGTGGTACATTGAGTTACCACGAGTATCTTTTAACAATTTCAATTCCTTTGAAGCTACTTTCTTAAATCATTTTTAGTTACTAGTCTGTTATGATAATGGTACTGAACTTTTGACCTCACTCAAATAGCTTGCACCTACTTATATTTTAGATCACATTCATGAATGGAGACATAGACACCGTTTGGTTAATGTTTTTATCATAGATCAAATTCTGGCTGAATGGTTTATCAAGTCTTTACTCCTAAATATTATTGAATATGTAGCTAAAGGAGGCATTGTCACGGAAGAGCAGGTTGTCTCTCAAGCCCAATATCTAGACCTCGTTTACACACAGTCTGGCACTTTTTATGAAAAGATTCCAGATTTAATTTTCCCTTTTCAAGTAACTGTGACTCCTTTCGGCTCTCATTCTACAAATTGTGTAATCAGTACAGTTAACATGTCCAAGAGAAAAGAAACAATCTAAATCTACTGCTCTGATTATTACTTTACCTAATTCACCTAAAGGAGACTCTTCTTTGGAAAATACTTCTGAAATTAACGTCATAGATTCATACACTACTAAACCACGTCAAACGGAGGTAAAAATAAAGAGAAGGGTAAAAACAAATAGATTAATTCTTCAAAAGAGAAAATAGATAAAATTGACTCCATCTGACGAGAAGAGGAAAACTTGTGATCCTTGGTTGATTTCTGACGAAGATCATTCCACAAAGGATGCCCCCATTAAGCCGAGGTAACTAAGTTCATTATAGATGCACCAACACCCGTTGTTCTTAAAGATCCATTTAATTCACAAGACAGTAAAATGATTTCTCATAATGGATCCTCTTCCAAGTCATCGGTGATATCATGATGATGTCCTCTCAAATTATGGTTACAACACAATCTCCATATTATGGCTCTAAGGATCCTGTAACTAGAAATGAAACTAGGTCATCCAGTAAAACTCCTAGATCAACTCCTCCTACTTTTGAACCCTTATAGATCTAGAAACCTATTTCTGAGATGGTAATTAAACCGCCTCCTAAAGGTTATCTTCGAAAATCAACTTCAATCCACATGCGAGAGCTACTCAAAATTACAACATTGTTGAAGATCTAGCTATGTCACCTTCAACAATGTTGGCCCTTGAAGTGTTGCAAACTTTCCCAACACAAAGGTAATTAATATTGTCAGCTATTGGAGCTATTTACTTTCAGGAATTTGATCTCATTATCTTTGATCTAGATCATTTTTTACCTAGACTCCCACACCAAATGGCTTTTCAAATACTAGTCTTTGTCAAAACCGGGAGAGTTTTTTGCATGGTAATTAATGAGGGAGAATCTACGTGTATAATGTCTTTGGCTTGTTGGAATTCCCTCAGTTCTCCAAAAATCAATCAATCACCTACAATTTTTAAAGCCTTCTATGGAAGAGGTTTTCACCCTTTTGGAATTCCTCAGGATTTACCTACAGAGGTACAAGGAAAAAATGTTACGGTTGAGGTGGAGGTCATTTATGCCCCATTTGAATATAGCCTTATGTTAGGATGAAGTTGGTATTACACTATAACAACTATATTTTCATTGGTATTTCGATTGATAATGTTCCCCCATAAAGGGAATATCGTCAAATTTTCTCAGTTATCTTCCTATACTTTAGATCCTGCATCTACGGGTAGTATCCCTTATGTTGGAAAGATGAATACTCCTTATGAAGATGTAGGAGTAGGGTTGCTTAAGGATTAACCTCTCATGGGAACTTTTTCCATGCCTCCCCCAAATATTCCTCGTAATATTTCCAATATCAACATGATTACATCAAGAAAAATGTCTTTGGAAGAACCTTGGATTGTGTCTTTAGAATCTGAGTTGGACCTATATGGCAGTGAGATGCCCTTAAGTCCATATGAATTGGAATATGTGGCAGTTCAATTTCTTTCTAACACCCCATCAATTGAAACTGATCAAGTGAATGTGATTAGTGATGAGTCTTCTCATTTATCAGGTTTAACAATGACTCATTTTTCTGATCCTTTCAACCAAGTATTTTCGATTGATGAAAGCATTAGGGAAATTTTGGCATTTGATGAATCACCCTTGGATGATCTTCATCATCCTTCATATTTTCTACCTGACCTCGATAAACTTGGGAATGAATTTTCAACCATATTTTCGACTGAATATGCCAATGAATATCAAAATCCCATGTCAATCCTTCATTCTAATTCATAAACGAATTTAGGAAACATTTATGCGACGATTCCCATTAAAATTTCAGTCAAAACATGAATAAATGAGAACATTCATATATGTGCTTCATGCTCAATTAATGAAATCAACATGTACAAAGCCCTATTCCAGGAATTCTGTGAAATGTCAGGAAATGAACCTAGTATTGTAGTTCATGAAATCAAGACATACCCAGATGCTAAACCCATTAGACAAAGATTTCATCCAATGCATCCATGAAAAGAAGTGGTTATTAAGGTTGATGTTGAAAAATTACTTTGATCAGGTTTTATTTATCCTATTCCCTTAACGGATTGGGTATCCAATATTTTCTAGTGAAAAAAATACAAGGAACTATCAAAGTATGTGTCAATTACAGGGATTGCAATAAAGCTTGTCCTAAAGACAATTATCCTACCCATTACATCAACTAGAATGATTGTGCTGACAATGAAATCTTTTCGTTTATGGATGGATTTTTCGGATATAATAAAATAAACATACTCCTTGTCGATCAGCCTAAAACTGCATTTATTTGTCCATGGGGTTGTTTTTCATATCAAAAAATACCTTTTGGTTTAAAGAATTTTGGTGATAATTTTCAAAGGGCCATGTCTTACGCATTTCATGATATCAAACATATTGTACAAACCTACCTGGATGAATTACCGACCCATTCTATGCAATGAAAAGATTATCCTATGCATTTACGAGCTATTTTTCTCTGATGTAGGCATTACAATATCCATTTGAATCTACACAAATGTGTTTTTTATGTACAATCGGGACGATTTATGGGATTTATCATTTCTAAGGAATGAATTTGTGTTGATCCTCTGAAGGTCAAGGCAATCATCAATTTACCTCCTCATACTCTTCGCCAACTCTAAAGTTCGCAAGGGAAAACAAAATTTTTACGTCGATTTATCTCCAACTATGCATATTTGACTAAGGGTTTTACTCAATTTTTGAAACATGACATTCCATTCTTTTTGGATGAGCTTGCTGACAAAGCTTTCGATGCACTTAAACACACGCTAACCCATGCATCATTGCTTCATCCACCTAATTATCATCGATACTACTTTTTTGATTTAGCTGCATCCCATTCCACTATAGGGATGGTATTATTTCAAGAAGATGAATCCACAACTCAACATGTGATTTACTATTTGATTTGGAACCTTACACCTACCAATATTAAATACACATATGTGGAGAAATTGGACTTGGAAGCTGTACAAGCTGTCTAACGTTTCTGTCACTACATATTATTACGCAAAAAAATCCATGATCTCTAATTGCAACCCTAAGATGTATATTTTGACTAGACAACTGATAGGGGGAAAATAATCTAAGTGGATATTTATTCTACAAAAGTTTGATTTAGAATTTGAAAAATGTAAATCCAAGAAACTAGTGTTGTTATTGAGATATTGTGTGACTTTCCCTATATTGAAACCAAAACTGTGGCAGAATATCATCTCCCCGATGAATCTCTATTTCTGATCAGTACTCTAGATCCTTGGTATGGAGATATCATCATATATCTTCAAACCCAAAATTTTCGGCCTGAAATATCATGATCTGATCATCATAGAATTTGATACCAGTCCAAGAAATATAACATTGGTTGAGATACACTTTATCGTCATGGTGTCGATTCCGTTTTCTGACATTGTTTAACCCATGAACAAGCTGAGAAGGCCTTAAATGATTACCATTCTGGAGCATGTGGTGGTCATATGTATGGTTTTTCCACTGCCCAAAAGATACTACGTGATAGCTATTTCTGGCCCTCACTCTTAAAATATTGTATCATTGTGGTTAGAAAATGTAAAAATTGTCAAATTTTTTATTGAAACATGCATACCCCTCCCGCTCCTCTTCATTCAATCATAGTTGTTGATCCATTTGAAAAATGGGGCATCCATTTCCTCACATGTAACCCTCACTCGGACAAGGGGCATGGGAATATTATTCTCGGTGTATATCATTTTACCAAATGGGCCAAGGAAATTGTGTAACCGGCTCCAAAGAGAGAAGAAAAGAGATATTCACGCCTTAGAAATGAGCCACTTCGAGGGGGCAACCTCCAATACATTACATGAATGAACAATTCTTGGATGATACAATTTACAAAACCTCCTTTCTATATATAGGAGTCCATGGGGCCATAATGTAATCATAGTGGGCCACAATGTAATCCTAGCCGACCTAACAATAATAATTTAAGGGCACAATAATAACAAAATGGGGGTTACAAGGGTACAATAATAACGATAAGGGGGTTACACTAATAACAATAAGGGACTATACTAGTAATATAGGGACCTAACATGCCCCTCTCCTTCAAAAAAGTGTTGTCCTCAATGCTTGAGTAGCTCTGGGTGCTTCTGTATAAAATTCTCATCCTCCCATGTAGAATCTTCAGTGGGTAAGTTCTTCCACTTGATAAGATACTCTGAAATTGATCGATTCCGTAGTTGTCGAGTTCTTGTTTCCATGACCGCTTCTGGTTCCAATATGATTTTTCCTTCCTCATCAAGTTCTGGCAATATTGTTTGAGCTGGAAGATTTTCTCCTATAACCTTCTTTAAGCATGAAACATGGAAAACTGGATGTACTCGCGAAGAAGCAGGAAGCTCCAATTTGTATGCCATAGTACCAATCTTTTGCAACACCTTGTAAGGACCATAGTACTTTGGTGATAATTTATTTTCCTTCTTAGCTTGCTTGAGGGACATTTGTTTGTATGGTTGTAGCCGTAAAAATACCCAATCTCCTACATCAAAACTTCTCTCGCTGCGATGTTGATCTGCCTGTTGTTTCATTCGATTTTGTGCCAAATTCGGGTTATCCTTTAAGAGTTGGAGAACTTCTTGTTGATGCTCGATGTGATCTTCCACTGCTTGAACCTTTGAATTTTCTCTTAAAGATGATGTGATGGATGGTGGATGATATCCATAAAGTGCCATAAATGGGGTCATTTTTGCTGCGGTATGGAAGGAAGTGTTATACCACCATTCAGCGAGAGGTAACCACTTGACCCATTGTGTTTGTTTATCGGATACAAAACAACGAAGATATCCTTCCAAACATTTATTTACTATCTCAGTTTGACCATCAGATTGAGGATGATAAGATGAGCTATGAGCTAATTGAGTACCCAAACAAGAAAATAACTTCGTCCAAAAATTTCTAGTAAAAATGGGATCTCTGTCGCTCACAATAACCCTTGGGCTTCCATGTAGCTTTTTAATTCTATCCATAAATGTAGTAGCAACTGTACTTGCTTTAAATGGATGAGATAATGCACAAAAGTGTGCATACTTGGTAAGTCTATCAACTACCACCATGATGACACTCTTTTCTTCGGACTTAGGTAAACCTGTGATAAAATCCATTGAAATCTCCTCCCAACGTTGACTTGGAATGGATAAAGGTTGTAGAAGTCCCAGGGTCTTAATTGTTTCCACTTTATTCTGCTGGAAAACCAAACATTCCACCACAAACTTTTGAATATCAGATTTAAGGCCATCCCAAAAAAATTATTTCTTCACCCTGTGGTAAGTTTTTAAAAATCCTGAGTGTCCTCCTAAAGGAGAAGTGTGCAATTCCAGAAGAATATTTTGTTTTAGATGGGAATTCTTACAAAGATATAAGCAATCTTTGTACCATAAGGAATCATTTTCCAACTAAATGTATCGGATGTACTAGGATCTTGCTGCAACTTTTGGATGAGTGTCCATACATATTTGTCGTTCTTCCATTCATCTCTTGCTTCAGTTATCCAATCTGGTTGGATAATAGAAATGGCACAAAGCAATGCTTCCACCTCTTCATTCTTTCTTGAGAGTGCATCTGCAACAACATTAAGCTTTCCTTTTTGTAGATTATTTCAAAGTCATAACCCAACATCTTTGTGACCCATTTTTGCTGCTCTTCTAACGATAGTCTTTGTTCCAAAAAGTGTTTAAGACTATCATGATCAGTTTTTACCTTGAAGTGTCTTCCCATTAAGTAAGTTCGCCATTTCTTTAGTGCATGTAGTATTGCTAACATTTCCTTCTCATAAATAGGTTTCTGTAAATACTTTCCTTTGATTGGACGACTTTCAAAGCAATGGGTCTTCCTTCCTGCATTAAAACTGCACCAATTCCATTTCCTGAGGCATCACATTCCACAATAAAGGTTTTTGTGAAGTCTGGCGTAGCTAAGACCCGTGCTAGGCACATTGCCTCTTTAAGATGTTCAAAGGCCTTAGTTGCTTCAGGAGTCCATGAAAATGCATCTTTCTTCAATAATGTTGTTAGAGGTGCTGCTATTCTCTCATAATTCTTAACAAACTTGCGATAATACCCTGTTAACCCGAGAAATCCTCGCAACTGCTTTATGGTCGTGGGGACTTTCCATTCCTTAATGGCTTTAATTTTGTTAGGGTCTACTTTAACACCCTCGTGAGATACAATATGACCGAGATATTCCACCTCTTGTACTCCAAAGAAACATTTGGATATTTTTGCATATAATTGTTTCTCCTGCAATAGTTTGAGCACCCTGTCAACATGTTCAACATGATCCTTCCAAGACTTGCTATAGATTAGTATATCATCAAAAAATACTAGCACAAATTTTCTAAGGAAGGGTTTGAAAATGGAATTCGTCAACCCTTGAAATGTAGAAGGTGCATTGGTAAGGCCAAAAGGCATGACCAAAAATTCATAATGACCCTCATGAGTTCGAAATGTTGTTTTGGAATATCTTCAGTCTTCATTCTAATTTGATGATATCCTGAACGAAGATCCAACTTGGTAAAATAAATTTCTCCATGTAATTCATCCAATAATTCATCAATCACATAAATGGGAAATTTATCTTTAATGGTGAGCTTATTGAGCTCCCTATAATCCAGACACATTTTCCATGATCCATCCTTCTTGTGTACCAATACTACAGGAGCAGAGAAAGAACTTTGACTAGGTTGAATTATACCCGCCTCTAACATTTCTGCAATCATACGTTCAATTTCGCTCTTTTGGACGTAAGGATATATATAAGGCCTGATGTTTGGAGGAACACTTCTGGAATCAAATGAATAGCATGATCATGATCACGAATAGGTGGGAGTCCTTTGGGAGTTTCAAACACCTTGGAATGATTGTCCAAGACTTGTTGGAGATCTGCAGAAATAGATGATTTTGATGTCGAAACTTCTAGAGAGCATAATTGTGCAATTACACCTCGTTGTTCTTTCTTTAGAAGCTTTGTCATGACATTAGAGCTTATTATCCTTCCTGGCTTCCCTTCAATACCCCGTAATTCGACTTCCTTTCCTTCTGAAAAAAAATTCAAGAAAAGTTCTTGAAAATTAAACGCTACCGTCCCCAAAGATTGTAACCATTGTACTCCTAGTACAACATCAGCACCTCCCATAGGAATGGAAAGCATTGGACTAGTCAATACATATTCCCCCATGGTTAGCTTGATAATATGGCATTTTCCAGAGCAATTTATAGTTCCTCCATTTGCAACCATCACTTGACATTCTGGTGCTGGGTATAGGAAACAATTTAATTCCTTGGCTACCTTACAATGAATAAAATTATGGGTGCTACCTGAATCAATCAACACTATTACCTTTTCTTCTTGATTTGTCCTGCTATCTTGAGAGTTTGAGGAGTGGTAATTCCTGCCAGTGCATTACACGATATGGTCGGATTCATTTCTTCCTCTTCTAGGGCTGGTTCCTGGTGTATATCCTCTTCTTGTTCATTTCTTCTTCCTCTTCACAATCTATGTAAAATAATTTCTTCTCAGCACACTTATGACCTTTAGTGTATTTGCTATCACAACTGTAGCAAAGCCCTTTTTCTCTTTTTTCTTCCAATTGTTGTGGTGTCAACCTTGCAGGTTGTGGAAATCTAGGCGTAGCAACACTTCCTTCTTTATAGAATTGAGTGGTAGGCTTCCTTGTTGCCATAATTTTACATTCAACTTTTCTTGCCAACCTGAATGCCTTCTCCAATGAATCAGGTTCCAACACGCGAACTTCATGTTGGATGTTATCCTTTAAAGTGCCTATGAAGAGATCAATCCTGTGTTCCTCTGGAATATCAGTTACCCTTATATTCAATTTTGGAAGTCCTCAATGTGCTGCCCCACTAAACCCTTTTGTTTGAGATTTATCAATTGGCTAAAGAAGGTGTTGCTCTTTGTATCCTCATAATGTGCTATCATTTCCTCCATAAAAATTGACCCAGTGACAATTTTTTTACGGGAGCAAAGCCATCGATACCATACAAATGTATTTTGTTCTAAATGTAAAGTTGCAATGTGTACCTTTTGTGTGTTTTGCACGTTATGGAGATAAAAATATTGCTCCATCTGTAGTATCCATGTTACAGGATCCTTTCCATCAAACTTCCTCATATCCATCTTTGGAATATGGTGGTTCTTCCCGCCAACATTAGAGTTTATGAAATCACAATTAACATTTATTTTGTTTTCATCATGACGTTCTTCTACTATCTTTTCACCATTAGGAAACCTTTCTTGTATAAACTTTGTCAAACCTTCCATGTCTGCTTTTAGAAAATTCTTCATGTTTTCCATTTTCTCATCGATCTTAGCTTCCATTTCATCCATCTTAGATTCCATGCCAGCCTCCATGCCATCCATCTTAGCTTCCACGCCATCCATCTTAGCTTGCACGCCATCCATCTTAGCTTGCACACCATCCATCTTAGCTTCCACGCCTTTCTTCAAACCTTCCATCTTCACTTCCACGCCATCCATCTTAGCTTCCATGCCTTTCTTCAAACCATCCATCTTCACTTCCACACCTTTTTTCAAAACTTCCATTTCATTTTTTGCTGCTCTTTGCGAGAGTGAAATTTGTTGCACTTGTTCTTGTAATTTTGATAGATCATGTTGCAATTCTTCATCTTCATGAGTCATGGTAGAGCCTTCTGAAGGCTTGATGGGTGTTGAATTATTTTTGGGGGCCATTTTAGAATCCAATATTGATATCTATTCTACAAGATGCCCTTGGAATCAATTCAACTTGATTCTTCAAACAAGACTTATGCAATTCGGAAAAAAAAAAATACACACCTTTTACTTGCTTTGAGGAGCTCGATATTGAAATTGAATTATCTCTGTAATTGAAAATCTTCAATATTTGAAATTCAGCCCTGTAGTAGCCCTCTGAAGCTTCTTTCAAATGCCACAGGTCTGATCTAATTTGGATTCCCCAAGACAAAGTTGTGTCCAATCTCCCACAATGACCTAATTCTGGACTGGTTCAGTAGAGAAAACTTGTAGGACTTGCCACGTGTCACTGTTTCGTCCTTTGTCTCTGAAATTGATAGCCAAGAAACTAAAGTCCGTGTACTTGCGACCACTTTTTACGGCACTCAAATCCACTGCCCAGAGAGAGAGTTATTGAACTTTTCCCACGATCACCTCTTTGAGATGAAATTCAGGAGCCTGAAAAAGCACTACCTTCCACAGATCATATCTCCACAAATATTGCGAACCAAGCTCTGAAATTTTTTGACAAATTTCCTCAGGATTTTAGCTTCGTACCATATGAATTTCAGATTCTGAACCTTTGTAGAAAAAACGTTATAGCGCAAATTCCACAATGACATGTTTAGGAGCCTGAAAAAACACCTAACTTCCACAGATGATATCTCCAAAAATATTGCGAACCAAGCTCTGAAATTTTTAGGAAATCTTCCTCGGGATTGTGGCTTCTTACCCTAAAAATTTCAGCTTCTGAAACTTCGTAGAAAAAAATTTATAGCGAAAATTCCACGATGACCTGTTTGGAGCAGCGAAACCCTAGAATCCAAAGCTCTAATACCAAATGTTGTGTAACCAGCTCCAAAAAGAGAAGAAAAGAGATATCAACGCCTTAGAAATGAGCCACTTCGAGGGGGCAACCTCCAATAAATTACATAAATGAACAATTCTTGGATGATACAATTTACAAAACCTCCTTTCTATATATAGGAGTCCATGGGGCCATAATGTAATCCTAGTGGGCCACAATGTAATCCTAGCCGACCTAACAATAATAATTTAAGGGCACAATAATAACAAAATGGAAGTTACAAGGGTACAATAATAACAATAAAAGGGGGTTACACTAACAATACTAAGGACATACTGATGATATGGGGACCTAACGACGAGCGATGCTAGGTTCAAGAGATAGCGAAAGCTACACGATATTTTCATACTCAACCATGTAATTGCAAGGTTCAGTGTAAAACAAGCTATCGTGACAGACCATGGTAGCCACTTTTGAAACATTATGATTTCTGAGCTTTCCACTTAGCTCGACTTACACCATGATAATTCTACACCTTATTACCCACAGGAAAATGGTCAAGTAGAAGCTATAAATAAAGTCTTAACCAATATGGTCAAGCAGATTGTAGGCATTCATAAAACTAACTCACATACCATGATTTTTTCATCCTTTTGGGCATACCGTACCTCTACAAAAAAATCTACTGTTTTTACTCCTTTCCAACTCATTTACAGTTTGGAGACTATTTTACCAATTGAATGTGAAATTTTGTTATTAAAAATAGCCATTGAGTTATTACCAGCCACCTCTGAAGAGGAAGTACATTTTTTACACTTAGCACAGTCAGATGAAACTCATCGCACTGTTGCATTAGCTATTGAGGCTCATAAAAAATTTGTTAAGCCAAAATATGATCAAATCATTAATCCTCGTGTCTATTCAGAAGGTGACCTAGTCTTATTTTATGATCAAGCACATGATAAGCTAAGCGCTGGTAATTTTGAACCTATTTGGCATGGCCCTTACATTTTTAAACATGTACTTGCAAAAGGTGCCTATGAATTAGTTGATTATGATGGTATATCTTTAGGACAAACCAGAAATGGTCTTTATCTTTAGGTGCCTTGTATATTACTTACATTTTTTACAAGTGTGTGCCATAGATTAGTTATTTTTCTTTACGAATTTCCACTATTTTTCCTGCTTATCTTGATTACTCTTGATATTTTAGATGTTGACGTTCCCTCAATATTACATTGGATTTTCTAGCAGTGCGTGTTGTAGTACTCAGAATTTATCGTTCGCAACTTGGATCATCTATCACCCACTGATCAGTTAGTTTCTATTCATGGAATTTTCCTTGGTCAAACAACGAACAACATTGCAGAATATAATGCAGTCATTGAGCTATTATTTGATTCCATTGCATTTGGAATTTGACGTTTGTTTGTTAGGTTAGATTCACAACTCATTTTATTACATTTGAACGGTGTCTATACAGATAGAAGTCCATCCATGTTAAGAATGTTTTTAAGGGTTCATCTCTTGGAAAGCCAATTTGATTACATCGAATATCAACACATTTCAATAAATTCAAACACTTTAGCTGATGCATTGGCTAATCGAGTGTTAAATAGAAATTTGTGACTTTGAAAGTAAATCAAAAAAATATTTCATCCATATTAAAAAAGGTACTTAGATAATGAAAAATATTGATCATCATTAGGTTAAATAATAATCTCTTAAGTGTGTCAAAAATATACATCATCCAAGGACATAGAATTCAAAAGCCTTATGATCCAAATATGCTAATACAAAAAACAAAATGTAGCCTAGAACGACTATTAGCTATCCATGATGATGGTCATGGTAGAATACTATGGAGCATGCCACTCAGCGCAGGTACCGCCTGAGCGGACATGGAACTCCAACCACGTGCCTCTAGTACTAGAGAGGAAAATCATCAGTCCCAGTCTCTAGGATATCTATAGTGAGCCTCTCCAAGTTGTGTTCCAACTTGGTCAAGGCCTCAACTATGTCATTCTGTGGTGGCATTAATTCTATGGACTTATCTCCCCATTAAACAAACCGTCGTATTCCTACTGGTTAGACTGGAACTACATCTACATTAACATTTTGACAATTAGCATTGGATAATAAAAAACAAATAAAAATTATACAAAACACAAAACTTCAAAATGAGAATTTTTTATCTGTGTCATCCCACTGTACCCCAGCTAGGAGTGCCATATCTGGGTCGCCCCTATAGTCCATCCCTGCATATGGGAAGTCCTCTACCATGAATATATGGCTTCCCAACCATACGAAAAATTGAGGTTTATACCATACTATTGGACCACCATCACCACCATGGCCTTCCATCAGTGAAACCCATCGCAACATAAGAGGATCTCTAGGTCCTCTAGGGTCCACCAAATGTTGTTGTGGAATGAGGAGTGGAATCCTCTCAAGAGAAAATGATATTAGGATGGCGTCATAGCTGAATTTCTTCAACTTCCCCTCCTTAGCTCAAGTTAGTTTTCCTTGACAACCACTCCCCCACACCAATTAAATAATGTTCCCTCGGAACACTCAATCATGGTCTACATCTAAGCCTTGGTATCCATGTGGGGAGATGCACTACTGCACAGTTTTGTAACTATAAAAGAAATGATTTTTAACTCACGTTGTTGGAAAATTTTTATGTATATCCTTCCATATTTGAGTTGTGAAGTTGGAGCACAATATTGTGCCAAATAGGACACGGTAGATTTCCCACCTAGCCACACACCAAAAAAGGAAATATCACGTCCCCTATGAGACAATCCAATGAGAAAGTAAATATCCTCTGAGTCAATCACGAGTCAGTGATCGCCAATAACAAAACATTGTTCCTGGATATCCAAAGCCATCATCAGCCAAGTCATCAAATATAACTGGGCTTTCATCCCTGGTATAGACAAAAAATTATAAATTCCACAAATTTTTAGAGGTTGTTATGTTGTTTGGCTATCAATTGCTTCTGCATCATATGTTTCATTTTCACGTTCTCTCCACTCAAGTATGGTTGGTTCAAATGACCCGCAAATGACAAATTAGGAACATTAAAACTTTTTGGGAGAAAGTTTGGATATTATTGATGGTGATATTATCGTGTTTTGAAAACCTCACGACACTTGCACAATTTTTCCTTACATACAGTGAGTTTTTGTGCAGTTTATACACTGAAAAAATGTGCAACCATGGTAATTTTATGTTTATAAAATTTTCGAGGTGCGCGGCCCCGATGATGAAATCCCACACACCCACATGAGGGATTTTCAAAAACATAAACCCTCCTTAAAAATAATCCTAAAGCTTAAAAATGAAATCTAAACGGTTTAAATACAAATTATTGAAGAAATTTGTTACCTGTAAGAGACAGTTCGTTGAATGGTTCAATGTTTCGCTTGATATCAGCTCCGAAAGTTATGTGATAAAAACCTTTTTTACTGCTCTCAAAATGAAATGGTGAAAATAAATTGTCTTTTTAAGCTTTTATAAGCTTTTATGAATAAAATATTATTATTTTATTCTTTTTAACTTTTAGAAGTTCAAATTTTCAATATTTTTACCATAATGAAGAACATTTATCATAATGTTTTGAGTTTAATGTGTAGAAAATATGTTGCGTTTAAAGAAACGAATCATTTTGACATAGAGTAAATTTTGAAAAACATGAAAAAGAAAAACCTTCACGTCATTTTTTCAGCCCTTTTCAGGGTCCCTAAACATGAAAATATTGTCGAGTTCTTGACCATTCAAACTCCTTAAAGTAAATGAACAATCATATATTCAGTATAAGTTTACCCCTTTTCTGGACTGAGTTTGACTATTTTATTAAAAAGGTGTACATTGACTAAGGATGGTCAATAGATTTCTCTCCTGCATTATTTTATCCTTTTTTGGGTTTGGGAGACTAAATTTACAAAAAATAACACTATGGAGTTTACTTATGTTTTTCTCTTAACTCCCTAATACTAAAAACACCGAACCACTCCTTCCTAGGGTTCGTTAAAAATACTTTGGAGGACTCATCCACATGATGATCTTATACAAAAAGAAAATGTTATCCTCCTCAAGCTTGAAAAAAATAAAGAGGTACTTGCCAATAATGGTGGGTGAAAAATTGTTTAAAAGAATCCATCTTTTGTACTTTTTTTTAGAAGCAACATGTCGCTCTTAAACATGACACTTTGTCACATTTGTGTCTAAGTTGGGTAATCCATTTGTCTTATAGTTAATCGAACCTCATTGAAAGTCTTGATTTTGGGTATTATATTTAATTCAAATGCATCCAAGTAAATTATCATGTCGTTATGTGTTCAAGAGAAATTTCAACCTCAGTTCATAATCCATTGCAAATATCTGTCTCCATTCACATTGACCATCACTAAGTTAGTCCTTGAAAAATATTTCTTCAACTTGACATAATAGGTTTCGTGTCATAGGTCCTCCTACGACAGGTCCCTTCCTATTGAATTCAAGTCATTATCTGGGAAGTTGATCCAAAATCCTTATTAGTGCCTTGAGATATGCATTCCCTAATGGTAGGTTTCTCGTCTTTGATGACAGGTTTTCATCATTGGCCTTCGATCGAGTGACTCTATGGTTGTTCAAATATAGATCATATATTCACACTTAATAGATTGTACTAGAGTACCTTGAGAACCATTATCATTATTGGTGGTTTCTCTCGCACTTGTTAACGATTTTCATTATTGACTGGTAATCAAGTGGTTTCTACCATGTTCGATTTCGACACATTGAATCACATGGATAGATTCGTACTATATCGAGAGACAAAGATAACTACCCTAGATATAGTTTCATCCATCCAGGTTGTGAGGGGTTGTGTATTCATGTTTGAGTAGAACAATTCATAATATATGGATGCATCCATATTGTGTCTACCATTGATGTAATTCTAGGTTATTTATGCACTAGTACATAGAGTTAATTTTTACTTTGAGTATGGGAATGCCTACCTCAGTGATGATTATCTATTTGCATTGAATGTTTGTTGCAGGTCTCCAACTGGTGTCTCTAATCCAATCCTTGTTATGATAAAGCACTTATTTTTTTAATGAATTTTTAGGCTTTGCACTTTAGGGGTAGTCTGTTACACATCATTTTGTCACCATGGCACATGACAGTCAAAATGGATATATCACCATCCATACTCATTCTCCCTTACAATTCAAACATTCATATTCCTTGAAAAAATCATGAATTTTGGGAAAATGGCTCTTTACACTCTTAAAGATTATTTGCACACTTTTTAAAATCAATGTCTGCGCATGCGCTGTTACTGCTAAGAATCCCTGCATGGTTTTGCACTCTGTTTACCATTCAAAACTACATAATTGACTCAAGGTAAATTAAAAATTAAAATAATTTCTAGAAGCATAGTTGGGCGCATATATCCCAACTAGGAGCCTCTGAGTCATATCAGTTCGAGCCAAACCCCTCCAATCATGGAGCTAATTCCCTTGGATCATGGAACCCTAATCCCCTCATTTATGGATCTCACCCATATTTAGTGGATCTGAATTAGTAGAGCTCACATATAGTAGTATTATGCTGGTATTTTTGGACAGGAGGGTTTTTTAACAAAGGATGATAATTGGAGGCATTCAGGAGGGACCTATCCGACATCAAGGCTTGGTTGTAATATTTATAGTTCCTCTTTGATAATACATTTGGATAATTTTTCTCATTGTTTTGTTTTATTAGAATTGTGAATGATTTGTGTTTGTATACTCACTAAAATGATTAAATTTCCTAATCTCCTTGATCATTAGGTTAAGTTGGTTTTTAGATTATTATTCTGTTGCATATGCCTTTTATCCTTTCCATGTTTATGGTTGCAGGCTTCTTCTAAGCATTGAGGAGCTTCATCAGAACAAAGTGCGGGGTCTTCATCACCAATTTCATTGAAAAGGTAAGAGCATCATCCTCTTCTCCTAGTTTTAGTAATCTAAAAATTGTTAGCTTAGGGAAAGAGATATTCTCAGGTTTGTTTGTTTCTAGTTCTCCATTAGGATTCTAGGGAGATCGCTCTTGTCTGCAAGAAGGATTTATCTGGGTAACAAATTGGTGACTCCACTTGGGAGTGTCTTAGTTCTCTTGGTTTTCTTTGGTTTAAATTTCCTTTTTTACTGGTTCCAGTGTCCTTGAATGCTATATAATTGATGACCTTTTAGATCCTCTAGGTTGGATGCCTTGTTTTTATTTTTATTTTTCTGAAATTTCTTGCCCCTACGCGGTTATGTTTTAGCAACATAGCACAATATTGCACAGTATAAATTGTAACACATTGCACATGCGCATTGAATTACACTCGTTACCTTCACACCCCCTTGAAATTAAAAAAAAATGGATTTACTTCTTGTCAAAGTCTGATTTATAATTTCTAAGTTGTCATTTTTGCTTATGTCAACCTTAAGAACCTATTTGTGAGCTTACTTTGTTTGGCTTAGTGTCAATTTTTGAGAGTTCATCCCTTTTACATTTTTTAGCAGGGTTTTCGAGTTGGGGAATAACACTATATATGAATTCCTTCAGTCCATTGTCCTTGAGAAATGCTTCCATCCTTTCCTTCCATGATATGTTATTCGAATTTCCCTCAAGTGCATATTCGAGTCTCAAGCCATTGAAAGACATTTTGATCTATTGTTGGTCCTGAAGAATAAATTAGCAAATTTGATGTATGCAAATTCGATGTAAATGTTCAAGTTTCAATACAAACTGTCAGAAATTAAGTGAATAAATCACTTATTCAACGAATATTAACCGGTCATATGTAATTCCCTACGATGGTTTATGAAATGGTCGGAGGCTCACCTAAATCCAACGATGGCTGATGTAAAGAGGGATTTTATTAAGGAATTAAAATTGCCTCAGACCAACCAACAAGGCCTGTCATAGATGTGGGAGATCAAGCAGAGAGAAGGAGAAACTTCTTGGGATTTGATGCGGAGATTCAAGGATGCCATTGGGAAACTCAGCTATCCAATTGATCCAAACCATCAGAGGGATTGGTTCATTAAGGATTTATTACCCTTGACTCGTACTCCACTGACTGAACAAAGGATCGACACATTGCAAGATGCTCTGGAGCAGTAAATGAAGATAGAAGCCATGGCGGGTTACCCACAAGAGTTCAAGGGGGGTGCAATGGTACAAGACCCCTCAATAATGGGTCTGCAGCATCAAATAGCCAGTCTGACAGAAAAACTCAAGGAAATGAAACCCATGTGACCACCGAGACCAAACGTGTGGTGCACACACTCTCTCATGGAGGGACATGTGGCAACAGAGTGTCCCCTGTTGCGGGGCCAAAATATGGGGACATCGGCTATAGGAGCACAGGGGGCCCCACCACTAGGAGGGGTCGCACAAATAAAAACCCAAGGGATATACCAACCACAACAAAAATACACGGGGTTCCCTGTGTTGAGGTATAAAAGGTGTCTTTTTAACTCCTATTTATCCTACATTAATTATCAATCTAGTTATGACTTTTTATCTCAAGAGTGTACTTAGTCTGAGGTGGACATTTAATCTAAGAGTAATGCTCTCCAATTTTCAGTACAATGTTTCAAATAAAAGAGTAAACAGATGCTTGAAAACGAAATCTAATTGCAATGACATGAAACTTAAAGCTCTAAAATCCAATCACTCACTCGACAATAATTAGTCAAGGATGCAGTAGTAATAACTCTTTCCTCTGTCAACTGATGTAAATGAAATCAAGCATAAACAAGATCCTCAATCTGAGAACTTAGACAGTAATAGCCAATGTCCTTTACAGTTTATGATCTTACACTCCACAATAAAGCAACTAATTGGAAATGGTAACTGAGTTAAATCAATAATGCTGCTAATGGAAATAGAATAAACATGCTCTCTGCAATAACATTCTAAAGCAAACCAAATACTTACAGGAAAGGAATAAACAATAAAGCTAGTTATCAGAAATGAACAACAAATCTATTTAATGGAAATGAACAACAAATTCTGAGCAACGAAGATTTATATCTAATAAGAATAACAATACAAGTTACAGAGGAATAAATAATCTTGTTACGTTGAAAAGGAATAGAAATGCAATTCACTCACAACTGATGCAACAAATTGATTTCATAAAGCATTGGAACAGTAAGCTATAAAACATGGAAACTGTGAAGCAATGCGACTAAAGGAAATGAGAACTAAAGAAAACCATCACACGACTGGAATTGGAAAGTAATGGTACAGATAGCAAGTGGATCCACCAGAGCAAGGCCCTTAGTCGCTAGTGAAGCACTACTGAACTACTCTAGTATCAAATAATGGAATGACAACAGGATTATATATTAATTATATGTAACAGAGTTTACAAGCAATCGCACTCTGTTTTAACCAACAAGAGTCGATAAGAAATCGTGAAAATACAACAGGAAATCTGAATAATCATAATACATCTTTGATTTCTACAAGCACTTTCCTTTTATAACAGCTAGCAGACAAAACAAGAAATACAGATAAGCTTTGAGCAGCGATATTCTATATTCTATCTTCAGTTATCGTTTTGTCTTCTTGCGCTGATGTCGCACTGTTCCTTTCTTTCCTTTGACTGTGCGCTCCGATCTCGACCTTCTTGTCTGGATATGGCCTTTTGTTGAAGGGATAGCAGTTACTTCTTCTTTTTCTTTTTTTCCCGAATGGTGGCTTCCCACTTTATCTATTTTCTGCATATAATAAAAGACAATCTTTAATCAATTTGCAACAATCACTAATCTCCTTAATTCTATTATAATTCTTCAATATATAACTATTCTAGAATATAAAGGAGTTATGATTAAAGGAAAAAGATAAATAAATACATGGAAAATACATGTAAAGCAGTTAGAGACTAGGTTGGAGAGGGTTTTTCATTAGGTGTTCTAAAACCATGATTTGCAGCTAAAACTTCAAAAATATGCCCTGTCTGCCCTTTAGGTAATTCATATTTGGCCTTATAGTCTGCCGCAGGATACCAGATAATAGGGCTTCAAAATCTACAACCTAACCAATATGGGCCATCCCTCAAGATGAGGTTACTATAGATAACCAGGTGGTCAGCAGCTAACTCAAATTTTTTATAATTGAATGGCTCTTTGTCTTGAATATTCCGATTGGAAATCTTCCATCAGAGTTTAGCTGCTACTACGGCCTGGTCTCTGATGGACAGAAAATATTCTACCCCATCCAAGACGATTGCTTTGTGGATGGGTCCCAATGTCTAGATCACACCCTCCTTTTTCATTAAGCTTTTCTGCCTAGCCCATAATTTTAATGGGTGTCTCAGTTCACCCCTAACCCAAAGGTCTAACCCATTTTCTTGTCTCTGAAAAGTGTTATAGGCCTTGAGCCATTTTAACTGGTTAACAACAAATGAAATGAATGCTTGATATTGGACATCACCCACAAAAGGAATGGGATTTCCTTATGCTCCAAGCAGCATCATGTAGTAAAAAAATCAAATATGCAGGAAAATTCACAACACATTTCTGTTTTAGTACTGCTAATAATTTGAGGTGGCGTGGCCTTACCACATCCTTTCTTCCGTCGCATGTAATGTAGCTTTGCACTACTCTAGCCAGTTCTGCCCATGGTTGTCCCAGAGTTGCCGGCTGGACCCCTTTTCCTTTGACGGTCAGGGTTTGTCCTTCGTCCCGAAAGATGTTCATGGCCTCTTGGAGTCTCAATTTTTTATGGGTCCATATGGGTCCAAATGCTGGTAGACCGGACACCTCAGCAATTACTACATCTGTCACTGTTATTTTCCTTCCTCTTACTATGGAATGTTCCTCCTGCAAGTTCTGCAAAAATTCGATGGCCACAGTTTCATGGGGCTGCTGCAGTCATGTAAGGTAGGTAATCCACCCTGATCTCTCCAAAATTTCTCGTGCTGTGTCAAAAAATGTTATTACTTGAGGTTCACTACGTACTGCTCGCCTTCCCATTTCATCTAGGCCCTGTGAACTGTTAATGTTTCACAATAATACACATAAATGGTAATGGAACAACACCCTATGCATATCGGAAAATACCATTAAACTTGCTATTTTCAGGATCTGATGAAAATAGGGAATTGACTCGTATGCAGGCATATTTTGGAAGTCACCTGCGCCCCCCTGAAATATGATAGGTCGCCCTCGACCGGAAAATGGAGGAGCAACGTACTGGACAACAGTCGTACATATTCATGACATGATCAAAAAAATTATCGAATAACTGAAATCAAGGAATATTATGAAATTGTGAATAGATATGGAAATGCTATGTAATGATTCGCAGATAGGGAAAAGGACAACTGGCATAAATAAAAGTGCATATGCGGTCATTATCCACTTAAACCATTATGAATGATTTATAAACATTATTTCATGTATAAGAGGTTCAACAAAAGGGTTTAGGAGCATATTCTCATTTGAAATTAAGATAAAGATATAAGAAAAGGGTTTATAATTGCTATTTATTTGTGAAAAATATGACTCCAATACCATTAGCAGAGCTCTGTTGCCCACAGGTGTCTATAACCTTGAAAAAATTGCCTTTTCACCCTTGGAACCATAATCCTTTATATATTCCTAGGAAAGTGCTTTGTGATGTCATGATGGAGGCCATTGTGCTGGCTTGGGAACCAAATGAATCACAATGCCATTCACCAGGAAGGAATGAAAGGTGGGCAGGCCGGCTTGTGATGAGACCTCCTGTTCCAAGGACTTTTTATCTTTCTGAGTTTCCCATTGGATCATATCCTTGGTGTGGTGGCCATAATGGGAATGCCACTTCACTGATTCCTTATGATCATGGTAGGCTGGCTCTTGATGAGACCCCCCACCCTCCATCTGACATATCATAGAATTGTTAGTAATCATATAGATACATTTTTTTCTTTTCTTTTTCTTTTATATACCACTTGCCTATTTATGTATAAAGGATGGCTCAACACTCCTTAAGAGTAGAGATGGTGGAATAAGTATAAACATCTCAATAGAGGAAAATATGCCCTTATTATTATTCAATAATAAAAATCAAAGAGAATTATGAGGATTAGGGAAGAACCAACATGATAAAAATAATCTATCAAATTAGTTTTAGTGAAAATAAAGACAACAAAGTGATATAGATAGTTGTGTCCTTTCCTTTTTTTCTTATCAATACACAACAATTTCTTTAAAGATTACAATTTCTCCTTGATATGCTGATTCCAGTAACCTCTAATTTTTTTTTCCTTGCATAAATTTGTATATTTTCCTTAAAAGGATCATGAAGAATTCAAAAAAATTCTCAAAATGTTGTTCTAAAAAAAATAAAGATGCACTCAAAAAGTGTTGTTCCTTAGATGGTGTTAGCCACCTATAAATTCTGATATGCTAAAAGGTGGCTAAATTTGTGTTGAAGCCTTCAAGAGATTTATTTCCTTTGAAAATCTATCATCCTTGAAGTCTTATGTTTGTCCTATCCTAGAGGTTCATCTTCATTGTTGTTTCCATCTTAAAGCCATGCTAATTCGCCAAAGAAAGTTGTTCCAAAGGCCACTGAAACTGCCCATGTCCACTTATTTCCCTTCATTTTCATAAAGCCTTATTTCCATCTTTTAACCCTTCATTTAGCCTCCAAAGGCCTCAAATCCCCTTCAAGCCTTGTGAAATCCCTTTACGAGGTTTAAAACCCCATATTTACCTGTATCAGAACCTCCATTTTCCTCAAAAAAACCTTTTGAAATCCTTGAAAATATTCATTTTTACACTAAGGCCTTAAGCCCCTTTCGGCCTTGGCCCTAGCCCCTTTTCAGCATGTAACCTGGAGCCATAACTAGGCATTGGCCCTTATCGCTAATTGCAATTGGAGCTTCCTTTTCCTGATTTTTCCTTTTTTCTTCAAAAATTCCCAATGCGATGACCCCTTCTCCTCCGATCGCTGATTTAATCCTGACCGTTGAATCCATAAGAACCAACAACCAAGATTCAATCACGCTTCACATGTTCCTTTCCCGTTTTCAATTTTCTGCTAGTCGCCGATCAAATCCCCACCATCGATATTTTTCAGATCCAACAGCTAGCACTCCATCACGTCGCTCCATTGGTTCTTCATTTCACTGATCACTCCGATTCTCCGATTTAATCCTGACCGTTGAATCCACAAGAACCAACGACCAGGATTCAATCGTGCTCCGCCCATATTCCTCTGTCATTACACCCTCTGATTCAATCCTGGCCATTTATCTCTCATCTAATCCAATTTCCAGTGCTTAATCGCAAATCGCAAATCCAAAGTCCCTTTTCCTGTCTCTTCCGATGTGCGATCCCTGATTTAATCTCAGCCGTTTAATCCATAAGAACCGACGGCTGAGATCATATCGTGCTCCGTTCATAAGCCCTTCATCATCGAACCATATTTAATCTCCGCCGTTGATCTCTATCATGATCCAACGACCCTCATTTAACCCGCCGATTTCTTCCTCCGTACTCCCGGTCCCACCACCAATGCCCCGCTTCCTCTCATTTTCATATTTTTGCTTTCTATTCACCCATACGTAAGTTTTTACATTTTAACACTAAAGGTTATTTTTTCCGCCTTTTCTGTTTAAAATTTGGTTTTCATGGTATTGCGTCATGAAACCTCTCTCCACCATGGGCCCCGCATACACTTTACCCCACAACTCTTCATCCATCATGTTTAACCCGCACCATTGGATTTGGAGCCTCCAATCCAATGGTCGACGACCGTTTTCGAATAATTTTGGAGCCCTTCTCACAGTGCGCAAATTTTACGCGATAAAATTGGTTTCATAAATCCACATGTTGAACGCTGACCTATATCATGTTCCAAAAGTTAAAACTGCTTCCCCCCCCTCCCATTTTGTTGCGCGAAAACCATTCCTGGTTTCTGCCATACCACTTACCCTTCCCCGCAGTGTCATTTTCACTTTAAATCACAGCTGTAGATAATCCTGATCTAACGGTCCATGTTATATCACATTTTCATTCACCTACCATTTCACCGATCTCCCAAATGACTTCATTAACCAATATCCACCATTGATCATCCTGATCTAATGGTCAGCGTTCATCCTCGTGCCCAAGATCCCAAAGCACCTGGTTAGCTACTCTGCCAGGTTTTTCATCCATTTTCTGCTGCAATCACATTCTTCCTCACTGCTCCTTCGCCACCCCAGAGCCTCTGCAAGTAGTCTAACCAAGCCCACATGGATTTCTTAACATGTTTATCGTATGTTTGCAGGTTTTTTAATGGCCGATGAAGGAATTACTGTTTTACAGTCATAGAGGTTACACAAAGGTTTAGATGGAAATCTCAGGACCACAGAACAACGTCAAAGGGTATCAGTATAGAATCAGATCGAGAAATAAAGCAAAGTTAAAACATAATTAGAGTTAAAACAGGTTGAAGTAAAAAGAGACAGAGCAGTTATTAGTGCAGAACGATGACTGACACAGACATTACCTTTACCCATGCACACACGTCTGTCAAGTAGTTATTACACCAGGGAAGCTACTACAAACTGTGAGAAGCACTTATTTAGAAGTATGGGAGTCCTCATAGCCCATTCTTCACTTACCTCACACCGAGAAGATGACAGTACCACTCCAGATGATTTTCTTCTCAAGGACACCCTGTGGGTGATTTCTGTCTCAAACAAGCTACAAAGTTATTGATCCTGTCTAGAATTCAATTTTATGTTTATGACACAACATGGAGCATTCAAATTCTCTCTCCTATCTCTGAATTACCATTTAAAACTTTCCTCACCTAATTTTCCTCATTTTTCCTATAAATATTCTTCGAAGTCTCATTGTAAAAGGTTGGCATTTTGTGAATTCTAAAGTAATACATATTGCTGCTTTGAAGAAGATTTGGTGTTCTGAAAGAGTGTGGAAGTCTCTATGTTTTTTGTTGATGAAGGAGGTTGGACCATTGGATCCTTGAGCCTGGTTATGGTGAAGTAATATCTATTGTTAATTTTATTTCCCATTTATCACTTTGATCCGTTATGCTTTGACTTACAGTAGGATAAAAAATTTAGGCAAAGAAATGTATCTTACAAGCACCTCTGACCTGTTTATCCTTCACTGTTTATATGTTTTCTGCTACTAAATATGACAGGGTAGTCTAATAGCTCTCTTGAATATTCATTTTGTTTTATTTCAGAAATGGTTAATTCGGTTGTGCTAAAGAATGTTAAGGCGTTCCCTCTTTCTTTACCACTGAATATTGTATCTGAAATCTCCCTTTAGTTATTAATGCTTGCAGTTTGACAGAGGAACTTGTTTCAATCATACCCTCTGTTTGTTATTGTAATTGTTTTGTTAAAGGTCCCTATAATTGTAGTCCTAGTTGTCTAAGGTGTTCCCTCTTCTTTGAATGAAATTGTATGTTTTGTTGATTGAGCCTTCAACAGTAAACTTGTAGGAGGAAATAGGGCGTTCCCTGAATCCTATAATTTATTAACGAAGGTTTAGTATGAATTTATCTTTGCTTTGAGTGTTTATATTGATTAAGTCCAAATCAGTGAGATTACTGGAGGAAATAGGGCGTTCCCCAAATATTTTAAGCCATTGTGAAAGGGTTTAGCTTTTTTTCACTCTTAGTCCTTAATGTTCATCCCATTTCACCTATATTATTCAATAGATCCTTGACCAAGTTAGATTTTCACTTTGGTTTCCCTTCCTTCTCAGTCAGAACTTTGGGACTTTCACATGAATCCATTTCCCAATTTCTTGTAGATTACCGTGCTCCATCTATACTACATGAAATACATTTGTCCAACGAAAAAAACAAAACAAACAACCCTGCATTTCCTAGCTAGCCTAAAATCAACTTTTAAATCATTCAAGACATATCCTTATAAAAATATTGAGAGATCCATCTCTAAGACTAGGAGGGTTAGATCCTAGAGCTATAAAGTTAGGTTTGTATGTTGCTTTGTCTTTGGTAAGACAATATATCAAAACATAGGACCCCAACATAATGGTGATCACGATGGGACTACTGAGTTCATAGTTTCCTAGCAAGCTCTTATAGACTCATTAGTATTTCTAACAACCATATAAACTCAGAAAAAACCCAAAATATTTTAGATTAGCTTCATAATAAACATGGTGGTTGAACCATAAAACAATTTTTCCTTCACAAGAAGCTAAAAATTTTCCACCTGGCGACTCCACAGTACCTAAATGACCAAAAGACTCCACTGGGAGACCATTTTTCATCACCACATCATCCATATTGTTGGGGTTCCCATGTTTTGGCTAGATTGGCAAGACCAAAAGATGAGACAAAATCAAACTACTTTCAGACCTCGGGATCTAGCCCTCCTGGGTCCAGAGAGGGATCTCTCTATATAAGCAAATGTTTTATGTCTTTGAGGCTTAGTGTTTAAGATGTTAGGCTAGTTATAGGCACAAGGTTTGTTTGTTTGATTTGTTTGTTCGGTTGCTGGTTATCAGGAAAGAAGGATTCAGTGTAAGATCAGAATGAGCAAAGAGGAATAAGGGCATAGGTGAAGTATTCCATGAAATATTCAAAACCATTAGGCAATGGAGTCAGGAAAGGATATGCTTGCTACTCAATAGGCAGGCTTTCAATTGGGCTAGTCATCTGAGACATAGGATCTTAAAGATGATTGTGTGACATAGAGACTAGGAGGGGAGGAGATAACACAAATTCAGAGCACAAAGTTACAGACCAGCTGGTCGCACAAGGATCCTAGTGGACAGGGCTAACTCTAATCCCCAGTGTTCCCAAATCTTCCAACCAAATCTATAACAAGAAACATCTAAGAACTGAATTCAATTAATTCATACATCAGAGAGCAGGCAATATCTTCCACTACATTGGTTAAACCAACTGAAATCATTTCTTAGATAATACATTTAGAAGAGAAACATTAATGGCAAGGAGAGCAGAAACATAGGGTACCTAACAAGGGTAAATCCTATGCCAATATTCTGATGCAAGCCAGTAGAAATGAAATGACATGAATGTAAAAAAAAAGATAGGAAAAACATCACCGCTACTTCAGATCAGGATCCAAAGAAATGTGCTTGTCATTTTAAACAACAATACCAATCAAGTACAACATTTCCAATAGCTGAATACTCAGTCTGAAAACATCCCCTTCAACCTATCTTACTACTTTACACAGAGACTGTGTCTCAAAAGAAACTACTTGCAGTTCTCTGATAACTGATCAACAACCTTTACAATGAGTTTCTTCATGAATTTATAGCTCCGGAGGAGTAGAGGAGGTAGGTGAAGAACTAAATGCAGTATTAAAATTCTGAAAAGAAAGAGGGCCGAAGTCCATTCTGTTTAAATCCTGTGCATTAATTTCTGGTGTTCTTTGGGTGAACAAATGATCTTCTTCAGACTCTAGGTTACTCTGATATGAATCTGATGTATTATGTCTGCAGTACTATGTGGTGCTATTGGTGAATAAACAAAAGATGAATGAATGATAAAGAATTATGCCATACTGATGAAATAAATGCTCTGATAGTACCAGAGCTTTTTCAGGGTAGAAAATCTCTCCAGAACACGGCATAGATTGAACACTGCATGGGCGCTCTGTCCTTTATGGAGGAAAAATATTCTGCTGCTATAGAAACCCCTGATATACATTGATTTCTGTTTGCTGTACGCTTCGCGTGATCCATGATGTCGCTAACCTGGTGTTTTGCCTCTAAACTACTGCATTAAGGCCCAAAACCTCCAATACTGAATGCTGAAATCCTTGATCATAAGCTGGTTTTTCTCCACGGCTTCATAAATGTCTTGATCTGCAAAATCTGGGCTTTAATGGCACCGGATAGGTTTTGCTTTGCAGAGATTTAATTGTCCTTGGATAATATTTATGCCGCCGCTACCTTTCCGGGCACCTCATTGTAGTACCAGCTTCCAAATTCAACCTTCCCCGCTCAACGCGCCATTTACAATGATTCCTATGAATCATGGCAGTTTTCCGCCTCTGATAACCCTGCAAAATATGAAAACTGTTAAGAAAAACCTGCATGGGGTCGGATGATGTGGATGACTGCGAGGATGACAGTGGGACTGCAGACGAAAGGCGAAGAACGCAGAGGGAAGGTGGAGAAGTGCTCTGATGGAAGGTTGGCGAAAAGCAGAGAAATTTAACGTAAAAAACCTTAAACTTGACCTTTTGAATGAATATATAAAATGGGAGGGGTGAATGTACGGTGAGACACGTGGAGGTGACGTGGCGGGACTGGTCAACAGTGGAATAATCAATAGTGGGGGAAGACAAATGCGGACCGTCCGATCTCAGGAGGAGTTCGACGGTGAAAAACTACGGAGGGTGATTGAATGTGGACCGTCAATCTGCAGATTAGATCGACGGCGGAGATTAAATGGATGGCGATCTTTACCCTGAGTTATCGCGTGTGCATCTGAGTTAACTATCGTGCATCTTCGGCGAGCGATAGCTGTTGGATGGCCCGCCCCAGATCAGACGGTCCACAGCAATATCGCTGGGCATCTGCGTCCGAACAATAATGCGTGATGGACGGCGGTTAACGCAAGAGGATGGTGGTTTTGAAAAAGGTACAGGGGACGCGTGTCACGCGATGTATGGAATTTCTGGCCGATCGGTAAATACCGCCTACCCCCGAAAGGCGGTGCGATGGAAACCAGATGGTTTTTGAACAGTGAAAGTGGGCGGGGACCACCGGGACGGGCGGATTCTGCACCGTCAGATCTGTACAGATCAACGGTTGAAAACACGCCTGATATGGATGAACTGCGGACCGTTGATCTTATGAATTAACGAATGGAGGAGATGCGACTACGGGTGGTGAACGGGTTGGACGGTGAAAGCTGCGGGGGCGGTGATCACCGTCCATTCTGTGAAGATCAACGGCATGGAACACAGCGGAGGAATTTAACAACAAAACAATCGCATCGGATTTTCTCGGTGATTACAAAGGAATTTTAATGTGCTGTTCTGTTTCTCCGATGCGATTAGCGCCTAAGGCTTAAGCGCTCGGTCCTGGGCTACGGGTATATGGGGAAGTGGTTGAAAGGGGCTTGCGGGAAAGGAGCTTAGGCCTATTATAAGGTCGGAAAGTGGGTTTCTAACCATTTTAATGCATTTCAAGGCCTAAGCAGGGTAATGGTAGGGAGATAGAGGGGAAATTTTGGAAAACAAAAGGCAAGGGTAGGATTTCAGGAGAACAAAGGGGACTTTGACAAAAAGGGGAAGATGGATAGAAAGAGGCATTCTGCAGAGGTACAAGGGAAAGATAATGACCTTTTGGAGCATAATTCTTCATCAGTAAGGCTCGTTGATACCATAACAGTAGAGGAAAACAGTCACAAGGCAGGAAACATGAAAAGGCTGCAAGGATGATGTGTTTTCAAGGGAAATGCATTCCTTGCAGGCTTATAAAACAAACTAGCCCCTTGCTTGCTTGTCAAGGAATTTATAAGGGGCTAACAGTGGCTCCACATGGGGATGGATTCTTCTTGAAGGAGTCAAGAATTCAGAGAATAAATCTTTGGAGAAGGCCAGTTGCTTGCTGCTTGGCACATCCCTTTCTTTATTTAGATCAGCTGCCACAATATGAAGACATTACATCAGCAGAAAAACTTTCCCAATCAATCTACCTACCCACACTATAATCCTATCATTTTTCTTCCTTTAGGGTGAATTTGAGCTAGCAGACCCTTTACATCATTTATTTTTACAAACAGAAAATAAACCTATTCTAAATCTACCCTTATTACTCCATGAGACCAGATTAGACTGTTGGTCTCATACGTTTCTCTACCTAAGCTAATATCTGCTAGGATTAAACTGTCCAGCAGATTTATTCTCTATATTCTACGACGGAAATTGAAAAACAGTCAAGCCAGGATTAGACTGTCTGAATTGTTGTGGGTCTAAGGCATAAAGATAGTTTCACATGGAAAAAATTTGCAGAAAACTGAAAACAAAACCATGAAGGCTTGGGATCTGAAACTTGAAACATCCTTCTTCTCTTTGTGACTCAAGTTTTGAGCATGTTAGAGTCACTTCTTTTATTCATTTCAGCTCTGGTTTTGGGCATGCTAGAGCTGATTATTTTCCTTCTTTGCTGGTCCAGATTTTGAGCATGTTAGGACCAGCTGCTTTACTCTTTTGGCTCAGGTTTTGATCATATTAGAGCCAATCTTTTGCACTTTAGAGGTTCATGTTTTAAGCATGTATGAACCTCTCCTTTTTCTCTGTTTTTTGAAACATTTTCTCTTTTTCTTCGAAAATAAAAAATGCAATGGTATGTACAATGGAAATGGAAACTGGAAATTGTGAATTAGCAGAAGTAGTGTTTGAGCATCCTGCCATTGACAGGACCCCCAAACAGTTATGTACCATCTAATTCTTGTAGGAAGAAGGAATTTGGACCCATAGTGGCATGGATGATGTATGAAACTTGTCACAAACTGTCAAACTTGCTGTGCTTTCCTTTATCCTCTCTTCTTGAGTCCCACTTCAGAACTTTATCTCCAATTTTGAAATCAGCAGCTTTGGTTCTTCTGTCAAACAATTTATTTATATTTTCCTGAACTTTCACTACTCTATTGTAAACCTCTTCCCTTGTTTGCTGAAGGTGAATCGTTTGGTTTATCCTTCTCACCATACTATCTTCTTCTGTCTGTATCTCTTGAACTAGCTTGATCACCGGTATCCCAAGGCTGGTAGGGAATACTGCTTCTATTCCATAAACAAGATGGAATGGTGACATGCTAATAGATTTCTTTGTTGTAAGCCTATCAGCCCACAAAGAATGCACTAACTTGTTATGCCATGATTTTTTGTTCTCTTCCAACAACTTTTTGATGATGATCACCAGGCTCTTGTTTGATGATTCAGCTAATCCATTACCTTGAGGGTAATAGGTAGTTGAATGACCAATTGCTATTTGATACCCGTGACAAAAATAAACCATCTTCTTGGATCCGAAAGCATTAGCATTATCAGTGATTATTTTCCTCGGGCAGCCAAACCAAGAGAGGATGTGACCTTCTAGGAAACTAATGATGACTGAATCTGTGGCATTCCTAGTGGGTATGGCCTCTATCCACTTAGTGAAGTAGTTTGTGGCTGTTAGGATCCATTTGTGTTGTGTAGAAGAAGCAGGGTGAATCTCCCCTATGAAATTTAGGCCCCATTGCAGAAAGGGACCTTCAACAGTGATGGGTTGTAGGGGTAAAGGGAGGAGTTTTCTTTTGCCTTCAAAGATCTGGCATTTGTGGCAGGAAACTATCATTTTATGGACATCATTGAAGAGTGTGGGCCAATAGTAGCCAGCTCTGAGCATTTTGTTTGCAGTGGCTTTCCAACTCAGGTGGCCTCCACATTCTCCAGCATGGAATTCTTGTTTAACCCTCTCTGCCTCATTTTCAGGCAAACATTTAAGCAATAGGCCATTAGGATTTTTCCAGTATAAGTTTTCATTCAAAATGCAGTAGTTTCTAGCTTTTAGCTTTAAGAATCTGGCCTTGGTCTTTGATAGTTCGGGAGGGACATTGAGGTGTGTAAGCACATATAAAATGTCAACATACCAAGGAGAGCTTTGAAACTTTTCCTCAACAGTGAAATCAGGAAATTCTTGTTGCTCATCCAAGGTATTTACCATGTTGATGTCTAGGGCTTGTAAGTTTGATTCAGCCATTAGTCGAGCTAAGCCCTGAACTTTAATTAGTTTGGTGGGTTTTATCTCAAGGTCGTATTCTAAGATCACAACTATCCACTTGCCCCTTTTCCCATCTGGGTCTTGGGACAATATATCTTTGACTATGATGTTGGGCACATAGGCTATGGTGCGAGAATGCAGTATGTACACCCTGAAATCTTTCAAGGCCTTAATCAGAGCATAGGCCTATTTTTCCATGATATTGTATTTCAAGGGCGCATATATGAGTGCTTTGCTAAAGAAGGCAATTGGCTGTTCCATTCCCTCTGTGTTTTTTTGCAGCAAGACTGCAGCCATTGTATGCTTAGAGGAAAATGAAAAGATCAGGAAATCTTTTGAGAAATCTGGACTGATCAGAACAGGAGCTTGGGTGAGCGCAAGCTTGACTGATTCAAAATATTGTTTAGCTCCAACAGTCAATTTAACTTCCACACCTTTCTTCATCATGTTAGTCATATTCCTAAGGTGTTCAACCAGGTTTGGGATAAATCTCCTAAGGAAGTTGATTTTCCCAATGAAGGACTGTAACTCTTTGATGTTTCTTGGGTGTGTGATTTTTAGTATTCCCTCAACTCGTTGTGGATCTATCCTAATTCCCTTCTCAGATATAATGTGGCCAAGAATTTTACCTTCCTACAGTCCAAATACAGTCTTTTTGGGATTTAGTGACAAACCAAACCTTCTAAATTTTTCAAACACTTTTCTCAGATGTTTTAGATGTTCTTCTTCAGTCTTGGAATAGAATTTTATGTCATCTAAGTAAATAACAATGAAGTGCCCTATCTCATCCGAAAAAGCTATGTCCATCGCTCTTTGAAAGGTTGCACCAACGTTCATAAATCCAAAAGGCATCTTTACATACATAAAAGTGCCCCATGGAGTGGTAAAGGATGTCTTGAGTTGATATTCAGGGATTACTAAGACTTGGTTGTAACCTGAGAAACCATCTAGCAGGGAAATCCTTTTAGAGCCCACTACCCTCTGAAGAATATGTTCTATTTTTGGTAAAGGGTAATTGTCTTTGAGTGAGGCTCTATTAAGATTCTTGAAGTATATACACAGCCGTATTTCCCCTGTTTTCTTTCTCACAGCCACTAAGTTTTATACCCAATCAGAGAACCTCACAGGCACAATTATACCTACTTCATACATCTTCTTAATCTCTTTTTCAACTGCAGGCAATTGTTTTGGGTTTATTCTGCGAAGTTTTTGCCTAAAGGGCTTCTGATTTTCTTTCAAGGGTATCTTATGCTGAATGATGTTTGTGTCATAAGCATTTAGGTCTTCGTAACTCCAAGAAAACACATCGATGAATTCCTTGAAGAGGTCGATGTATTTTTTCTTCATGTATGCAGGTAAAGACTTAGCCAGTTTAATCATTTTGGGCTTATCTGCTGTGCCTATGTTGCATTCTTCCATGTCAGAGTCTGCATGCTCTATAGTGGGATTTTTTGCTACATCATCAAAGTCAAAAAGGTCTTCTAAGGGTGCCAGGCCTCTGGGTATCTTCTTATCTTTGGCCTACAGTACCTCTACTTCTTCACTATCTGTATTTTCACAATTTCAGTTTGAATTTCTAGTCTGTTCATATAAAGATTTTATTTCTATGTTACAGGGTGTTTCTTCCTCATCTGAAGATTCTTCACTTAGGCAGCTACTGTTAGATTTGGAGTCTGAATCAGAAAACTCAAACTCATTTATGACTATTAGGAAATATTCGATCTGTTTATCACCTTCAAAAACCTGCCAATATTTTTTGTTGTCTGGCACAACAGGTTTGAATTTGGTCTGAATGATGATCTGCTGATCGCTTGGAGTCTTAGGGTATGAACTAGCTAGGCAAGCTAATCCGTTTGCAATGACATTTTGACCCCTAGGAACGAACACTAATTTGTATTCAACAAACGTTTTCAATAGATCCATAGTGTCATTCCTATAATCTCTTAGCCTAGGATGCTTCGCTGTGTATTCACCATTCATTTGTTTAATAATCAGCTCAGAGTCTCCACGCACTGCTATCCGATGGGCTCCTAGTTTTTTCAGAAAAGTTAAGCCAAGGATCAGAGCCTCGTATTCTACAATATTGTTCGTACATTTGAAGTGCAGATTGCAGGCATGGCTCTCCGTGTAATAACTCTCTATGTTATGTATCCACACTCCTGCCCCAGCAGTCCTTCTTGTGCATGACCCATCGAAAATCATTTCCCACAGGGGTTCGCTCTCGTTTTTGTCATCATTCCTTTCCCTACAGCTGGGTTCGCCATTATGTTGCGTTATAGGGTCTGTACCAGGCTGTGGGTTGTTTAGTTCTTCGTTATGGGTGTGGAAGTCAGAGAGGTGACTAGTTGGCTGATTGTGTTCTACTTTTGGTTCAGTTTGAGTTGTTGTTTCAGTGCACTGTTCAGAGTTTTCTACGTCTTCTTATTTTGAGTCTAGGGTAGCCATTATGTTAAAATCCATTGGCCCTGTTTCGTCATGTGTACCTTTGCTTGTTTCTACGTTTTAAGATTCTGGTTCTCCTAAAGATTCATCATTGCAAAAGATAAAGGAATCTAGATCTGTATGTATAGAGTATAAAGGAGAGTTTTCAGGTTTTTCAGGGCTACTTACTAGGAATTTCATTTGTGCTTCCCTATACAGTCTTCTAAGTTGGCCAAAGATTGGGATTGTGGCATAATCCCCATCCATCTGCATTGTTCCTTGCAGCTTGTCTCCCCATGATCTTGATAATGCCATATTTTGGTGGCACATCTGCCACAACAACATCCATGACCATAAAATTGGCAGGAATCTGAGTAAGGCTCTGTTGAAGCCCCGAAAATCGGGTCTACAACAAGGGGGATACCCACCCGGTCCGGACCTTGGTTAGCAGCTCCTTTTCCGTTTGGGGTAGTGGGTCCGACTGTGGATGATGGGACCAGTTTCCCAATATGTGTGTGTGTGTTGAGAATAGATATTTCCTTTCTAAAAAGGTTCCTAAGTGAAATGATTTTATTCTATTTCTAATCTAATCACATGCAAATTGTATTTTAATTTAAACAGAAATATCTAATTCTAAACTAAACCCGGGATGTAATCTTGTTTATGCGATCTAAAATAATTTCGAATAAAAACCGATAATAAATATCATTCAACTGTTATAAGAAAAGAATTCAATAAAGATAAACCACTTCATATAAAAATTTAGATGAAACAGTTGTAAAAAACATATCGCATAATAAGCTATTCATACACTAAGCATAAATAAATAGCTATCACCGTACAAAAGTGCCAAATGATAACTTAAGCATTCAAGCATCAATATATAAATAAATGAAAATAAATATCACTTTAACACAGAAGCAGAAATAGTTAAGAGATAAAAGTACCATTTATAACTGGTTCTACTCATGAGCTAGAAGCAATAATGACTTATTTATTCTTAATCCAATATCTAATAAGAGTACAGAAGTGCACCATCAGTAGCAGATATTAAACACAGATATCAATAAATCTCGTTCCATTCATTCATCAAAACCTCCTCTGAGGGTGCAGAAGTGCATGTTCTGAGGACAAGTTTTTGAAAATTTTCAGGACCCTTCTCTAAATGCATGAGAAGGGTTTAAATACTACTAACTAAATATAATTATAGTTTATTACAAAAATTTATGATTCGGTATAAATGACCATCCTTTTTATAGGCAAAAAATAAGTAAAACTAACACTAAATCTAAAACGAAAATTAACAACTAACTACTTATGAATCTGATCTTTGAATTTGCAAACATCCAGCATTGATTTGAGAAGAGGAGGCTGGCCGACTTCAGATTTTAATTGTCCCAAAAAAACGGAATCGGAAAGTGTTGGCGCGATCTTCTCAGCAGAATTAATGATGCAATTAAGAGCACTGCATTGACTGTGTGGTTTTACCAGACATGTCCAGTAAGAATCCCAATTTAACTTTGTCAATCCTTGAATTGATTTTTCCTTTTCTTC
Organism: Pinus albicaulis; assembly: GCA_034641835.2. Lineage (NCBI taxonomy): Eukaryota > Viridiplantae > Streptophyta > Pinopsida > Pinales > Pinaceae > Pinus > Pinus albicaulis. The sequence continues at coordinate 15,896,509 of CM076580.1, read as the reverse complement.
AACTTTCTGTTTCCACTCTGTTTGCAATTGTTGTGCTTGTGGTAGGTATCCTGGAATAGTTTCTGAAATCAAATTAACTTTGTGCAAATTTTCATTTACAAAATCAGTAATGTTGCTTGCTGATGTAGCTGCTTCCTCTGCTGCTTTTTCTGCCTCTCTGATATGTGCATCCCAATTATTGAAGAACATTTCTTTATGACTGTCATTAATGATTGGTTCTCCTTCTCTTTTTCCTTCCTCTGACTTTTTCCAAATTAAATAGTTAGTAACTCTTTCATTAGTTAAATCATAATAATGTCGTAATTCGATGACATGATTAATGATTTTATCACTTTCTTGACAAAAAGAGTTCCATTGTGAAATTTTTTGTCATAATATATCCTGTTGTTGCAGTAGTTGATTATTCAAGGAAATAGACTCTGAGATAAACTCTGTAAGCTTGGGGTCATCTTTATGCATCTCTTGCATAATCTGTATTTGCTTCTCTTTTTCGGCCAATCTTTTCTGATATCCGATCTGCATTTGCTGAAACTCTTGCTGTAACATTTCAAATTGTGTTTGTGCTTAACTGTTATCATGGGCTTGTTGCAATTGTTGTTGCAGAACTTGTATTTGATCTTCTTTTTCATTTAATAATAGCCGTACCGCAGATTCTTTGTCAATATTTGCGGAGGCATAAGCTCCTGTAATCTGAGATAATTTAGTAAGATTTTCAGTTGGATCCATAGTAGGATCTTTCCATAAAACATCCAATTGTTCTACATCAATAGAGAGCACACTTTCTAATTTCCTTTTCTTTCTTTGCTTTCTTACTACTTCTTTATGTTGTGGACTATAAAATATATCCAGAGGAGGAATTTCCTCTATTTTAAGTACAAGCTCAGAGGAGGGAGTAATGGGTATATGTTCTGTTTCTGTGACATTGCCACTTATTCTTGTGATTAAACCTTTTGTTGTCTATACAGGAGTTTGTATGTTCTGTCCTTCAACATTAATCAAATCATTAAATGTTTCCCATTATTTATCTAACTGGGTGCTGATGGATGGTTGCTGTACATTGAGAGGTGGAAGGTTCAACTGTGGAGTGGTTGAAGTCTGTTGTTGTGAAAGCTCTTTTGATTGAGCTGTATCCTTCACTGAGCCTTCACTTTTATCCTGATCATTATCAGAATTTTTAGAATTTTCATAAGTTTCTTTGCCAGACTTTGACTTAGACCTTTCTGTATCTGAGCTGCCACTGAGACTGACACTAGGAGTTGGTTCCCTTGCGGGTTCCAATCGCAAATTATCCAAAGGGATAGTGGTTAATCTTCTTTCTCTGTACATTTTAAATTCTTGAAATTATTCTGGGGAAAACCGTGTTTGAGCTAACTGCAAAATCTCTTTAAATGTGCATTTTTCTTGAAACATATCATCAAAAAGATCCCCTTCTCCAGAAAATATTCTTGCCTTGACTGCAGTGGTGAAATTCTTGACAACATCATATGGGTCGAATAGCCTTCTTGGAAAATTGAATAATTGTAAACATGTAATATTGTTTACTTCATTAAACACATGACCAACATCAAATAATGAAAATGCTCCGCAGGCTATAGGAAATTGTGGCCAGATGGCTTTCTTTTTATCCTTTAATTATTTTTTCAAACCTCCCTCTCCACAGGTTTGATATGAAATTTCCTGAGCTATGAATTTATTCGGAACATACAAGGGTAAAACATGAGGAGAAGCAAAGCTTCCAAAAACCCTAACATAGGTAAACAATTCTTCTCCAAACCATCTTACGACAGGGAGAATGTCTACTTCTGCTTCAGGGGAGAACCTTGGAGCATCCTTATTATAAAACACTCTGTATAGAGGCAACATTATGCCATGGAAAATTTTGTAAAAATGACGAATGAACTTTGATTCCCACAATTATTTGTGATAAACATGAATGGGTAGGGGATATTGAATTGTCCATTGCCAACCCATTAAAGGGAAATTAGAAACAAAGAAGATTGAATCCATAACATAAGAAGATAGATAAAAAGGAGGATAAATCCTCTGAGAGACAGTCTGTTTAGACCGGTAATTGAAAATAGCTGTGGCTAAGTTATCAGACAATATTTTAGCCCAGTCCACAATGGTAGCGTTAACAGCAGCATTCAATAAGGGAAGCCATTCAGGCAAAAAATTATTAATGTTAGGCTTTCCAAAAAGCCTACATAGCATAGAAGCAGCAAAACAATACGGAGAAGTGAGTGAACCAGTACTGTACATACCGTGTTTATATTTCTTCAGTGGTTCGTCTCTTCTGGACCATTCCTTGGTGCATTCTGCCAAGTTTGCATTTTCCTTGGAAAACTTCTCCATAAATTGTTTGTTGTAAGTTGCCTAAGGCTTCGGCAAATGATACATAAGCCTCAAATTTTCTGGAGTAAACGACCCAATGAGCTCTTGATATTGAGTTTTAAACTGTCTGTCTGTAATATCAGTGCTATCCAACACACATTTCACCATGTCTGTATATGGAAGAATTCTAGGTCTTGCTGCTATCTGGTGAAAAAATGAACAAGCCAACTTTGTAAGAGATGCTTCAGAAGAATTACTTGAGCCTGCAGTAGTTGCAACATCCATTACTCTTGGGTTTTCTTCTTCAAGAAAATTAAAAATACCCTCCCAAGTGGTGATACCAGCGTCTTTGTTGCAGGCAGTGTCTGCGTAAAAGGACGCCATCTCTTTACTTTCAGAACTCGGAGCTTTCTCTTTCTTTCCCATAATATTCTGTATATCGCTTTGTATAGTCTTTTGTTCTTCGCGCCTGCGGTTTTACGAATTAAGTGAGAATAATTCTATGAGAAAGGTGACGGGATAGTTTTAAATGCTGAAGGCGTATGAAATATATTACTTTAACATGAAATAACCTTTCAATCAAAACAATATCATTTTTCATTAATAAATGACAATCAATTCATAAATTTCACATAAAAGCGCATAACGGGTCTCGATTTATGGAAATATTTCTTTGTCCAACGAGCTTTAACAATCTGCGATAATGCGATCTGCAATTTGCTTTGCAATATCGCAAAATCGCAATATTGCAACTATCGCAAATCACAACTATCACAAATCGCAAAATCCGCAAATCAAAATCATCACAAAATCGCAACTATCGCAAATCGCAAACTCGTAACATCACAATATCACGAAATCGCAATATCACAAAAATATAACATATGAAAAATATCCGTTAATATATTTTTTGCGATATGCGATTTGCGATAACTGTTATCATACATTAATGATTTGAAGTGTAAGATATGATATTTGAAGTATGCGATGCGATAAATATTTTAATGCATAGTTTTGGATCGCGCTATCGCAATTTAGAAAATTCTACTTGCAAAAGATATTATTCACTTTTTTGCGATGGATGCGATATTTCTTCAAGGAAAGTCTTTATTCTATTCTATCATAAACCTAAGTTTTCGATAGTAAGTTTTATTTGGTAAAGAAAACAAGCACTAATTAATTTTTTGGATTTTAAAACTAAGGGTCCCCACTTATTTGGTATTAGTAATAATACTAAATAAGAAGGGGGGTTGTTGCTGGCCATAATAGGCTCACACATAAATCTTTGATCAGGCCTAGGCATTTTACTCTGCTAGAGTTGAAAGAGTATAAATCTTTGTAGGGGTGAGTTATCTCTAGGCCTAACCTCTCCATTACTACTTTAGGCATTAGGTTGTGTGATGCCCCAGAATCATGCATTGCATTGTGGAGGATCTTATCATGGATATTAAGACTGATATAAAAAAGGGGCACTACCCCTTCCTGAAACTTCCCTTCTATCTTTGGACCAAACAGAAGGGCAGGTTGATCATCACTCAGGTTTACAGTGTCACTGTTCTCACTTAAGTTTAATGATTTCAAAATTTGGCCCTTATATACATTTTGAGTGGCCAACTCAGAGAGTGGGACAGAGATTTTGATTTTTGCAATCTCACTTTCTAAATTGAAAGTGGATTGACTCTTGGGAATGCTCAACTCTGTTTTGTTAGCCACTTCCTTAGTGGCTGAATCAGTGTGCTGATTCTCCTTATGTACAGTGTTTGTGACAGTTTTATCAGGAGCACTAACTGGAGTGCTAGTGCTGCTAGCTGGTTTACCTTGTGTATCAGTGTTTTGGTTGTATTTTTCTTTGTTCTTTCGAGAAATCTCAATTACTGATTTGTTAGTTTTAGTAGTTGCTTTAGAATTTTTCTCAGGCCTTTTCTTGATGGTGACCTCAGAAGATTTGGGTTTGACGGTTTCTTGGCTCTTTTTACTCCTGAGTGCATATTGTTCTCTAACCTGCATCATGGCATTTTCAAATCCTAATCTGTAATCTTCAGATTCCAACCATTCCTCCTCCCAACCAGAGGGTGAGGGCTGATCTTCTTCTGAGAAACAGTTATGGATTGAATCTTCTGTTTCAAACATGTTTATTGTGTTCCCTTTAGACTCTTCTATGATTAACTCATCTTCATCAAGGAAATTATTTTGGAACGGGGGAATAACTTGCTGATCTGATTCTCTTTGTCTGTTGGGAGGGTTATTGTTTCTTCTAAAGTTCTGGTTCTGGTTTTTGTTTTGATTGCTAATTGTGACAACCATTTTTTCCATCATTTGCTGTAATATTTCCACATTTTTAGACAATTTATCATAATTTGGATCAGATGTAGAAGCTATAGTGTCATCTCTATATGTTACCCTCTTCTCAGATCTCAGTCTTTCTCTTTTCTCAATCAGGTTTGCCTCTATGTTCACTTCTCCTTTCTGCATGTCCTCCAATGTGTTGTACTCCTTATCCCTAAGTTCATAGGCCACGTTAGCATCAAAGCCTTCAGGGTATTTTTCTAGGGCCATGCCTTGTGGAGGTTTCATATGTGGAGGGAGGGCATTGTAAATGCTGTTAAACCTTGTTGTGTAAGCATGGACACTCTCTCCTACGTTTCTTTTAAGGGTCATGTATTCTGCTAGGAGTTGGCAAGGATTTTCCCTAGCTTCCCATTTGTTTATGAAAGTCTGATATAGAGCTGGGAGGTCATTTATGCTACCTGGAAGTAGGCCCTTAAACCATTTCTTCACATCACCCCCTAAGCTCTGGGAAAAGATTCTCATTTTGACTGTATCATCATCTATTTCCATGTAGTCAAAAGAATCTTCCATCTTATCTACATGTTGTTGGGATGTGATGGACTCTTTTGCAGTGAAGTGTGGGATCTTTGACTGATAATCATTTGGTAAGGGTACTAGAGGTTGAGGTAAAACTAGAGGTGCATACTAGGTTTCCAAGATGATGTTTTGATGAGGTAAAGGATTGACTTGGGCAGCAGGTATATGGATGATAGGGATATTATGACCAACAGAAGACTGATGAGTAGATATAGGGTGACTGAGCCCCAAGTTTTGTATTAAATTTATATCAGGAGGTGTGGAAGGAGGGGTATGTCTATTCCCTAGGTGTCTACGACTTTGCTTTGGTGAATCAGGAAGCTCAGGGTTTGGCTGGTCTAGGATGTTGAATGACCTAGTTCTAGGTAATCTATTAGGTAGGTCTAGGTAAAGGTGAAAGTGTGATAGAGCTGTAAGATCTTCTGGTGCAGAGTTAGCTCTATGGAGGTGATTGGAAATAGTTGGTTGTTTATGTGTATGAGATCCTTTGAGGATGCTCTCAGGGTTGTCAACTATTTCAGGTGGGTCAGGGTTAGGGTAAGCTCTTGTATGAATGGTTCTATAAGCCAGAATGTTGTCTTCTGACCAAGTAGCTTGACCCTACTTGTTACTTCTACCGTGGTTGATGTTGTTATAGAGGCTGGTCTCCCAATGGAGTCTTATGTGAAACCAAGACAATCAGTAGGCCTACTGATCACCAATGGATCTTTGAAACTTTTAGGGAATATGGAGTCGCTAGGTGGAAAGGTTTAGGAGTTCTTGGGGGTACAATGTCCACCAAAGTGCTTATGAGATGTCCCCTTTCAAGGATATCTTCCAAACAAAGCAAACTCTAAACAGAGATTGACTGGGAGGGCATTCACCAGATATGTCACCTCTGAAAGAGTGTGAGATCTGGAGGCTACCTGGCTCTTTCCAGACTCTTTCCAAGAGTATGGGAAAAAACAACAAATGGTATAGAGGTTGATGTGAGAATAGGAATGTTTAACTGCCAACCTAACCAGAGATTGTAGGTTTTTGAATGCCTCAGAATGTTTTAGGTGTAATGCACTCAAGATTTCCCCAGTAGAGTCGCCATTATGTTGGGGTTCCCATTTTTTGGCCAGATTGGCAAGATCAAAAGATGAGACAACATCAAACCACTTTTAGACCTCAGGATCTAGCCCTCCTGGGTCCAGAGAGGGATCTCTCTATATAAGCAAATGTTTTATGTCTTTGTGATCCAGGTGGATATTGGTGGCAACCCGCCTATTCCACTTGGGCCCCCACCATTGTCTCTTTCAGTTTTTAGTTTTGGCATAACTTACTATTTTTAGCAGTTTTTCGGGTCTTGAACTTCCGAAGCCGTTTTGAGGCCTTAAACGACGTTTTTTGGGCATCGCGCCTCCAGCGAATTACATTCCATCCAGTGAATATCATTTTTTTCTGGAATGATATTCATGGCAAAAGTTGTATTCCTCAGACAGAGCTTTCTAATGATGTATCATGTGCGTGAAACAGAGATAGTATGCCAAAGTTACGTCCCTAGGAAGTTGAAACACCAATTTACCCAAATGGGGCCCATAGTTTTGGCGCTTCATCTCCTAGGGTTAGGTTTTTGGATGTTTTGGGTTCTCCATTGTTTCTCAATAATAAATAGGCCCTCGAGCCTCATTGTAACTCAGTTCAGAGGCCTGTAGCCGCCACATCTCTTCTCAGAGATAGCTACCAGCGCCCTAGCTAGTTTTATTTCCATTCTCTCTGTAAGCAAATTTCAGTTCTTTGATATTAATGAAATGAAGTGTTATTTCCGCTGCATCTCTGTATTTATGGTTATGTGTTTATTCTGTTGCGTTCCTGCATAAATCCGGATCAGTGGTATCAGAGGGTTCTGCTTTTTCTCGATCCTTCTTTGCATGTCCCCAACGAGGTCGGGGTATAAGGAGCTAGGGCTTGATCTGGTGGAACCTTTGCAAGATCAGCCTCGCAAACCTCGACGAACACCCATGGGGGACGAAAAGAAAGATGAGGGAGCAGGAGATCCTATCAAAATATTGCTCGAGGAGGCCCTCGAAAAACAAAGGAACGCGATGATGGATAGCTTTGCTCAGATCCTTCAACGGCTGCCCACCGGCGGCGCATCTGCATCCAGTAGCCACTCTGGAGTTGCGACTCTCTTTAAGGTACAAGTAAATTTTGACATTCCCATATTTGAGGGTCAAATAGACGCAGATGCCGTAGATAGATGGTTGAATCTATTAGAAGGATATTTCTCTATTCATGACTTTTCAGATCGGGAGAAGATTATTTTTGCACTCCTCAAAGCTACCCCCCATGTTAAGGACTGGTGGGAAACCTACTGTGAGAACAAGGACCAGATAGAACCCTCTCTGTTCTCGGCCGTACCAACTTGGAATTCTTCCCGAGACGCCGTCAAGGAACAGTACTATCCCGTGGGGAGCTATGAGGACAAGTACATACAATGGACCACGCTGCGACAACAAAGGGATTAAGATGTGCATGAGCTGACGAATCTGTTCCATACCCTGCGCACAAAGTTGGGTATCAAAGATTCAGAGAAACATTTGGTGCTAAAGTATCGCAGCTGTCTGCACAGATACATTCAGGAGGAAATGGAGTTCCTCGACATCTCCTCGCTTGGTACGGCATACCCGTATGCTGCCAAGATTGAGCAGAAATTCAAACAGAAGAAGCGAGACTTTGGATCTGCGAATCAAAAGCAAGGAAAAGGTGCTTCCAAACCGCAGAACAAAGGACAGAGCATGGCGGCTAAAGACAACCCATCAAAGCCACAAGAAAAGAACAACACCGTAAAGCCAAAGAAGGACACGGGAAAGTGGTGTGAGTTCCATAAGAGCTCCACTCACAACACAAGTTAGTGTCGAGCCAAGCAGCCGCTAGTGGCCGAGATGAGGGCTTCTGATTCAGATGCATGCTCTGACTCCGAATCAGAACCTGAAAAGGGGAATGAAAAAGGGAAACAGATTGTTGATGCGGAGCCCAATGCCACTGTTGCCACTACAAAGATCCAGAAGGAGGAACCGGAAGATCCAGAGGAGGAAGAACGTCTCTTCCACTCCTAGATGTGGGTAAAGGGCTCCCCTGTACTGACATAAGGGAAGTTGCAGAATGATCGCCATCAGAAGTGGTCCACATATCTGCAACAATTTCATTTGAATATCAAGTACAAGAAGGGTAGCACCAATAATGTTGCAGATTGCCTCAGCCGACCACCGATCGTGGCGCTCACCACCGTGCTCAAATATTGTGGCCACGAGACTTCTGATTGGCCACTTATTTATGAGAGTGACCCAAAATTCAGCCACACTTACAAAGAACTCTTGGGGGGTATGCAAGTTCCAAATTTTCACCTCCAAGATGCACTTTTATGTCACCTGGGACACCTTTGTGTTCCTTCAAGCGAGCGTGCCAAGATGATATGGGAAGCACACTATAGTCGAGTCGCTGGGAATTTCGGGGTCGAGAAAATAGTAGCAATACTACAGAAGTATTTCTATTGGCCGAACCTTCAAAAGGATGTCAAGAAGCACATCAAATCCTGCACTGCTTATGCCATTGCCAAACCGACCATCAAGAAGCAAGGCCTATATACTCCACTACCTACCCCTAGTCAACCTTGGGAATCCATCTCCATGGATTACATGTTGGGCCTGCCTTCTACTAAGAATGGAAATGATTGTGTTTTCGTGGTAGTTGACAGATTCTCGAAGATGGCCATTATGGTGGTTTGTAAGAAGAATATCATAGCAGAAGCCACTGCTAAACTCTTCTTTGAACGAGTGTGGGTGCACTTTTGGATCCCACAGTATGTCATATCAGATCAAGATAGTAGGTTCCTCAGCACATTTTGGTCCAGCCTCTGGTTAATGTTGGACACAAATCTCACCAAGTCCACAGCTTTCCATCCCCAAACAGATAGCCAGACAGAGGTCGTCAACAGAATGATTGTACACATTCTGCGCATGTACAATTAAAAGCATCCACGCACATGGGACGAGAGCCTCCCCTATGTACAACATAGTTATAACAGGGCTCTCCACAGTTCAATTGGCCATAGCCCCTTTCAGGTGGGCTTGGGATTCCAGCCACTATGTCCCATTGACGTAGCCATGCCATTTGCAGCTGCTCAGGCCGATTCAGCTCATGTCCAGTCTGAATTTGACAAAGCAAGTAGCTTCATCGAGTGCATTCAACACATCCGCCAACAGGTTCATGATATATTGGACAGAGCTAATGCGAAGTACAAGCAGTGCCATGATCAACACCGGGTGCCACACAACTTCCAGGTGGGCGACAAAGTATGGCTACAGTTGCAGAAGAAGCGCCTCACTGGACCCCACCGCAAGCTTCGCCCGCTCCGATACGGGCCGTACATCATCACCAAGGCCATAGGGAACAATGCCTTCAAGCTTAGTATTCCTCCATTCCTTGGTCTACACCCAGTCTTCAATGTGGATCGCCTTCGTCCTTACTTCCCACCTCTACTGGACACCTCGGACATTGCAGAACAACTCACACCAACCGAGTTAAACCCAGAATGCATGGAAAATGCCACCACAGATTGTATCATGGACATGCAAATCAAGAAAACTCGCCAATAGAAGATCCAACTGTATCAGGTTGTCAAAGCTGGCCAACTCCTTCACCAAGGAAAGTGGTTCACCAGGGACCAAGTTCAGCAGAAATTTCCTCATCTCATGGAGGAACCTAATGCAATGGGGACCATTGCTTCCTAAGTGGGGAGGAATGATCCAGGTGGATATTGGTGGCAACCCACCTATTCCACTTGGGCCCCCACCATTGTATCTTTCAGTTTTTCAGTTTCGGCATAACTTACTATTTTTAGCAGTTTTTCGGGTCCTGAACTTCTGGAGCCGTTTTGAGGCCCTAAATGATATTCGTGGCAAAAGTTTTAGTCCTCAGATAGAGCTTTCTAATGATGTATCATGTGCGTCAAACAAAGATAGTATGCCAAAGTTACGTCCCTGGGAAGTTGAAACACCAATTTACCCAAACGGGGCCCATAGTTTTGGCGCTTCTTCTCCTAGGGTTAGGTTTTTGGATTTTTAGGGTTCTCCATTGTTTCTCAATAATACATAGGCACTCGAGCCTCATTTTAACTCAGTTCAAAGGCCTGTAGCTGCCACATCTCTTCTCAGAGATAGCTACCAGCGCCCTAGCTAGTTTTATTTCCATTCTATTTGTAAGCAAATTTCAGTTCTTTGATATTAATGAAATGAAGTGTTATTTATACTGCATATCTGTATTTATGGTTATATTTTTATTCTGTTGTGTTCCTGCATAAATCTGGATCAATTTGAGGCTCAATGTTTAAGATGTTAGGCTAGTTATAGGCACAAGGTTTGTTTGTTCGGTTGCTGGTTATCAGGACAGAAGGATTCAGTGTAAGACCAGAATGAGCAAAGAGGAATAAGGGCGGAGGTGAAGTATTCCAGGAAATATTCAAAACCATTGGGCAATGGAGTCAGGAAAGGATTTGCTTGCTACTCAATAGGTAGGTTTTCAATTGGGCTAGTCATCTGAGACATAGGATCTTAAAGATGATTGTGTGACATGGAGAGTAGGAGGGGAGGAGATAACAAAAATTCAGAGCACAAAGTTACAGACCAGCTGGTTGCACAAGGATCCTAGTGGACAAGGCTAACTCTAATCCCTAGTGTTCCCAAATCTTCCAACCAAATCTATAACAAGAAACATCTAAGAACTGAATTCAATTAATTCATACATCAGAGAGTAGGCAATATCTTCCACTACACTGGTTAAACCAACTGAAATTATTTCTTAGATAATACATTTAGAAGAGAAACATTAATGGCAAGGAGAGCAGAAACATAGGGTACCTAAAAAGGGTAAATCCTATGCCAATATTCTGATGCAAGCCAGTAGAAATGAAATGACATGAATGTAAACACAAAGATAGGAAAAACATCATCGCTACTTCAGATCAGGATCCAAAGAAATGTGCTTGTCATATTAAACAACAATACCAATCAAGTACAACATTTCCAATAGCTGAATACTCAGTCTGGAAACATCCCCTTCAACCTATCTTACAAATTTACACAGAGACTGTGTCTCAAAAGAAACTACTTGCAGTTCTCTGATAACTGATCAACAACCTTTACAATGAGTTTCTTCATGAATTTATAGCTCCGGAGGAGCAGAGGAGGTAGGTGAAGAAATAAATGCAATATTAAACTTCTGAAAAGAAAGAGGGCCGAAGCCCATTCTCTTTAAATCCTGTGCATGAATTTCTGGTGTTCTTTGGGTGAACGAATGATCTTCTTCAGAATCTAGGTTACTCTGATATGAATCTGATGTATTATGTCTGCAGTACTATGTGGTGCTATTGGTGAATAAACAAAAGATGAATGAATAATAAAGAAGTCTGCCATACTGATGAAATAAATGCTTTGATAGTACTGGGGGCTGTTTCAGGGTAGAAAATATCTCCAGAACATGACATAGATTGAACACTACATGGGCGCTTTGTCCTTTACGGAGGAAAGACATTCTGCTACTGTAGAAAACCCTGATATGCATTGATTTCTGCATGCTCTACACTCCGGGTGATCCATGATGTCGCTAACCTGGTGTTTTGCCTCTAAATTGCTACATTAAGGCCCAAAAATTCAATACTGAATGCTGAAATCCTTGATCATAAGCTGTTTTTCCTCGACTGCTCCATAAATGTCTCGATCTGCAGAATCTGGGCCTTAATGGTGCCAGATAGGTTTTTCTTTGCGGAGATTGAATTGTCCTTGGATAATATTTATGTCGCCGCTACCTTTCCGGGCACCTCCCTGTAGTACCAGCTTCCAAATTCAACCTTCCCTACTCAACGCGCCATTTACAATGATTCCTATGAATCATCGCGGTTTTCCGCCTCTCATAACCCTGAAAAATATGAAAACTGTTAAGAAAAACCTGCATGGGGTCAGATGATGTGGATGACTGCGAGGATGACAGTGGGACTATGGACGAAAGGCGAAGAATGCAGAGGGAAGGTGGAGAAATGATCTGATGGAAGGTTGGCGGAAAGCAGAGAAATTTAACGTAAAAAACCTTAAACTTGACCTTTTGAATGAATATATAAAATGGGAGGGGCGAATGTACGGTGATACACGTGGAGGTGACGTGGCGAGACCGGTCGACAGCAGAATAGTCAACAGTGGGGGAAGACAAATGCGGACCGTCCGATCTCAGGAGGAGATCGACGGTGAAAAACTACGGAGGGTGATTGAATGTGGACCGTCGATCTGCAGATCAGATCGATGGCGAAGATTAACTGGATGGCGTGCCATACCCTGAGTTATCGCGTGTGCATCTGAGTTAACTATCGTACATCTTCGGCGAGCGATAGCCGTTGGATGGCCCGCCCCAGATCGGACGGTCCACAGCAATATCGCTGGGCATCTATGTCTGAACAATAATGTGCGATGGACGGCGGTTAACGTGCAAGGACAACGGTTTTGAAAAAGGTATAGGGGACGCGTGTCACGCGATGTATGGAATCGCTGGCCAATCAGTAAATACTGCCTACCCCCGAAAGGCGGTGTGATGGAAACCAGATGGTTTTTGAACAGTGAAAGCAGGTGGGGACCACTGGGACGGGTGGATTCTGCACTGTCAGATCTGTGCAGATCAACTACTGGGGTGGTTGGTTTTCGTATATCCCTCTCAGGGCTTTCCGGTGCCTGAGGCAGACAGTCAGATTAGCTATGCTGTTCACAAAGATGGCATGAGCATGTTCATATTAGCTTGAAATAACTTGAAGGAATACAATAGAGAATTACCTCTTTGACAACTTTAGAATCCTTTGGAGAGTGCTACGCAGCAAAGCAAGAGTCCTTCTTCGCCGGCTCCAAATCTGAGTCCTGCAATCAGTCAAAGCACCCGCGTAATTTCTAATATAACAAGTATTCTATCAATTAAATCAATAATAAACATCTAGATTATACACATCTGAGCCATTCATATCATACTAAGAAAATATTGAAGCAACAATATAACATTAAGCATCGAATGGACAAAACGAACATATTTCTATTGATTTTGAAAGAAGGAGGATTACAACCATCGGTTGTACCAAGCCCTCCTCAGTCTCCCAATCTCTCTTCTCTATCAAGTGAAGAAGTCCAAGCCAACAAACTCTCTAGGAGCCTCTTTGACTCTTGGCCTTCACAATGTCACACTATTCTCTATTCCACAAGTATGTAAGAACTTTGAGCAATCCTTCGACCTTCAATTAAGAGCCTTCAGCTCCTTCTTATAGGAGAGGGAGAAGGCCATTGTTGCCCTTTTATTTCCACTAGTTGGAATGGAAAAGGCTTAGACGTTTCTTTGATCTCCATGCTTTTGCCTCTCTTGGAGTTCAGTCTTCTATGGCAATGACCAATAATGAACTGGTGCTTCTGCAGTTTCCTTTGTGCACTGACTCCTTTGTGAGGGAAAGTCGGAGATTCAAATCTTTCTCCGCGCTCTTTTCCCAATTCAAACTTAAAACACGGGTAATGCGTCCCTTCAGTGTAAACAGAGCGTTGCCCTAGCCACTAACGCGGCCAATGTATTTCTTGCCTGCGTTATAACGCTCTTGTTCTGTTCTATATATGCGTTACCCTGGCAAAAATAGGTTTAATTTAGGTCTTTGTACTTCTTCCATATTTGTCTTCCCCTCTGAGCTGATGAGGAGGTATTTTAACCTGTAAAAGATGCCCCCTAAAGTGTGAGGTCAGAGACGAAGACGATGGCCGAAATACTTTATAATTTGTAGAGAGAGAGAGATTGAAAGACTGAGGAAAACCTGAAACAACAACATATGTCAGAAAATATAGTATTTGCCTAGAGTCGGGTATGTCCCATGCTCAGTAGCTTTAAAAAACATGATTTCTCTAGAATAGAGATATGAAGAATCTGTCCACCAATAGGCACAATGTGGAAGTGTATGTCATAACAGGATCAGGCTGAAGAAGCTGTCTCCATAAACAATATCGCAGCTTGGGGAAGGGAACACAACTTTAATGGTGTAGCCTTTTGCCCCAAGGTCTTGACCGCCGATTCACTTAAACTGCATATTTCTCAACATGTGAATGAGGGAGTTGTCGTCGAACATGTGAGAAATTGTCTGATTACCAGTCAATAATGAAAACTGTTAACAGACGCGAAGGTGGCCACCGATAATGATGATGGTCCCTAAGATGCCCATTACAATCTAGCGAGTGTGAATAAAAGGATTTGAAGTCGAACACTCGTAGAATCATTCAACCAAGAGCCAATGATGAAGACTCTTGATCAAACACAAGACTACTTGCACTGATGTCTGCAAGTATCTGGGTACTGATGTGTTTCTGGATCAACTTCCTAGATAAGGTGTTGAAGTCGATAGGAAGTGATCTGTTGAGAGGTAGGCACTGAGGCGTCCTACATCAGTCAACACGAAACGGAAACCAACTGATTTTGTTTATGACTTGAGATAAGGAAGAGTAAATGGGAACGTCAGACGACAAATAATTTCTAGCATAATGAACAGTTTGGTTGATAACAGGAGCAGTAGATAGCGAGATCTGCTTGAACAATAGAAGGCACTCTAGCAGGGTACTAGGCAGCTGAAGCGTGTTGAACACAAAAGAGTGTGTTAGGATTTTACCAGTGCAGGGACACTGGGAAATGAAGGCTAATACTCATAGATGGTAGGGTTCGGCTAACTGCGAAAGAGTTTTCTGGGAAGTGCCATGTTCAATAATTTTGCTGCCAAATCGACCTTTTTGAAAATGTAACAGAGGTAGTATCCATTTTGTCCAAATTTTTCCCCGTCTGATTAAGTTTAACGAGTCCAGACGAGTAAACTCGATGAATTTTTCATGTTTAGAGAGTCTGAAAAATGTCAGGAAAGACAACTCTGTGCCCCATCTGATTAGGTTTAACGAGTCCAGATGAGCAAACTCGGTGAATTTTTCATGTTTAGAGAGTCTGAAAAATGTCAGGAAAGACAACTTTGTGCCCCATCTGATTAGGTTTAACGAGTCCAGATGAGCAAACTCGGTGAATTTTTCATGTTTAGAGAGTCTGAAAAATGTTAGGAAAGACAACTCTGTGCCCCATCTGATTAGGTTTAACGAGTCCAGACGAGAAAACTCCGTGAATTTTTCATGTTTAGGGAGTCTGAAAAATGTCGTAAAAGATGGCTCCATTGGGGTACCTTTGTCATGTCTTGATAACCGGGCACGGCAAAGGGGTAATGGTAAGCCTGAAACAGTTCATTTTCCGTGATTTAGTCCATCGAATCTGGAAAAGTGAGAAATCTATGTTCAATGGACGTCTACCTCATTTTGTTATGAGTACGAGGAGACGAAAGTAATCGGTACTGTGAGGGTACTAACGAGTCCAACAAAAACTCGGTACCTCAAGTGAGAATTTTAACGAGTCCGCGGGCTTCCGATTTACTTTTTTCGTGCCGGAGTGCGCACAAGAGAGAAAAGAAATGGCTCCTTGTTCTTTGTCTCAATAGTTTTGAACGACAAAGGTGACTAGGGATTTCGGTTTTATGAGCGAAAAAGATTCTAAAAAAAGAATGCTACGTTAACTTCTCCATGGTTTTAAGGTACGAAGAAAGAAGAAAAACTCAGTTTCGGATTAACGACGAAAAGACAAAAAGAACGCTCGATGCCAACTTCGTATAAGTTTAGCGAGCAAGAAGAGAACTCGAGGTTTCGGATTAACGAGCAAGAAAAATACCCATAAAAAGAACGCTCGATAAAACATGAGTATATACTGCACATAAATCTTGATCCCTTATTAGAATTATCGAAATTCCCACCAGATCTCGAGTTCGACATGTGCTTTCGCGAGAATCACGACTGCCCATTGACGAAAAGTGTGCCCAATTTGCTATAAGAGAATTGAACATTCATTTTCAACATTTAAGTCATGAAAAAAGCTACGGAAGTGAAGAATAAAGCAATTTCTGCCCAGTTAAATCACGGTGGCAGTTTTCTAGCGAGATCCCGGTGTAAAAATCGAACCTCATTATCATTTAATTGCCAATTTTTTATGAGTTTCTTTGGTTCAAAATTAGAAAATTTGAGAGCCTAAAGAAAAATATTACTGCACGCCTAACGCGCGGGTCGAGTACAACGACACGTTGCAAAAAACGCAACAAGTAGTGAGGGGATATAGCGGTAAACTGTTTGTAGTGCCGCGTTGGTAAATACTTTCTAGCAATTCAATTTTCATTTTTGAAGTGGTCCGGAGCAAAATTTTAATCGATTGGAAATGTTTCATTTGGTGTTCATTGTTAATCATGGTATGCAAGCGAGAGAGAGAGCATACTAGGCGGGAAGAACGAGGAATGTTGACGAATGCGGCAAGTTTAATGACTCTCAGTGCGGATGCTTAAGTATGCACGTTTCGGCCAGTAGGGAGTCAAGAGGACCTCACGAGGGTGGCTGATGATGGGGACAAGAAACGTCATCGCTCGGATTGGTGGCAATGAGCTTGCCATCGAAAAAAAATGATGTTTAATTTTTGACCCGCTTGTCATGTTGTGGGCGAGGCCAATTTGACGAGGTCCGAGTTGACCCTCGTTCCCTGCGGTTGATCCATACGCCGCATACGTGGCACCGGTGGTAACCGGATACCCTATTGCCACGGAAAGAGCTTTGAAGGACTGTAGGTCTTCATGGATGATTGTTCGTGGCCGGCGCCAAAGTTGTGTGGCTACCAGGCGGACTCCCTGGCCTTCGTTGTATGTATCCCGAGGTTTTCGGCGCGGTGTGTGACGGTACACGGGGGTCCGTCGGGTCGGCAAACTAACGTAATACAAGGTACGTACTCAAGGGTTGAGTGGACGCAGTTGTTCTTTCATGTTAGGTGGATACTGTGATATGGTCGAGGATCCCAGCAGCGCCATTGGGTCCACGGTAAGCAGGCACAAGTGAGCCCTTTATCACGAATGAGAAGGTCGTCCCGTCCCTTTGTTCGATGAAGATTTTTTGTTGGGTCCAAACTGAACTCGGATCATCTATAGGCTTGTATGATAATATTAATAAACATTGTTCTTTTTGTTGAGGATGCTCCGAAGTGAACTTCAGAGATCAGCTAGTCTTTCCCCGCTTTGATGCCGAACTGGGTGGTAAGAAAAATGATGGGAGTGCTTTTCAAAAGTTTTTGTTTTTTAGCTTTTTTGAATGTTTATGTAAATTTTTTTTGTTGAAAAAGTGCCGAAAATTAAGTTTGTGTGAAACTTTTGTATGACACGGATGTGGCACACGCCCGTCCGGTGGGCCCCTCGCCATTACACGGCGGGGCCTGCAGCTACAGTGAGCGCACACACACGCACGCAGAGAGCGGAAGCCGCGACGACGATGATGATACCCGGTTGTGAACTCTCCGGGGGCACGGAGGGTCGGTATGGGTATACCACCGCTTCCTATGCGGGAGGTTCCGGTTCGTCTGCGGCATACGCTGGGTGTGGGAGAGATGCAATTTATACGAGGAGGATAAGCTGACAGTTGTAAGCTATTGCTAGGCATCGGGGCTTAGCTGTTGGGTAGATGTATTAGTGTGAACATGGCTTCGTGTGTGTTATTTGTAAACACGGTACAGGAGATTTTCTTTTGATGTGTGCGTATCACGGACATGACATATACATATATATATATATATTTTTGAGCGATTTTGGGTTTTTAAATTTTTATTAATATTTTTTGATGAAGGTAAAAATATATGTACTCATCGATAAATCTTTTACAATAAATGTGCAAGTACCAATCATACATAATTTGCAAAGTCAGCTAAATAGGTAAATTCCCCTAGGAAGTGCTCAAATGTGATTGTTTAATTAAGCGTTCTAAAAATGCTAAGTAAAAAATAACGTAACAATACGGTGGCTTAGACACGGTAATGATTGTTTAAGTACACATAGTGGAACGAGAATCCCAACCTGACCACTAATCGGAGATGTCACGAGATGCGCTTCCGTGGGGGTTGGATCCGCCGACATGTGCTAGAAGCCACATTGGTGGCGTTACACGGGGAAAGTCCCGGGAGACGAAGGTGCGATCGAGGAGTATAGAGAACCCAAGCGGCGGGCAATGGCCGAAAGTGTGGCGTGCCCGTGCCTGTGCATGCCGACGTGTGATAACGAATGTGATAAACATGCCAATCGAAAGAAAAAGATTACATGATAAAAACACTTTAAACCAAACAAATAAATCCCGGAAGCATCAAAATAAAAATAGGCAAAACATCATACATAGAGAAATTACAAAGCATATGCCTATAGTGTGAAGCAGAGCGATAACTGTGGAATGGAAACCCGTTGCGGGGCTCCTCGAGTGGGGTCGTCGGTCCTGGTTCGTAAGCTCCTTTTGAAGAGGAGGCTTTGGTAACGATGTACGAACAGTGCCAATGGTTAGATGTTCACTTTGAGGGTCGTGTTTTTTTATCTTAAAGAAGTGAGAACAAGATGCGCCTCTTGGAAAGAACGAGGGCTTCGTGGGGGTTGTCGTGTGCTGAGCTTTAACTCGCGGCGGTGAACTTCGGTGCTGGTGGCATCTCGACGAGTTTCGTCCAAATGGTCGGCCGAAAACAGCGCTCTTCTGGCGGGGTGGTGCCGA
Organism: Pinus albicaulis; assembly: GCA_034641835.2. NCBI lineage: Eukaryota > Viridiplantae > Streptophyta > Pinopsida > Pinales > Pinaceae > Pinus > Pinus albicaulis. The sequence continues at coordinate 15,877,655 of CM076580.1, read as the reverse complement.
GAAGCGAGAGTTCGACGACGAGTTTAAGCGATGGATTTCGCCTCCAATCGGAGAAAATCTTGCCTCCCGGGCGAGAAAACGGGGTGGAAAGAGTGTGGCTGCGCGTTCGGTGCCCATAATGCGAATAGTTCGATGCCTGTGTGGTTTGTAGTTTCCCCGCGCGCGCACGTGCCGTGTCGATGAATCATGGTTTGAAGCATTTACGTACGGCCATTAGCTTGAGGATGTACGGCGAGGTCGGTCTTGTCGCGGAAACCTAGCATGAATGTTAATTCGGTCATCATATGATTTTGACAGATCCATGATGCAGCGACAATCGTGGAGAAATAGAAGTAACGCCGAACCGACGGACTCATGCTGATTAAAACAGAGGAAGAAGGTAGCGGTTTCGCCATCGACGCAAAAGTGGGAAGGGCTTCGACCCATTTTAAGTAATCGGCCCCCATAAACCATGATGTGGTTGTGTCCATTTTCTGTGAAGCGGGATTCCGGTGGCGAAGTCAATTCCCCATTTAACAAAAAAGGACCGACGAATAACCTTTCGGGTGAAGGGGGAGTAGGATGTGCGCATTTGTTGTGGGGTGACATGGATCGACGAATTTTTGGGCCCTGGCACGCGGCCAATCTTTGTGAAAGTGGGTCACACGGTAACGGCGCGCAAGATTTTGGGCGAGTGGCCTGTGCCGAAGGTGACCACCATGCCGTAGCGGTCATTCCGTCGTTACCTCATCGATGGTATTCGGAACAACGTGGGGAGAATAGTATCAACACCAGTGTGGTGTGGTTTAGCACGGTAGTGCCTTGCTTGGTGGCGAGATGCGACGACGGTCATCGAGACGTGAGGGCGGGGGCGGCCGGAAGCGATTGAGGTTGTGGAAGTGAGTTACGAATGTCTCCATACCGAGGTACGGGAAGTCGACCAAGTGACGATTCATCGGTGGGTCACTTCGAAGCTACCTCACAGGTGGTTACGCGGGAAGGTGCGATAGTAATTCGGCGAACCATGATTTCTTTGCTTTGGCAATGAACACCAAATCAAATTGTTGGAGGATAGCGATCATTTGGAATATTTCCCTCCAATAATTTGTCTAATATGTCACATCGGGATTCTCCAAAGCAATCACCGTAGTCTATCGCGACAATATATAATGTCGGACGGAGGCACGGCGAAAAACTACGAAGAGTTTCTCCACAGCTAGCAGACCAACGTAATTAGGGTCCGTGGTGCTTTAGATAAATAGTAAATCATGTTCGTTGTCGTCATCGTGTGCTTGAACAAAACCATTCAAAGTGAGGGGGATATGAACGTCTTTTGAGATAAAAAGGAGAGTAAGTCGCGTGAATAATCGCACTAAGGGTGATTTGAAAACGAGTGCATGTTTTAAGCATCAAATGACCGTTGGGCAGATGCATCCACAGTATCGTGTTCCTTTCTTCAACAATCATGAATCTTTCGTCGTCTCGGCTCGTTAACGATGGAAACGACGCAAAAAGTTGCCATCGTGCAAGCACCGGGGTTGAAGGATGGATTGGTGCGGCAATTAAATAATTGATTTTACCCCCCATACCTTGTCGGATCAACCTAATCCATTAGCAGAAACAATGAACCTAACAATCGTCGGTTCGACATAAATACGCATTCTGATTCAGCGTATATTATGTAGAACACCTAACAAAAATTTCTCTTAAATAGGCAGGGTGGTCTCGTCGCTTCTTCGGGAATGAGCGGGAGGTCATCAATCACTGTAATATGTCGAGGAATGTCATGAAGAAGAGAGCATAGTCCATAGCCCGCGAAAAGGGTGCTCCCAGCAGGCAGATAGAACTTTTTATATGCAAAGATACACGGGGCAGGTAAACATTTTTATCGTCGTCTTTTTTTATAGCAATACGGGTTGTATCTTAGAATCACTCCATGAGAAGGAAAAAGATTCGCATCTAGGCACAATCGTCGGGGTGATCAATGACGTAAGGATAGTTGTCTTTTGGACAAGCGGCGTTCGGATCGTGATAATCGCGCAAACTCGAATAGTGCCTTGTTTTTTATCCGCGGGAACCGGATTGGAAACCCATTCGGTTAAGGGAGCGAGGTAAATGAAGCCGGTTTAAAGTTTTCTTCGACGATGGCTTGGCTGCTTTGCGCGCGGGTGGACGGGGTCCGAGTCGTTCTTGGGATAGGTTTAACATTGTCATAAGTCTTGATTTCGTGCTCGACAATGGAAGGATGTACGGCATTTCGTCATCAAAGACAGCGAGAACATCGCAGAATTCTTTAAAAAAGATGTGAAGGACACAATTCCTCGGGATTGCGGTCGGCTCAATACGGAATATTTTCAATGAGTAAAATCTTGGAAATAATACCCATGTTCCCGCCACAGATAAATGTGGGCAAGACGTTAAGTATATGTAAAGAGGGAGGAACTATGCGGGTTTAAGGTCGAAAAGACGAGTTGGGTTCCTCGCCTAGAATCAATAAGTCGAGCGCGATGGTGGAACTCTCTCCCAAGGTCGTTCTTCAACGATGTCTATAGGGCAACTTAAATGCCGTGAGCCGGAAGAATTCTCGTTGGGGAGATGGATAGAGAACCGTGGGAGGGTGGCGCGTGGTGGCTCATATCGGTGGAGGGTTGGGATGCGACCGAGATGTGGCTTGGTAAGCCAACTCCGGCTAAACGCGGCATGCGATGCATAGGGTCAATAGAGAGAGCAGGAATGATCCGTGGTTCGTGCGAAACCATCCCGAAAAAGGTGGATATCATTGCAGCAGTGTTTGGGGATGCGGCGGCGGTGACCCGGTGAGGAAGATGCCCCCGGAAGATCGGTGCCGATGCGACGTAAAGTCGAGGGGGACACCTCTGTGGGGGTACGGTTCCGCAGGCAGAAGGTGGAGCCAATCGGGGAGTGCGGGGAAGGATGGTGGGGTCTCTGACTATTTCCCATCCAGTGACCCCAGGATGGAGTCGGAAAACCCCGAAAAGACAGAGTGGCGGTCACTGTATCGCAGACCAGCGTGGGCGAGCAATAGATTGGTCGAGATGGCTCTACGACTTCAACGTCCCGTTCCACCGTTTTCCCACTTAGGTGATGGGGAAAGCTATCTCTTAAGGGTATCCTTTGGACCGAACGTGTGGCCATCGAAAAGCTTTAAGGGGTCGATGGCGGCGAGGGTTATAGAGAACACAAGATTCAGCCGACAAGCTTGTGACATAACGAGGTCGAAGCACCTTTGTCTGTAGGTGCGATGGATGGGTCTCCTTTCGACACAACTTTGCTGGAATGGGACGGTCGAGGGCGGGTTTCGCCTTTTCCATATCAAGGGCGCGCACGCATGGAATCACGGGGATCATATTCCTGGCCGAAAGCAGGCTTTGTCTTTGAACCGGAGGTTTGTAATACTTCTGAAAGTGCGGAACCGTGGTGGTCTGCGCCAAATGTTACCACAAAAGAAAATATTGTAGTTTTGGTGCCATTGATATTGAGTTGTGCGTCGAAGTGTCCTTTAGAGACAGATGCAGTTCAGGCAGCACGATGTGTGCAAGTCGTTGTAGGGGCGGCCGACGGATTGGAACTAGTTCCGGAGTTACGAAACATCTTGGTAGGAGTTCCATAAAGCTTGGCAAGGGGTTGAGAGTCAGCCACATGCTCTCGTGCCATAGACGATGGTCGCCATTTTGGAAGGATACGAACCACCATTGCCTGGGTTGATGGGGTTGTGGCGAGTTGTCAACCATATGTTGGTATTATTTCTTCATTGATTGAGAAAGATTGTGAAGAACGGCGGTGTTCTCCCAGTCCTTGTTCGCAATAAAATCGGTGCATTCATAACCGAGGACATTTATGTGCAGAAAGTGGTCCTCACAGATTTTTACAAGGAAATCTCATGGGTTTATCCTTTCCTTTTCATTAGCGACATTTTTCGATTAGAGTTGATGATTGATAGGCGTTTGCTCTTCCGTTAAAGATGTTTTCTTCTTATTCTTCTATTTTTCTCGATGGGTTTTTGTGAAGTTTTGCACCGAATTTACACCTCTGAGTGGAAGGAGAAGGTACGTTTGATGCGGTGGTAGCCGAGGATGGCTGGGGTTTTGCCTGAGAAGTTGGTCGCTACACACGAAATCGCGGCAAAAACGAAGACCGTCGGCATGGCTCCCGGTTTTCTTGGTAGGCCAGAGGGTTCGGGTTACCGAGGGCATGGAAACAGATCGTAAGCGTGCCGGATTGTGAATAGATTAAATCCGGTCTTTGAACGCGACGGATACATTGATATTGTCCACCGCACCCAGAAAAGACGATGTCTTTAGAGATATATATGGTAAAGAAACTTACCATCGTTTGCTAAGAGATGATCTCGGTATTGAGCTTTTGGCTCGCTCCTCTACGTCTCCATTCATGAATAGTCGAGGAGATGTGGGTGGCGGTGTCTTGGCGTAGTGATGTTAACAATTCATGCTGGTTTCCACTCTGGTGGTGAGTTGGTTCTTTAAGAACTCCTTAAGCAAGCGCCAAGCGAGTGGCGGCGCGTAGTAGGTGTGCCACTTGGCGGCATTGCTGTAAGGGTGGAAAACGATCGAGCGAGAACATCATCTGTGGAGTGGATATGGACCTGAGAATGGAAGGTAGTGTGTGTGCGGCGAGGTCCCCATGCTTCCCATCGCGAACCGGAATGTCTGAAGGAGTCTTGTGCGGTATAGGAGGCCAAGCGAGTTATGGTTGATGAGGTCGTTTGTCGGCTGTGGATCGGGTATGTCCAAAGCTGCTAAGAAAACCCGTTGTGGATTTTCCCCGAGTCTAACCAAGGAAGTGTGTTCTGCTTGAGACCATGATTTACATCCATGTGTTGAGAGGTAAGAATTTGATAAAAAACTCCCATGTAGGTGGAGGAGTAAGGAACATCGGTTCACGCATCATAGGCATAGTGTATTGAGGGAGCAAGTGGTTGGTTGCCCCCGTACGTCCACACTCCCGGATAGGAGGTTGGGGTTGGTTAGTCCAAATGGTCTGATAGAGTTTCCGGGGCATACTGAAAGTACTTGCATAATTTGGCAGTATAGATCTACCTATGTTTGAACCACTTGAGAGATAGTATTTACAATGGGTTGTCCCATTTGTCCTAAGGATTGCTGCACATGAAGAAATATTCACACACGTATGCGTGCTGCCCCTTTTGGTGTGGTGAAAGCTGGGGGTTTGAACTCATAAAAGGGTTCAACCGAAAGAGGTTACTAAAGCAAAGTAGTCGTGCTCGTGGAGAGCTACCGTGGTCGCGTGATCATGGTAGGGTAGATGCCGAGTTCGTGCAAGAAAATCTTGTGGGTTGTGTTGACCATAGGGTTGGGGGTAGGCATATGTTGACTCAGGTTCCAGGTAACGATATAGAGCGACCAAGGCGGGAGGATGATGGCGAACCGGGGAGCTGGTTGTCATTGGTATCGTGCTGATAGTACGGTGAATAGATGTTGGTGTTGCCGGGAACTTGTATATCTTGGCGCGGTGGAATACGGATTATCACGAGTCCTAACGGATCGGTGAGCGGGAGAAGTTGGTCGGTACAACGCAACGCCCGGTGAAAGAGATCGCTTTGGGGTCCACGGCGGTGATAAGTCTGCATGTGATAATCCAGTTAGTCGAGAGAGAGCGCTCTTAGTAGAAGGCCGGGTTCACCAAGGTTCAATCTTTCCTCTAAAGTGAGAGGTAGACCTTGCTATCGTCGAGACAGAGCCGTGGTCGGGGCCGCCACGGTGACGGGATTTTAATTTAACAAATTTTATTTAAAATGTGATATGTTGAAGTCAAAGTGACATTTAACCACACACACTTACACACAGACTCATAAAAATCAATGGTAAGCGACGAGAATAGGGTGCCTGCAATGCTGCCACCATTCACGGTGATAGTGGATGCAAATATACGAGGGTTGGTCGAAAATGCGATTCACGGTTCTCTAGAAAACCGAACCCCGAGACGATGGAGTGTCGCTTGCTCTCGTGGGAATGCCCCTCCCTGAACTAAGCGGGAAGTAGGTAAAGTCATTTCGAGGTACCGGAACAGCCGTCCCGGTCATGGCCAATTCTAAAAATGGCCACTAAGGATGCCTCAAATCACGGACACTATCGGGGGGTCCACGGTCGGGCAGGTGTGCTATATGGGCGGAATACCTAGATCCCGATCTAGTTTCGACATCGAGGGAACCCCAATATACTAACACCCACGAGGATGCGGTCGAAGAGAGCACCCGGTGTTGTCTCGCATGGCCGAGCTCCGGTATGCAAGAGCAGTCCCGATAATGTGAGTACGTGAGGATTTCACTCGTTAATCTGTGTTTTCAGTTTTGAGATCTTGGGTAGTTTTCTCACCTATGAATCCTTTAGCTCATGTTTTATTGAGCTAAAAGAGTTATTAGATTGATTTTATTATCGCTTTGTTTCGCGTGTACTTTGTTATTAGGGCTGCACGGAGGGAATGGACGTATAAAGTATAGTGAGACTCTTGACTCAATAAACCATGCAAAACATGTCTAAATATTAACTACAATGAAGAGGGTGTTTATCAATCATCCATGCCAACATGTAAATATGCCAGCTCAAATTTCGAAGATTAGGACTTCTATCTACACTACTTTTAACGATCAGAAACAAACTTTCGAATAAACTCAACTAATCTCGAGGAAAAATAAAAAAATTTCTCTTTTTTAAAAAGAGCGTCGCCTAACTAAATAAGAAGAGAGAAACAAATAACAATCAAATACCCCGGAAACACCGAGACAAACGATTCAATCGTGAAAGGCTCTTTGAGGTGGCCAAAAAACTCAACGGCTAAACACGGTCACGATGGTGAACAGCGAGGTTTTTTTGTGAGTATGAGAGAAAATACGTTAGTATAACGCATGGCCATGTTTAGCCTGAACAGCGTTATAATGTGGATAGGCATAGGTCGCGTTAACCGGGGGAAAAGCTCTTCGGTTGAAAAGCGACCGGGAACGGGATTAACTACTTAAGCGTTTGGTATATCTCGGGCATCTATAGTATTAGTGGAAGGATGCGTGGAGAAAAAATAGAAGGAAGAAATGATCGAAACACGAGGGAAACTCCCCGACGGTCGCCAGTGCCTTGTAAATTAGCGCGCGGGTTGGTTTTCATATATCCCTCTCGAGGCTTTCACGGTGTAGAAATGAGCCAGATTAGCTATCTCTTGTTCCACAAAGATAGCATGAGCATGTTCATCAACAAATAACTTGAAGGAATACAGTAGAGAATTACACTGCGGCCTGGCTTTGGGAATCCCTTTGGAGGGGCGCTACGCGGCAAACAGAGTCTATTCCAGGCTCAGTACGAGTCACCGTCGATTGGCTTTGTGTAATTTCTAATATAACAAATATTCATCAACGATTAAATCAACAAACATCTAGATTATACACATACGAGCCATTCATATCATACTAAACAAATATTGAAGCCAATATAACATTAAGCATCGAATGGACAAAAACAAACAGTTCGTGATTTTGGAAAGAAGGAGGATGTCGGTTGTGCAAGCCCTCCTCGGTCTCCCAATCTCTGTCTATTAGTGAAGAAGTCCAAAGCCAAAAAACTCTCTGGGAGCCTCTTTGACTCTTGGCCTTCCACAATGTCACCATATTCTCTATTCCACAAGTGACAGAACTTTGAACGATCCCCGCCGACCTTCAAGTTAGAGCCTTGGGCTCCTTCCTTATAGGAGAGGAGAAGGCTGTTGCTGCTTCTGGATTCCACTAGATTTGGGTGGAGAAAAGCTTAGACGTTTCTTTGATCTCCACCTTTTGCCTCTCTTCGATTCGATCTTCTATGGCAATGACCAATAATGAGCGGTATACCCATGGTTTCCTTTGTTGCACTAACACGCACAGCGAGAAGTACGATTCAAATCTCCGCGCTCTTTTTCCCAATTCAAACTTAAACACGAATGTAACGCGTCCTTCGATGCTGTAAACAAACGTGCTAGCCACTAACGACGATGGTAGCACTGCGTTACGCGTACGTTCCTATTCTATATATGCGTGCTGGCAAAATAGGTTTAATTTAGGTCTTTGTACTTTATTTACCATGTTGTCTTCCCTCTAAGTGAGTGAGGTATTTTTAACTGTACGGTCATATGACACTAGCATCGTTAAACTGGGTCCTCTTAAGGAAAATCAAAACCTTTCGGTTTAAAATTAAGGAGAGATAAACCTTTGTCTTATTGGTTGCATTAGAAGAAAAAGAAATTAGAAGGAATATGTATTATGTAGGGATCATTGTTCCTATCGAGATATTCGAATGGGTCTCAATATAGTATGCGGGGGAAGATAGAGGGGGGATTGGTGTGTATTGACTTCAAACACTGAATATAGAAGACCTCTCCCTATAAATGGACCATTCTTCTGCCAAAGGTTGGTTAGGTCAAAGAATATAATTGTTGCCATAGATGGGTTCTCGGGTTATAATCAAGTGTTAGTCCCGCAAGTGATCAACATAAAATTGCCTTTACCACCTTGGGGGGGACAGTGTGTCAAAATGCTTTCGGTATGATGGACAAGGAGTGCCTTCCATGGGAGCCACCAGAACTAGCCTGGAAAACATATGCTATTTTATAACCATTTACCTTGATGACATTCTTGTTTTCTTCTGTTTGATGAAACATTGGAACATTTAAGAAAATTTTTTTAGAAATACTACCAAAATTTTGGCTTGTCTTTAATCAAGAACACTCTTTGGCCTCAAGAAGGAAAAGCTTCTTGGTCATATAATCTGAAGAAGGTCAAGAGATCTTCAAAAAATAATTGATGGCATCACTGAATATCAGCCACCTAAAATCCCAAAGTTACAATCTTTCTGGTGGAAAGATAAATTTTTACGAGGTTCATCCCCAACCTTCATGAGCTATTAAAACATCACTAACATGCTCGGGGAAAAGTAGGTGTTAAATAGATATTACAAGCTAAGCAGGTCATTTTACAGGCGGTAGCCCTCATAAGCACAGTCCTTATCGATCTTGATTTCACAAAGATTTATATCTTTTCCTTTGCACTCAGGCCATACAATAGCTTTAGGTATTGTTACGAAATAACTTAGGGCAGAACAACCTACCTTGTCCTTCTTCGATGCTTCCCGAGTTACTCCAATGCAATATCCATGAAGCAAGCCTTAGCAACGCACATTAGGAATTTAAAAGACTTCGGGGTGTACATTCTACATTCACATATCATTGCCTTTGTACTTTTATTAAAAGCGAGTCAAAGAAATTCTAAGTTACGACCGGAGGGGTAGTGAGAGAAAGTGGATTTCCATATGCGTTAACGAATATGAGCAATCGAGGCCTACTAAACTCATCGAGGGACGAAGAGTTGGCGAAACTCATGGTCGAGTCTATTTCAAATCTCTGGGTATGAACATGGTTGATGCAGCAGAAAGAGATAGAAGAGTTCACAACACCATTTTCCTTTGATGTGAACTCTCACGTGGTATGCGTGTCATTTACATGTCTTTGCTTTATGAAAATGATGCTCTCCCTTCTTTGTAAAACAAAGAGAGCCAAATTTGTAAAATAGAAGGCTTTAAATTGTTGTGGGATAGATGAGGTTTTTTATGTGGAAAAATAATGTTGTTGGGATACTAAGGAAATGTTTACTTGAAAATGATGCGGGGAAAAATCGTACGTGCCAAGGAAATGCATGAAGGAAGGTAATAAATTCTGAGGTGGAAGACCACAACAAACAAAATCCTAGAGATCACAGTTACTATTGGCCCACCCTTTTCTCGGATACCCATACTAGTAATGTCTTGCCCCACAAGTGCCAAATTTTTATAAGAGTAGAGAAAAAACTCTTGCCCTTACCCTTGAAACCCATTAGTGTTTGAAACACCTTCAACGATTGGGGGTTTAGACTTTATAGGGGAAATCATCCACCCTCCCTCGGCCCGACGCAAATGGATCCTCACAACCATGTAGATTATTTTACCAAATGGATAAGGAGGCCATACCCATTGGGAATGCTGCTACTAACTTTTTCATCATTAAATTCATGCAGACCAACATGTTGTTAGATTTGGCTGTCCTGGGAAAAATAATCACAAACAATGCGCTGTTGCCTTTAAATCACGAAGATGTGTTCGGTTGCACTTATACCGGATACGCGGGCCCGCTACCACCTGTGCCCCGAGGAAATGGACTGAGATCCTCGGACAGAGACGATCCCAACATCTCAAAAAGATGTTCGGGAGTAGAGCCGAGAAAGCATGGCATGGTAAGCTTGTTCACGCCTTGTGGGCCGACGGAGTTGACACACCAAAAAAGTCAATCAATACATCCCCTATCGGTGGTCTGTGGAATGGATGTTGGCTCCCAACATCCTTGAGGAGTTCCGGTCATGGAACTCTTTTCGAAAATCCCAGTTGAGGAAAATGATATCAGGATAAGGATCAATCGGACCATCCCCGCACAGCGGTAGCGGGAGAGGGAAGTTTGTATCGGAGAACTCCAAAAAATTCGAAAACATCAAGGTTATTTGACGGAAAAGGACTAAAACAAACCAAGCTTCCAAGTTGGGAATGTGGTTCTCAAATGGGATTACGGAAATAAAAACATAGTAGGTTGAAAATTTGTGGAAAGAGGACCTACATTATTCACTCCATAAGAGGACATAATATTTTTCACCCTTGAAAATGAAAATGGTGAAAGTGGTAGAGTCTTTGTCAATGACGAGGATGGTTCATATATTTCTATCGAGGAATGTAATTTTCAAGAAGTTTTTTATCCATTGTACATACATTTCATCAATAAAAAGAAAGAAAAATACAAAAACAATAAAAAAATAGAAAAGAAGAGAGCGAAATAAAACAAGAAAAGGTATATTTATGCAAAAAATAAAGGTTCAAACAACGAAAATCTAGAAAACCCTGAAGCATGAAATATGGCTCTATTCTCAAAGCACAAGGCAAAAAGAAAAGGAAAATAAGTTCTAACATGCTCAAGAAATTTGAACTTGGAAAAATTAAAAAAGAAGAACGACTCTAACAAAAGATCAAAAAAACCGAATGCAGCAATGAAAAGAAAGGTGACTAAAAAAGCTCAAAAAATGAGTCGGCAAAGAAGGAAAAATGTTTGGTACTCGAATCTTTAAACCTTCCAAGTTTTGTTTTTTAATTTCTTCACTGAACTGTTAATTCATACAATGAAGCTTTTCTTTGTGGACCCACAACAACTAGATAGTCTAATCCTGGTTTGGGTGTGTTTCAATTTCTGTCTTAGAATATAGAGAATGAAAATCTATCGGTACATTTTAATCTGAAAGATATTAGATTATAATTGAAGAGAAAACTTATGAGTTCAACTACTTAATCCCACAGACTCATGGAGAAATAAGAGGTAACGCATTAGATAGGTTTATTTTTCATTTTAAAAATAAAATGTTGGAAAATTTTCCATTCCAAGTGCACTCAAAGAAGAAAAAAATGCTAGGACGGTTGGAATAGGTAGGTAGAGATGTTGTTTTTAAGAATGACGGTTTTAGGAGTTGTTGCAAGGTTATCGGATCAAGGGAAAGACCAATCGAAATCAAGCGCAGTGGAAGGCAATGTTTTTCTGAATATAAAGATGCGGGTTCTCGACACCTAAAAGGGCAAGCTGCCCTCTGCAAGTGGAGCCTTTGTTAGCCACCTATAAATTCGATATGAGGTGGCTAGGTTGAAGTCTTCAGAGATTTATTTCCTTTGAAAATATATCATCCTTGAGAATCTTATGTTTATCTAGAGTTCATCTTCACTGCTGTTTCCCATCTTAAAGCCACTAAATGTGATTCACCAAAGAAAAGTTGTTCCAGGACTACTTGGCCCTTACATGTCCACTTGTTCCCTTTGTTTTGCTGAAAAGCACTTATTTCCATGTTGCAACCCTCATTTGTGGCATCAAAGAGCCTCAAATCACACTTCAAGCCTTGTGAAATCATTTATGAGGTTTAAAAACCCATCTTCCCTGTCGGAAGCTCATATCAGCCTTTGAAATCATGAAAATCTTCATTTTTACATAAGGCCTTAAGCCGCACCGACAGCTAGCCCAGCCCTTTCCGCATGTAACCGGAGCCATGGACGGGGCGTTGGCCTATCGCTGGTCAAAATCGAGCTTCATTTTCCAAATTTTCTTCTTTGTTCTTCAAGTACGATGCGATGACGCTAGATGCGATTTAATCATGACCATTGGATACAGGGCCAACGACGATTCTGTCCGTATGTCTATGTTCCTTTCCTTTTCACTTTTTTCCCATTTGATTCTTGAAGTAAAATCCCCCACAGTTGGTCTTTTCGGATCCCAATGGGCAACCTTTTCGATCGTGTTTGTCATTGGTTCTTTGTTCCTCATCCACTACGATCCTTCGATTTAATCTTGTCCGTTGAATCCTGAGAACCAACGACCGAAATTCAATCGCGCTCCCCCCATAGTCCTCCATCATTACACCCTCTCGAGTTGATACGCGCCGGTCTTGCCCAGTCCGGCGTCCGGTGTAATCGCATACGATCCAAGTCCCTTTTTTTTGTCTCCGATGTGCGATCGGTTAATCTACCGTCGAATCCACGAAGAACCGGCAGCGAGATCGTATCATGCTCACATACATAAGCCCTTCATCATTGACCCATATTTATTTAGTCCTACTGTTTATCTGTCATGATCCCAGCAAGCCCTCATTTAACCATGGAGGGTTCTTCCTCCCATACTCTAGTTCCCACCGACAAATGCCTGCTTCCTCTCATTTCTACCTTTTTCTTTTGTATTCATATACGTAAGTTTACGTTTAACCTCAGGTCATTTTTTTTTCACCTTTTTTGTTTAAGGTAGTTTTCATGTTGCGTCATGGGCCTCTCTCCACCATGGACCACCATGCCGCACCACCCCATAGCTATTCATGTTGTCGTGTTTAACCCACACCGTTCGGATGCCGGAGCCTCCCAATCCCAACGGTCGGCTGACCATTTCGCGCAGGTACAGACCCCGCCTTCCCACGATGCGCAAATTTGCGTGATAAGTGATTTTAAATCCATGTGTCGGCCAGTGACCTGTCACGCCGGTGCAAAAGTTAAACCGCTTCCCCCCCCATTTTGTTGCGCGAAAACCATTCTTGGTTTCCGCCATACCACCCTTCCACATAACGTCATTTTCCACTTTCGTCACCGCGTGAATCATCTGACTGATCTAACGGTCCACGATGTACGTTTTCATTCACCTACCATTTCCATGATCTCCCAAATGACTTCATGAACCAGCCATGCTACATTGATGTCTTCCAGTCTAGTCCAAGCGTTCATCCTGGGTACCCAGAATACCAAAGCATGGTTAGCTTCTGCGCAGGTTTTTCTCCGTTTTCCAATCACATTCTTCCTCTGCGCCTCCTCCACCACCTAGAGCCTGCGCAACGGTCTATGAATCATGGATTTCTTAACATGTTTGTTATGTGTTTGTAGGTTTTTAATAATGAAGGAATTAGTGGTATTTTACGGTCATAGAGGTTACTGAAGTTTCGGATGGAAATGTATTACAAAACAATGTCAAAGGGTGTCGGTACGAGTCCATGTCGACGATAAAGCAAGTTAAAACATAAATGGGGTTAAAACGGAGTTTGAAAGTACAAAGAGACGGAAGCGATTATTAGTGCATAACGATGAGCGGCAGGACGTGTACCCATGCACACACGTGCACTTAGCGGTTATTACCGAAGCTACTACAAGCGCGAACGGGTTATTTAAGTATGGGAGTCCTCATGGCCAGTCTTCTACACTTACCTCACGAAGATGACAATACCACTGAGATGATTTTCTTCTCAAAAGACACCGTGGTGATTTACACATCATATCAAAATGGTCTCAAACAAAGCTACAGTTGATCTGTCTGAATTCAATGTTATGTGGCGCAGTACGACGTAGACATTTGAATGCTCTCTCTATCTCTAAACAATCATTTAAAACTTTCCTCACCTACTTTTCTCGTTTTTCCTATAAAACTCTTAGAAAGTCTCTCATTTTACATTTGTAAAGGTTGGCATTTTATGAGAATTCTAAAGCAATACATATTCTTCCTTTGAAGAAACTTTGATGCAGAAAAGTGTGGAAGTCTGCGTTTGGTGATGAAGGAGGCTGGACCATTGGATCCCTTAGCTTGGTGTGGTGAAGTAATCTCTGTTAATTTTGTTCCCGTTTTATCACTTTCGGGTTATGCTTTGACTACAGTGAGATAAGAATTTTAGGCGAGAGAAATGTATCTTAAAAGCACCTACGACTGTTGTCTTCTGTTGTTCTTTTTCTGCTGCGAATATGACGGGGTAGTCTCATTGGGTTCTAGGATCTCCACATGGTCGAAATTAATGAGTCAAATGTCAATAAATATCGACAAGGTCATGAGGAGGTCTAATAAACTCAAAAGTCACATAGCAGGAAGATCAAAAGCTGTTTCGCCCGACTTGATGTAATTTTCACTTCAAAACCATGTTTTGAGGTGGCTGTGATACTTTGCCTTTACTTTCATTTCTTGTCTTAATTTTATGTCATCGTCGCATGTACTAAGTCCACTTCGGGCACTGTCTACTCCACAAGGTGCCACCACCGCACTTGGATTCAATTTTCCATAACGTTTTAGAAGCATCAAATCTGCATGTTCTAGTATTTCCATCAGAAAGGAAGCTTGCAGGCTCCAACAGTATATTATACTCTCCACAAAAAGCTGACTCTGTGGTTAAGAAATGTACGCCCTAGTGAGTCCCTACAACAACCCTTCCCCTTTTTCCCTTTTCTTCCTACATTTTTATGTCATAAAAAGTTTGAATTTTCTTGCTTTGTAAACCCCATTTTTCCCCTTATCAATGAAAGTGATAAGTGCAAAATATTTTAAAACATAAAGTCAGTAACAATTTAGTTCAAACCATCCCCATTACATAAAACTTTGTAATAAAGTTTAAAGTTTTTTTACGTATAAAAAACCCCTTCGATCATGAAATCCGTCCATACTTATTGTCTCTACTTTTGGTAATGTAACATTTGATCCGATGCGGCCCGGTTAAATATCGGTTGGACCCAGTTAACGATCCGATGGCATGTCATCATGTCCCGCCCGCATTGGTGTTTTCAGGATCCCCCTCCGTTCGGTCCCTCCGGAATTGACTCGCGATTATATCCACCGTCGGCGATACCCCCGCTGGTTGGACGTGTGTGCCATATCGTCGCTCATCGCAATTAGCGTTTTCATATATTAACACTTCCGCTCCCCTTCCGCCTGATTAGGTTGACTGGGTCCCCCCACATAATCGCCCATTCTGTCAGCAGTTGCCCTTTCCTTTGTGAAAACTCCATTTCATTTTGTTTGTTTTAAAGGACTTCTCATCGCTTATTCCCAATCGCATCAGAAAAAAATAATATTATGCTGTGCCATCTCAAGCACTTGGTTAGGTTAGGCGATTTGCACTCACAAGTCCCACCTTAAGGGCCTCATGTAATGTAAATCATTTTTCTTTATACCTGGCTTTGTTAAAACATGCCCCATTTCATTGTGCATTAGTCATCGGTATTTTTCTACTTGTTGTTAGTGATGACTAAGAATCCATAACTAATTTTCTAGTAAATCTCCCTTATGTCAACGGTGTCATCTAAGCCTCATAGGCACACGCCCTCTACACTTTTTAATGCTGCCCATATCGAAAGTGAAACCTCGTTCTCACTATCCCTATCTAACGCCCTATAAATCTTTGCTCATCCGGCCCTAAAAAACTTGCATAATCCGGAAATTCTGTAAAAAGCACTCCTTAAGTTGGCGTTGGCGCGCAAGGCATTTGCCGCCAGCGCTTGTCGAAACAAAAGCTGTCCGCTGCTACGGACCGATGCGCCAAACGGACCTCCCACTGCGCAAATGAAAATTGATCACAGTGACTAAGTGGCGCCATACACACCCCTAGTCTAAAACATGAACCATGATCTCTACGGTAGGCGATTATTAGGTGTTTTACGGTGTTTTTTGTCGTTTTTACAAAAAGGCAAGGCATCATCATCATCTCAAGAGAGAAATTTCCTTGAATCCACGTTTAGAACAAGCTGTACTCAGTATTGTGAAGACGAGATACACATACGCGAGGTAAGGGGTCTCATCGAACAGAAACTGGTCGACGCCAAAATCACCACGGTGAAAAAAGACACCAAAAATAAAACGGAACTAGTGGTGCATCAACGGCAAGAACATCACCATCCCAACAGAGGGCGAAATGACATTGACAAGGTTATAAAACTTACTATAAGCACAAGTTTTGTTTTTTACTAGACGATCGCAGTGCAAGCTCTGGGTTTTTGGGTGGTAGTGATCCAGCGAGGCCAAGATGTCTGATATGTGTGCAGAACCAACAAAACGGAAGTTTTAGTCTTGTCCTAAAAAAGAGGATCATTTGAAGTTTCGGTCATCATCATGGCGCATCAAAAAGGACTCTTTGCAATCAAGGCATCCTAACAAATGATCTACTGAGGGTGTTAATATGAACATCGATGGTCTTGAGCAAAGAAAGTACCTGTGATTAAAAAGACCTCTTTCGTATGTTCTTTTGTTACATTTCGAAATGAAATACGGTCCATGGTTCTGGATACGTTTCAAAAGCGACAAAGTAGTACAGTCCGGACATGCTGATATCTTATCCATTCAAAAAGCGCAGAGTGCAAGTCCGATTGTTTACGTCTACATACCACGAACAACAAGTACATCCTTTAGATGCAGTAGGTTTGGTGATTTCAGAGTTTCATTAGGAAGAATATGGCTAGTAAAAGCCTTGGTATCTATGAAAAATTCCAGCAGTTTTTCCACATCTCATATACTTGCCTCCCCAACACAAAGGTATAAAAAGTTATGATCTGAGTTTTAAACCCTTGGGGAGAAATGACATTATTGAAAGCAATTCTATTTATAGACAGCTGCCTTTTCAAAAATGCTATAACAGCTGGCAAAGGCAATCTGAGCTTTTATTATCAAGAGACATCATCACTGAAAAGATTGTTTAAATGACCAAAAGGGGGTCATTTGACATACTGTTAGTTTTGGGAAGCTTGAAACAAAAGCAGGTCTTCATTATTCAAGGGATAGAGATATCATAAGTAATATGTTCTAAGCAGAGAAGTGTATTGGAAAAAGGTGCCCTTCTTAATCAAAGGGCCATGGAAAAATCCAAATAAGTACAGCAAATGTTTGATACCTACAGTGGGAAAGAGGTTGAAAAGACACCTGGAGACAGAAACTAACAAAGCAGTTTTCAGTATTTTTTAAACAATTTTAGAGTGGGGTTTACATAATGAATATCACCATCAGTGTTAAAAAAGTGGCAGAGAATGGTATACAGTTCATTAAGTATTTGTCAAAGTTGGAGCTTCTGTGTTAAAATGTCTCCAAAGGGGTCAAAAGCGGCAAAGGTCATTTTTTTCAAATATATGAGCATAATGAGAAAATTTAGCATTTGCAAAGTTTCTGATCATGAGAAAAGGCAAGGGAGTCTTAGCTATTATCTCGCAAGGGGTAAGAATTTCGTGTTTTAAATGACCAAAGCTTTTAAATGTTTTCATAAAACCTAAATAAGTATATCAAAGGGTTGCCACTCTTTTCAAAGGCGAGGGGTAAAGACTGCCTCTCACACGTTTTTGCAAACTCCAAATGTGAACAAAGAGCCCTTTTGCTGCCCTCAAGACCGGAGGAAAGAATTTTGAACAAAATTGCGAAGTTTTCAGCACGTTTCAACCGCGCGGCACTCCTGTAAGAGTGCGCGGCACGCCTGGACAAATTTCTTGAACTGCACCATAAGGGCGCGCGGCGCTCCTGTAGCCACGCGCGGCACCCCTGTAGCGTCGGGTCACGGGTGCCCAAAGTTGACCCGACAACCAAATCTGGCACGGCACTTTGAATTTCAAGCGCGTCGCGCATATGTTTGACCCTCATATGTTATCAAAACGCCTATGGGGCTGGCCTAAACTCATCAAGAAGATTTTTCATCATATTTTCAAGGTATTTCCATGAACCCTCTCAGTTTTTGAAACAAATGTTAAGTGGTATGAATGGTTAGGAGGCCGTGTTTTCAAGCTGTGGTATGAGAATGAAATAGTGTTTTCATGATTGACTGATGAAACATCAAACAACTGTGAACTTTATTTTTATTAAAAGACCGTAAAAATACCCTCACTACCATGGTGAAGCAAGGTTGAAGCTGTCAGCCATACGCATTGCTGAAAATATAAAAATATGCCATGTACAGTTGGAGGGTGTTTGGATCGGATTAGTGCAAGGAGCAGTAGAATATAGAGAGGGCAGTTTGTGTGAAAGGAGTCTTTCACAGTTTGAGTAATAGAAGAGTGTTTGTGATATCATAAAAACATCTCAAAACTCTGTCACCATATCCATAAACAAGTGCCTTTGCTGTGAGAATATCATGGGTTTAAAGCTGTGGTGTAGAGCTGAATATACTGATGAAATACCTACAGGGAAAGAGTTTTAAACTGAAAACTGTGTTTTCACCTCCCTAATCAAAGGACAAAGGTGTCTTGTGTCCTCAAAATGTCAAAGGGCAATGATAACCCTACCAACCACTGGAAAAGACAGTTGTTCACTGTATACTTGGTAACTGCCCTTTTGTTTCCTCCTGCTCTCTATCAAGTTGATTTTCCGAGGATATAAAAGCATTTTCTAAAGGGAAAGGTTTTTCCATACTAAAGGAGAGCTTTGATTGTGTGAAAAGATAAATTCTTACAGCCTTTAATTGAAACTTTTGAAGCATTTTTACTCTGTCACCTTTTTACATAAACTGTGACATTGACTGTGTGACTACACTAAAAGTTAACTGCATATGATATGAGTTTTTTTGGAGTGATTGGCATACTAGGCAAGGGAATGATTATGAAGATTGGAAAGTTCACCATTGGTCAAAGTTACAAAATAGGTTGTGGAGCTCCAAACATCACAGAGCAAGGCGATTTTGACACCTTACACAGCAATTTCACCTAACAGTCTATCTTCATTTCACTGTATTGTCTCTTGTTAAGGGATCTGCTGGCTGAGATACACATTAAAGGTGGGAAGGCCACTTTTTAAAGGAGCAAGGGTTTTGTATTATGAGGAAACATTCTGAAACCATTCAAAGACATTGTTTCTCTATCACACAGTGAATTGACAGGGTTTGGTTCAAAGAAGGCAGTTTAAAGACAGTGAGGCAGTTTGGTTATTCAATAGCATATTTAGTCCAAAATGCCGCCCAGGCAAGACAACAGAAGTGGTTTACATAAAAGATATGAGCCAATCTCTATAGAGGAGGTCAATGCACATCCATCCATCCTCTTCAACTTTCATGAGGTAGGTTGTTTAGATTTCTGCCAGAAAGTACAGGAGGTCAAAAGTTTCTCGCCCTTGACACACCTATGCGCCCTGAGGTTCCAAAGCAAGCATTTCCAGGTAGCAGACCTTGATTTCAAGTTTTCCCCGAGGTCAGTGTCTAAAGCCACCAAAATTCCATATCATGGCGAGAAATGGTTCAAATAGACCCATCTAGACTTGGATGACTACAAGCCTTTCATCAAGCCCGAGCATAGAGATACTTGCACTGCTATTTTTCCTTTCTCTTATCTTCTTGACAGCTATGCTCCTCTAATGAAGGTCATAATGAAGTATTTTACTTGTGAAGGGAGATTTACTCGAGTTTATGCCTATCATGTCCGACTATTGATGCATTTCACTAGAACTAGGCAGCTCAATCTCCCTTACTTTTTATGCAAAAGCATCGAGAAGATGACATCCTTAGTCCAGAAGAAGACTCCATCTCTGCAAATAGCTTCCCTTTTTCATCATTCTCTGATCAAAATTATCATTCTACATCATTTGGAGAAGAAAGGGGTTTCTTGGGATGTTTTTATCAGTCACCCGGATTTCTCCACTGTTCCTCCTGTTCATATATCTCCCACCCAGCCTATTCATCACCTTGTACCTTTGTCCAGTAGGCCTACTCCTAGAAGGCTCAAGATTACCACAGAACATTCAGGACAACATGAAGAAGAAGGACATGAACTGGGAGAAAAGGAAGAGGATAAACATGAAGAAACTGATGAAGGCCAGTAGCATGATTTTGATGGTCAGGGGCAGCAGTTTGAATAGCAAGAAGAAAGGGATGAAGAACAACAAACTGAAGATGAAGAACAACAGCAGGACAGTGGTGAAGGTCAGCAGTAGGAGCAAGAAGAAAAGAGTGTTGAACATCAGCATCTCAGTGATGATGAACAACAGGGACAAGAGGAAGAGCAGCAGCTTGATATTGAAGGTCATGAACAACAGTTTGGGCAAAAATTTGAGCAGCATCTTGAGCTACAAAATGAACAAGAAATCTAAGCACATCAGCATCATGACATTGAAGAGCAGAAGCAACCTAAAGAAGACACACAACAGCCTCAAGGAGAGCAGCAGTTTCAAGAAGATGACAAGGGTAAAGCAATTGTGTCTCCTTCTCCTAAAGGAACAAAGCCCAACACAGAAAGAAAGAAAGGGCCTAAGGCTGCCACTCCAAAAGTAACAAGATTTGTCCCTAGCAAAATAAAATTGCCAAAGGGGCCTCCGACTAGCATGCCAAGAAGGAAGAGTGCAAGGTTAGCTTTCAAGGGCAAAGGGAAAGGCAAGATAGGAGAAAGTCAAGAACATGGAGGTGCATTGGCTGTCATTCCAATCCAAAGTGATGACAGTGATAATGAAGCCCGCATTCTTGAAAACCTTCTAATCCATCGAGAGGGTCAAATTGAAGCATTGGAGAATGACCTTCATTGGGCAAAGACCTTCAATCATTTCTTGGAGATCCAAAATAAACAAATGAATGTCCATTTGGCTGTCCATGAGGCACGAGTAATCAAATACAAGAATGAGGCAGCTAAAGCACAAATAAGGATAGAGGAGCTCATCGGTGAGTTTGATGAAGATGAAGAAGAAGACCAGCCTAGGCGGAGAAGGCCTAGAACCATAGGGCTTAAAAGAGCCCTGGAAAAGCAAAAGGAAGAAGAACAGGCCCATCTTCAATCCTTTCCCCTCACTGCACTACTTGAGCAAGAAATTGAAGAGAATAAGGAGGCATGGCTAGAAAGAGCCAATAAACACTTGGAGATGAAGCTTGAAAAGGAAAACAGAGACCTGGAGCTGCAAAGGAAGATGACACAACACTATAAAAGTTGAATCAGTTTGCCCGGCGCAAGCTAAAGGCCACCCAAGCAAAACTGAAGGAAGCAAAGGGGAAGCGCCCAGCACGGAAAGAGAAGAAAGGCACATCAGCACTTGATATTTTGGCTTCAGCTTCGGAGAATGTTGGTAAGGACCCTTGAGGGTCATGCATACCAATTTTGGGTCCATTTTGACAACTTTTGGTTTTTTGGCATTTTCTGGTTTTTGGTCAAAAACTCATAAATTCGCCATTTCATTTTGAGGATTCGTCAAGGGAGGAGAATGGTACCATCGGATGCCATAATTTTATGAGCATGTCCTCAACTATTTTCAGAGCGTTTGGAGATCATTTGCCTCTTCAAAACAGTGAAAAAGGTTCGCATTTTGCACACTCTGCCCGGTCTATCAGCAAACTGTCATTTTCTGGCTTTTTACACACAGGTGCAGATTTGGAGGACTTCCATGCATCGGATTGGATAAATTTTAGTTGCGCCGGAAAGTAGACACTCAGAGCTTTCCAACAAGATATCATGAGCCTTGTTTTGACATCAGGAAGGCTGCCAAATGTTTCCGGCAAGTCAGGGGACCTTTTTCTGATATAAATTTGAAGTATTTTTGTAATTTTTGAACCTCAAAAATATGCTTTTTCCAAATGTGCGTTTAGCTATTTTTGCACTTGGAAAATGATGCAAAGTCAATTAAATTCCATTTTTTAGCAATTTTTAGATATTTTATGAGATATTTTTGTGCCTTGGGCTTTGCAAAGCCTCAAGGACAAGTTTAGATATTTTGATTAGGCCAATGAGGATGGAAGTTGAACCATGAGGTTTTCCTCACTTGAACCTATTTATTCCACAAGCTCTCATTGTAAACAAGGCTGAACTTGAGAAGAGAAGCAATATATGGTCATATGAGCTTTGGAAGAAAATACATGTGTTATGCTTTTGGATTGCCTCTTGAATGTTCTTGGATGGATGATGAAGGATTGTTGATGGATTCCATGACATGGTAGAATGGTATAGTGTCTCTTGCTTTGTTGTTGTCTTCTAGTTTTCATTCATGATACATGTTTCTTGCTTGCTATAGATCAATAGAGATTAAATTATAGATATGCCCATGGAGGCACCTCAAAATTCCTGAATCTTCATAGCTTTTATGTTTTCTTCTTCCTTAGTTGCATTAAAGAATTCTTAACTGCTCTTTAATAACTTGAGGATATTGTTGCTAGTTTCATTAATAGTTCTATGCATGTTTAGTAGGATGTATGGTGTGCCCTGCTTACCTATGACTGTCCATAGTTCCATCCATGAAACTATCTCTTTGACTGATTCAGATTATCATTTTGTTTGAACCAAGGAGGCCTAGTCCCGATCTAGCCCTTTGCCTAAAACTATGCAAATCTTGTTGTTCAAAGTGTCCAATAACTTGAAGTACTGTGTTTAGGCGTTCCGGCATAGTGTTTTGAGTTGTTAGTCCGTCTTATGTGTTTTCCCCAAAGTCTGATAGCCATTTCCCAAAGTTAGAGGGTCTTATACTTCTATGCATGGCTTGAATGTTTGTTTCTATGTGTTGATTAGTTTATAGTTACATTTTGCATGATTAAGGGTTTTCCTTACCATTTTTATGCTATCTATTGAACCAGTAATGCTTGAAACTCTTTGTTGCTCACAAACTTGATGTCCATTTACTCCATTTTGCCCAAAGATCCTTTCTACCTTGAATCAAATCGGCCCTTCAACAGCCTTGCATCGTCATCTGATAGCTTTCTTGACCTTTTGACCCCATAGCCCAGTTAATCTACATCTTGTTATCTATTTTACATCTTTGATCAGTTTCATCCCTCACAACTTAAAAAAAACAAAAATAAAAAACTTACTTCATAACTAGCCTAAAATCAGAACACAATAAGCGAAAACACTGATATCTTTTACATATAATAGAGAGAGCCCTCTCTGAGTCCAGGAAGGCTAGATCCTTGGACTCCAAAGCTTGGTTTGATATTACACTGTCATTTGGCTTTCCAATCAGCCAAATCACGGGAACCTAACATAATGGCGATCACGGTGGGACTCTGAGTATCAAACAAACTTAGATTCCCTAGACCTTAAGAGACCTTAAGAATACTATTTGATTGACTTATCCCACCTCTCACTAACATAATGGCGATCACGGTGGGACATACTGAGTACATGACAGTCTAGCGAACTCTTATAGACTCTTTAGTCCTTCAATCCTAAACTCAGACCATCAGCCTGTAGAATCATCTAGAGTAAACTCTTTGTTTCACCATCTTAGCAAAGTGATGAATCAGGTTTATAACACTCTCACAGACTAGGCTACACATAAAAACTCAAAAAACCACAAAATATTCCCATATTGGCCTTACCTTAGTTACTGGTGGTGGACCATAGCTGAACTTTTCAAAATAACCAATTTCCACCTGGCGACTCCACTAGCCTCCAGTAGGCCTAAAAACTCTATAAAAAACCAAAAAATTCATAAACTACACCTTTCTGCTCACTCAGCCTTTCAAAACTCAAGCTTAGGGTGGAAACTCTGTATTCAGTGACAATCTAAGTATAACTTAGCGATTCAGAAGACCTCACCTAAACATAGGAGGTCAGCATAAACCTTCTTGCCAAGAGAACCATTAGCTTGTCCATGCAGCCTAGCAAACTGTAGAAACCAAGTGAATCACTCTTCTTTGCAAGTTTCCATCTCAAAGTTTGCGATTAAACTTTTTCCATAAGCATCCTTAATAGTATTGGTGGTGGGCCATAGTTCTCATAAAAATCCACTTGGCGACTCCACTAGTTCATCCTTTTTTTTTACCATCCTTCACATTAGTATAACCTTAGAGAGGACAGCTATCCAGAACCTTCACAAATACCATCCTCTCTAAATTCTAAACCCAAAATCTGTCTCCATGAAGAATCAACACCAGATCTCATCCAGACCCAAATCCCCCTATCATAATAGATGACGCAGAGAAGATTCTGTGGCAAGCTTCCGAAACTGACCATCTAGCTACTGGTAGATCCATCCGTAAAACAAGATTAGTACCTGAACCTCTCACTATCCTACCTGATTCACCTTTTAAATTAGAATCATCAAAAACTCTTTTCAAAAGAAGGTCTCATAGTAAAATAAACTTTGACGATCTTGAAACCCTAGACCAATCACACAGTCATAGTAGAGAAGCCTCACCTTCCACCCCCCCGACTTTCAGCTTCTCTATCACTTTGGCTCCCACCATCCCAGATCTGCTCAAAACTAGATCACTAGTCCAAGTTCATCCGCCACACCTGTTCAAACCACCTCATCTCATCCCACTATTCCTCATCTTGTACATCATCCATTAGCTCCCGTCATGGCAGCCTGGTACACACCTTTGGTGTTGCCACCGCCTTTGGCTCCTCTCCCAAATAAATATCAAGAAAAAATCCCACACTTTACCGGAGAAGATACCACCACACCTCAACAACATATAAGTAGGATGATTGATGCTTATGAATACCTGGAGGTACAAGACGAGACCGTCAGAATGAGAATATTCGCCCAAAGCCTGGGTGGTGAACCCAAAACATGGTTCAAAAGCTTGACTCCAAACAGCATCCACAACATCCCAGAACTACATCAAATCTTCAGAAATAGGTGGGAAGTCCGAAGGAACCCTATTCAAATCCTATCAGAATATAACAACCTAAAATGGGAAAATGGGGAAAGTGTCCAGGCTTACTGCACTAGGTTCAATAGTGTGTATAACTCCCTCCCACCTCATTTCAAACCCCCACTTGGTTTAGCCTTAGCAAAATTCCCCGAAGGTTTCGATCCGGACATGACATATCATCTGAGAGACAAAGATCCCCCTACCTTAGAGGAGATGCAACAAATAGCCATAAAAGCATATGCCAACTTAGCAGAAAAAAGGGCTAGGACTAGATCAGAAAGAAAGGTCACATATAAAGACGAGGTCTCCACTTCATCGCCTTCCCTAGATCCTAGAATAGATGATTTAGTCAAAACCATGGCCAAAATGTGGGAAAGGATAAATGAAAAAGCTCCTGTTAGAGACATCCAGCCAAACCCTCCAAACAGAAACCGGAACCAAAACTTTAGGAGGGAGCAGCCCCAAAATAGACCAAGGGAAAATGACCAACAAATTAGGCCACCATTCAATGAAAACTATGTGGAAGAGGATGACAGGGATACATAACCTCTTGATGAACATCATTTAAACCTCATAGGATCTGATAATGAGAGTGAGGTGTACCTCATAGAAGAAGAACAAGCGTTCTTTTCTCCTAATCAGGATGAGACCAACTATGAAGATCTCGACGACCCTGCCATAGATTTTCAAAATTCCATAATAGAACCTCACCGGAAATATGACCTTAGAAGCAAAAGAAACCAAGATAATTCCAAGAAAGGTAACTCAGATACTGCTAAAACCCCTGATACCATCCTCAAGAAAGCAGTAAGCAGTGAAAAAATCAAGGTCGAGAAGAGTGACCAAAACAAAGCTAAAATTACCCAAACTAGTCCTAACTCAGCTGCTCCGAGTACTTCCACAAAAGTTACCGAAGCAACTATGGCAAACAAAATCCTGAAACAAAGCCAACAAACTCAAAACATAGAGAAGGCCGTGGCTGAAAAAGCTGAAACAAACATATCTAAACTTCAGCTGCCTTTTAGCTTTGAAGGCGAAATCGCCAAGATCAAGATCACCATGCCTCTTACCGAACTCATCGCCCAAAACTCTTATAAATCCCAAGTGCTAAAGGTCCTAAATCTAGGGAATGATGCAAACATTGTTAATCTGGCTGATGACACTCCTGAAGTGTTGTTTGGTCCGAAGATAGAGGGAAAATTCCAAGAAGGAACTACTCTTCCATTTTACATTAGCCTAAACATCCACGACCAAATCCTCCACAATGTCATGCTAGACTCCGGCGCCTCGCATAATCTTATGCCGAAGGTAGTAATGGAAAGACTAGGCCTAGAAATCACAAGACCATACAAAGACTTGTATTCATTTGATTCAAGCAGAGTCAAATGCCTGGGTTTGATCAAAGACCTTTGTTTTAGTCTGGCCCAAATACCTGCGAAACATCTAATCATGGATATAGTAGTGGCAGACATCCCTCCCAAGTACGGGATGCTTCTATCTAGATCCTGGGGAGCCAAACTCCAAGGGAATATTCAACTGGACATGTCATACGCCACCATTCCTGTGTTTGACCAGACAAGAATACTCTACCGAGAGTCACACATGAAATACATGATTAGTAGTCAAGAGAGGCCAGACAACATTCCAATGTATTCCTTATGTTCCGACTTGAACTCTTTCATTATGCATATTGATGAAAACATGGAGGAAGAGTCAGAGGAGACTGAAATAAACTTAGATCCACCACATCAGCTGCCCCTGGTGCTCTATGATGAATTAGACACTCAAAACTACCATGATCATGAACAGCTGTGTCATGAATAAAGTAAGTATGTCCCTTCTAAGGTGGGATTAGAGCAAGAAGCGCAAACCCTTATGTACTATCAAGCGAATTACTCTAACCCTAGTCAAACACCAGCAGTAACCTGCGACAATTTTTTCAAAGTAAAAGCTTTAGAAGACTTACACATCATAAACCTGTTCAGAACCCGGGAGCAAGGGAGTTTAATGTTTCTACCATATCTCAAAGATTTACCATCATATGGATCATCCACTGCAAATGAAACTTTGACTATAGCCTCAGCAGCTCAAAAACTAGAAAAAATGCCTGATAAACTTATTATGAGCAAGAATGATAGATGCAGTCCCAGCATACCTGAGCTACTGAAATTGGCTCATATTCTGTCTTTTCATGAAGAACTCAGAAATGCTAAAATCAGAAATCTCATGCAAAATACCAATTTCTACAGGAAAAACAAGGGAAAATGCTGTGATACTTTTTCTTCCTCAAAGAATAACCTTGACAAGAGAAAACATAACAATCTAAACCAAACTGTAATAATCAGGGATAAAACAGCTGGTCATAGAGTCTGTTTCGATTTTAGAAATACTACTGCATATCCCTATAACAGAAATTCTGTTTTTTCTACCCAAGACCATGATATACCAATTAAAAGTGCTTTTAATCATGTGTTTTCGAAAGATGATGTTTCAGGTCATGTTCAAAAGATTCCCTTGCAAAGTAGACAGCTTAAAGATTTTTTCCAGTTTGCGGGAGGTAGATCTAATTTCAGAACCAAAATTGCAAAACCACCCAATATCAGAAATCTATTCTTGAAGGCCATGTTCCCAGTTTTAAATTTCTGCATTTTTTCATACCTTGATGATGTCATTATATATTTCAAGAATGACCAAGAGTACATGCATTACTTGAGGAAGATGTACAGTAAGGAAAGGAGTGGAAATCAGATATACAAAGAGGTACAGCGGGAAGATACCGGGCTGTTCAGAGATTCTTGCATGAATCCCTGTGTCATGTTAGAGAGAGAAAACTTCCCAAATTTCTCTTTTTAGGAGTTGAGTGGGCCAAGGGTGAGAGGAGATCCTTACGAGGATAAGATGCTTAAATTCCGTCATTTCCAAGATTTCTGAGTTTGAAATACTTTCATTCATTGTATATACCACTGTTTTAAACATAGAAAAATAGAAAAGTCAAAAACAATAAAAGATAGAAAAGGGGGCGAGTGAAGATAAAACAGAGGCCCCATGTTCCAAAAAATAGTCTTTCGAAAAGCGAGCAAGTCTAAATGCCGCTACTAGTACTTCAATGTCTTGTTCAACTATCTAGCCTAATCATAGCTGAGCATGTTTAAATTTATTTGCTGATAAGTTAGTGAGTGCAAAAGATAGTCAACATTGTGTAAGATTGACTTATCACAGAGTTTAGATTAGGGAGAGATTCTGGTTCCACATGCCTAAAACAGAACCAAAGAGAGAAGTGAGGGATGAAAAATACATTGTACATCTTAACCCCGCTTGTCTAGTTTTCCTTTTGTTGCAAAATAATATTTGTGTGCAGCTTGTCTTTTATGCCGCAAATGCATGACAAATCAGACTGTCTAATCCTGATTTGATCATTTTGAATTTCATGTTTTAGATTAGAGAACAAAATCCTGTCAAATTGCTTAATCTTGACAGTCGATCTAGCATAGGTAGAGTAATGAAGGAGTTCATCAGTTTAATCTGAACTCCCGGCAGATATAAGAGTAGAAATAGATAGGTTCATTTTGAAAAAAGAAAATATACATTGTCAAAAGGCTGCTAGTTCAAATGCGCCAAAGAGAAGAAAAAATGTTAGGAAAGATAGTGGGGTAGGTAGAAGTATCATTGATGTTAACCATGCTGTCACTTTTCAGAAATAGCATCAAAGAAGGGTGAAATTTTGCGCCAATGGGTAAGGCACTGGTATTCATAAGCCAAAGACCTGAATTCTGGACACCTCCTGATGAAGAGCTGCCCTCCCCAAATGGAGCCACTGTTAGTCATCAGTATTTTTCACTTGTTAGTGATGACTAGATCCATAGCTGAGTTTTCTAGAAGCTGATCTCCATATGTCAATTTGTCATCTAGAAAACCCCCATAAAATTTTTTTTCGCCCTCCTACTTTTCAGTCCGCCCATGTCAAGGTTAAACCTCATTATCACTATCCTATCAAGCTTTAGCCCTACTGGTCTGCCCATCAGCTCTAAAAGGACAATCCAAGTCTGTTTCAAAAGCCTCCCCTAAGTTAGGAAGTGGCGCTTTAAGGCATTTTACCCTTGGTAACCATCAAAAGGCCAAAAACCTCCATCTGATATAGACCAATCATGACAGACTTCCCACTCTGCAAATGAAATTGATCATAGCCCTAAGTCGCGCCACTTACACACCCCTAAGTCTCAGCACTGCATAGACCACAGTCTCAAGCTAATTATTAGGTGTTTTACAGTGTTTTATGGATTTTACAAAGACAAGAAGTATATCTTCATCTCAGGAGAAAATTCTTGAATAGACATTTAGAAGAACAACTGCTTCTCAATGTCAACATGAGCCTAAGATACATATGCAGGGTAAGGAGTTACTCATCAAGACCTTGTAGCTTCCATTCAGCATGAAATCACAGTAGAAGAAAGACACCAATGTCAGATAGACTAGTAATTTGTCATGGCCAAGAACCTCCTTCATCTACAAGCAGAGGGTTAAGGCGCCTCCTTCATCCACAAGCAGAGGGCGATGGCCAATGTTGATTTGAATAAATCACAAAACTAACTGTAAGCACAGGTTTGTTTTTTTACTAGACAGTAAAACAGTGACTCTAGGTTTCTGAGTGAAAGTGATGATCAAAATAGGGCTAAGATCTGAAATGTGCAAGACAAAAGAAAGCAAAGTTTTTGGTCTTGTGTCCTAAGAAAGAGGATCATTTGAAGTTTCAGTCATCATCATGGCGCATCAAAAAGGACTCCTTTAATCAAAGCTATCATAACAAATATCTCTACAGGGGTGTTAATATGAATAGCTCAAATCAGTCTTGAGAAGGAAAATACTTCAGTAAAAAGACCTCTGTGTGTTCTTTTGTTTTTGTTGAAATGTGAAATACAGTCCATGGTTTCTGGATGAACATAAAGAAAAGGCAGGAAAGTAGTACATAGCCCCAGATATAAGACATCTTAATATCAGTCAAACCGCCAGTGTAAGTCCAGTTGTTGCAAGCTACACACCACCACAAAGACAAATGTAGCCTTCAGATGCAGCAGGTTGGTGTTTTCAAAGCTCCATTGAAAAGAGAATGACTGACAAAAGCCTTGGTACATATGAAATATTCTAGCAGTCATGCCACACATCATATGTTTGTCTCCTCAGCACAAAGGTATAAAAAGCTTATGAATCTAAGTTTTAGACCATTGGGAGGCATGACATTAATGAAAGTAACTCCAATCATAGACAGGTGTCTTTTTGAAACTGTTTATCACAGCTGGCAAAGGCAATCTGGGCTTTTATTACCAAGAGACATCACCACTAAAATAATTGTTCATAATAGGCAAAAGAGATGCTTTGACATACTGTCAGTGTGTTGGAAAGTTTGTAACAAACATAGGTTTTTCATTATTCAAATGGACAAAGATATCATAAGTAATATGTTCTAAGCAGAGAAGTGTATTGGAAAAGGCGCCATTCTTAATCAAAAGGCCATGGCAAAATCCAAATAAGTACAGCAAATGTTTGATACCTACAGTGGGAAA
Source organism: Pinus albicaulis (assembly GCA_034641835.2). Taxonomy (NCBI): domain Eukaryota; kingdom Viridiplantae; phylum Streptophyta; class Pinopsida; order Pinales; family Pinaceae; genus Pinus; species Pinus albicaulis. Next base: position 15,847,232 of record CM076580.1, on the reverse strand, counting down.
GAGGTTGAAAAGACACCTGGAGACAGAAACTAACAAAGCAGTTTTCAGTATTTTTTAAACAGTTTTGGAGTGGGTTTTACATAATGAATATCACCATCAGTGTTAACAAAGTGGCAGAGAATGGTATACAGTTCATTAAGTATTTGTCAAAATTGGAGCTTCTGTGTTAAAATGTCTCCAAAGGGGTCAAAAGCGGCAAAGGTCATTTTTTCAAATATATGAGCACAATGAGCAAATTTAGCATTTGCAAAGTTTCTGATCATGAGAAAAGGCAAGGGAGTCTTAGCTATTATCTCGCAAGGGGTAATAATTTCATGTTTTAAATGACCAAAGCTTTTAAATGTTTTCATAAAACCTAAATAAGTATATCAAAGGGTTGCCACTCTTTTCAAAGGCGAGGGGTAAAAGCTTCCTCTCACACGTTTTTGCAAACTCCAAATGTGAACAAAGAGCCCTTTTGCCGCCCTCAAGACCGGAGGAAAGAATTTTGAACAAAATTGCAAAGTTTTCAGCACGTTTCAACCGCGCGGCACTCTTGTAAGAGTGCGCGGCGCTCCTGGACAAATTTCTTGAACTGCGCTACAAGGGCATGCGGCTCTCCTGTAGCCACGCGCAGCGCCCCTGTAGCGTCGGGTCACGGGTGCCCAAAGTTGACCCGACAACCAAATCTGGCGCGACACTTTGAATTTCCAGCACGTCGCGCATATGTTTGACCCTCATACGTTATCAAAATGCCTCTGGAGCTGGCCTAAACTCATCAAGAAGATTTTTCATCATATTTTCAAGGTATTTCCATGAACCCTCTCAGTTTTTGAAACAAATGTTAAGTGGTATGAATGGTTAGGAGGCCGTGTTTTCAAGCTGTGGTATGAAAATGAAATAGTGTTTTCCTGATTGACTGATGAAACATCAAACACCTGTGAACTTTATTTTTATTAAAAGACTATCAAAATACCCTCACTACCATGGTGAAGCAAGGTTGAAGCTGTCAGCCATACGCATTGTTGAAAATATAAAAAATATTCCATGTACAGTTGGAGGGTGTTTGGATCGGATTAGTGCAAGGAGCAGTAGAATATAGAGAGGGCAGTTTGTGTGAAAGGAGTTTTTCACAGTTTGAGTAATAGAAGAGTGTTTGTGATATCATAAAAACATCTCAAAACTTTGTCACCATATCCATAAACAAGTGCCTTTTGCTGTGAGAATATCCTGGGTTTAAAGCTGTGGTTTAGAGCTGAATATACTGATGAAATACCTACAGGGAAAGAGTTTTAAACTGAAAATTGTGTTTTCACCTCCCTAATCAAAGGAAAAAGGTGTCTTGTATCCTCAAAATGTCAAAGGGAAATGATAACCCTACCAACCACCGGAAAAGACAGTTGTTCACTGTATACTTGGTAACTGCCCTTTTGTTTCCTCCAGCTCTCTATCAAGTTGATTTTCCGAGGATACAAAAGAATTTTCTAAAGGGACAGGTTTTTCCATACTAAAGGAGAGCTTTGATTATGTGAAAAGATAAACTCTTACAGCCTTTAATTGAAACTGTTGAAGCATTTTTCAAAAAACTCTGTCACCTTTTTACATAAACTGTGACATTGACTGTGTGACTACACTAAAAGTTAACTGCATATGATATGAGTTTTGTGGAGTGATTGGCATACTAGGCAAAGGCAGGATTCTAAAGATTGGAAATTTCACCATTGGTCAAAGGTAAAAAACAGGTTGTTGAGCTCCAAACATCACAGAGCAAGGCGATTTTGACACTTTACACAGCAATTTCACCTAACAGTCTATCTTCATTTCACTGTATTGTCTCTTGTTAAGGGGTCTGCTGGCTGAGATACACATTAAAGGTGGGAAGGCCACTTTTTAAAGGAGCAAAGGTTTTGTATTATGAGGAAACATTTTGAAACCATTCAAAGACATTGTTTCTCACACTGAATTGATAGGGTTTAGTTTAAAGAAGGCAGTTTAAAGATAGTAAGGCAGTTTGGTTCTTCAATAGCATAGTTAGTCCAAAATGCCGCCCAGGCAAGACAACAGAAGTGGTTTACATAAGATATATGAGCCAATATCTACAGAGGAGGTCAATGCACATCCATCCATCCTCTTCAATTTTCATGAGGTAGGTTGTTTAGAGTTCTGCCAGAAAGTACAGGAGGTCAAAAGTTTCTCGCCCTTGACACACCTATGCGCCCTGAGGTTCCAAAGCAAGCATTTCTAGGTAGTAGACCTTGATTTCAAGTTTTCCCCGAGGTCAGTGTCTAAAGCCACCAAAATTCCATATCATGGCGAGAAATGGTTCAAACAGACCCATCTAGACTTGGATGACTACAAGCCTTTAATCAAGCCCGAGCATAGAGATACTTGCACTGCTATTTTTCCTTACTCTTATCTTCTTGACAGCTATGCTCCTCTTATGAAGGTCATAATGAAGTATTTTACTTGTGAAGGGAGATTTACTCGAGTTTATGCCTACCATGTCCGACTATTGATGCATTTCACTAGAACTAGACAGCTAAATCTCCCTCACTTTTTATACAAGAGCATCGAGAAGATGGCATCCACAGTCCATAAGAAGACTCCATTTCTGCAAATAGCTTCCCTTTTCCATCATTCTCTGATCAAAATTATCATCCTACACCAGCTAGAGAAGAAAGAGGTTCCATGGGATGTTTTTATCAGTCACCCAGATTTCTCTACTGTTCCTCCTGTCCATATATCTCCCACCCAGCCTATTCATCGCCCTGTACCTTTGTCCAGCATGCCTCCTCCTAGAAGGCTCAAGATCACCACAGAACAGTCAGGAGAACATGAAGAAGAAGGACATGAACGGGTAGAAAAGGAAGAGGATAAACATGAGGAAACTGATGAAGACCAGCAACATGATTTTGATGGTCAAGGGCAGCAGTCTGAACAGCAATAAGAAATAGGTGAAGAGCAGCAAATTGAAGATGAAGACCAGCAGCAGGAGCAAGAGGAAAAGAGTGTTGAACAGCAGCATCTCAGTGAAAATGAACAGCAGGGACAAGAGGAAGAGCAGCAGCTTGATATTGAAGGTCATGAACAGCAGTTTGGGCAGGAATTTGAGCAGCAGCTTGAGCCACAAAATGAACAGGAAATCCAAGCACAGCAGCAGCATAATGTTGATGATCAAGGTCAAAAAGAATTTGAGGCAGATCAGCATCATAACATTGAGGGGCAGAAGCAACTTAAAGAAGACACACAGCAGCCTCAAGGAGAGCAGCAGTTTCAAGAAGTTGACAAGGGTAAAGCAATTGTGTCTCCTTCTCCAAAAGTAACAAAGCCCAGCACAGCAAGAAAGAAAGGGCCTAAGGCTGCCACTCCAAAAGTGACAAGAGTTGCCCCTAGCAAAAGAAAATCGCCAAAGGGGTCTCCCACTGGGATGCCAAGAAGGAAGAGTGCAAGGTTAGCTTTCAAGGGAAAAGGGAAAGGCAAGTTAGGGGAGAGTCAAGAACAAGGAGGTGCATTGGCTGTCATTCCAATCCAAAGTGATGACAGTGATAATGAAGCCCGCATTCTTGAAAACCTTCTAATCCATCGAGAGGTTCAAATTGAAGCATTGGAGAATGACCTTCATCGAGCAAAGACCTTCAATCATTTCTTGGAGATCCAAAATAAACAAATGAATGTCCATTTGGCTGTCCATGAGGCACGAGCAATCAAATACAAGAATGAGGCAGCTAAAGCACAAATAAGGATAGAGGAGCTCATCGGTGAGTTTGGTGAAGATGAAGAAGAAGACCAGCCTAGGCGGAAGAGGCCTAGAACCATAGGGCTTAAAAGAGCCCTGGAAAAGAAAAAGGAAGAAGAACAGGCCCATCTTCAATCCTTTCCCCTCACTACACTACTTGAGCAAGAAATTGAAGAGAATAAGGAGGCATGGCTAGAAAGAGCCAATAAACACTTGGAGATGAAGCTTGAAAAGGCAAACAGAGACCTGGAGCTGCAAAGGAAGATGACACAGCACTATCAAAAGTTGAATCAGTTTGCCCGGCGCAAGCTAAAGGCCACCCAAGCAAAACTGAAGGAAGCAAAGGGGAAGCGCCCGGCACGGAAAGAGAAGAAAGGCACATCAGCACTTGATATTTTGGCTTCAGCTTCGGAACATGTTGGTAAGGACCCTTGAGGGTCATGCATACCAATTTTGGGCCCATTTTGACAACTTTTGGTTTTTTGGCATTTTTGGGTTTTTGGTCAAAAACTCATAAATTCGCCATTTCATTTTGAGGATTCGTCAAGGGAGGAGAATGGTACCATCGGATGCCATAATTTCATGAGCATGTCCTCAACGATTTTCAAAGCGTTTGGAGATCATTTTCCCCTTCAAAACAGCGAAAAAGGCTCGCATTTTGCACACTCTGCCCGGTCTATCAGCAAACTGTCATTTTCTGGCTTTTTACACACAGGTGCAGATTTGGAAGACTTCCAGGCATTGGATTGGAGAAATTTCAGTTGTGCCGAAACGTAGGCACTTAGTGCTTTCCAACGAGCTATCATGAGCCTCGTTTCGACATTAGGAAGGCTGCCAAATGTTTCCGGCAAGTCAGGGGACCTTTTTCTGATATAAATTTGAAGTATTTTTGTAATTTTTGAACCTCAAAAATCTGCTTTTTCCAAATGTGCGTTTAGCTATTTTTGCACTTGGAAAATGATGCAAAGTCAATTAAATTTCCTTTTTTAGCAATTTTTAGATATTTTATGAGATATTTTTGTGCCTTGGGCTTTGCAAAGCCTCAAGGACAAGTTTAGATATTTTGATTAGGCCAATGAGGATGGAAGTTGAACCATGAGGTTTTCCTCACTTGAGCCTATTTATTCCACAAGCTCTCATTGTAAACAAGGATGAATTTGAGAAGAGAAGCAATATATGGTCATATGAGCTTTGGAGAAAATACTTGTGTTATGCTTTTGGATTGCCTCTTGAATGTTCTTGGATGGATGATGAAGGATTGTTGATGGATTCCATGACATGGTAGAATGGTATATTGTCTCTTGCTTTGTTGTTGTCTTCTAGTTTTCATTCATGATACATGTTTCTTGCTTGTTATAGATCAATAGAGATTAAATTTGAGATATGCCCATGGAGGCACCTCAAAATTCCTGAATCTTCATAGCCTTCATGTTTTCTTCTTCCTTAGTTGCATTAAAGAATTCTTAACTGCTCTTTAATAACTTGAGGATATTGTTGCTAGTTTCATTCATAGTTCTATGCATGTTGAGTAGGATGTATGGTGTGCCCTGCTTACCTATGACTGTCCATAGTCCCATCCATGAAACTATCTCTTTGATTGATTAAGATTATCATTTTTTTTGAACCAAGGAGGCCTAGTCCCGATCTAGCCCTTTGCCTAAAACTATGCAAATCTTGTTGTTCAAAGTACCCAATAACTTGAAGTACTGTGTTTAGGCGTTCCAGCATAGTGTTTTGAGTTGTTAGTCCATCTTATGTGTTTTCCCCAAAGTCTGATAGCCATTTCCCAAAGTTAGAGTGTCTTATACTTCTATGCATGGCTTGAATGTTTGTTTCTATGTGTTGATTAGTTTATAGTTACATTTTTCATGATTAAGGGTTTTCCTTACCATGTTTATGCTATCTATTGAACCAGTAATGCTTGAAACTCTTTGTTGCTCACAAACTTGATGTCCATTTACTCCATTTTGCCCAAAGATCCTTTCTACCTTGAATCAAATCGGCCCTTCAACAGCCTTGCATCGTCATCTGATAGCTTTCTTGACCTTTTGACCCCATAGCCCAGTTAATCTACATCTTTTTATCTATTTTACATCTTTGATCAGTTTCATCCCTCACAACTTAAAAAAAACAAAAATCAAAAACTTACTTCATAACTAGCCTAAAATCAGAACACAATAAGCGAAAACACCGATATCTTTTACATATAATAGAGAGAGTCCTCTCTGAGTCTAGGAAGGCTAGATCCTTGGACTCCAAAGCTTGGTTTGATGTTACATTGTCATTTGGCTTGCCAATCAGCCAAATCACGGGACCCTAACACAAACAAAAAGAAAAAATAGATGGAGACACTGATTAGTAATCCCAAAATGGGTTGATGGCCAACCAAGGACACCCTGAGCACCAAAAAGATATTATGAGTAATATATTTGATACAAAAAATATTCTAAGAAACATGAAACACATATCTTATGAGAAATCTTAATTAGAGACCAACAATATTACGAATAATCTTATTCACTAGAAATTACAGGTTGTTCAAATAACAGAAATAAACCCAAAATAAATAAAGAGGGAGAATGGTTGTAGTTGAAATGAGAAGGATTGAGTAGCATATAATATGTGGATTTTGCACCAAAAAATAACTCAACTCTACCCTTTTATTTTTTCACTCTACTACAATCTCTATCTCATAAATATATTTCAGTAGTTTCATTAGTGGTCCTCCACAATATATTATATTTATTTCCTTGCACTCAAGGAAATATTATGAAAAAATACTAAATAGCCACCAAATGTTGTGAGTTATTATGAATAAACACTAGAAAGTACATCTTATGCAAACACTAAAAATCATAAACCCTAAAAAAATAAGGATGGAGGATCATATATAGGTAAATAGTGGATCATATATGGGTATAAGAGAACTCACCTATTGAGTTTAAATGGACACATGTAAGCATGCATATCACCTTGACCTTTTCCTTCACCCACTGCACCTATGGAATTATGGATTGTTATGACCTACCCTAATTTATCACTCAATATGCCAAACAAAAATCAAAATAGACACTTATACACACACACACACACACACACATATAATAAATGAAAACAAAATGTCTTATGAGAAATATTATAGAAAAATGCATCTTATGCAATGACAAAAAATCATAATTCCTCAAAAATAAAGGAGAGAGGAGAACCATTGTATTGAAATGATAAGGTATCCATAAACTGTCTATCTAGCTGCACACTCTTCTACACATTTGAAAGTATCTCACAAAAATATTTCTATAGTTTCATCAATTCTCCTCCACCTTCCATTGCCTACATTTTCATAGCATTCATTATATAAATAAATCAAAAATAATATAATATGCATTCAATTATACCTTTTCTATGGTGCCTAACATCACAGAAAGATATTTAGTAGTTTCACCAGTGCTCCTTCACCTTCCTTTATTTTCATTGCATCTAAATTTCAACAAATGCATATGATATAACAATGAATCTGTTATTACTCACCGGATCTCTAAGGTTGAGAAAGAGTCCAAACAGAGGTAACCACAAACCAATATTTTAGCTTGGTAGCTAGCCCTACCAAAACGGAGAGGGCTCTCTCCATAAAGTCATGGCCAAGAGGGTTGGATGAATTAGGGTTTTAGGCTAGGTATGAGTACAGGGGTTTGTTTGTTTGAATTGGTTTGCTGGATGGGTGAATTAGGTCAAAGAGGCTAGGTCAAGGAAAATAAGATTAGGATTGAAGTCCATTCAATGGGGCAAGGTAGGTAGGAAGGCTAACACTTTAGGGTTTGAGGGTGAGATGGATCAGACTGATGAGGAGCTAGAAATAGCAAGGAAAAGCATGTATTCTTTCTAAATTGAAGAAAATGAACAAATTATGAAGATTTTCCCAAAAACATAGCATGAGAGATGTATTCTACTTATCAACTTGAAAACCAACATATAATAGAGATTAAATGGATCATGAAGACAAAACATTCATACGTATGTGACATAAGAAGAAACTATGCTAAATTTCCATACCACATGTATCCCAAAGAAATAGTTGCAACTCTTTCATTAATTTCCTGCCAAATACTGATTACACTAGAGTCTCTGATCAATGCAACAACATCCAACCTAGGAAATGAGTCAAGAAATGATATATATAGACATCAAAAAACATCTCCCAACCTCAGGGGTCGAATCCCTAAGTTGAGGAGCCACTCCACCAAAAACTGAACTGAATACATATAGTGTAGCGAGATCAAATTGACTCATCCCTCACTTTTTGGAAACTGATTCATTACATCTCATCAAGAGTTTTTACCTAATATATTTACTCCTAGGTAACTTAAAAACATGATTATTACATTTACATCCTTGAATTACAATAGAAAAAACATCATTTTTCAAGGTGAAACTGAGAAAATTGAGAAAATTTTCAAATTTCAGGAAACACAGAAAATTGGTAAAAAGTGCAGCGCCAGTGTAAAAAGCGCAACGCCAACTTCAGCTACAATTTTGAAGGGGTTCATAGTGTCCAAATTGAGGTCAGGATATCTCATTGGAAATCATGTCCTGTATAGTTTCCAAAATTGTCCTTGGTTTTCAAAATGGTGTTGATTTGACCCTCTAAAAATTCATTCTCCCAACACTAGTCAAAAGCGCAGCGCCAGGAAGCTAGAAGCACAACACCTCTTTGAAGGCCACTTTTGTAGGCCTTCCCAAACTCCAACTTGAGCTCATGATAGCTGATTGGAAAAATATTCCAATCTAGTTGTTATTTTACTTATCAAATAAGTCATTTGGACAATCCATTAGGGATAAAAGTTGATTTTACCAAGACTACTCCAAAAGTGCAGCAACCCTCCTATAGAAACTGCATTTTTGATATTTCTCCCAAACCATAATACCTGTGTAAAAAATAAAGAAGGTTTTTCTTCCTTGGTATATGAGTAACAATTCTTTCATTTTCGTGAAATTCATCCCCATTTGGTCAGAAACGTACTTTGAAGCAAAAATGGCCTTATGTGTAGCAAATAATTTTTCCCTTGGAATGAATTCTTTAAAAATGATGGAGACATGATGTTTTTGAGTTGGAATGGCCTCATACTTGCTGATATGACCTCACTTATGTGGCCTTATCTCTTCCCTCTCTTCTTCTTCCATGTAATCTCTATCTTCTTCCATGGTGTTTTTTATCTAGAAACCCTAGGGATGAGGAAATGGGAGTAGGGATAGGTCTATGGAGTGGGGATTGGTCAAGGAAAAGTTAGGGAGATGGGGGAAGGGGTTATTGAACTTTGGGAGGTGATAGTGGGTTAAAATTCTTAGGTAATTATAATTGATAATTTTATTATAGGTTTTGGGTATGGGTGCCTAGGAAATTTGAAATACCTAGGACTTAGGGTTTAGGGGAAAAGGGATTTAAGGAAAGGGATATAGTGTTGTAGGGGAATGTGGGGTTTATGGGCATAAAATTGGGAATGAGGAGATGGGATTAGAGTTTTCAACTAGACAAACTACCAATTTTTCATGAAAACAAAAACATCATGAAAATGCTCTTAAAGAATGTAAGGAGGAGGCAAATGTGTCTTAATTACTTGTTAAGAGGTGGTAAGAAACTTTGCTGGAGTTTAGAGGCAGTTTGGAAGATTTTTGGCGCTTATTGGGCAATATGGGCAAAAGCACAATGCCTTACCAGAAGCACAACACCCTTCAGCAAAAAACACAACGTTGTTGTCCAAAAGCGCAACGCTTGTTCAAAAAACGTAGCGCCACCCAAAAACTCAAATTTTGACCCTGAAAATTTGTTTATTGAGCTAAGGGAGTGCGAGCTTGATAGTTTCAATGGAAAATGAGCTTCTTCTTTGTCTTATGGTGGTCTTTATACTTGATGAATTTTACGTTTTGGGCCTTGGGACCCATTTTCTCTTTTCTTCTCTTTCACTTTAAATTTTGAAACTATACATTTTCTCTTTTTGACTTTTTTATTTACACATTGATCATTTGATGATTGCGAACTCTTTACATTTTGACTTTTGATGCTTTGTTGGCATGTGGAACTTTGAGTTGGCAGCTTGGGAACCATAAACTTTTTACAAATTCAGTGACATGAAATTACATAATGGAAAATAAAAATTACATTTTGAAATAAAAATTACATCTTGGAATAAGAATTACTCCTTAAAAATTATCTTTACATGGTAAAGAGAGGTCATTTGAGCAATTTCTTACTTGTTGCCCTTATGCATGGGAAATGGTTTATTATTGGACCTTGAAAACCCCTAGAAAATTAGTGAAACCTTGAAAAACCCTAAATACATAATGAGAGCCTTGACTGAATGAAATTCATGGTGACATGACTAAACAAGTGATAAAAACTCATGAATTATGGCCATTCAACAAATTATGAAAAGGAGCTAGCAAGCAATGGAAATTTAGGAAAAAGTGATTTTTTTTTATTTTAGGGCTACCATCAGTGAGTATATTTTGGAATGATGACCTAGTTGAATGGAAAATATTTATGAATGAGACCATAGTATGATATGAAAAGCGGATTTTTGATAACTGATGGTAGGCTGCAAATAATGACACTAACAGAATCAATAAATGAGTTAAATTAAAAATGGCAACAAAACCATATAAGTTAGTAACAAACAAGTTCCCTTATACATACCGCTTTCACACTTTCCCATAAACAAGTAAATTTCCCCATACATAGTTTATTCTCCTTTGTCCACCACACTTGTGGACTCCTACACATCTTGAAGTCTCTCACAAAAAAATATTTATGTACTTTTATCAATGTCTCTCAACCACCTTCCTTTACCTACATTTGCCTAACACTCATTATATAGATAAATCTCAAATAATATAATGTGCATACAATTTTATATTTTCTATGGTGCCTCACATAAGACAAATATATTTGGTAAGATCACTAGTGGTGTTTCACGTTTCTTGATCTGTATTGCGCTAATTTTCAAAAAACATACATGATATAATGATGAAGTAATGAATGAGTTCAATTAAAATGGCATGAAACCATATAATTTAGTAACAAACAAGTAAGTTCCCTCATACATACCTCTTTCGTTTTTCCCCATAAACAAGTCCTCCATACATACCTCATTCGCCTTTGCCCACTACACTTGTAGACTCTGCATTAGCCCTAAACCCACACAATGGGTTGCTAAGGTCTTCTTTAATTTCCTACCTATTTGAATCCAAAACAAATATATATGAACAAAAAAAATAAGCTCAAAATACATAAAAGAAAAACAAAATAACAAACCATAAGTTAACATGGCCATGCTCACAAATACAAAGATATACAAGGCACAACATTTAAGAAACAATATATATATATATAAACAAAAATGACCAATACTATAAAAATACAACAAAAATAGAAAGATATAAGAGCCATAAAATTAAACAACAATAGAAACAAAATGAGAAAAAACAGAAAAATACAATGAAAATAACAAAAGTAAAACATAAAAACTCAAATAAGAGAGACTATGCACTGCAACTACAAAATGCATCCACAGTAAACCAAGGGTGAAATGCACATCAAAAAATAAATAACTATTAAAGAGAGACTACAAAATATTCTAAAAATATTAAGTAGGCACAAAATATTACGAGAAATATGAAATAGATATCAAAATATCTTATGAGAATATTTGAGAATATTAAATGCAGACTGACAATATTGTGAGTAATAATGAGTAATCTTATGCACTAGAAAGTACATATTATGAAAAAAAACAAAAATCGCAAATCCTAAATAAGGAGGAAAAAACAATAGTATTTCGAACAAGAAATAATACATAGCATATTGTTGGGGTTCCCATGTTTTGGCCAGGTTGGCAAGACCAAAAGATGAGACAACATCAAACCACTTTCAGACCTTAGGATCTAGCCCTCCTAGGTCCAGAGAGGGATCTCTCTATAATAGTCAAAGTATATATGTCTTTAAGGCTCAAATTTAATATGTTAGGCTAGTTATAGGCACAAGGTTTGTTTGTTTTATTTGTTTTGATTTGGTTGTCAGGAATCAGGAATGAAGGGTTCAATATAAGACAAGGCAAGGCAAAGGAGATTTTAGGCAAAGAGAGATAAATTTAGATAGTATTCAAGACCATTGGGAAAATGGAGTCAGGAAAGGGTTTACTTGCTGTTCAATATGCAGGCTTTCAATTGGGCTAGTCATCTAAATAATTGGATCCTAAAATGATAGGTGGAGTGAAACAATCAAGAAAGAAAGTGAAAGAACGAGGGTAAACCAATTTATGTCTACAGATCAGGTCAGAGGTCATTTAACTCCAGACCTGCTCGGACATACTCTTGGGCAACTCTCAAAGAAGGGCAAGGAACAACTTGAGGGATCTTAGTTAGGTTTAATAAACCGAAAATGATCCTAGTGAGACAGAGATAGATTTATACACTCCCAGTGTTCCCAATTCATTCTATTAAACTCTAACAAGAACATCTAAGAAGCAGATTCATTAACTCATACATCAGCTAGCAGGAAATAACATCCACTACACTGGTTAAATTAACTGAAACTAATTCTTAGACAACACATTTAGCAGAAAACATTAAGGCAAGGAGAGCAGAAGCATAGGGTGCCTAACAAGGGAAAATCCTATGCCAGATTTCTGATGCAAGCCAGAAGAACTGAAATGGAATGAAATAAAACACAGAGACAGAAAAACATCACCGCAACTTTAGATCAGGATCCAAAGAAATGTGCTTATCATATTAAGAGCAACACCAATCAGGTACAACATTTGCCAATAGCTTGAAATTCAATTTGAAAACATACTCCTCAGCCTATATTACAACTTTACACAGTGAGCATGCCTCAAGAGAAAAACTTGCAATTCTCAGATATCTCATCAACAACCCTTACAATAATTTTCTCATGAGTTTTATAGCAAAATATGAGCCGAGGAGGTAGGTGCAATACTAAATGAAGAATTAAACTCAGAAAAGAAATAAGGCCTGAAGCCCATTCTGTTTTAACTCCTGTGTATTGATCTCTGGCATTCTTTGGGTGAATGAATGATCCTCTTCAGACTTCCAACTACTATGATATGACCCTGATGTACACTAGCTTGCAGTACTCTGTAGTACTTTTGGAGAATGAGCAAAGGGTGAGTAAATGGTGGAGAAAGTCCTCCATATCGCATAACAAATGTTCTGATGGCTTTGGACTGTGGTTAAGGCGGAAATCTTCCCTGGAGCATGACATAGAATAAAATCAATATGGGCAACCCTTCCTTTACTGGAGAAAAACATTCTGCTGATGTAGAAAACCTGCTATATATTAATTTCTGCACATTCGTATCCTCTGTGTGGTCTATGATTTCTTTGACTTGGTAGCTTGCCTTGAAAAACTTGGTTTAAGGCTCAAAGATCTTCATTTTTGTGCCTGGAACTCTCTGCCACTTCATTTATATCTCTGTCGGTGAAAACTTGCCGCTATGATAAGGACTGTGTGATCATGGAGGCCTTTCCCACCTAATAACCCTGCAAAACACGGGACTGAGTTATGAAATCCATGCATAGGGGGAATGGCTATGGAGGACGGGAGAACACTAGCGCAACGGTGGTGAAATAGTGCTTTTGGATGGAATAAATGTGAAAAATGCATTGATATGGTGAATAATAGGGTTTGGTGGAGAAATGCATCATGGGCCGTTCGATCATGGTCTAGAGGCGTGGATAGACGGCGGAGATCAAACCGTGGGATGATACATGAAATGGGCGAAATACATATGAAACATTTAAACTTTAATGCAAAATGCGAAACTTTAGACTTTGGTGGAAATGCAAAGGAAATGCATGAAATGCAACGGAAATGCGTATGAGGTGGGACCCATATGGAAATCGCAATCGCAATCGGAGCGGGGTGGAGAGTTATACATATGAATCAACATTTGCCGATGCGATTGGAACAAACCTTTATATAAATGAAATAAAACCAAAATTCGGGTTTAACCAAGGAAAAGGGGGTTTTTGTCATGAATGGCGGAGGGATCAAATGGTGGGACCAGGGTTACAATCGCAATCGGAAATCGGAGTCGAGAGTGGGGCAGAGTGATAAACACAAATTTCCGATGCGATTGGGAAAACCCTTTGTAAAAATGAAAATATAACAAATTTCCCGTTTACAAAGGAAAAACCCTTATTTTATGAACGGGCAGAAGATTTAAGTGGTGGGGCCCGAGGGGTCAATCGTAATCGGATATCGGGAGCGGGGACTAATCGCAATCGCAATAGGAAATGTGAGATGCGATCAATCAGAGGGGAAAGCGATTGGAGGGGAGTTGTGATTGCGATGATCGAAGGGGAAATGCGATCAAAGGGGAGTTGCGATTGCGATGATCGGAGGGGAAATGCGATCAGAGGGGAGTTGCGATTGCGATGATCGGAGGGGAAATGTGATCAGGGGATCGGGACGATCAGAGGAGAACTGCGACACGATCAATCGCATCGAAAATATTTGCGATGAGTGATCGGGGGACTTAACATAATCCTTGCGATTGCGATCAAAGCGGTATTGCGATCAGCACCCAACCGTCCGATCGGAACGACAAATCGACGATGGAGAACACGTCGCGGTCCTTATGGAACAGAACAATCACATCGAAGTTTTTCGGTGTTTACAAAGGATTTTAAACGTTTCGTTCTGTTTCTCCGATGCAATTAGCGCTTACGGATTAAGTGCTTGGTCTTGGGTAGTGGTTACGTGGGGAAGTGGTTGGGGCTGGCGGCAAAGGGGCTAGGCCCTTAGTAATGTTAAAAAGTGGGTTTTGGCCCATTTTTAATGAATTTTAAGGCCCATAAAGGGTAATGATAAGGGAGAAAAGGGGAATTTCAGCCAAACAAAGGGCAAGGGCAGGATTTCAAAGGGGATTTTGGGTATGATTTTGAGGGTAAAGGGGGACTTAGAGGAGAAAAGGAGGAGTTTGTCAAAGGGGGAAAAAGGGGTAAAATGGGACATTTTGCAGAGGTACAAGGGGAAAATGAAGGTCTTTTGGGGCAAAATTTTTAGCAATCAGTGAGGCTCATAGAATCTATAATAGCAGAGGGCAATAGTCAAAGGAAGGGAACACAAAAGGCTTCAAGGATGATGTGTTTTCAAGGGAAATGCATTCCTTGAAGGCTCACAAAACAATCTAGCCCCTTGCTTGCTTGTCAAGGAATTTATAAGGGTCTAACAGTGGCTCCACATGGGGATGGATTCTTCTTGAAGGAGTCAAGAATTCAGAAAATGATCTTTGGTGTAGGCCAGATGCCTGCTGCTTAAGCCACCTTTCTTCTTTGATTTTCAGTTGCCACAAATATGATAGATTAGCAAAACATTCCCAACAATCTACCTACCCATCCTACAATCCTAGCATTTTTTCTTCTAGGGTGCGTTTGAACTAGCAGACACTTTACATCATTTATTTTTATAATAGAAAGTAAACCTATTCTAAATCTACCCTTATTACTCCATGAGACCAGATTAAACTGTTGGTCTCATATGTTTCTCTACCTAATCTAATATCTGCCGGTATTAGACTGTCTAGCAGATTTCTTCTCTACATTCTACAACAGAAATTTAAAAATAGTCAAACTAGGATTATACAGTCTAGTTTGTTGTAGATCCAAGGCATAAAGACAGCTGCACATGAACAGAAATTTGTAGAAAACTGAAAACAAAATTGTGAAGGATTGAAATTTGAAGCTTGGAGTATCCTTCTTCTCTTTGTGACTCAAGTTTTGAGCTTTTTAGAGTCACTCTTTTTCTTCATTTCAGCTCTGGTTTTGGGCACGCTAGAGCTGATTCTTCTTTTTCCTTTGCTGGTCCAGATTTTGAGCATGTTAGGACCAGCTTTCTTTGCTTCTTTTGGCTCAGGTTTTGATCATATTAGAGCCAATCCTTTGCACTTCCAAGGTTCATGTTTTGAGCATGTCTGAACCTCTCCTTTCTTTCTATTTTTTGAAACATTTTTCTCTTTTTCTTGAAAACAAAAACTGCAATGGTATGTAGAATGGAAATGAAAACTAGAAATTGAAAATCAGTAGAAGTAGTGTTTGAGCATCCTGTCATTGATAGGACCCCCAAACAGCTTTGTACCATCTAATTCTTGTAGAAAAAAGGCATTTGGACCCACAGTGGCCTGAATGATGTATGGACCTTGCCACAGACTGTCAAACTTGTCGTGCTTTCCTTTATCCTCTCTTCTTGAGTCCCACTTCAGAACTTTATCCCCAATTTTGAAATCAGCAGCTTTGGTTCTCTTGTCAAACAATTTCTTTATGTTTTCCTAAACTCTGATAGCTCTGTTATAGACCTCTTCCCTTGTTTGCTAGAGATGAATTGTTTGGTTCATCCTTCTCACCATACTGTCTTCTTCTATTTGAATCTCTTGGACCAGCTTAATTACTGGTACCCCAAGGCTGGTAGGAAACACTGCTTCTATCCCATAGACAAGCTGATATGGTGACATGCCAATGGACTTCTTTGTTGTAAGCCTGTCAACCCACAAGGCATGCACTAACTTGTTGTGCCACGACTTTTTGTTCTCTTCCAGCAACTTTTTGATGATGATCACCAGGCTCTTGTTCAATGATTCAGCTAAGCCATTACCTTACGGGTAATAAGCAGTCGAATGACCAAGTACTATTTGATACCTGTGCAAAAATCAACCATAAACTTGGATCCAAAAGCAGCTGCATTATCAGTGATTAATTTTCTTGGGCAACCAAACCGAGAGAGGATATGACCTTCTAGGAACCTAATGATGATTGAATCTGTGGCATTCCTAGTAGGTATGGCCTCTATCCACTTAGTGAAGTAGTCTGTGGCTGTTAAGATCCATTTTTGTTGTGCAGAAGAAGTTGGGTGAATCTCTCCTATGAAGTCTAGGCCCCATTGTATAAAGGGACCTTCAACAATGATGGGTTGTAGAGGTAAGGGGAGGAGCTTTCTTTTTCCTTAAAAAATATGGCATTTGTGGCAGGAAATTATCATCTTATGAATGTCGTTGAAGAGTGTGGGCCAATAGTAACCCGCCCTGAGTATTTTGTTTGCAGTGGCCTTCCAGCTCAAGTGGCCTCTACACTCTCCTGCATTTAATTATTGCTTAATTCTCTCAGCTTCAGTTTCTGGAAAACATTTAAGCAATAGACCATTTGGATTTTTCCAATATAAGTTTTCATTCAGAATGCAATAGCTTCTGGCTTTTAGTTTCAGGAATCTAGCCTTGGTCTTTGACAGTTCAGGTGGAGCATTGAGGTTGTTGAGCACATAAAGGATATCAGAGTACCAAGGAGAGTTCTGAAACTTCTCCTCAACAGTGGGAACAGGCAGTCCTTCTTGCTCATCCACGATGTTTACCATGTTAATTTCAAGGGCTTGTAGATTCGAGTCAGCCATTAACTTAGCTAAGCCCTGACCTTTGATCAGTTTGGTGGGTTTTATCTCAAGATCATATTCTAAAATCACAACAATCCATTTTCCCTTCTTCCCATCTGGGTCTTGGGGCAGTATATCTTTGACTACTATGTTAGGCACATAAGTTATGGTGTGGGAATGCAATATGTACACCCTAAAGTCCTTTAAGGCCTTGACAAAAGCATAGGCCTGTTTTTCCATTATGTTGTATTTCAAGGGTGCATCCCTTAGTGCTTTGTTGAAAAAGGCAATTGGCTGTTCCATTCCCTCTGGATTTTTCTGTAGTAAGACTGCAGCCACTGTATGCTCAGAGGCAAATGAAAATATCAGGAAATATTTTGAGAAATCAGGGCTAATCAGAACAGGAGTTTGGGTGAGTGCAAGTTTTACTGATTCAAAATATTGTTTAGCTCCAACAGTCCATTTAACTCCCACACATTTCTTTAGCATGTTAGTCATATTCCTAAGGTGTTCAGCTAGGTTGGGAATAAACCTCCTAAGGAAGTTAATTTTCCCAATGAAGGACTATAATTATTTGATGTTTCTTGGGTGTGTGATCTGTAGTATTCCCTCAACTCTTTGTGGGTCTATCCTAATTCCCTTTTCAGATATAATGTGGCCAATAAGCTTTCCTTCTTGTAGCCCAAATACAGTCTTTTTAGGATTCAGTGACAGACCAAACCTTCTACATTTTTCAAACACTTTCCTCAGATGTTCTAGGTGTTCTTCCTCAGTCTTGGAGTAGACTGTTATGTCATCCAAATAGATGACAATGAAGTGTCCTAATTCATCTGAAAAAGCTATATCCATTGCTCTTTGGAAGGTTGCACCAAAATTCATCAGTCCAAAGGGCATTTTAACATACATAAAGGTGCCCTAGGGAGTGGTAAAAGCTGTTTTGAGTTGATCTTCTGGGAGTACTAAAACTTGGTTGTATCCTGAAAAACTATCCAAAAGAGAAATCCTTTTTGAGCCTACTACCTGCTGTAGAATGTGTTCCATTTTTGGCAATGGGTAATTGTCTTTGAGTGAGGCTCTATTGAGATTTCTGAAGTCTATACATAGCTTGATTTCCCTTGTTTTCTTTCTCACAGCCACTAAGTTCGATACCCAATCAGAGAACCTCACCGGAGCTATTATACCTGCCTCATACATCTTTTTAATCTCTTTTTCAACTGTAGGCAATTGTTTTGGGTTTATCCTACGAAGTTTCTGCCTGAAGGGTTTCTGATTTTCTTTTAAAGGTATTTTGTACTGTATAATGTTCGTGTCATGAGCCTTTAAGTCTTCATAACTCCACGCAAACACATCCATGAATTCCTTGAATAAGTCAATGTATTTCTTTTTCATTTATGCGGGTAAAGACTTAGCCAATTTAACCATTTTGGGCTTATCTTTTGTGCCTATATTACATTCTTCAACGTCAGAGTCCGCGTGCACTATGGTAGGCTTTTTTGCCACATCATCGAAGTCAAAAAGGTCCTCTAAAGGTGCCAGACCTCGAGGTATGTTCCTAACTTTGGCCTGCAACACCTCTACTTCTTCACTATCTGCATTTTCGCATTCTGTGGTTGAATTTCCAGTTTCTTCATTTAAAGTGTTTATTTCCACATCGTGGGGTAGAGTTTCTTCCTCGTCTGAGGGTTCCTCACTTAGGCAGCTATCATTGGACGTAGAGTCTGAATCAGAAAACTCAAACTCGTTTCTTCCTATCAGGAAATCTTCAATCTGTTTATCACCCTCAAAGACCTACCAATATTTTTCATTATCCGGCACTGCAGGCCTGAATCTAGTTTGTATTATGATTTGTTAGTCGCTTGGAGTCTTAGGGTGTGAACTAGCCAAGCAAGCTAATCCATTTGCGACGACATTTTGACTCTGAGGGACAAACACTAATTCGTAATCAACAAATGTTTTCAGTATATCTACGACATCATTCCTATATGCCCTCAACCTAGGGTGCTTGGCTGTGTATTCACCGTTCACCTGTTTTGTAACTAGCTCAGAGTCTCCCTGCACGGCTACCCTACGAGCTCCTAATTTCTTCAATAGATTTAAACCTAGAATTAGAGCCTCGTACTCTACGATATTGTTGGTGCATTTTAAGTGTAGGTTGCAAGCGTGGCTCTCTGCGTAGTCATTCTCTGTGTTACGCAGTCACACACCTGCCCCGACAGTCCTTCTTGTGCAGGACCCATCGAAACTCATCTCCCACAGGGGTTCACTCTCAGTTTTGTTATCATTTCTTTCCCTATGTCTGGATTCGCCATTGTGTTGTGTTATAGGATTTGCACTAGGCTGTGGGTTGTTTAGTCCTTCGTGTGATGTATGGGTTTGTGAGGGATGCCCAGTTAACCGATTACCTTCTATTCTTTCCTTACTCCGAATTTCGGTTTCAGTGCACTGTCTAGGGTTCCCTTCTTCATTTTCCTCGAAATCTAGAGTGGCCATTATGTTAAAGTCCATGGGCTCTGTTTCCTTTTTCATGTCTCTGATCTGGGATTCTGACCCTTCTAAGGATTCATCATTACAAAATATGAAGGAGTTAAGGTTTGTATGTATAGAGTATAAAGGTAATTTTTCTGGCTTTTCGAGGCTATTGACCAGGAATTTCATCTGTGCCTCCCTATACAGTCTTCTTAGTTGGCTAAACACAGGGATTGTGGCATAGGCCCCATCCATCTGCATGGTACCCTGTAGCTTGGCTCCCCAAGATCTAGATAGTAACATGCCATACTTGGGTGGCACATCTGCCACCACGACATCCATGACCATACGTTTAGCAGGAATCTGAGTAAGACTCACACACAGGTATTTAATTAGGCCAAGGCATTTTACTCTGCTAGAGTCGAATGAATATAAATCTTTGTAAGGATGGGTTATCTCTAGGCCTAGCCTTTCCATGACTACCTTATGCATTAGGTTGTGTGATGCTACAGAATCATGCATTGCATTATGAAGAATCTTAGCATGAATATTGAGACTGTTATAAAAAGGTGGAACTACCCCCTCCTGAAACTTCCCTTCAATATTTGGGCCAAACAGAAGGGCTGGTTGATCATCACTCAGATTTACAGTATCACTATTTTCAACTAGGTTCAAAGCTTTCAAAATTTGGCCTTTATATACATCCTGCGTGGCCAGCTCAGAGAGTGGTACAGAGATTTTAATCTTCGCAATCTCACTTTCTATATTGAAAGTAGACTGACTCTTTGGAATGCTCAACTCTGTTTTGTTAGCCACTGCCTTGGTGGATGAATCAGTGGGCTGATTCTCACTATGTATAGGGTTAGGGACTGTTTTATCAGGAGCACTAACTGTAGTGCTAGTGCTGCTAGTGGGTTGGCTTTTTTATCAATTTTTTGGTTGTCCTTTTCTTTGTTTTTCCCAGCACTCTCAGCTGCTGATTTGTTACTTTCAGCAGTCACTTTAGAAGTCTTCTCACGCCTTTTCTTGATGGTGACCTCAGGAGTATTAGTTTTGGAATTTTCTTGACTCTTCTTGCTTCTAAGTTCATATTGTTCTCTGACCTGCATAATGGCATTTTCAAATCCGAGTCTGTAGTCGTCAGATTCTGATCTTTCCTCAGCCCAATATGAGGGCGAGGGTTGATCTTCTTCTGTGTAATAGTTATGGATTGAATCTTCTATTTCAAACATGTTTATTGTGTTCCCTTCAGACTTTTCTATGATTCCCTCATCTTCATCAAGAAATTTCTCTTGAAATGGGGGTATAACCTGTTGATTTGATTCTCTTTGTCTGTTGGGAGTGTTATTGTTTCTTCTAAAGTTTTGGTTCTGGTTTTTGTTCTGATTGCTAACTGTGACAACTATTTTTTCCATCATTTTTTGTAGTCTTCCCACGTTTTTGGATAAAAATTCATACTTGGGATCGGATGTGGAAGCTACAGTGTCATCCCTATATGTTACCCTCTTCTCAACTCTCAATATTTCTCTTTTCTCAATTAGATTAGCCTCTACACTCACTGCTCCTTTTTGCATGTTTTCCAACGTGTTGTAATCTCTCTCCATAAGCTGGTAGGCCATGTCAGCATCAAATCCCTCAGGGTATTTTGTCAGAGCCATGCCCTGGGGAGGTTTCATATGTGCAGGAAGAGCATTATAGATGCTGTTAAACCTCGTTGAGTACTCATGGACACTCTGTCCTACGTTTCTTTTAATGTTCATGTATTCTGCTAGGAGTTGGTGAGGATTAGCCTTAACTTCCCATTTGTTTATGAAGGTCTGATATAGAGCTGGGAGGTCTCGGATACTACCAGGAGGTAAGCTCTTAAACCATTTCTTCACATCACCTCCTAAGCTCTGGGAAAAAATTCTCATTTTGATTGTATCATCATCAATTTCCATGTAATCAAAAGAATCTTCCATCTTATCTACATGTTGCTAGGCTGTGATGGACTCTTTTGTAGTGAAGTGTGGGATCTTTGATTGATAATCATTTGGCAAGGGTATTAGAGGATGAGGTAACATCAAAGGGGCATACCAGGCTGCCATGCTGATGTTCTGATGAGGTAAAGGATTGACTTGAGTAGCTGGTATATGGATGACAGGTATACTAGGACCGGCAAAGGTTTGTTGAGAATATTTAGGGTGGGAGAGCCCCAAGTTTTGAATGAAGTGGATATCAGGAGGTGTAGATGGGGGGGTTTCTCTGTCCCTAATGTGTTTATCACTTTGAGGTGGTGAATCAGGAAGCTCTAGGTCTGGCTGATCTGGAACACTGAATGACGTAGTTCTTGGTAATCTATCGGGTAGGTCTAGGTCAAGATGAAAGTGTGATAGAGCTATAAGGTCTTCTGGTGCAGAGTTAGATCTATAGATATGACTGGAAATAGTTGATATTCTAGGTGTAGGTGATTTCCTGAGGATTCTCTCAGGGTTATAAACTATTTCAGGTGGGTTTGGGTCAGGATAAGCTCTTGTGTGAATGGTTCTGAAAGCCAGAATGTTGTTTTCCAACCAAGCAGCTTAACCCTATTTGTTGCTTCTATTGTGTTTGATGTTGTATGGAGGGTGGTCTCCTAGTGGAGTCTTATGTGAAACCAAGATAATCAGCAGGCCTACTGATCACCAGTGGAGTCTTTCAATTGTTGAGGAACTATGGAGTCACCAGGTGGAGGGTTTAGGATGTTTCTAGAGGCTACACTATCCACCACAGTGCTTATGAGATGTCTCTTTTCAAAGATATCTCGAAAACACAACAAACTCAAAACAGAGATTGACTGGGAGGGCTTTTACCAGATATGTCACCTCTGAAAGAGTGTGAGATATGGAGGCTACCTAGCCCTTTCCAGACTCTGTCTAAGATTGTCGGATGAAACACACAAATGGTATAGGAGTTGGAATGCAAATGGAAGTGTTTCACTACCAACCTGATCGGAGTTTCTAGGTTTTCTGAGGCTCTTATGATGTAGTATATTGGGAAATACTCAGAATATCCCCAGCGGAGTCACCATTATGTTGGGGTTCCCATTTTTTGGCCAGGTTGGCAAGACCAAAAGATGATACAACTTCAAACCACTTTTAGACCTTAGGATCTAGCCCTCCTAGGTCCAGAGAGGGATCTCTCTATAATAGTCAAAGTATATATGTCTTTGAGGCTAAAATTTAATATGTTAGGCTAGTTATAGGCACAAGGTTTGTTTGTTTGATTTGTTTTGATTTGGTTGTGGAAATCAGGAATGAAGGGTTCAATATAAGACAAGGCAAGGAAAAGGAGATTTTAGGCAAAGAGAGATAAATTCAGATAGTATTCAAGAACATTGGAAAAATGGAGTCAGGAAAGGGTTTACTTGCTGTTCAATATGCAGGCTTTTAATTGGGCTAGTCATCTAAAGCATTGGATCCTAAAATGATAGGTGGAGTGAAACAATTAGGAAAGAAAGTGAAAGAACGAGGGTAAACCAATTTCTGTCTACAGATCAAGTCAGAGGTCATTTAACTCCAGACCTGCTCGGACATACTCTTGGGAAACTCTCAAAGAAGGGAAAGGAACATCTTGAGGGATCTTAGTTAGGTTTAATAAACTGAAAAGGATCCTAGTGAGACAGAGATAGATTTCTACACTCCTAGTGTTCCCAATTCATTCTATTAAACTCTAACAAGAACATCTAAGAAGCAGATTCATTAACTCATACATTAGCTAGTAGGCAATAACATCCACTACACTGGTTAAATTAACTGAAACTAATTCTTAGACAACACATTTAGCAGAAAACATTAAGGCAAGGAGAGCAGAAGCATAGGGTGCCTAACAAGGGAAAATCCTATGCCAGATTTCTGATGCAAGCCAGAAGAACTGAAATGGAATGAAATGAAACACAGAGACAAAAAAACATCACCGCAGCTTTAGATCAAGATCCAAAGAAATGTGCTTATCATATTAAGAGAAACACCAATCAGGTGCAACATTTTCCAATAGCTTGAAATTCAGTTTGAAAACATACTCCTCAATCTATCTTACAACTTTGCACAGTGAGCATGCCTCAAGAGAAAAACTTGCAATTCTCAAATATCTCATCAACAACCCTTACAATAATTTTCTCATGAGTTTTATAGCAAAATATGAGCCGAGGAGGTAGGTGCAATACTAAATGAAGAATTAAACTCAGAAAAGAGATAAGGCCTGAAGCCCATTCTGTTTTAACTCCCATGTATTGATCTCTGGCATTCTTTGGGTGAACAAATGATCCTCTTCAGGCTTCCAACTACTCTAATATGACCCTGATGTACACTGGCTTGTAGTACTCTGTAGTACTTTTGGAGAATGAGCAAAGGGTGAGTAAATGGTGGAGAATTTCCACCATACCGCATAACAAATGTTCTGATGGCTTTGGACTATGGTTAAGGTGGAAATCTTCCCTGGAGCACGGAATCAAATAAAAGCAATATGGGCAACCCGTCCTTTCCCGGAGAAAAACATTATGCTGATGTAGCAAACCTGCTACATATTAATTTCTGCACATCCATATCCTCTGTGTGGTCTATGATGCCTTTGACCTGGTAGCTTGCCTTGAAAAACTTTTTTAAGGCTCAAAGATCTTTGTTTTGGTGCCTGGAACTCTCTGCCACTTCATTTATATCTCTGTCAGTGAAAACTTGCCACTGTGATAAGGACTGTGTGATCATGGTGGCCTTTCCCACCTGATAACCCTGAAAAACACGGGACTGAGTTATGAAATCCATGCATAGGGGGAATGGCTATGGAGGATGGGAGAACACTAGCGCGGCAGTGGTGAAACCGTGCTTTTGGATGGAATAAACGTGAAAAATGCATTGATATGGCGAATAATAGGGTTTGGTGGAGAAATGCATCATGGGCCATTCGATCATGGTCTAGAGGCGTGGATAGACGGCGGAGATCAAACCGTGGGATGATACATGAAATGGGCGAAATAACACTAGAAAATTTGGCAGAAATTCTGATGGCCAATTCGTCGCTATTCCGACACATAGTCGTCGCAAGAGCGACAGTTCGAGGGCGGGAAAAACGTGGTTTACCATACCGTCGTAGTTCCGACACAATTAAAAAGTGTCGCACTATCGACACTTTTTCGTCGCTTCCAAACAAGCGTCACTCTTCCGATTTTTCCCAATCCGTTGCACTTCCGACCTTTGCAAACTGTCGCACTTCCGACGAAATGTGGTTTGACGTTTTGAACGTCGCTCTTCCGACATCTGTAAACTGTCACAATTACGACGAAATGTGGTCCAACGTTTTGAACGTCACTCT